>CM062925.1:16930000-17627500 GCA_031878705.1 Tapirus indicus
CAGACTGGGATGCACCTGGCTGTGCGACGCTGCCTTTTCAAGTTTTCCTGAAAGCAGCAGTACGAGCTCGTGATGTTCATTCTGCTCCATCAGAATCCAGGGAGTGTTGGTATTCCCAAACCGTAACTGCTACTTGAAACACGAGGGAAAACACTTTTTCCCTTTTAATATTATAGTGATTAAAGTGCTTTTAAAGAAAGAAGACCTAAAATTTGAAAGCAGGCATGTAAGACAGCTTTAAATTATGTGATTCACACTTATGCCAGATGCTGCTAGAGGAACTCCTCGGTTTCTCATTAACATGGAGCAGTCCCTTTAGACTTCACACGTAGTGGCCGCTCACAAGCGCATACACATTCATGCAAATGCTAGGAACGATCGACTGCTTGCTTCCAACTGTACAAGTTCCAACAGAGGAAACTCAAGAAAACAATTCATTTCGAGGAGACGGGCTGCCATTAAAAATCTGACATTCTTTCCAAGCCTTGATGTACTTGGAATGAATGTCTTGCATGAATTTGGCTAATTGTTTTGGGATGTCATTTCTGAGTTGATTCAAAATCCATTTAGAAAGACACTGCTTAGACTTGGGTAAAATTAAAAACTTTCTTTCCAGGTGAAACTATGATGATGATAAAACATTAATTTCTGTTGATAACTGCTTTCGTGTACAGAATGCTTACATTTGTAGAACCATAGCCTAAATGGTCACATGAAGATTTATATTAATAAGTTATTTTCAAGTTATATTTTATTTTTTAATTATAAATAAATTCCTCTCTGACTATACCTCAGTCTATGGATTGAACTTCAGTTTTCTTTTTATACATTTATTTTTTTACATGGTCATTTATCGAGTCTACACCTGGCCACTTGTTGAGCTCTATGAAGTAGACCACTTTGATAGGTTCTGACTCTTCAGTTACAATTCAGGCTTAGAAAGGCTTTGCTTGGTTGGTGTCAAATCCCTGATGTTTTTGTTCAGAGACTGTAGAACTCTTTTTCCCTCTCTTTAGCAAACCAAAAAAACATGAAGCAAACCAGAGACTGAATTAATTATATCATAAACATGGATGATATTATACTAAAAATATTCTTTCTTCCATTTAACCAAAATCAATAAGGTGACAAAGCTCAAACCTTTATATTTGTTTGCATTTCTGGCATGTGTCTTTTACCTCTCTAACCATTGCTCAGTCTATGTATTTATAACTCATTTGCTTTCCTTTCTCCTGGGCTCTATTGAGGAAACACATTTGTATCAGTTAATAGAGAAATAATTTTTACCTTTGTTCTAGTACATATAATATTGAATGCATAGTTTTACTTTAAAAGAGACTATAAGAATCTCCATAAGTTAGAGACCATGCTCTATTAAAGCTATTTTTGTTGCAGAGAGGATGTAATCACTGTGAGGGTAAGAATATCATGCAATTTCTTTCTTTATAGTCCTTATATAGTCATGATTCTGCTCATAATGAGCATTGAAACATTGACTGATTGAGTTGAAAAATATAGTCAGCCTTGCAAGATATAAAATTTATAAATGTTGAACAGGATAATAAATAGTTATCAGATTATTCTTTCCAAAGAAGGAATGTTTAGAAAGAGACATTTAAAAACTACAAAATTTGGAACTGAACGGTAATCAGTATTCAGTCCAATTCTCAAATTGAAGTTCTCCTTTTTCAGGAACATTTATAAAATAATCTCGTTTTTATCATCATCATCATCATCTAATTGCCTAAATATACACATCACTATACAGGGGATAAATGGTTCCTATAGAAGCTTTGTTCTTGTTTAATGTGAAGAAATGATTTCAAATGGATAGAATTACAAAAGAATATACTGATAGAAATAATGAAAGATGCTTTGCAAAAAGCATGGATCGCATATATTTACATTAAGGTCAAGTGGGTTGTTTACTTCTGGTTGTAGAGTATTGACTGTTAAGATATTAGACTTGAGGAAAATTTGGATTAATGCCCCTTATGTGGTCAAGATTTCTTGGAGAAGTATTGTTTCAGGCAATTTTTTAAAGAAAAAAGGAAAGATTTCTAGATCTTAGGGATTTGGTAAAGAGGACATAATGAAACTTTGCTTAAATAAATTCTTACTTAGAAATTACATAATGAGAAAGATGAGATGCAGCCAATTTAATATATCAAAAATTTTGAAAGCTCATATATATATTAGAATTACGATGAGAGAAAGGACAATTAATCTATCCATCAAAAGGTAGTTTTAAAAAATCATAAATTTTCAAGGAAATTCCATGACTTGAGCAAATCTTTGGGAATACTCACTTTTCCCTCATGTCAATGAACCAATTGATGACTTGAATTGTTGAATCAAGAGAGACATGTCTATACTTAAAAAAAAATTCTAATGGAGAGAATATTACCAAAGTTTAATTTAAAGAAATCGTTCTGTACTACGCAAATAATTCCTCCTGTTATCTTCCTAACATCATTCAAATGTACTTTTGTAAATTATACTCTTCTTGGAACTATTAAAATAATCTACTAATTCTGATTCTAGTTACAGCTGTCACTTAATCTATTCCTGATAAATTGTCACACTTGTAACTTTGTTCTCGGTTTAAAATTGCACAATGTTAGTGAAATGTTTAGACAAGTAACCTTATGAAGGAAGAAGTGTAGGTTAAAATAAATGTAACATTATATAATTTTGTGTTGTCTCTGCAAACAGTTTAAAAATAAAAGAGAATAAAATTACTCATTTGACATTTCAAAGCATTGAAATAAGCCTTGATCATACTTATAGTTATCATGAACTCCCACCATCTACCGTGGAAAAAATCTTTACTTATAGTTGGAATTCATCATTAACAGGTATAACAGCTGTATTTGCTAATTTTTTGAAGCACCTTTTTCTCCCTTTAATTTTTTTTTTCTGTTTGAGCATCATTTTATGAGTCTCATAATTAGTACACAAATCTACCAAATTTAGAGCATAGGTTGGAGAATAGATCATAAAACTAGCAGAACTAGGATGTGTACAAATGCTATAAATATTCACATAAATGGGAAAGCCTAGTATTTTCCCAAACATTTTAAACATGTGGATAACTGGTACATGATTAAAAATTAGTATTTAGGGCTAAAGTTTTCAGTCTTTATACGAATGATTTTTCCTCTCATCTGCATAGATCGTATTTGCTCTCTCTTTGGGAGTCCTTTTGATTATAAGAGCCATATTTTAACTGTACATATGGATGTTTCATTTATCACTAAAATTTTAGTGATATTTCTGGATTGCAAGAAGTAACTCAGAGATTTCTGAATATACTATATAATATGCCTTAAAGCCTTAATGCCAGCCTCTTTTTTGTGGTGGATATTTATTAATGCAATTCAACTTAGCAACAATTGCATGTCTATAGTGTCTGCACCCTGGCAGTGGCATTCTGCAGCTGTACTGTGTGCAGTCAGCATTCAGAGAGAATTGGCCTCCAAGTGTCAGAGAGAATGTATTCAAAGGTGCCCCACATATGGCTGTTGGTAGTGATCATAAAACGAGGGCTATAATTAAGTGCAAAGAGTTAAAGCTAGAAATCAAATACATTTAAGTTTTTCTGTAATATGATGCAATTATTATTGCTTCTTAAAAATAGGATTATAATTTAAATTGCTTTCTCATTCGATTTATTCTGAATATAGCGATATTTCTTTGTATAATTTTGAAAATCGGAAGAGAAATAGTGGAATGGAAACATCTGGATCACACCACAGATTTCTAGTAGCTATAAGTGATGCTGTCAGAGATTCCCAGGAAAGGGGAGTAGCTAGCAGAGTCAGCAATCCTCACCCTACTGTTACTACTGGTCGCAGGGTGAGCCAGAGGAGAGTTGCTAATTTGATAGGCAAAAACAGAGCCATTCAAAAATGACCCCCTATTGCTATTTCGTGGGTCTTCCAGATTGTCACAGAGTAGGACTTTTCAATTGGAGATATAGCATCAAGAAATGTATCATGAAATCCAGTTATCCCTCATGTCTTCATTTCTTTTGCATCACTAAATTGAAGTGGTTGTGTCATTTTCGACGTGTGAAAGGTAAATTACATCAGTGAAAAGAAACACAACCTCAGAGTGAGCAGAGAGAAAGACTGAAAAAACACAAAGTCATTATATTTTTCAGAAAGCAAAATTATTATGAAATGAGATATGGGTAATAATTACATGGAGTAAGGTACTTTGGGAGTAAAATATGAATTGCACCTAATCAGATAACAGGACCATTTGGCAAGCTTATCTGAAGGTTCAGCATGACATTCTGGTTGAATTTTTTTCTAAGGTTGATCTTGAATGTAAATTCATATTTTGATGAAATATGTTCTAAATATTGTATATTTTTATTTTGACATATTTAAACATATTAAACAAGTTAGTGTTGCTTTGTGGGCAATTTTACTAATGGAAGGTTTCATAAGTTTACTGTAATATGCCCAACACTAGGAAAACTATTATAATTTAAGAATACAGTACCATTTATTTTAATATTTCACTTCTGAAAATGATTATGTTGTTATACTTTTATAAAATTCTTTGGGAAAAAAAGAGATGTTATTGGAGGTTTAGTTTCATGGAGAAGAATTTTTAAATTGATTGTTTCTGTTTTATTTTATCTGGTCACATTATGATTTGAATAATATCTCCCTGTCCCACATTCTTAAAATAATTGCAGAAAAACCAAATCAGGTTAAAGACAGAGATTCCAAAATTTTCTAGTATTCTCACACTTGGTGCTGTCCTGACATTGGAATATCTGACCAAAATTTCCATTTACTATGTCTATGCAATAAATCCATTCTCCCTCAGAGTATATTCTGAATGTAAAAATGAAAATAGGCATTTATATGCAGTATGAGCTAGAAAAAGGTGCTGATACTGTAATTAATATTGTACCATAATATCTTTTTAATCTATCATGCTGCCTTTTGCCCTTTATGTTATGTCAGAAAGGAGTGTAATGAATGAGTGTGTCTGTGAGTATCAGCTTGAATTTGGTGAAAAGCGAGGCAACATGACATTTAATGTGATTAAGGAGGGTATAGATTCAGGTTTATTAGCTTTCACACAATCCAAGGTAAAACCAATGACGATAAAACTTCAAATATTTTTAAAAAGATGACTTTTTTTCAGAATCTATTTTAAAGCTCACTTTGAATAAAGGCATTTGATTATATTTAAGAATTAACAGGATTCCCCAACTTTGCAATGTTTCCTAGGAAGGTAACTCACAATAGGAAAACATCAGAATATTCAAGGAGAAAAATGAGGGATTTATTATTAAATCAGAAAAGAATTGGCACAAATCTGACTTGAAACAGCTGTTTAGGAGATTAGTGTAGAGTGTCTTTTCAAGTCCTGAGAATAATTGTTCTTCATTTTTCATATCAGAAGGGGGCACTAGTGGTCCACTTTTAATAACAGTGGAGGCTTTTCTTTTGTTATACGATATTTGATAATAAATAAATATCATTTTCTATTTAATATTGAGGCAACTGTATGAACAATTAAGATTGTAAATATCTATTGTTACGTTAAAAAGTTAAATAATTAAAAGTTTGTGTACAATTATAGTCTTATGCCTTTTTCTTTTCATCTAAAGATACGGCATAAAATTAAGAAGTTTTGTTGTAGCTGGACTAGAGTACCAATTCTGATTGTTTAATTCCCACACTAATGACCGGGGGATAGAATAGATTAATTTCACGCACACACACACACACACACACACACACACATACACCATTTCAGTGAACTATATGTTAATCTCTCACCACTCACCAAACTGGAGCCAATACCCCCAATAAAAGCACTTTACCATTTATATAACTTGCCATTTCAATATTTATTTTCAATATCAATTGTGACTTAAAATAAATGAACATAATACGGTATCCTATAATTTCCAATTTGATTAAACAAATGATCCATGTGCATACTTGATGGGATGGCTGCACTTGACATCTCTCAAGCTCTCCATGAAAAGATAAGCTGCAAATACAGTGGTTAAGCTCACTGGCTGACATCTTTCTGTGTTCAGATCAACTGTTTACAATAAATGGGGCTGGACGATGTGGTATTCTAAATCCACAGATTGAATAATTGCAGAACTTCAGAGATGCAACAAGAGATGGGATAACTGTCCTCATTCTAGGTTTAGAAGGCAGGAATGCAAACAGCTCGAGAAAGAGAAGAGACGAGAGCTGGCAGCCTCCTCACTTACAGACAGTACACTTTTCTGAATTTAGCGAGACTCTTCCCCTCCCCCCAGAGTCTTCCTTGTAAGTGTTAAGATGTTGAGACATGCATTATGTTTTACATTTTTGGTTAAGTTTTGCAGAAAATCATATGGCTAAGTAGTACTTGTATTATAATGGAAAAAGGTGTGAGGAAAAACCCTCCAAAAATGAAATCCACTTGTCAGTTTGAATTTGACATGTTTTATTACATAGAAAAACCTGTCAGCTAAAATTTTAGAGATTTGCACCTAAGTTGTGACTGAAAACAGGTAATTGTCCTTTCAAAACAGGTATTTTGAGTACATAAATAGAAATTTTGGTAGCTGTGTGCTTGTAGAGTTATTTATTTTGCTTGTAAAGTGAATTTAAAAATTTTAAGAAATGTTTTTGGGATTTAAAAATACTGAGAATAACTTAAGAGAATAAGAACTTAGAGAACCTGCTTTGTAACAAGAGTTTACACATATATTTGAATTTAGTTCAGTCCGTCAACTCACAATGCCATTAGTACATATTAAAGAGAATACCTTTCCAAGATTTCATAATACCATTTTAAGTACTTATTTAATGATGAAAAAATTTAATACATTTATATTTGATTAATACTAATAAGTAAAACTTTATCCCAATAATTAAAATGTTTTATAAATGTTAAAATCTTTAATACAACACATTTTTTTTCTATTAGGAGATTCATTTTTTCCTTTAAAGCTGAAGGTATTGCGTTGAGTTTCTAAAGCTCAGTCTGGAATTTATTTTTAGAAAAAGGATGTGGCCAGGAGGAGAATTTCCTTGCTATATCTGGACCCCCAAATGTCTTTTGGATCTCTGATTTTAAAAGGTTGTTGTGACTTTGCTCTCTTTTTCATAAAAGAGAGAGAGAAGAGAGAGGGTGGGAGAGAGAGAGAAAAAAAGAAGGAAAAAAGTGAGGAAGAAAGGCTAGAAGGAAGGAAAGAAAAAAGTGGAAATTTCAGAAGGAAGTAGAGAAGAAAAGAAGGAAGGAGAAAAAGAGAGAGTGTCTTGGAGAGGTATGTACGTTTTGGTGAACTGACAGGGGTAGATTTTTGGTACTAACCGAGGAACAGCGTGATCCTGGCAGCAGCTTTAAGATAGCTCATCTCAACTTTCAGAACAACATGATTTAAAGAAACTGTGTGACTCAGAGGATAGTTTTGGCATTGAGCTTGTGAGAAAAGGAAGTTTTCCTTTTGTATTGCTCTTCAAGTGTAGGAGAAAATTCTGTTTCTGCCAACATAGATAAAAAAGCTATCCAATTATTACAACGCCAGCTTTCTCTTTACAAATATCAAGTGTAATTAAAGCAAAAAGCTAAATATTATAGAGAAAATAAGATGGAAAATGTTGGCTGTTGGAAATTGGCTTGGTATGGGCTTTGTGGATGGATGGCATTTACTAAATTGTACCAAGTCTGCTGTACGTTTTCCGATAGCGTTAAAGGCTGAATTATTGATTTGCCTGTTCTTCAGCATTGTAGGCAGCCACGAAGAGATGTATCATCTGCTCAAATACTTTCCCCACCTGATAATTTTTTGTCAGCCTCTTCTGCAACCAGGCATATATTGGCCATGAATAGTCTTAGACTAAAAACTTCCCATGTTATGTTATGATTCTGTGAATTTTTTAAACCATTATTTCTGATAGGCCTATTCTATAGTTTCTGACCTTTGCCTAAAGGGCTAGGGCTAATTTGTGCAGTCCTTTTACTATTTTTTTTTTGCTATTACTCAAGTTTCTCTGCTTTTCTTTAATGCCTACTTAAATATTTTCTCATCTTACCCATAAGCAAAATGTCAAATTCTTGGCAGACAAAACATTGCACCTCCTTGAAGAAAAGGAAGGCAATATCCACTTCAGCATTTCATCTATCTATTTAGAAGTAATATGTATCCTTTGGGCCTTCTGTAAATACTGAGCATCCACCTAAAATACTACGAAAATGTTCAACTTTTTATATGTGTGTGTGTGTATGTATATGTATCCATGTGCGTGTGTGTATATATATATATGCATATATATGTGTATGTATAGATATATAACTTTCATGCTGATTAAGGCCTGTGAACATTTTTTTCTTTTCTTACACACTCCTACATGTTGCTCCAAGTGGCTGTTAAGCAAAGAAAGTGGAATTATGCAACCACTAAAAAAATTTAGTAAACTTACATATCTGTACTGAAATGGAAAACTGCCTGAGATATATTGATTGAGTTAAAAGGAAAAAAAGAAGTCATAGAACAGTATGGGTAATATGGTGATTCCATAGGTTTAAAATATTTACAGAAAAATATCAAGAAGGATATAAAGGAACTTGTCAAAATGGTTGTCCCAGATGAGGGGAATTGGGGAAAAAAGCAGAACAATTTAAATGTATACCTCATGACAAATAAAAATGTAGTGGTAGGGTTAGGATTCTTCTAGAAGCTGAGATGTTTTACTCTTTCCATTTCGTCTTTATGTGATGGCAAAGAAACTTAATAGGCTTTAAAAATATTTTATGAAAGTATCTTCTAGAATCAAAAGAGCATAGAACTACTTAGAGGATAAAAAGGAAATTATAGAATTGATTTATATTAGCAAGTAGTTTATATTATCTGGTCAGCTATAACACAATGTCCCTTTCTTCTTTTCATTACTTGGTATTCTGTTCCCTAAGTAGGCAATTTGCCTTCACAGTGAGGTTTGGAAATTTTCAGTCCACTACAGAGTTGCTGATGTTTGTGATGATGGGGGTGGGGTGGGGGGAGGTGGATGCGTGACTGTGGCACCAGGATACTCAATTACAAAATCCCTGGGCAAGAGCAGAAGAGCAGGTCCTTTGACATTCTTTGAAAAGTGCCAAGGTAGAAGAATTTGTACTTAAGGAACAGAGAGATTAATGGAAAAAATAGTGTTATGGTAACAAAGTCAGTGGTGACTTGGGGAGAGGGGCTTTATTATATTTTCATCTGAACTAAAATAAATCAAATTTGCACACTAATCAAAGAAATGCATTTTTAAAAATTATCCACAAAGCTGGAAATTTTGTAGAATTTATCTTTCCTCTAAATTCAAAGAACATTTTGTAAATTCCATTTGTTACTTGGAAGTTTTTAATATATCAAGAGGCTTAAAACATCTTTGGTGCTTCATTCAAAGTTTAATACCTTTCTGATTTGATAAAGTGGAACTTTTGCCTTCTACCTCCTGGATTCTGTCTCCTAGATCCCATTTTCTAGATTCCTATGTCCCCAGAGATACAGAAAATCCTGGATCTTGACAATAGAAAATATCTGGGATAACTTATTTTTCAGAAAGCTCTCCGCGTATCCGTAGTTCTCTAGTCCTGGTTGTGCCCACAGCAGTCCCGTGGACTCTGGCCATGTCTCCAGTCACCACTGGAGAGTAATTCATTTTATCACCTTTATCTCCCAAAGATTTGTAGGAAAATTTGAACTCCTGTCCTGTTGAGTGACCTATCTTATCTCCTACCCGTTCTCAGTCACTACTTCATTCCTTTGCCAATGATTCCAAATAGAAGTGATCTCCAATGAAATTCCTATGGCTGCCTCCTCCAAAAATAAATAAATAAATAAATAAAGGGGAAATGCATTTCTGAATAGTAACATTTCCCATAATGTAACACAACACATGGTGGGTGAAGTTACTGCCTTGATACACCTTTCTCTGTGTGACTGATTGTGAAGAAGTGTGTTGTTGCCTATGCATTTTGGTTTGCAGTATGCCTCTGAGGATGAGAATGTGTGCAAGCTGCTGTCGTTCTTTACGAGTCCGAGACTGTCCCAGCAAGATTGGGAAATTAAATACAAGGAAATATATTGTTTGTTAAGTCATTATATATGTTTTTACTCATGTATTTCTTATTTATAGACCTATAAAATTTTGCTAATTAATGTGCTGAATTCCCAAATTTGCCCAGCATTTCTGAGAAATATCCTATAAATATACTCATCTGAAAGCAGATTTAAAGAGCATACTCAAATGCTCATGGAAATATAAATGAGATACAGAAATGGAACTTTTTCTGTTTTTTTACTTCCACCTGGGACTCCAAGACCAAGGACAGAATAGATGCCATGTATCCCCATTGGAAGGCAAAGGGCCAGACCTCCACATTGGACATGGTCAGTATTAGTACACACCCAGCGCTACGCTGTACAAAAAATGGTTGAACAAAGTGATGAGAAGTTCTTTAAATCCAGGAGATTTCTTTGGAGAGGATTGTCGGGGTGGGAATGGGAAGAAATAGGAATTATAAAGGCTTTTACAAATTAACAAGGAAAAAGACATTATCTATTGGAAAAAGGATACAGATACGCAGACAATTCAGAGAAGCAGAAACCTAAATGGTCAGTAAAAATTGTGAAAGATTTTCATCTTCACTATTAATAGGGTTAATAAAAATTGAAGCAAAAATGAGATACAATTTTGAATTTTTCGGATTGGCAAAAAAGGAAAAGTCTGACAAGTACAAATATTGGCCAGGATACGGGGAAGCGGCAACCCTGCTGGTAGGAGTGTAAATTGGCACAGTCACTTTGGAGAGCAAAAATCAGTACATTTTTGTAAATGGATTTAGCACAGGGCTGAGCAATTCTGCTTCTGGGCGCATATCCTAAAGCTGTACTGTCCAATACGAGAGCTACTAGTCACATGTAGCTATTTAAATTTACATTTAAATTAATTAGAATTAAATAAAATGAAAAATTCAGTTCCTCAGTCACATGAGACACATTTCAAGTGCCCTCTAGCCATGGGCAGAGCATTGCCAACTTTGTAGAAAGTTATATCGAACAGTGCTGTCCTTGAGAAAAGCCTTCCCATGTGCGCAAGGAGAAGTACCAAAATTGTTCATTTCAGTGTTCTTTATAACAACAATCTATATGTCCATTAGTGGAATGGAAAAATAAATCATGATATATTCACACAATGGATTATTACATAGCAGTTAAAATAAATGAACTAGATCTAACTTGAACAACATTAATAACTCTAGAAAATACTTCAAGTGAAAAAAAGCGACTTCCTGAATGTTACATAGAGTGGATCCTATTTACGTAAATTAAAAACAATCACAAAACATTACCACACACTCTGTGAGAGACTATGCGTGTGTGTGTGTTGCTCTCCCCTGACCTCTGCTTCTCAAAACATGAACAGGCTGGATTAACACCAAATTACATAATAGTGACTATTACTGTGTTGGATGGGAGAGAAGACAACAATACTGGAACTATGACTTTATCTGAAAGTTGATATTTTAATATATTTATTACATTTAATATATTTTAATCTGAGGCATAGATGAAATAAATGGTGGCCTTTGTTCTTTTTTTTGGTAGGGATTAAGTGAGCTCTCTTTATGTTATCTTTTGCAGTTTTCTGTATTTTAATTTTTTTCAAAATAACAAGGGAAATGATTAGATGGCATAATGTGTTTGAATTATACATAAAGGACTAAAAATTGTAGGTATTATTTATTATCAAAATATAATGTTAATAAGATAGAGAATATAATATATAAGGTAAAATAAACTCTCAATTATATCTACTAATAGAAGATTAGCAAATAATTCCCTAAAGTGTTATTGAGGCACTGGAATGAGTATTTTACTTATGTTTTGCTTACGATAAAAATAAAATATGTTCATATTCCCTAAAATGTATAACTGATTGACAGAAGATGATGTAGAATTGTAGTAGATGATGGGGAAAAATAAAAATTGAAATGTATAGATGGCAAAGTAGATAATCAAAAATTGACTGTGGTTCTTCTGGGTGTATTATTTTTTCATATGCCACATATTCCCTACAAAAAAGACTGATTAACCAAAATAGTTAGGAGTTTAAGCTATATTATTTGATAAATGTGCATATTGATTTTTTTGCTTTGTGTACATCTTTACTCTTTTCTATTAGATTTTTCCTTCCTTTTTTATTGATATAATTGCCATATAACCTTATATTAATGTTAGGTGTACAACATAATGATTTGATATACGTATATATTGTGAAATGATCACCACAATAAGTCTGGTTAACAGCCAACACTAAACATGGTTACAAATTCTGTTTTTCATGTGGTGAGAACTTTTAAGGTCTATTCTCTTAGCAACTTTCAAATATACAATAAAGTATTGCTAACTTATTAGATTAAAAAAGGTGTTTGAGAAATTTGTTTGTTATTGATCTTTATTTCACTTACAGTTCCAAATGTTTGCTAGATACTCAAGATGCTTTTTTTGAATCAGCTGTATTGAGTGATAATTTACATTAAATTGCACTCAGTTTTGCACAGTTTATGAGTTGCGACAAATGTATTCTTCTTGTGATTAACACCACATTAGGTCTATGATCCTTATCTTTGACCCTTACCTCATACCATATACAAAAATTAGCTCAAATGGACAAAAAAGTAAAAGCTAAATCTAGAAAACATCTAGATTGCAAAACATAGAAGAAAATCTTTGTGACTTTGTGTTATACAAAGATTTCCTAGGAGGAAACAAGAAATACTGTTAAGGAACACATTAATAAATTGGACTTCATCAAATTAAAAACTTTTGCTCTTCAAAAGTTACCATTGAGGAAATGAAAAGGCAGTTACAGAGAAAATATTTGCAATACATGTATATGACAAAAACTTGTATCCAGAAAATACAAAGAACTCTTACAGCTCAATATTAAGACAAATAGCCTAACTAAAAATGAGCAAAAAATAAAAAAAAACCCCACTTTATAAATGAAGGCACATAAATTGCCAATAAGCACTGGAAGAGATGCTTAACATCTTTAGTCATCGGAGAAAAAATAAATTGATAATGGGATACTATTACTTATCCACTAGGGTGGATAAGGTTAAAAAGATTGACAATGGTAAGTGTGGGGGAGGATGTAGAGTAACTAAAACTCTCATAGGTGGCTAGTAGGAGTGCAAAATTGTAGAGTAACTTTAGAAAAGTTTTGGAGTTTCTTATAAAGTTAAATATACTCTTACTATGTGACCCTGCAAGTCTTCTCCTAGGTATTATAACAGAAAAGAAAACCTATATCTACACAAAGACTTGTACACAAATATTCATAGTAACTTTACTGACAATAGCCCCAAACTGGAAACAATCCAAATGTTCAGCAGAAGAGCTCTGCATATAAAGTATTCAATAAATATTACTACTTCCCCTTTCTCCATTTCTTATTATTCTGTGGTCATAAAATCAGATATAATCATGAATGATTCAACTAGATGTTATTTTGTGGTCTATAGGGATTATATTATTTGATCAAACAGGACGGGAGAAAAAAACACAAGATTCCATCAAATTCATAAGTCTTTAGATTTAGAGTGGTAGATATTTAAATGTATCATGAGTGAAGTAATGCGATGTACAGTCAATTAATGTAGTAATCTGGGTAGGTTTTGGAGTCCTCTATGAATAGATAGATGAATCACATTATATAATGACTCTAAATAAGGGACATGAGCTAAATAACTCCCCGCCCCCCCCCTTTTTTTTTTAATAATTAGCTCCTTTTATGGACTGTAACTAGGGCTTATCATTTTCACCAAAAGGAAGGAAATCAGCATACCAGCCCAACTCTCTGGTATGATGCTACCTCAACAAGTAAGAAGGTAAGCCTTCAAATTGTTTGAAATAGCACAATTTCTTCCTTGCTGGGTAAACATCTGTATTAGTTTCCTATTGATGCTGCGACAAATTTCCACAACCTCACTTGCTTAAAATAACACAAATTTATTGTCTTACAGTTTTAGAGATCAGAAGTCTAAAGTGGGTTTGACTGGGCTAAAATCAAGGTATCGGCAGGATTGAACACCTTCTGGAGGGTCTGGGGAGGGTCTGTTTCATTACCTTTTCCAGCTTGTAGAGGCTACCAGCATTCCTTCACTTGTGGTCCCCTTCCACGTTCAAAGCCAATCTTCTCATCACTCTGACCTCTGCTTAAATAATCACATCTCCTCCTCTGACTCTCCTGCTTCTCTCTTTCCCTTATAAGGACTCTTGTGATTGCATTGGGCCCGCCTGGATAATTCAGGGTAATCTCCCTCTTTCAAGAGCCTTAATTCAATCACGCTTGCAAAGTTCCTTTTGCCATGTAGGGCAATATATTCACAGGACCAGAGATTAGGATGTGGACATCTTTGAGGCCCATTATTCAACCGAGTACAGCATCTTTTATCTATGAAATGATTTACAGTTAAGTAGAGAAATGCTCAAGAAAATCAAACCTATAGTATTGACAGTTTTTTTTGTGTGTTGAGAAATCTAAATATATTTGGTACTTCAGTTACTTGAAATATTTAAGAGATTTTGGTCTGTTAGAGTAGAAAATCAGTCTTGCACATCCAATTTAAAATGTGCTATTGAAAAATTGATTTAAATTTGTGATTTTAAATTGAAATCTTGTCAATTTATAAATAGTATCAGAACATTTAAGAGAATAAAAGGTGAACCTTCTTGGATTTTAAAGAATTACTTATCTACCTGAGAAAACTTATTCAGCTAGAGAATTAAAGTACTTAAAAGGTAATAAGATATATTTATGAATTCAGTATAAATGACTAATGAGGTTAAATTAACTAAATTTGTAAATGAGAGCACATTAATTAAAGGTTTCTTTAAAATGGATCACTAAATTTTGCTAGACTTAAATACAGTGGTGATATTTGTAAATTAAGCTTATTAGAACTGAGGATAAAATAGAGGACCACATCAATGAAACTGTGTAAGTTTGCCGGTTTTCAGAAGGCATAGTGAAAAACAAAAGAAAGTTTTCTCTAACTAACCTCTCCATCTAAAACTTTAGGTCAGTGAAGATTTAAGAAAAAGTAGGAATAAAATAGTAATAGTCATTTATTAGAAAAACATGCCATTTTTTGCAGTTTGTTTAAATAAAATATAATGATTCAATATTGACTTAACTTTCCAAAGTGATTTTATCTGAATTTATGTCACTAGAATTAAATATTTGCTAGTGCCTGAATACTAATATATAATTTATAATGATCTTATCGTTGGTGCTCAAGACATTATTTCCTTTGGATGATCAAATGCTTTTTTGAATTTTCTATCCATCCATCCATCCATCCATCATCCATTCATTATTGAGCTACTATTATGAATCAGATATTTTGTTGAATGCTAAACAAACACGAAAAAGACCTGGTCTTTGGCTTCTGCATCCCTGTGTTTTCACATAAGCACCAGGAAGTAGAAAAAGGAACGAAAACAGTACTTGAAAAAAATAAGATAAATAGGATTACTAAAACATATGTAATAATACTAAGGTTACACCAAGTAATAACAACATCTGCATTTATTTTTATCAATAAGGCATACAGAGAGATAGCAATAGATAGTGTGTATTACTTAGTGGATAAAAACAAAATGACTCTTTGGAAAATTGTCTTGGCTAACAATTACTTTTTGTTCTTATACTTTAAAGTCCATCATGAAAAACTAGCCATATTTGGTTTCTCAAAAGCTCCTTTAAAATTTATTTATGCTGAATGCTTCTATTCTTGTACCTCCCTTTATTTCCTTCTTAACCTCCCATGCCCCCAGAAAAGCATCAACAAAATAAACCCAGAAAAAGAGCAAATAAGCAATATGCCTTTTCTGGACTCATTTTCATGTAGGAAATTGTAACCAGGTCGTTGTTTTCTCTTTCAGAATTTCTTACAAAGATACATTCACTGTGCAAAATTGTTGCTTCATGATTTTGAACCTAAGACAAAAAGCAGCTTTCAATTCTTGATTATAGCTTCTCAAAATGTACAGTATAATTAATGTTGAAAGAGCGATTATATTCTAAGTCCTTGTTTCACACCCATTCAAACTTTCTCTTGTTTTTAACTTTGAGAATTTTAGTCACATTTTCAGAACAAAGGTGATTTTTGTGGGAGACAGTGAGAAGAAAAGGGCGGGTGAGTTATAATTGATATTAATGCATATGAGACTATTTCACACACATTATATTTATGTTTGAATTTTGAATAGCTAAAAAAAGCCTCACTCCCTGTTCAGTTATTCAGGGAGGCATTCTCTGTTCATTTTATGTAAATAATTTCCCTCCACCCCAATCCTTCTTTCTATATCAGCGAGCACAGGTTATCTCCTTCATATACATTATCCCGCATTATTTGCTTGCTGATTTAGTCTGGCTCACTACACTTGGAAAATTAGCTCCATGAAGAAGGAAGCTCTTCTATTCTGACACACAGCAGACATTCAAAATATGTGTTGAATGAATAAGTGGATGAACAAATAAATAAATCACTCCACTTCCAACTTTAAAAGAAAACTAGAAGGGATACAATTTGAGGTATTTGATAGTGATTTTCAAATAAAAAATTATCAACCACAAGCAGACCAAATATTTTTCTTACCTTTTTTTTTGTTTGTTTCAAAAATTTTTTTGGTAAAGGTTCTTTTAGAATAATCTGAAAATTAATGAATATTTTTCAGACTCTAGCTCCAGAAGGCTTGCATTTCAAGTCTTACAAATTGTTTTCTAGTTGCTTTTCCCAGTGTTAAATGATGTATATTTGTTGTCTAGTTATGGTTAATTGTTCATGTGGTACTGGGGAAATAGTTTTAACCAAAGCCATGGTTCAAGCTGAGTGTTTGTTATAAACATGTTTTAACAGAGTGTTTGCCCTGAGCAATCATCCCACGATAATGTAAGTGCTTTGAGAGCTAGAAGTTGGTCTGTTTTATTCATTGCTGTATTTCAACTCTATCAACAGTAAATGACACATAGTAAGTACGCAATATTGTTGATTGGATTAATAGACAATAGCTCCATAGGTGCCCATAAGGCAGTAATCATGACATGGAAGCCAGAACTTGACAATATACTGGGCTAATTTTCAGAGAACAGACTGTAGACAGGCAAAGTAAGAGTTGAGGGATATATAATTACCAAGGTCAGGAAGAATCAGGAGGGCAAAAATCCAGGTAGATAAGTAGGAGGTCAAAGTTAGACTGACAGTTGTGGTGAAGACAGTAAAAGTCTGAATTCCCAGAGACAGAGAATTCTGGTCTAGGAACCAGCAACTGGAGAACAGTAATATGAACTTGACTCTGAAATACCATCTGTTTTAGTGAGCAACGCTTATATCTGTTACACGCCAAAGACATGGATATTTAAGAAGACAAATGTCTGTGGATAAAGTGAGAGATCTGGTCAAAAGCAGGTAAAAGAGTAATTCTTGAAGATGGATTTCAGCACAGTGACTGTGTTTCTATAAAGCACATGTTTCTATAAAATGACCGAGGATTGGCTGGAGCAGATTAGGTAGGACAGAAATTATTTGGTTGTTTCTGACTTTGGCACTTATATTAATACGTTTATGTTTTCTTGTACACTATATTTTCTTATAGTGAATAAGTGTTAAACATGAGCATAAAACCAGTTAGAATTAATAAAAGAATCTCAGGGTGATAAAAATGCATGTTAGAATGCCTAAGTAGTTTTCTTTTCCCTTTGAGTTCACTGGGGAAGAGAGAGAGACAGAAAAGATGGATTGAATCATGAGGGAAGTGGAGACCATAAAGAGGGTTGCCCTCTGATTGCCCAGTTGAGGTGGACTCAGTATCAAGCGAATGGTGGCCGAGGCTGTCACTGGTGGTTCTCTGCTCAAATGTCCTCTGCTTACCTAAGAAGTCACCTGCAGACAGTTTCTGTACATCCCTAAGGCTTCTGTAGTCTTTCTACCTCAAGGCATTTTCCTACCCAAAGAGCGTGCTCAGCCTGGGCGTTGGACAGGTGGAAATTGCCAGGCAGTCAAGAATGAAGAACAGGTGTCTATGGATAAACATCTCATGTTCATCTCCCTTCGGTGGGACAATTCTGTGGCATGTTCTACATTGTGTCTCAGAGGGTATACTGCAAGATTGAGCCCCAAGTTCCCATGGTAACTATTCATTAACACACCCTTTATTGACTTTCTTCCTTTCCCTGTCTCATTCCTTCACTCTCTCACTGTGCTTTCTGGGATTATATGCCAAATAAACTACTTGCATCCCAACCCCCATCGTAAAGTCTGCCTTGGGGGGAACTAAAACTAAATAACAACTACTTAATGGGAAAAGCAAAGCAATGTTGAACCATCTTCTAGACCCCATGCATATTCTCAACCTTCCAATAACCCACGCTTCTTTTCTTATTGATTATGCACTATATCTGAGCATCCTTCCAAATGTTTATACTATGTGTGAGAGGTTATCCATTATAACGATGATCACTGAAAGTTTTTCAATGCATCAGGTTTTGTGTATGCCTGAATTAGAATGTTCAGTATTAAGAAATACTATTCATTTTAAAAGAGCAAACATTGTCCTTTGTGATTTAAATTAGATGAAATTTAGGCATGCAGAATTTAATCAATCTTTATATATGTTTCTAGATAATAAATTGATTGTAAGAGATTGACATTTTCTTAAGTTTTGTACAGATCTGACTATATAAATATGTAACAATTTGTGACCACACAAATTTTAACCATTGCGTAGCCATTCTCTACAAGTTGGTTCTGAAGTAAACATTCACTTAATTAGGTTATGAATCTAGGTGAAGTTGATTTAAAAAAACCCAAATATTTAAAAATTTTTCAAAACATGACTAATGGATTTTCAATTTGTTTTCTGTGATTTTATTGTATATTTTATCAAAAGCAATAATACATAGATTGCTTGCTTCTTTTCTCTTTTAAAATATGACTATTTTGCAATAATGGAGATAAAAGATCTTATTTTTGAAATGGACAAATTGGAAGTTCAATAAAAATGAGCATATGTTCAGAATATTTGAAGTAAATTATTGTAGATAGTAATTTCTAAACTTTTCAAGTTCAAGGACCCCTTTCAATTAAAAAAACAGAAGAGTGAAGCCTATTATAAATTCGGTACCATATTAAAAATATTAAAAAATTTTTGCAAGATATTCCTCATTTTAGTCTCCAGATAATACTTTTTAAAAAATAGTACTTGGCAATAACCTCTGTGGTTTATGGCCCACAGGTTGGGAAATGCTACTCTAAGCCAGTGGTTCTAAAATATATGGAATATGAGAATCACTTAGGGAGATTTAAAAAAGTATAGAGACTTTATTCTATCCTAGACACATTGAAATTAAAGTCTCTACTTGTGGAGCCCTAATGTGTATATGTTAAACATTTTAGGTTAACCAGCAGATTTAGCACTAGTATTTAGACTAGCAATTTGTACCCACTAGAGAACTTTTTGGGTTTTGCTAATATATAGATACCCTCTCTCTCCATCCTGTTTTTTCCACACACCAGCTCCCTGGTCCTAAACCAGTCACCAGTTCCCTTGGGATAGTATTCCACAATTAAATTGAAAATATCATTAATCACAATTTCCTTTAACCAATTTCATATCACAGTCATGCCAAAGTTGTAATAATCAAAGGATAATAGAGCTCCAAGTTTCTGGTTTTAAGTAATACTGTGATCATTCTACTTCACCAGAGTTTAAGGCAGTTAGAGATGTGTGGGAGATGTGTTTTGGCCAAAACCTTTGGGGTTTTCTCTGGGAAGGAAGAATTTTGGTTTCTTTAAGGATTAGCTTAGAGCTCAGGAAAGAAGTCTGGCTACAAATACAGATGTGGGAATCATCAATATCTTGTTCAAACTGTGGACAGGTAAAGCTTAGGAAGGATTATAAGAGTTCTGAACCAAGAGCAAAGTCTTGAGAAATTTGGGAGAATTGAAGGCATGGGCAGAAGTAGAGGATACAGAAAAGTAATGCTGAGAGAAGTAGAGAGGGCAACAATGGAGAATGCTCTTGCAGTAGTTAGTGAAAAAGTGAATTTTAAGAAGTAAAAATAGTGTGAATATCCATAGTGAAATATGTGTGGAAAAGGATG
The DNA here is from genome assembly GCA_031878705.1 of Tapirus indicus. NCBI lineage: Eukaryota > Metazoa > Chordata > Mammalia > Perissodactyla > Tapiridae > Tapirus > Tapirus indicus. The sequence goes on from CM062925.1 coordinate 16,950,202, forward strand.
AAAAAAGGACTATGAGATTTGTCAAATAGATTGATAACCTCGGTAAAGAGAAGTTTTAGTGGGGTGGCTGAGCAAGTAAAGAATATACAGTAATGAAAAATTTTTTTCATTAAAAAATTAAAAAGTGACTGGGAGATAAAAAAGGGGAGAAACAAACATAGATACTTTTTTCAAGAACTTTTCCTGTGAAGATAAGATGAGGGAGGGTGGTATCTAGAGGTGGTGGTTGTTTTTAACATGATTTCTTGTTAGGTTAGGAGATTCTTAATTAACTGTGAGAGTAAATGGATTAAGAGCATGGACACTAAAGCCGGACTGCAAGAGTTTGAATCCTGCACACCAATTAGGTCGTTATTCACTTTTTGTGTTTGCTGATGAAAAATTTTCTCAGTTTTGGTCTGAAAATGTCTCAATTTTAACTTCTCTGTTGATATTTTTTGTAGCATATTAAGTTTGGGGTTAATGCTTAATTTCTTTCAGCATGTTAAAGCCGTTACTTCATTGTTTTCTGGCTTCCATTATTTCTGTTGGAAAGTCAACAGAGAGTGTCTTGGATACTCAAATTCTGACAGCCTTCGTTGATCTCTAGTGCCTTTGAATAGCTGCAATTTCAAAATTTCTATACAGTTTTATGGGTTTTATTAGCAGGAGAATGGGTTGGTTGACTACAACCTGCTCCATCATGACTGGAAGTGGGACTATATTTTTTGTATTACTGTTAATCAATATGTTTGTAGTATTCTCTACATGTGTAGGAATTGAAAAGGGAGCTCAGTGTAAGTGGTGTGGGAAGAGAAACCTGATGGAATTGATTGAATTCAAGTTTCTGTGCTGTAATTTCCTGAGGTTTTATTGGCAACTGCATATTGCTAGAAGAAGGTACTCTTCAGAAAAATATGGATTCCCATGTAAGGAATGGTATGTTGACAGTCTGAATAATCTTGGGGATATGCTGAAGACATTTTAAATTTTTGTGTCAGAAAAATAGTATACTGCAATAAAGTATTCTACCTCTGAAATAAAGTCATGGTTCAAAATAAACTAAAATATGAAATGATTTTAATCACTTGGAAGAATGCAAGAACAGGAGATTTATTTGTCACTGATGCTAGAAGCATTTTCCTTCAAGGTGCCAAGAAGCCTGATATTTCACACATAGAAAAGAAAATATAATGTTCACACACCATGTGGCCTTATAGTGAAGAAAGCTAACATTAAATATAGTTTATTGGTTTTAGAATTTTATAATCAAACTATGGCAAAGCATGATGAAAGTCCATCACGGCTTAAAATTTAATTTAATTACAAACAACATGGAGAATGTGAAAGTCAAAAGTAAAAGTATAACATGCAGAAGGAGGAAAATACAGGGGAAATGTGGGGAGTAAAAAGTTAGGTACTAACATTCTCATTTTACGTAGTAAGGAGTAAAATGACACTGAAATTTTTTAAAAAGCCTAAATACATTATCAAATCTACTAAGCTACCTAATTAAAAAATTAAAGAGAATTTTGTCTATCAAATATTGGAGGATAAGAGGAGGAGGAGTGAGATGTTGCAAGAGCATTCAATCCTCATATTTCATAGCAGGAATTCAGTAGATATTATACAAGGTTAATAAAGTAAGAATTGTATAAGCATATTAGTTAAAGTCACAAAGTAGCCATATGAGGAATTTAAAAAAAAAAGAGAGATTTTTCTCTGTAAGGTGGAGTGGGATGAGTGGGAATAAGGTAGGAGAAATTTGCTTCTCCACATAAACTCTGATTATTTTAACATCTTGTGCATGTGCCACTATAATGAAAATTTAAAAGCATTTATAAAAATGTCATCTGAAGACACCACATCTTTCTGATGTGATAACTTCAATAAACCAAGCTAAAAACTTTTCCATTTTAAGAGGAATTTGAGACAAAAGAATGCTGAGATGGAAGCAGAGGAGACTAAGGTAGGAAAGATTCTTTATGTCTCTGACAGAGGGGATATCTGAAGTAAGAATGAGAATCCAGTGTAGAGGGTAAGAGACTGCTAGACAGAGAAGGGGATAAACTAACTTGATAAATAAATACATAAAGTAAAGATTTAATGCCTTTGACTTCCGTAGGTTGTAAGACCGTGTTTCTTTGAATGAGATTCAGCACAGAGTCAAGGTTACAATGAACTGCTGGTTATATATATATTTTTGTTGTTGGTGGTGAGGAAGATTAGCCCTGAGCTAGCATCTGTTGCCAATCCTCCTCTTTTTGCTGAGGAAGACTGGCCCTGGGCTAACATCCGTGCCCATCTTCCTCTACTTTATGTGGGACGCCACCACATCATGGCTTGACAAGCGGTGTGACAGTCTGCGCCCAGGATCCGAACCTGCGAACCCTGGGCCGCCAAAGCGGAGCGCACAAACTTAATCACAACGCCACCAGGCGGGCCCCAACTGGTTGTATTTTGAATACACATAAGATTTTGTTATGAAAACAATTTATTTTTCTTAACATTTCTCATTTCATTGGCAGCATCATCATTTTAATCAAATGATTCTGCTTCTCTCTAAACTCCGTTATTCTCTGAACTTCCCTTTCTATCTCAAGTCCATATTGCATTCCATTGCCAAATGTGTCTTAGTAAAATACCTCTTTTATCACAGTAATTCCTTGTTCAGGAATTCAAAATGACTTTCTACTGTATCATGCAGGCAAAAGCATTACCATGTAATTTATTACTATTAATAAGTTACACTGAGACAATAAGTGAGAACTGGGGATGTCTTGAACAAACCTGGGTTATATAGGGTTACCCTCGCTTTTAATCTATGATTATCTGCAAGGCCTGTACTTCTTTTTTCTTTAACAATGAGTTTTCTCCTAGCTTGGAATTCATCCTTTTCATCTTTTTCTCTCTTTTGAAATCCATCCTAATTTTCAAGAATAAGAAGTCCTTCCTAAAGCTTTCCTAACTGTTTGGTTCACACTTCCCTTCTTAAAAATTTAGTCTCTGTTACACCACATAGTACTTCATTAAAGAAGTCTTATATTGCTTTCCCACTGTTTTATGGAAACAATTCCTGCTTTCTCAGGATCATAAACTCCTTGACAGCAAAGGTTGTTAAATCCTGTATCAGTCAGGGCCCTAGAAAGAAACATTCAGCCACTCACACTAGGAATTTTAGAAGATTTTAATGAAGGAACTTTTGGCAAAGGTGTGGGCAAAAGACTCTAAGGGATGGCACTACACCCTGGGGCTAACAACCAGGGCACTGTACCCGAGGCCAGGCCTGTGGGGGTGAGTAGAGGGAGCTGTTCCTGGGGCTCAGACAGAGAGGGTTGTCTGAGAGTAGCTGTGACTGGCAGAGGGACACTGCCACTTGGATAGAGGCCTGAGTAATGACCCTGATCTTTTTCTTCTCCTTACCTCTGTGATGTTATTATTATTTTTTTTTTGCCCAGTTATTAGCTCCTACATAGGTTGGTCAACCGGCCAATCATATCTGCCTGGTCTAACAGTGAAATGATTGCTATCTCCACAGCCCTCAGGAGTGGTGCTGAGCCAGGCTTATCCCCCTTCCCTTGCCAGTCCCTTTCTGCTTTGGGAAGGGATTTTATGATATTTTTCACATCACAAAGCAGAATATAGGACTCAGAGCAGATAATCCATAAATACGTGTTGACAGATTGTTGATCTGATATCAGTTTTTGACATTTATGCCTTTTAAACATTAATTGGAATTTTTCTTTTGTTAATCCATTTCCTGAAAAAACAAAAAAACCTATCTAATTTCCCAGCTCTCATAATTCATATTTTATTACTAAAAGTAAAATAATAAATTCAATTTTACAGTTATTTCTTTCTTGTTTCCTCTCATTGTTTATTGGTCGATTTGAAAAAAAAAACAAAACATGTTCAGTTTAGCATATACTATAGAGTTTACAAATCACTTTAATATATATCATCTCTGCATCTTCAGCACTTGTCTTTGAGTTCACTATAAACAATTCTCTTTAGCCATATTTCACATCATTTTCAAATTCTTCTTTTTTCTACCCTGGTTTAATTTCTGTTGATGATAAATATGAGACTAATGCCTTACAGATTTCACTCTCTTCTTCATTAGCTCCACAGATTTTTCTTGGCCTCCAGAAAGGTGTGGAAGCTTTTTGAAAGATGCTTTTTTTAAATGCAGATTTCTACTCTGATACGTTGGAAAGAGTGTACTTCATATCCATTTACATTTGTCTTGTAATTGCAATATTTAATTTCTTTAATGTTTTAGGAGTGAGTTGGCCTACGAGCAAACCTGCCATACTGAATTTCAGTATAGTGGTTTCTACTAACTACATGCATTTTTTTCCTATTGCAAGAATATTTGTCTCCTTTGTATATTCTCACACATGGATTGATCTGGCCTTTATTGCATCCCGATAAACATTTGTATTTCCAGTATCCCCTGGTGCTATTAGAAGACAAACTCAGGAGCAGTCTACTATCATTTAATCCTGTCATCACCATTTACACATACTGTTTCCCTATTTCACCATTTCCTTTTTTTCCCTCCAAATCTACTCATTTGTATGGTTTTGTCCCATTCTTTGAGTTTTAGTCAAATTGTTTCTCTCCAATTTTTTGTGTATTACATCTGAATGGCATTGAGTACTAAATCGCTGTCCTCCCCTGATGTTCTTCTTCCATTTCTTTCTGTCTTTTACAGATTATATCCATTTGTGTTGACTTTCTATTTAAGAAAATGCTTCCTTCTGGTTTCGGTTTCCCCACTCAACCAATAACCTCTTCAGTAGCTCCACAGATTTTTCTTGGCCTCCAGAAAGGTGTGGAAGCTTTTTGAAAGATGAGTCTGTTTCATGCATTCTATATACTTTTAATTCATCTTGCTTTTTCTTGTGTCACTTTATATTTAGACATTTTATAATTAGTACCCTTGAAAGTAAACTTGCTATGTTCTTTCAATGCTGGTCACATTTCATGATAAATTTTTGCTCACAAAGAAGGTTAAGAAAAGCCATGAAGATTTATTCTTTTCTGCTTTTTGCATCATGTACATGAGGTTAGTATGCTGCTTTATCCCAGTCTGAAGTAACAGACTCGGTATAGCCTGATGCTTGGTTCATTTGAAATAGATATTCTACTGAATGGCAAGGTTGAGAAACTCCTGCCAAGTCTAATAGGCATACGTGCTTTCAGGTAAATAGAGCTCATAACTTTACAGCCCAGAACAGCAGGGGTTGAGTCAACTAAATTTTTTATTATAGTCATTTAGAAATTCATTTAGATATTGCTCATCAGCACCCATTGATCTCAACATTTTTCATACAGCCTGAGAGGCTGGTATACCCACAGCCCTAAGGTATTAGAATCTATCAGATTGTTTATGCAAAATTTCCTGGCACAATGTGTTGATTTCATTTCCTGGTTTGTTTTAGGCTGTAGCAGTACTGAAGTTAATTCCATTTCAAGTTAGACTGATGCATCTTGTTTAGTTCTGGTTACTGGCGGTTGATTGGTGTAATGAATTTCTCCCTTATTGAACTACAAGTTAATCCTTTCAAAGTCAATGAGTTTATGTGCATAATCATACAGATACACATTCCTGTTGTTTCTGGCTCAGTACCTTTTTGCAGAAAGAAGTGGTTTTCCTGCTTAATGAATGAAAATCATTGCTCAGAAGTAGAAATATGGTAAATGTGCATCTGCACTGAGTGAATGAAGTTAAGAATATTGACCTTCAGCTTAATCTGGCATATTTCCACTCCATGATACAGATATGAATTTTGGATATCAAGAATATCACGTCTTATGTTGCTCAAAAATATTATATTTTCTGAATTTCACATGAAAGATTGTGAGAATTTTTACTAATCTCTACGAGTCTGTAAATATTTGGCATATGTATAATTAATACAGTGTTCTTGTCCACCCAGAAAGAATAGACACTTTGTCCTCTTAAACCATCATGACCTGTCATAAACTTCAATGTTTCAAAGAAGCGTCGATCAAAGAAAACATAGAAGTACCTATTGGCTTTTATAGATTTCACTGATTATAAATAATATTATTAAAAAATACAAAATGTATAATTATTTTTTGGTGTCTGTGAAGAACAGACTTTAAATCCTGTTATAACAGCAGTGAGATTTTATTTACTTAAAAGACAACAAATCTGGGCCATTAAAGATCCAGAGACATTGGCTTTGTTGTCACATATCTGGCACTCTCTGCTCTTGTGATATGATGCATGTTGAAGGTAGTGGGATATGCACACTTCATACCCATCCTAAAGCCCTCTGGTCCCCTTTACGGAGTTATGGAGATAAACCAGAAACACTCATTTCAATGTTATAAGGTTTATCGTACTGTATTATAAATGCCCATTTCTATCTCTATATATTCCAAGAAACTATAAAATTTTCAGAGGGGTTCCTAGAGAGGATTTGTGTACTTTTTCTCCACCAGTTATTTTTGACCTTACCATGGTGCCTAGCACCTTATAAGCACTCAGTAAATCTTTCCTGAATGAAGGCTTATGATAAAGTGCTTACCATAAGTGAAGAATGGGAAAAGTTTTAGTGAGGAATATAAAGACATACCACTGAACATAATCTAGGTGTTGAGATGGTGAATATGCAAGAATGGCACAAGGCCCTGAATGATTAGTGCCAAATGCATATATCCCATGAGGACTAGTGGGGGATAGACTTCACTTTAGGCTGGAAAAGGATTCACCATGGAGGAAGAGTTGGAGCATATTGTTCAAGAATAGTTTGTATCCACCATTAGCCCAGTGTTGCTCAAACATGGGGATTTTATGATTATTCATCTTTGTATTCCTGTTGCCTACCATATTGGTACAAAGTAGGTGTTTCATGAATCTCTGTTACAAGCTTGTTAGATGGAGATGGCAGGAAGTCTTTCATAGATCAGAGCATGAGGTATACAGAATTATAAAATATCATACGAAAAACTGGGCTAGACCCAGATGAAGGAGGAATGAGAATTGATAGAAGAAATCTCAACAATCTAAGAAGTGCGGAAGACACAATCTTACTGGAAGAAAGCAGCAAAGACTTGAAACCACTTCTGACCAAAGTGAGAGATGAAAGTGCCAAAGCAGGACTGTATTTGAATATCAAGAAGACAAAAGTCATGACTACAGAAGAACAAAACAAATTTAACATAGACATTGAAATTCTTAAAGATTTTGTTTACCTTGGTTCAGTCATCAATTTAAATAGAAACTGAAGCCAAGAAATCAAGAGAGGACTAACATTGGAAGGGCAGCAATGAAAGAATTAGGAAAGATCATCAACTGTAAGGAAGTGTCATTAGAGGCCAAAGCCAAGATTATCCACACCCTCGTATTCCCAGTTACTAGGTACATGTGCAAAAGCTGGACAGTAAAGAAGGCTGACAAGAATAAAAATTGATTCATTTGAAATACAGTCATGTGCTGCATAATGACGTTTCAGTCAACAATGGACCACGTATATGACAGTGGTCCCATAAGATTAGTACCATATAGCCTAGGCGTGTAGTAGGCTATACCATTTAGGTTTGTATAAGTACACTCTGTGATGTCGTTAAGTGATGCATGACTGTATGGTGTTGGAAGAGAGCTCTACAGATACCCTGGACTGCAAGAGAGATGCATAAGTAGGCCCTAGAGCAAATTAAGCCTGAACTATTGCTGGAGGCAAAAATGATAAAACTTAAACTCTCCTACTTTGGGCACATCATGAGAAGGCAGGATTCTGGGGAAAGGAATTAATGCTGGGAAAAGAAGGCAGCAGGAAAAGAGGAAGAGCAAATATGAGATGGATTGACTCCATAAAGGAAGCTGTAGGGATGAGTCTACAAAAGCTGAGAAGGGCTGTTGAGGGCAGGACATTGTGGACATCATTCCTTCATAGGTTCACTAGGAGTTGGAGCCAACTTGACAGCAAGTAGTAACGAATTTAGGCAAGGAAAGGTTACTAGACAATCCTAGCTACTACACGAGACAGCTGTGGCTTGAGGAATAGACCACAGACATGGAATGCGGGTTCTAGTCATGACAGCAAGCCATGGCTCTATAAGCTCACAGAAGCTTCATCTCTCTGAGTCTCAGAGGATAATCCATAGGATGAGAAATATCATATCTATCACCAAGTTTTTTGTGAGAATTAATTGAGGTAATGTACATGTTATGAATTGAATGTTTGTGTCCTCCCCAAAATTCATTTGTTGAAATCATAACCCCCGGTGTGACGGTGTTAGGAAGTAGGGCCTTGGAAAGTAATTAGATCATGAGGGTGGAGCCCTCATGAATGGGAATAGTGCCGTTATAAGAGACAGGAGAGAGATTTCTCTCTCTCTCTGCCAGCACTTTAATCTTAGACTTCCCAGTATCCAGAATTTTGAGAAATAAATGTTTGTTGTTTAAGCCACCCAGTCTATGGTATTTTTGTCATAGTAGCCCAAATTAAGACAGTATGTCAAAATGCCTAATTAAGTGCCTAGAGTGGAAAGTTCTTGATTAAAATGTTTTTTAAAAATGCAGGATGGAAATGGAAAAGGGATGTTGAAGCAGGCGGTATTTGACTTTAGGATAAAGAATTAGATGTTATTTCAAAATTGTTCTACAGCTCTCCTGGGATCCACTCAAGCAAAGCATTGGGATCATCAGAAGTGGTCTTTGTGTCTCATAAGAAGTGAGCCCATAATGTTCTTTTAGACATTGTTATGATCGCAATTCCTTAGCCTTGATTCATCATGAGACCACATTTTTCCTTGGCTGTAGATAAGTAGACATCCAGGATTCTCTTGGCCAAAAGGAGCTTGGCAGTTTGGTCCTAGGGCCCTGGAGGTCCCCACCGAGGATGCGCATGTATGAGAGAATGATGGTTTTCTCTTCAACTTCTGGTCTGTACAGAACTCCTGGACTTCACTTGTGGAGTTGATGTAAATCTCATAGAAGGGACTTAAGACGTTCTCTAACTATCAGATCCTTGCAGCTACCTCATTTGGCATCGTATGAAAGCTATACCAAAGGGAAAATCAACGGGCTGGATGTTTTCCACTTGCCCCTGCAGACTGACTGGCCACCTGTCTCTACTCTTCTCTGTGCTATGGTCTCACCAGGGCTTCCTTGACCTCTGGTTTTCAGTTGGGTTTTTCCAGTGGAAGGCAGTGAGGAATATTGAAAGGTCGAGGAGAAAATAATTGAGGTATTTATTCCATCAGTTTCTTCCCTGCCAGACTGAGAAGTGGCAGTAACTGGATTCTTTTACTAACATCACTGCTCCTGTGGGGCAAACCCTCCACCAGGGTTCTGGTAACACCCCTCTCTCCTTGCCTTTCTAGGTCCAGGTGTGGACATGGCTTCTGCTTTTGTGGGGACTTGAGTCCTTTGTTCTCTGCTATTTGTTTCCTTAACCTGCCCAAATCTTTGTAAATTGTCCTTTAACTAAACTTCGTTAAATAATCATTTTGAATTAGTCAACTATTTCCCGAGTCCAACTATTGGATTCTGACCAGTACTTCTGGTAATTAATTAATATTAATAAATATTTCTCTAGTAGCATTTTTTAGTAAAGGCTTGTGTTCAGTCTAGCAAACCCATCTTCAGATTTGAGAGGCAAGCTTAGCCCTTAACTGAGGTTTGTTACTATACTCGTATATATGCAATATTGAGTTTTGCATATTTGTTCTCCTTACCTGATTATTACATATTAATAAAATCTAAAAAGGGCTAGCATTTAGGTCCTATTTACTCTTGCTTTGAGGAGCATATTTGCAAATGTTAAAAGAGTAATTGGAGAAATGCTGGAAATCAAAATTAATTACTCATTGAAATGAGGAATTAGATGCCAGGTTTGGCATGAACAAATGTTTGTTCCTGATAAAAAGTAGATCTTTGTAGAGGTGCTAAGAATATGTCACTTCATGACAGTTTCACAGTTGAAAGTTTTGCCTCAAGTTTTGGGCTTTTTATTAAACTTGGTTAAAATGAAAAGCTTTTTCCTTCTGGTTATTAGGCTTATGCTTGAAATATTACTATCTCTGTATATGTTTGCTTTACGTTTGATCTAGAAACGCAGTAAGAGATGCATATTACGATGGTAAAAGTGCATATATTAGTGAGTAAAAGATGGAATGAGGGTGCTCTTGGATATTTATATTTATTGACAAAAGCCACATGATGTGAATTTATATTGTATTCAAGATAAAGCCATCATTAGGCATGATTAGAATTTATGTGAAAATGAGATAGGTAGAGGAAATATATTGTTGGTTTGAACAAAGCGTTATCTTTTTCTTTGAGGGAACATATTCCAATGTTTTGTTTATTATTCTCATTTCAATAGGATATATTCTTGAATGACAGATGATTATTATTTGACAAAGAAATTCTGGTTTTAAGCAGAATGATCTAGCACCACATTTTGAAGGTGACAGTATTTCATGTTCTATTTTTAAAGTATATATATTATATTATTAAAAACATAATAGCTTCTCTATCCTGTGTTGTCTTGGTCCATGCTGACAACAAAAGGATAAATACAGTGCATACCCGGGTTCCTCTGGTAATACCATGAACATGACACATGTCGTCCTATGATAAATTGGCTCTGTGTCTGTTCAATTTCAAATCTAAAGCTCTGGAGGCAGAAGTGTTAGGAAGCAGGCATAATTCTGGCATACAGAGGCCTCAGATGTACAAAATTAGTGTGCACGGAACGGATAACAGAGAAAGAGATCCACAGTGAGAGGAAGTTTGCACAGGTTTGTGGACTTCCTGGGGTTTAGGTAGTATTGGCAGATGTTAGGTGGGAAAAAAACATCTGTAAGCATGATAATGAGCATTCCCAGAATCTGAAGTGACAACTGTATCCAGCACAAACGCTGTCTTGTTTCCCTATTTGCATACCAATTAAATTTTAAAATAAAGAAACAAATATTGGGTTACTGAATTTGTTTGACAAATAATCTGTAGGGCTTACTCCATACAACTGGGTCAGGCGTGTTGGCTGTTTGACAGATGTTGTATCTATGAAAGATTTAAGGAAAAAATGTATCCAGATTGTTACCACCCACAGTTTTAGAAGTAGGAGTCTGACACGGGTTAGAGATGGTTTGATACCCTGAGGCTTTTTCTCTGAGCTCTGCTAATGCACTCAATAGGTGATATTTCATACTTAGTTTTCAAAGTAGGAAGTCTTTTAAAAATACAGTTGTAAATTTAACATCGCATTTATGGATATCTAGTTTTTTAGATTTGAGTTGTGTATTATACATTAAGCATTTGAATTAGATTTTTATAGGGAAATTCCAACCAATCTTCATTGTCATCAGAACCTGAGGGCAGGATTGCATGTAATGAAATTGTCAAGACTCTTCTCTAGATGCTTGAAGAGTTGGAAAACAAGTTTATCTACTCCCAAATTTGGGGTCTTTTCAGATAGCCTCCATGATTTCTGGATTTTGAGAAACAAAGCATGCATTATGTTTAAAAAAACATGTCATTTAAAGGGAGAAATTTATTGTCTACTGGGTGTGACATATTAAATAGAACAATAAGATTTCCATATAGAGTTCAGTTCAATAAACATAGAATGTCTGCTAGGTACAAGGCACTGTGTGAAGTATTAGTGATACAAACATGAATGAGACATGGTCCAAGGTCTTAAACATTTTATAGCCTTGCTTGGAAAACAGACATAAACATCGATTATTTCAATATAATCGATATGCACAAGAGAAAAAGTAACACACCATAAATCTTACGTCTAGGAGTTTACGTGTGAACATTCTTCTGGGAAGTTGGATGCCAATTCATCTTTGTTTTACACAATGGACATTTTCCTGAAATGTGTGCAAATCAAACAAGTGCATTGACTCATATTTCCCTTGACTAATGCTTCAGAGGCACATTTTATTGCTATTTGCATGTTCTTTTCATTTGGTTTATTTTCATTAGGTGTTGGATTTTCCTGTTAAAATTCTTTCTCTCTTCCTCCTAGTTTTCCTGTCAAGTAGTTAATCATTTTAAACTCTTAAATGTGCTAGAAGTACTTGCTATTTGAAGGACCCCTGAGGTGAATCGTTATTTAAACTGAGAATTGCTTTGTTTGAGGAAAGTTACTTTTTCTTTTATCTGTTTTGCAAAAATAACTATCCAAAATATTATTCAGATAGAGTATTCAAATAACAAAAGTTAACTTTGGTGGATATTTTCTCGTCGTCATGCATTTATTAATTCAACCAACATTTATTGGGATGCTATCAAGTACTGTGATAACTGCGCTGTACGAGGCTTTTTCTGCTTCCAAATGATTCGTCCTCCTGTGGCGGATGGAGACCAGTGGGCAGAGTGTTAGAGTACAGAGGAGTCAGAGTCATCATAGTAGTATACTCTACGTGTTTTGCCAGCTAAGAGAACCTAAGAACATTAGAGGGACAGCGGTGGGAGGAAAGTACAGTGAGACAGGCTTCTAGAGAGGGTGGCCCCTGAACTGCTCCTTGAGGAGGCAGATGAAAGTGGGTAGAAGGTGATACCCCATTACAGGGGGAGAATAACTTCTGCAGCAGCACGGCAAATTGAGAACACAGCATAATAAGGAGAATTACCTGAGTCTTGGTCTACATTCTAGATTAAAGGGCACATATGAAGTTAAAGCAGGAGAGGAGACTGGAAAGGTGAGACCTTAAAGGGCCTTGTATGCTATATTAAGTAAGTAAGATCGGTTTATCCTATAAGAATATATGGGTCACTTCAATATGTAAACAGTGGAATGATACTGTATCATTTGTGTTTTAGAAAGAGTACTCTGACAGCAGTTAATTGTCTAGAATTGCTGGAACAAACAATCTAAGAAATGAAAACAGGAAAGTTATTTGAAAAAAGTCCTTAATGCCATTGTGCTTTCCAAACCAAGCATTATCAAGTAGCATAATTAGGTCTTAATCACGTTATTTTTATTGGGTAAATCAGGCTGAAAGTTCACATAAGCTTTTATTAGCATGGTTTCTTATTTCCAGTTGGCCTCCCTAATCCAAAAATGCTTCCTCAGGGCTGAGAGCCACACTGGGAATTTCAGCTCAGGTTGGGCAAAGACTTCTGTCAGCTGGCCCAGCCCCTGGCCACCCATCCCGCCTGCCCCCTGCCCTCTGCGGAAAGTCTCCCAGAGGGCAGGCACTTCCTGCTGCTTTTGTGCTGCTGATGCTGTTATTGCTGGAGCACCATGGGCAGAGTCCCAAGCTCTTTCAACAAAGCAAAGACTAGCATGAGATGTGACAGGTCTATAGAGCTACTTATCAATGAGGGAGAGGCAAGGGGGTTGGCATTTCCAGGAATATGACAGAAAGAAAAGGAAGAATAAAAAGCTGCTATCACACCTGCCACGGAGGGCAATAAGAGATACACGATATGGCAGGGCAGAAAGCTAGTGAGAGAGTTGAGTGCTTGGTGAACAAATGGCATATTTAGGGTAGCACAAAGTATGTTAGAGGCATTTTTTAGGTCATATTACTCCTGTAATGAATGGAGAGGAGCATTCTAAATCTATTACAGTGTAGTAGATCCCCTGCATTAAAGGTTTCAACACCAGCTGCATGTCTGCTTTTAATTCTTTAGTCTGGAAACACCGAAGACCATGTACATACATTATCTAAGAAGAACCAAACTAGTCCGGAACTGTTTGGATATTTTCCTAATGCTGTCTGTTCATATCCCATTTTAGATCTCTGCTGTGTAGGATTAAAATAACAACGAATCTGCCTCTGGAAATTCACTGAGTCTTAGGTCTTAGGTCAGAAACTTGGGTGAAAGTTCAGTCAATGTACTTAAAGAAAGTTTTATTAAAGGCTAGATCATGTCATAGGTGCTAGGGTCACTGAGATATAGGTCACTCAGTTCTCGCCCTTAATGAATGTACAGGACCATTGATAGTTAATTGAAATTCTACATAATAAGAGCTGTTTTAGAGTAATTAACGGGATCATGGGTTGGATTTGGATGTGAGGAAGGTGACAAGGCATTATCATCGCTAAGAGTGGTCAATGATGACTGTTGGGAGAAGGCAGCAACTGGGGTGGGAGGTGAGCTGAGGGGCATTCTAGAAGAGGCCAGGGCGTGAAACTGCAGAGTGTGTGTGGGGTGCTTCAAATTGTTTAGTATGGCTGAAGCTTAAACCGGGAGGCCAGACATGTTAGAGTTAAAGCTAGAGATATAGGCTGGTCCCTGAGCTCAGGAAACTTGCGTGCAGGCTAAGGAAGGCATTAAGAGTTTAGGTGTGAGAACCACTGAGGGATGGTAATGAGGTGAGTAATTTGAGTAGTTGCACATTTTATAAAGAAGATCTCTCTGACAGCTTATCAAAGTTGGATTTGGAGCCAGTAAGATTTGTGTGAGAGACAGCACTTGGGTAAAACTGCAGTGGTTGGGGGAGGGAGGATGCTTGGTCTAGAGCAGCGGCAATAGTGACGCAGATACAGCTGAGAAACATTTCGGGATTTAAATGGGCAATACTTGGTGACTGCCATGAGCAAAGTCAGGATTGTTGGGAGAGAGCGGAACCAATTTTAGTGAGAAGGTGAGACATGTTGAGTAGGAGAAGAAAAGACTTTTTTTTACTTTTATTTTTGGGCAAATGTATCGGTTAGTCTGTGAGGTAAAGTGGGGTCAAGAAGAGACATGGGTCTTATAAACACCATCCAAGTGTAGAGAGAGAGAGTAGCAAAATCTCAGGAAAGGGACATGTCAGCACATGTCACAGTGCTGAGTTTCAGTTTTGGAGCTTTCTTCCTTGTGAGTTCCTATATTCGTATGTGGATGCGATGTAGAGGGGCAGAATTTTTGAGCTAACTAAAGACAGGCCATGATGAGAGAGTCTGAAATGGCTTTCAGTAAATTCTGTGTGAATAGAAATGACTAATAAGCTCTTAATTTCTTAGGAGTCATATTGATGATTCTTTTCCTTTTGTCAGACGTTTAATCAGTAGTAACTAAAATGTCTAAGTTCCTTTCTACTGTAACTCACTATATGATCAAATTCTTTAGAAAAACAACTAAAGTTACAGGTCTAGCTTCACTTCTTATTTCTTTTCGTGACACTCCTTTTTTTTTGTTTTGTTTTGCATGTAGCAATAGTTTGTTTATTTGTTTCCAGTAATTTTATTGAGATCATAATGGTTTATAACATTGTGTAATTTTGGATATACATTATTATTAATCAGTTTTTGAATAGACTTCATCGTGCTTACCCCCAGTAGTCTAATTATTGTCCATCATCATACGTATGTGCCCCTTTACCCCTTTCACCCACCCCCACCCCCTTACCCTCTGGTAACTACCAATTTATTCTCTTTATCCATGGCATTCTTCTCATGGGTCTCTCCTCCATAATTTTTCTGTTTATGGATGTTGGCTAATTGAGACAATGTGCATGTTTATATTAATTCTAGTCCATTTATGGAGAGCTTTTCTTCACATCAACAGAGTAGGGAGCATAAGTTACTTGTCCTACTTCTCCTAACTGGTATTGGGTTCATATACTTATCTTTGATCCTCCATCCTAATTTCCCTCTTGTAACCTTGTGCATTGACCAGAGGAGAAATTGTTCAGACCAGAGGAGAAATTGTCTCTTTGAACATCATGTGAATCTTAGCAACTGAGAAGTGAAATACAGATCTTTTGAGGTGGCTGTTTATTCCTGCAAGCTTCGGAATAAAATTCGTTGCTGTGAATATGTTTTGCTAAAAAGTTTTTTCAGAGAGGACATGTATCATTTCTTGAAGGCGATATGCCAAAAACCTCAGCATATTTGCCACCCATGTTTGGATTCCAGAATTTCCAATAACAGAAATATCACCAAGCCTCTTGTTAACCAAGCAGGCAGGAGTCCTGCTAGTGTCAGAAGTCTGCATGGCTCGGTGGTAGTCCAGGCTGGGTAAATATCCCTTTTCCCTAAGACCCAATAAAGAACTTTTTGGCTCAAGAGAGCCTGTGGCTACTGAAAGGCTGAGCTGTACCAGGCCCTCCTGAATCTGTTCTCTCCCCAAAAGCTGGCGTATCCTAATACAAGTTACTCCAGACTTAAATTCTCTTTCAATTAATGTTTTAAAGTTTTTATAACGTGAACTTAAATTTTTACTATTGGCTCCATCTACAATATAAAAATAATTGATATTATAACAATGACCCCCCAGCAGCATGAAATGTTGAATCAAAGCAACGTCACATTTGTTCTATAGTTTCTGAGGCAGTAAAGTAGATTTTCGTAAACAATATTGGATGAAATTCAAAGACTTGTTTTACTTAAAGTTTATTCTAAAGTTAAAGTTATTCAGCTAGAAAGTTTCATATTTGACCTCATTGATTAACTGTAGTTTTGCTATGCAGGATTGCTGAGAGCACAACCTTATGTTAGATGGACAGAGGGAATTATCTAGATTTATGGAAGTTATGCGTGATAATGAAATATTTAAAATGCAAATGGAGGAAATCCTTTGCATTTCAATGTATTGAATGTATTCAAGTCTACTTGGCATAAGGAAGCCAAGTAGGAAATTATGTGTTTAAGGATGGCAAACCACCCAGTCACCTGGAACATCATATCACTTACCTATGCAGAAGAGAAATTGAAAATGCCCTGAATAAAGGCAAGCAGAACGGTAATGTGCCAACCCAACCTATCAAAGAAAGAAATGGAGAAAATGTGAGGTTGTCAAATTTTATATCAAGACACTACTGTTTCACAATATACACATACTTTTTTTTAAGTACAGAAAGAGATAATTCTAGCTGCTTGAAGAAACAAAAGGAAAAAAATGAAACGAGGGAGCAAGTTGGCATGCAATGACAACTTTATACTACAATAATGAGATGCACGTCTGTGGAGTGGAATGGAGCAACTGAAAAGTAAGGGTTAGCTTCATTAATTATGACCAGTTAATCGGATTAGCCTTTTGGTGAAATCTACTGGAGTTTGAAATCACCTTCTGAGAAGCATAGAAACTTGCATATTTCTCAAGGAAGCCTATTGACTTGAAGCCCAAGGAGATTAAAACGTGACTTCCTATTAAGGACTCGTCTGCTGGTCTTTCACAGGATGAAGATCCGTGCCTTAGGGGGAAGCTCTCTGTATCTGGTAGGTGAAGTCTCAACAAGAAGCCCAGGAGTTGCTGTGATACCTACTTGTGCTATACTGTCTAGGCTCCCCGAGACTGACCAACCTGACCAGCATTAGTACCCCATACTTCCCAACTTCCCTTTTGATTTTCTGGTTTATCACAACTCTATCTACCTGAATTCAGCTTATGCCAATAAGAGCCCCACCCCCTCCCAAGTATGTCTTAGGTTCATCTGATTTTGCTGGGGCGTTTCAGGTTTGATTCCTGGACTCTTGTCTTAACTACCTCAAAAATGTCCTCCTGCCTGGTCTGCTATTCCTGCTATCAGCTGTCCTTCTCACAAGTTTACATGTTCTGAAAACAGTGTAAAATTTACCCATTGCACGCAAAGTTTCTGTTGCATCCATAAAAATCCACATTTCTGTATATTTTTAAGTTCTATTTACCAAGAGTTATCAAATTCTTTGTTTTCTTTAGGTGTAACAAATATAAATGTCCTGTTTTGTAAAGGAAAATAGTAGACTTACATCAGTGTCCTGCAAAAAAGTGACATATGGAACAAATATTTATTGAATAAGTTAGCTACTACACATTACCTATTCTGAAATCTATAGTTTTCTTTCTTTTTTATTTAATAGCTTAATTTTCCTGCCACATAGGTGACACATTTTTACTTGGTATGTCTTATTTATTTAGCTTAAAGCTCAGTCACTTTAGTAAAATAGCTATTTGTATTGATTATTCTGCGTCAAATTATCCTGGGGTACCGTATGCAATTGCTAAGTGGCTAACTGGGAAAAAGGCTTACCCTTAATATTTATGAAAGAAACACAAATTAAAATAAATACCACTTATTGGAGCATATTAAAAATATGACATCCATTGTGAAAGTAGTGTAGATGGCAATGTTATATATTCCTTGTGGGAATAAATATTGATACATTTTTGGAGGGAGTGCTACAACTTTTAAAATATCTAGTTTGTGAAACTATTAATTTCACTTTCAAAGAAACTGTTGGAGATATGCATTGATATTAATGTATAAAGATACACATCATAGCCTTTTTTATAATCAAAACTATTATAAAATGGATATTCAAAGAATGAAATTGCTTATATTACGTTATAGCTGCATAATATCCCATTATGCAGCTATTAAAATATTTTTGAATATATAACTGTTATGGGATATGATCATTTTAATAGATAAAAATAGGGATTGACTCCCTGGCTCATAAGTATTCCTCCTTTCTCAGGGATGGGCAGACTTCCAAAGACTCTGTCTTTGCCACAGCTTATTGATCTGAATTTTTCACAATTTCTATAATTAACATTGCTTCTTTTATAATCACATCTAAAAAAGAAAGTCCAGCTATCTCCTGTGGATGGTATATAACAAATAAAAGATTAAGAACTTTGGAGGCCACAATGCCAAATCCGTATGCCAAAAATTTTTGTAAATACAAGGTTTTATAAAGTTCATGCAAAATTTTTAGAATATAGTTTTATAACAAATAAGATGGCAAGGAAAAGTTATAGGTCTTTTAATACAAAAGTAATACCATTCATTCAAGAACCATTTTAAGAGAAAGCACCTTGAGAGAGAAAGCTTGAGCTAATTAATTTTATTTTAATAGTTTTCGTAGAAGATATTTTATTTTTTGCTGGCCATTTGATCTTGCTAATAACCTTAGACTTTAATTCGTAGATATGAAGACATGAAAGGCATATTGGATACATTTGGCTGGCATTGATCTACATAAACATCTGAATAAATCTTCAAAAATCTGTCATGGCAACAAGAATGCTGAGCACAAACTCCTTGACATATGTGACCTACTCATGTTGGAATTGTTTGAAATGTCTCTTTAGTCCCAGCCCAACCCTCCCCAATGGAGTTGTCTGCGATTTCTCAATTTCATACTTCTGGGTGTTTATATTTAATAACATACATACTTGTTTATCGTTTCCATTAAAATTGTTTTTAACTTTGTTTCACATTTCAAAAAAGCAAATATTCATTTTATTTCCAAATCAGATTATGGAGTAAGAAATGTCTGTTTTATTTTAAGACATGTATTATGTTCACAAAATTAAACTATCAACAAAGATAGACACTGAATTGTCTTTATATCCAAACTGTGAATCCTTGAGAGTAGAGAATGCATATTTTGTTCACTAAGATCTTTTTTTTGCCTAGAAAATAGAGAATCAGTAAATATGGATTATGAATGAATATCACACCTACATTGTGGAAAATCAACCTAATTAGTAGGGTTCAAGGAAATCTAAGTGAATTAGACATACACAAACTATTCTCTTTAAAAAAAATACTTATTATGTCCTAGGCATTAAAAAGTGGATATATGAAAAATGCAAATGAAGGAGGTGGAGTTGATCTGACCAAGCAACACAATATCTGTTGCTGCTCTCTCTTCTTTCCCATGTCATTGAATGACTTTTTCCCCTGTCTCTCAGTGGAATGACCCTCTTTTGTTTAAGTGCTGTAAAGCAACCAAGAGTCATGAAACACTTTGGTTCTTCTTCACTTGAGCACTGCTTGTGTTCATCAAATGCTCTCCATGCTGTCACGTCTTTAGTCTTATGAGTAATTAGTTGGTTATGGTTATAATTTGAGAAAGGGACAAGACCTCACATTTCAACACTATCAGTGGGCTTTGAGATGTTAAGATTTTGCTATCTAGGATAGTCTAAGCCTTATTAGGACTTTTCTTATTAGGATTATGTTAGTTGCTATACAAATAAAAAGGAGAGAGATTCACTGTAGACTCATAGAACAAACTATTGTGGCATCAAGTTTGCCTATATTTTAGATGACCTAAATTAGATGTTCCTTAGGTTTCTCAACTGTGTGGGCTAGTTAAACTCAAATCCAAACTCTATGAATTCAAGCGTCTCTCTGGGTAAATTGTACCCTTAAATCTTCTGTTCACACCATTTCAAGTCACCTTGCTACCATTAATAAACTCTGCTTTTTTTTGGTCAACATTGTTGATGCTGTAAACATTGTTTGCTTCAAAACCTCAAGCAAGACTGACTGACCTCCTTGATGAAATACTTCCTGGATTAGCTCATCCTTTTGGATGACTTTCTATCATATTCTCAAGCCCTTGCTTCAATGATGTTTGTGAATGTCATTTGATGTATGTTCATTGTTCTAACTACACTATGGATCTTTCAAGACTGAGGCAGAAATAAAGATATTAGAGAAACTGAAAGAGTGATTTATTTTCTGAGGCACGCTCCCTACAAGTGACACTTGTTCAACCGTTTCTTCAGGCGGAGATGTTGAGCCTATGGTTGTTAACACATTATGAAAAGTAGCATTATGATGGTGGAACAGTAGAAGACATTTTCAAATAGTGCCTCTTTTTGTGTACTTGTTCCCTAAGGAGCAGACAGTACCAGCCATGGCCCTGTCTAGACCCATCCCCAAGCTTGCTCCACAAGTGTAAAAACTCTCCTCTTTCTGCCCCAGGCACATGATAAACACTTTGGCTGTTCATAGGCTTGCATGCGTTTATATGCTGTCACATTGTCATGGGAAGGACAGAAATGGCAGGTGATATTTTCTGAGAATCTTAATTTTTCTATGAGACATTAATCAAAGCTCTACTTAAGGTGAAAACCTGAAGATTATTATGTAAATCCTAAACTGGCAAAATGTTATTTAGGAAAGTTCAGTATATCAGGTGCACTGTATATTTTTTTGGAGCCCACAGGCTATTAGCAATCAGAATGGCATATATATATAGAGAGAGATACACTGTATCTTCTTAAGGTTAATATGTTTTTATTTTCAAGAATGTTCCCCAAAGAATCAAATTAGGATTTCTCTTTCTAACCATCCATCTTTTCTTCCTATGACCTGGGAAAATGTGTCTAATTTATTCATCTTTACCCTAGATTTTAAAAAATATAAATAAAGTAGAAAATAACCCTGTTTCCTACTCATCTTCTAAAAGCAGCATTATTAAAATTTCATTCAGCCTTTGATTCTTTACATCAACACAAAAGTTCAGCTAATGTCCAAGAAAATTATTGCAAGTCAATAGGTCTTTTCCCATGTTTCATGATGGGCTTTGCTGCATCCTTGATTGAAGGGCATGCTCCACTAGAAGCATGACAGTGACACCGGTCAACTCTATGTTAGATCTGCTTCTTGAGGTTTATGGAGTAGTCCCACAACGGTCATTCCACTTATGACAAACCACACTGAAATTTGGGTTCTCCACTGGATTGGTGTTTTTATGACTATGCTGAAGTTTGGTAGGTTATTTACACTATGCATTTAGGTGGGTTCCTGAAATAAACCAATCTGGATGGAAATACATACCGGAGGTCAATGATTTTAAAAGAAATTAGCAGTTTGATTCTGAAGTCTTACTGTGGTAGAAAATGACTTTCTTTTCATGCTATCAGAGGCAAAACTGCTGACCAATGAAGAAATGTAGTTAGCTAGAAAAAAATCTTCTTTACTGACACCATTTATATGAAAACATATTTGTGGTCTATTGCTGGACAAGACAAACAGATTTTCTCTAAATCATTTGTTCTGGTCTGCCATCTTAAAGTGGAGATACATTTTCTTTTCATAATCAGTTATTTACAGTTGGCATAAATAGTGAAAAAGGAGAGTAAAAATAAAACCATAAGGTTCCCTTCCCTGACAAGTAGTTTATAAGTCATAACAAAAATGTACCTCTTCATATCCTTCAAATTAATGATTTTATTTGTAAAATAGAGTTGCTTAAATGCTTGATCAATGCAAATGTGGCATAATTATTGTATTTAGGAAGTTTTTTGTTTTATTTAGAAAAACACAATATTTGAAAAATTCTCTTACCTATTGATTGTACTCTAGGGTATTTGTGAAAATAAGTGCATCGATAGTTTATAGATGAAGGGAATTTCTGTTTAAAATATCAAGATACTTTTACAACAACTTTCTTCTTGCTACTATTTCTCCAACCATTATCCCCATTCTTGCTGCCAATTCCTATATTCTCTCCCCATTGAGAGTTTGCCAGCTTTGGAGAATTGATTCACTCTAGAGTCAGCATGTAGCGAGTTGATTTTTTGTAACATAGCCAGAGAAAAGCTTGGAGGGGGTTTCACATGTGGGACAGAAGGATACCTCCAAACAAAGACTCCTTGAAAAATCAGCTGCATAATTTGTGGGCCCATTGCAAAATGAAAATGCAGAATTTCTTGTTCAAAAATTATTTCAAGATGGTGACAGCAGAGCATTAAACCAAGCGGGAGCCCTTTGTGATGGCAGAGGTCAATATCCATGAAGTCAGTTCTGGCTAATTGTCCTGGGAGCCTCTTAACTATTCTCTTCCCCTGTTTAAGTCACTGAGGAGCATCTATTCCCTCATTTGTCATGGACTTTGAGCAGCTGTCTTTCCTATCCCTTCAATAGTTGGGATCCTTATTTTTGCATTTCTGTCAATTTTTGATTCATATGCTGCCTCTCAACTGCCCAGTGGTATCTTTCTTGACAACTAGCTCCAGCACATTTTTTGATTTAATTGCATTTTTGTTTTCCTTCTCCCTTTTGAAAGCAGCTTTCCTTCTACCCTGCCGTGTGCAATGCAGTTCCAACATCCTGCTCTTTGTCCTTAGTCCAACGCTTTCATTGTCCCAGGGTTGTTAACTTTTCTGTGGATGTCTGGGATGAATCATGTATCTTGAGACTAGAAAGCAGCACCAGAAAGCAACACCAGGGTTCATTACTCTCATCTTCCTCTTTCCCTACCTCAGATTTTGGAGAGATCTAAGAACCAAATATGCATTTTTCATTTCAGGATGTTGTTCGGCTCCGAATTTGTAACCTCACTTCTACCTTTGTAAACTGGACTAGACAATAATTTAGGAGACTAAGGCTCCCTTCCATCATCACCGGAAACTCTTAAGAAAACCGTAAGCCTTTGGCTTCCTTTTTTCTCTCTACTGGGCCCCACCTAGATCCTTCTAGCTCTGTAGATCAAAGATAACTCTCAAGGAGGAGGGGGACAGCTCAACAGAAGAAAGAGGAAAAGGACACTTTAAAAGAATATCCTTGAAATTAAAGGCATTCTTGAGTTCAGATTACTTCAGCTCCTGAAGTACACAACCCAAACAAGTAAAGCCAAGGAACCAGAGAACATATCAAGATTCTTTTCAATATTACTCCTCTTAACAGGTATGTCTTCTTCTCCTAACAATAGTGCAAAGACCTGAGCCAAGGGGAAGAGTGAGGTCTTCCGTATTTCCTCCTGGCTCTTATAGTTCCAAAAGTAGTTCTACATCCCTAGAAAAATCCCCACATTCCTAAAAAAGCAGCAGCTTTTCTTTTTTTTTTGTGAGGAATACCAGCCCCGAGCTAACATTTATATCCAAACTGTGAATCCTTGAGAGTAGAGAATGCATATTTTGTTCACTAAGGTCTTTTTTTGCCTATAAAATAGAGAATCAGTAAATATTGGTTATGAATTAATATCACACCTACATTGTAGAAAATCAACCTAATTAGTAGGGTTCAAGGAAATCTAAGTGAATTAGACATACACAAACTCTTTTCTTTAAAAAATACTTACTATATCCTAGGCATTAGGAAGTGGATATATGAAAAATGCAAATGAAGGAGGGTGGCCAATCCTCCTCTTTTTGCTGAGGAATACTGGCCCTGGGCTAACATCCATGCCCATCCTCCTCTACTTTACATGGGATGCCACCACAGCATGGCTGACAAACAGTGCATAGGCAGGTGCCTGGGATCCAAACCCGCGAACCCCAGGCTGCCAAAGTGTGAACTAAACTGCTGCACCACTGAGCCAGCTCCCTAAAGCAGCTTCTTATATTCCTCCCAATAACCCAATAAGTTAAGGCAAGTAGCAATCACTTTTTATTAATGAGGAAACTGAGGCTCATGTGACTTAGCTGATTTTTTCAAGGTCACAAAGTAAATTTGTAAAAATTTTTGAGACCTCAGAATTCTCAAATGCCCAGTAAAGAATCATACTATATCTTGCTGCCTGTATCAAGATATTTGTCACTCTTTATGTTCATTTCTGTTATTTCTAGATTCATTGTCGTCTAGATCTCTAACTTCATTTGGTACGTTCTTCTCCTTTCCCTACTCATTGTCTTCAAACATGGCAATTCTTTAGTTTATGTCAGTGTAATTTTTTTAAATGAATTGTTTTTCAAGCATTTGAAGTTAGTTCTTTGATATTTATTATTTCAATAGTGAGGCAAGGTAGCAATTAATTACTACAATTTTAAGCTGAACCAATAACTGGTTTCCATAAGTGGGTGGGGACCACATATGATCTCTCAGAGTTGTCCTCAATAGTTATGTGCCGTGAGCTATTTTGTCAGCATTAACTATCATCCTGCACGTGGATAGGGATCAGAAGATTGTACAGTTGCTTAGTTACTTGCTTTTTCCATTGCTTCCCATTTAAGCCAATGACTAAATGAACAATTAGGACTTGGTTTGTGTGAGAGATGTGTTGTATTTGGCATGGACCCTAATGATCAGATAATGAACAGCTTCATTCCTATCAAGAGGATATTCTAAAGGATGATTTCAATTCTTAATGCTGACCCTCACTCAGAGGCAGGCTGCTCTAATCATGATAGTTAATGACCAATAAGTGGCCATTTGTCACATTTTCATTCTTTATTCCAGGCCTCAGTCAACCTCTTACATAAAGAATTCAAACTATGATGAAATGCTTTAACAGGTAATGATGAGAGAGATGATGAGAATTTTTAGGGCAGGGTTCATGCTCCATGTGGTCTCTGTAGTAATCATGTTGAAAAATAGTAGTGGGTTCCGAGGCACTAGACAGTTTGATTCACTGGACATTTATTGACTACCCTATGTGTAATTCATAAGAGTAAAAAGAGAAATGAATATCAAGGCATAAGTCTCTGCCTCTTATAAACTTACTCTGTGGTAGGAAGTCAAGTTCTAATCAAAATTTAAATGAAATAAATGAAGAGAAACTTGGTTACTAGACTTGTTTGCAGAAAATATCATAAATTCAGAGGAAATCTCAAGAAGTCTCCAAAAGTTGCAAAGACCTTCAATTGTTTCTTATGTACCCTCGGCTTGTGTGTACTTGACCTTGACTATACATATAACCCAACATTTGAAAAGTTCACAGTTAAATTGTGGAAGTTCATTAACTACATGATTAAAGCTGATATGTTATGTTTAAATTTCCATAATCCATTTACAAGGTTTATCCATTTAGAATCTCTAAATTAGCAGTTTTCTCTGCTTCTATTATTCAGGTCATTGCACCTTGGATAAGCTAAATGTTTAAGTGTTCCCTGTAAAGAAAGCAAACAATATTTAAATATCTGCCATTGGAAAGTCAAAACAAGGAAAGTAATCATCAGTAGACTGAACGGAAGCTTCCATTAGTTTTCTATTGCATCTTTCCCTCCTCGTTACCATATATAATTACAACTGAAATATTGAAATTTTACAAACTATTTCCTTTAAAAATGAGTACTCTAATTCTAGACAGATAGTGTCATGTATAAAACTTGGGTCATTTGAGATTCCTTTGGCATATAGTATTACCAATACAAAGGCACTAAAATAGGGTCATTTTCATTTTAAACTTTAGTTGGATGGCACGTCATGAGAATGGATGTAGAATATATGGCATATCATATCCAAATGAAAAATGACATAACATTTTATTTTAAAGTACTTCAGTTCTTAAAATATTTTCTCTAATAATGTATATTTTATGCTAGAGAAAACATAAGGGTAAGCATAAGTGGAAACCAAAATTACGTTGATAAACCTTAAACATCGTGGGTCACTAAACATCAGTCTCTCCAAAAATGATGTTGGTAATAAGAAGAGAGAAATAACAGTCCATAACTTCTTTTCCTCATTAATTATCTAAAGTTATAGAAAGTGTCAAGACAGAAAATTATTATTAGATAATTTTTAAGCATTAAGGTAACTTTTGCAATGCTTATAACAACTTTTTGATCTTTAAAGAAGTATTTATTTACTTAGTGTCTGTGATCTGTGTCAAACTTTGTGGGAGATACAAATATCTCTCCCAAGAATCTTCAAATCTAGTAGCAGAATTAACGTGTCAACATAAATAACTGCAATGGTCAGTAGAACATAAAAGATCCATAACTGAGGAACAGAAAAAGTAATATGAATGTTGAAAAGTAGGAATATTACTTCCAGCTGGTAGATGGGAGTGAGTTGAATCATCAAAGATTCCACAGATGAAGTGGCATTGCACCGAGAATGGGCCCTTTAAGGATGATGTAACTCAAATGTAGAGGTGCCATGTGTGGCAATAGAGGTTACAGTGAACTCTCTGCCTGACTGAGGCATGGAGGAATTGAAGAAGAACAAGAGCTGAGAAGTTTTGGAAAATATGTGGGAGCTTATTGTGTATGGAAGAGAGTTGAATGCCAGGTTGAAGAATAGCACCCTTCGGTTCTATTCAGTGAATATATATCAAGCACTTTACCCTTTGTGCTGTGTTAAAATCTGCAAATATAAAAAGAATCAAGGCAACGAGGTCTCACTCCTCAAGAAGTTCACTTTGTAGATGTGGTAGATGCCATAGATGTCAGGAGTGGAGTAGATTGGGTGGATTATTGGATACTTTTGGTCAGAGGAGATCTGGGCTATGATTTGGGAGTAATAGTATGAAGGTAATGAGTAAAATAAATTGGAATGGGGAAGACTTGGGCACTATGCTGTCAAATGTCAGCCCTGCCAATTTTATTTTATTCAATTCTGAAAAGGACATCTCTTAAAAGAGGAAGAAAAGGGAAAGTACCAAATTATGTCTGCAGGCTGGTGTGGAGAACGAATCTATGTGGAATGAGGCTTTTTTTCAGGAATTCCAAGTTAATGTTCTAATTTCATTTAAGTGAAGGTACTTCTGACATGGAGTAGTCACAAGAATGATTTATTTCTTTAATATGCACAACTGCATTCACTAATGAGGGCAGAGGCATGGTGCCAGGCTGTGAAAGCACCAACGTTCTACCCTCTCAGGAGATCTTCTCGGCAGCTCAAGATCACAGCAAGAGAAAATAAGTGAGTGGGGAGAGAACGATGGAAGGGAGGGGGAAAGAGAGAGATTTTGTTGAAATTAAAGAATAGAATAAATAGGTAAAAAATTAATACTCATTCTTATAACAGTTTTAGAATAAGGAAATATGGCATAATTAAATGCTAAAGGATTGCTCTAAAATTTTGCTGCTGAATTATTCAAGTGCTTTAACTTTTCTCCATGTGGTGAGCAGAATTCTAGGATATCTCCTAAGATTTCTACTCCCTGAAGGGCATGCCCTGTATAACCCCTTCTTCTTGAGGGTGGATGGGGAACCTATGAATATGGTGATATCTCTCCTGGTAGTAAATTAAATTATATGGCAAAAGTGAAAGGATTTTTGCAGATGTGATTATGATTCTTCTAATCAGTTGACTTTGAGTTAGTCAGGAGGAAGATAATTCTGGGTGAGCCTGAACTAATCAGATGAGCCCTTTAAGAAAGTCTAGAAGTCAGAAAAGCTCTTGGCTTTGAAGAAGTAAGTCACCAGGAGTTATTCAACTGCAAATAAATGAATTGGCCAATGACCACATGAGCTTGGAAGAGGATTCTGAGCCTCAGATGAGATCATGGCTCTGGCTGACTTGATTGCTGCCTTGTCAGACCCTCAGCAGAGGACTCGGCTAAGCAGAATCCAGACTTCTGATCTATAGAAGCTGCAAGAGAATAAATGGGTGTTGTTTTAAGTTGCTAAGTTTGTGGTAATTTGTTGCACAGCAATAAAAAATTAATGCAGTCCTTACTGGATAAATATTTTGAGGGCAGGAGAGTGGGGATAATATATATGGAAAATACTTTTACTAAAAGTTGAATGAAAATTCATAGACAGTGCTCAATGGATTAGTCAACGTGAAAGTACTCAAGCTAGTAGACTTCTTTGCCCTACATCTGGCTCTTCCAAGTGTTAGGTGTAGTTTGGGACAGAGCAGTCCATTGAACGAGGACATAAAATGGCCATGTGATACTGTGATAGAGAAAAAATATGCCCATCTTTATCTCACTTGATTATCACTGGGAAATTGTCATTAGTTTGTGAGGGGAGGAAATGGGCTATTATGGTTCAAACTGGATTGGATTTGTTGACCTTATTTATTAGTTAACTGTCAATTTAAGGTACAACTGTATAACTTATTGCACCTCTTTGTTTCTGTCTGGAAAATATTTTCTTTACATTGTACTGAGGAGTGTGATTGAGAACTGAATCAAGCATCATCTTTCATATAGACATAAAAATAATGGTTGCTAGTTTTATGCAAGTGTAATATTTGTGGAGGGTTCTGCTCCCTTCCCTCTCAGATTTCCTGCTTGATTTCTGGGATAACAAAAATTGATTTTTGAAAAAGATGAAGAAATGACAGAAACACTGTAAGCAGAGTAAAGCTCCAGAGTTGTGCTAATAAACAATTTGACAATCTTTAGGAAGGAAAAGAAAATAGGGTGGATTTCTATCAGTGAAATAGCACATAGAGCTCGGTTATAGGAAGTGGTTCAGTGTAGCAGTAGAAAGGTTTATCTGTCTCATAAATGTGTCATCAGGAGGATGAGCTTGGAAAGGCTGCTTCCTTCATCCCTTTCTTCTGAAGGCTGAATTTGAAGGCCAATGCCTCATTGTAACAGTAAGGAATGGAAAACAGAAAGTAACATAATCTCTAAAAATTTGAACCAGAGGCTGAGAGGAGATGGAGGAACCCACGTGGGAAGAGCAGAGGAGTAAGAAGGAGGGAAAGAAAAAAACAGGGAGCAAGAAAGAAGTCATACCCTAATGTCTTTTAACGAACATAAAAAACAGTTTGGTGTCATTCTCTGGACTCTGTGTAATTGATCTTACAATTTTAGAACGCTTTGATAATAGAGTATGTTTTAAATTCTTTCAAACATTAAGGGTTTAGATATAAGGTTACACTTTCCTGTTTATTAGGATTCTAAGAGCGTAGAGAATGTGTAAGTCAGCAAACAGGATTTCAAGAATTTTTATTGTTAAACTACAGAGTATGATGTCTAGATATATATTTATAGGTGTGAACAACATATAATACTACACTGTTTTCTAAGTTCCTATAAATAGTGCATATTTTATCATATTCAACAAAATCATAAGAGTTCAGCAATAATCTTTTCTATTCTGGTAATTATATGTATGCCTCATATTCAGATCACCCTAAAATTACCAGGGCCGTTCATCTCTGAACTCATCTGACCAATTCATGGTAGACTACACCAGCACCTTCTTGGGGACTGTTGGAGCTGAAGTCACCGTCTGTGCTCACGTGAAGGAGTGTAATGATTTCCACTCTATCCCCTCAGCTGCCTGGGGGAATATCCACTTAATCAAAAAGTGGATTCTGGAGTAAAGAAGTTGTGGAGCAAAGTGAAGGGGAAGACTTTACAGCAATCCCATGACCCCACAGTGAGAGATTTTCTTCTTCTCCTACAATGTTCCTGAATAATATCCAATTCAGTAGTTTTCATCCTTATACGAAATTAAAATTCACAAATAATTTTACTAGGATTATGGCATTTTAGGCTACAAAATATACACCTATAAATATGCACTTTCATATCCAGTTACCTTTATTCAGCTTAACATTTCTCATTCTCATCATTGTCTTTCCTGTAACAACCACAAGTTGGCCAGCTACGGCCTTTGGGCCATCCTAAATTTTCTGGATAATGCAATCCTATTTTCCATTCTACCTAATCAAAAGCCAAAGATATTTCTACCACATCACTTTGTCTTGAAAATGCAGAGTAGTTACTCTTTGATTTCTATTGTTTTTATGCCAAAAAGCATTCTTGTTTAATTATCTGAGCGCTAATTTGTGTATGTATTCTGCAAAGAGATGTGGATACAAATAGTTCTAGTACAGCAAGAGCAGTGGTAACAAGGGCCCTAGTTCTACAGGAAACTAAGGATGAAGTAGTTCACTAAACTTGAAAGCGGAAGCCTATTCCAGGCCTCTGACCACCCAAAGTTCGTCATAACTTCTTGGCTCATCTGTGCTTTTAAAAATTTCCCTGTCGCCTGTCTAAACTGGTTTCCTGTGCAGGGTGATGACCTGAACAAATCGGTGACTCTTGCTCTAGAATGTGAACATGGATCTTCTTTTAAAGAAAGTTGATTTCCTGTGCTCTCAGTCTCCCTCTATTCTCTGCCCATCCTGATAGCTTTGCCACGTAAAATTCATGACTCTTCCATCACAATCCATCAGAAAACCACTTATTTAGGCAAATATTTCTTAGACATCTCTTCCTTAAAGAGGAACACCAGGACAGGATGTAAACACACCTGTTACTATTATTGTTTGGTTATTCAGACTCTCATCAGCCTGGTAGTTTTATTAACAGGGCCGGCCCAGTGGCGCAGTGGTTTAGTTCGCACTTGGCAGCCCGGGGTTCGTGGGTTCGGATCCCGGGCGCCCTCCGACTCACTGCTTGTCAGCCATGCTGTGGCGGCGTCCCATATAAAGTAAAGGAAGATGTTAG
Source organism: Tapirus indicus (assembly GCA_031878705.1). Lineage (NCBI taxonomy): Eukaryota > Metazoa > Chordata > Mammalia > Perissodactyla > Tapiridae > Tapirus > Tapirus indicus. Next base: position 16,980,922 of record CM062925.1, read on the forward strand.
CCCAGGGCCAGTCTTCCTCAGCAAAAAGAGGAGGATTAGCAATGGATGTTAGCTCAGGGCTGGTCTTCCTCACACACACACACAAAAACCGTGTATTTTTGAAGAGGGAAAAAAGGTTGACCACACAATTAGTAGGAGAGTATTAATCTGGATAAAGGGATTTTGAGCTGTGTGAAAGGCTCTTAAAGCTGATATCCTTTTTTACAGTTCCATCAATGACTTGGTTGGAGATGTGGAATGCAGGCTCATTAAAAATATGGGTCATCAAAGCTTAGAGAGATAATGGAAATATTTGAGGACAGAATTGGGATTTCGAGAAGATAAATGATGGCTAAAATAATCAAATACAAATATAATAAAGATATATGTAAATACTGAACTTGAGTTCAAAAAGTCAACTGCAGGTTAGGGTGACACCTGACTTGATAGCAGATGTTCGTTAATGCTAGTTAATAACAAAGCAAAACAAAAACCAGAAAAGGCTATGGAGTTTTTCATTTAGGCCAATAATATGACGTGTTCTCTAAAATAGCGAATGTAATCTTACCCTACGTAATCTTATTGAAAAGAATAAAACATCTTATGTAAATATATATCTTCATGTAAATATATTAATAATTCATATGTGTTGATATGAATGTCAAGTGAGACATGGGAGACCACACAAATAACAATTACATTGGTTAGCTTTGGGATTTAATAGATTTTTAAAAATATAATCCTGTTTTAAAATTCTGAAATTACAATTACAATATATAAAATAAAATAATGTCAGGGGTACATGGAACTCCTAAAGAAGTAAGAATAATAATAGCAACAATAACTAGATTCCTGTTATACTTGTGTAGCAAACTACAGTTTATATTATAATAGACTACAGTTTATTATTAATTAAAATTATTCTTTAATATTAAGTTTAATTGGCTCCTTACAACTCTGAAAGATAAGTAAGGTAGGAATTATATTACCTTGTAAGTGCTAATGGAAAGTCAGAGAGGCAAAGTGATTTATTTTGATCTCAGTTCTAGTGGTCATAACAAGGACACAAATGTGTCTTTCCAGAAGCATTGTTCTGGATGAATCAGAGCAGCATCCAGATGAAGAAAGGATTGATTTGGTATTCTGTTTTGATGTATGCATATTGGGAAATGTCTGAGTGGGAAAGTATAATATACAATGTAAAGTAATATCTTAGAGTATATCATATATATATAAATAGTATCATATAAAATAATGTGCCATAATATAATAAACTTAGAGGTTTAATTATATGTTAATTTCATTTATTTGTTCTAATAGGGATATTGAAAAACTGAAATTAATCAAAGATAAGCATAAAAAGTATGCTAATATTATGAAAACCAGCGTCTAAGAAAAATGATCTTGCAGGAATTGAGAAATGTTTTATTAAAGAGCAAGCTCCAAAGGGTAAGAACCATTTCTGTTTTGTTCAGAAATGGTTCTTGGTACATAGTTGGCACAGAATAATTATTTGTTCAGTGAATGAATGAATGCTTAGCCTGGAATAGATGATATAATTTCTCTCAATATTGATTTGAAGGAAAGACATTTGATTTATTTCAGAGCATAGTTGTGGAAATAAGAACTGGAAATTATACTGAGACAAACTTCTCTATTTATATAAGGAAGAAATTTCTCAGAGTAAGTGCTTTTTTGAGGCTTTTTTAAGTGTTTGGGATTACTCCACTGCAGGAGGAATCTCTTAATTTTAAGTGCTTACATTTCAACTTAAGTACCAAAAGCTGTTTTGCTAACTGCAGAATATTTTGCAGGTAAAGAATATGCCATATGCATCTGGTATTTTGCTACTAAAACTTGGACCATTATCAAAACTCCTAAAATAATTTCCATGACCTCAAGTGAAAAACTAAATAATGGATTCTGTTTTTGAATTGAATATGACACTTTAGGAATAGTCACGAGTCGACTGGGATAGAAGTTTGTGAATACAGAAAATTCTCAAAAATCTCAATTTTTAAAAAATTCCAACTTCTCAATGATCTAGGTGTGATTTTTCTGCTGGCCTTTCTAATTTTTAATGTGAAGTGGCCAAAAACTGGAGGAAAGCTTCAGATTTGGTCAGAGAGTGATTATGGATAACATGCATAGTAGATTGTGCTTATTGGGAGAAAAAGAGTTTTGGTGACATCAATAGTTGTTGAACTTCATTTTTCAATTTCCTTGTGTATGGGGAAATCCACTGAAGTCTTGAATATATCAGGAATTTGTATATGGGATATTGTTAGTGAAGCTTAATTTCACCTTTCAGAAGAACAGAATTCAGAAAAGTGCAATATGCCTTAGGAATATAATAGGTCTTAATAGTCACCAAGGGAACACATTTTCATTTTGTTTGTTTGTTTTAAAATAAATGGCCTGTTTATTTTTTCTTTGATGATTGATTTATTTCTTAAATATATATCAAACCAAATTGATCTTGTTGAGAGTTAACCTCATTATTCAAATCATTTATTAAGGGCAAATGTGTACAATGCAAGTTAAAAAGTAACTTGAAGTTTAAGACAAACAATACTTACACGGACAGCTATATACATTGTTAAATTTTTGAACACATTTAAAAATCTATAGATTAAAGAACAATAATTTATGTATGAAAAACAGTCCTGGAGATCTAACTTTATAGAGAAATAAAATTTTTTATTTTGGAAGTTTCAAGGTAATATATATATATATTATATACAACTTAAAGTTTTGTGGTGAGTGTATTTCACAAATACAATATCTACCAAAAAGTGTTGTGGTAAATATAAAATGTGAACAAAACTCTTTTGAAAAAATTCCAGTGAAAGTTTATAGTATCATAGCATATATTTCTCACTAGTATTTACTGAAACTAATATATTGCATAATCATTGCTTCACTATTTATGATTAGTTAAAGGCTCAGCTTGCCTACCTGAATGGGAAAATTTTGATCTTCCTGCTTAGCACGCATTTCAGGAAAGGCACATCTTTATCCCCTGCCTACTTTCACAGACTAAGAAAGGCCTTCTGAGGCTGTACAGAAGGAACAGAACAGAATTCCTAACTGTGATATCCAGAGTAATATTTTGTTTCAGGGGAAGATAAAAATAAATGACTCATTTTCTGTCTAGTTGCATGATAGGATGGCAATCTTTTCACTTCGTTTCTCTATCTAAAAAATGGATATCTCATGAATACCATCTTTCTTTGCGTGGATGAAAATAATTTACAGGATATTTAAGAGTACTTTGTAAGTGCATAATGTTCTGCAAATGCTCAATAATTAAGAGAACAGCTCTTTTTAACATATAAATCAAGTATGCTAGGAGAAGAAGAATTCCAGGAAAGAAACCAGGCAAAGTGCCACTGTGTCAGAGCTCTAGGCAGATTTTCTAGCTGCTGCGAGGTGTACTAGCTTTCTTTATCAAATCCTCTGTGGGGTATAAAGGGCCCTCCAGAGGCAGCCCCCAGATTGCCCTGTAGAGCTCTTTGACCTTGCCCGGTGACAAAATCTCTAACTTAAAAGAAGAAATGCATACCTATTCAGTGTGAGTAATTTTGGGAATGAGTAAAGAACATGACGGTTTTTATGGAACTTTCAGTTCAATGGGGAAAGCAGGCAATTAAATGTCTTAATAATATCTTGCAATGAATTGACACATTGCAGGGGAAGTACAAGGTGGTCAGAGCACACAGTAGGAGCTCTGGAGCTCTTCCAGCTTGGAGGTAGAGTGAGTTAGGGAAAGCTTTCCAGGGAAGTGCCTTGTGTCTAGCTCTCTGCTACTGGGCAGAAGTTTGTGCTAAGGAAGGAGTAAAATTCCTGAGGAGATAATACTATATATAAAAAAAAATTCCAAATAGGATTATTTTAGAATTTTCATTTATTTTACTTATGTCATTTGTTAACTGTTGTCTCCCTTCAGTCTTTGTTTTGTTATGTGTCATCCTTCCCTGCCGTCCAGATTTTAAAGTTTTCTTATTGCATAATAAACTCCTGAATTTAGCTTCTAAGGTTCTCCACAATCTGATGCTAACTCATAAATTTTAAAATTCAATCAAAAGGAAGCACCCTCTAGACATGGCAGTATTTGAGTTTTCTTCTTTGTGAATTTTGGTCTTCACATATCTTTGCCTATAAAAATAATTTAAGACATCACCGAAATCCCATCTTCTTCATAAATACTTCGATTCCACTCCTTGAAAGAAGACTTTCTTTCTAGAAAAAGGATTTATTGTCTATAATGTTAATTTTTTACTTATCCCATATTACCTTTTCTGAGATTTCACTCAGAAAATATTCAAATTATAGAATTATTTAATCTTAAAAGAAAGCATGACTGCTTCAAAAAATAAGTGGGAAAGTTATTTATATGCCATGTTCTATTTTGAGCTCATGAGTCTCAATGATATAAAGTTCAAACATATCCTTTACCTCTGTTCTGCCTCAAACACTGACTAACTCATTCTGAAGAATACAATACATCTGTTTAATAGCACAGACGTTTTATGACAGTTCTGGTTCAAAGCTATAACATTTTGCCTAAGATACTATACTATTCTGTATATTTATGTTTGGTTTTCCAACTAGATTTTAATAAGCCCTATAAGATAAGGACCTTTCTTCCTTCTCTCCCTTCTCTTTTTTCTTGCCTTCTTCTCTCCTTTCCTCCCTCCCTCCCTTCCTACTTTCCTTCCATATTTATTCAGTAACTATGTTTAAAATACATACTCACTTCCAGAGCATTTGGATGCTAGAGAGGGGCTGGCTTAAATTAAGGAGTCTAAAAAAAAGAACTAACCAGGGTATATCATGGAACCCACAGGAAGGTAATAAAGTTAGATTTCAAGAGATGCTAGAATTAGGAACTGTAAAATATTTACTTACCAAAATAGCTATTTGATCCCTCTCTTTCTCTCTATGAGACAACGTATTCTCTTATCTCTGGTTTTCCATTTGTGTCTGCTCCATTTTCTTCACTTTCTCTGTAAACCTGTTTCAACTAGCTTTTCAGCACACATGGTGCAAAAACAACAGTGTGACATTCTCTGAGAAAGATGACTTCCAGATTCAGCATCACCACCAGCTGACTCCTAGGCTTTGTGTTTCAGAGTTCAAATTCTGGAGAGAGAGAATCTAATTTGCTCAGTTCATGGATCAGGACTGCACTCAGTCTGAACAAAGGAGGGAAAAGGATTATGGGTTAGACAAACTTGGCAAGTGAAGCCATCCCCTCTGACTAGAATCATTGCAGTAGGGGGATAGTCCCTCAGGTAAGAGAGCATCCCACACCTGTTTGTTGTATTTGTTATGTACCAAGCACTTTGGTATGCACTATGAATACCAAAGAGTGACATTTAGGGAGACAAAACTTGAACTAGAATGAAGGAATGAGATTCAAAAATAAATAATGAGCATAAAACATGGTAAACTCATCAATAAATTTGAACTTTTCTTGACATGTTAAACAAAGAATATGTAATTTGAGAAGAACAAAAATAAGGGAGAAATACATTTCTTTTGAATTCTTGTGTTATTTTAAAAATAAATGTGGACTGGAAAGTCTCAAGATGATTCATTCGATGATATAATGGAATCTATATAGATATATGTGTGTATGTATCATATATGTATATGTATTGCCTATCGCATGCTCTTTTCTGTGCCAGATTTTAAAAAGATGATAGTGAAAAATATTATAATAGGTGATTTCTTTGAATAATATCATTGGAGGGAACAGATAAGTGAAAGGAAAATTACAATTCATTATAATAAGTTACATGAAAGGGCAGGTTGATTATGGGAGCTCATGAGAAGCAACTATATCCATTTTGGGAGTCTGGGAAAGCTTTCTGAAGGATATTATATGTAAACTGAGACTTGAAGGTTGAATAGGAAAATAATCAGAGAAAGAGGTGGGGAAAAGAATTGCAGGCAGAGGATTTGCATGTGTAGTCCCTGAGATTAGAGAGACCATGACTTGTTTAGGGAATTTAAAGAAGTTGATTAAGTCTGAAACATTGAGTGTGGAAGTAGCAAAGGATAGGGCTGGAGAGGCAAAGAGGAGCATATGAAGTAGAGCCTTGTAAGATATACTGGTTTATATTAGAGCAATGTGGAGCCCTTATTGCATTTCACTCAGGGGCATGGCATCATCAGATTTGCCTTTTATAAGGAGCACTCGGTACAGCATTGCAAAAATTGGAAGAAAGAAAGACTTGAGTTTTGAGAATATTACAATAATTCTTGTGCAATGTGATTGGAGCTTATAGAAGAAGTTGACAATGGGAATGGAGAGAGGTAGATGGAGTCAAGAAGTATTTTGGAAGTAAAATCCATAGAACTTGCTGGTTGTAGGGAATAATAATATAGTCCAGTGGGACTCTCAGGTTTCTATGTAAGACTACTGTCTGAATTGTGGTATCATTCACCAATATAGAGACAAAGGAAGAAGGAAAGCAGGCTTGTGGGAAGAGAAAGACAATAATTTCAGTACTGAATAGGTAAAGTTTGAAGAAGCTGAAAGGCATTTAGGTAGGTGTGCCCTTGGTTCTTGACAAACCACTGTTTGCTACCAACGTCTACTAGCAATTTCTCATTTTTCAGAAACAGTTCAGTTCTGGCAAGAACACATTAAACACCTTTTAACTTTCTGACTTCGGTCTGACCACATGCCACCCCTTGACTGATTTTTCTAAAACACATTTCTGATTATGCTGCTCACCAGTCCAGCATCTTTACCATTTAGTAGAGATTGTTGCTAAATAGAAATTTTTTATTCTGCTACTATTTTGTGCATAGAGGACACTCAAGTTTTAGTGATTCATAGTTTTTGTTTAATGAAATTCACCTGTTAAGTAACTGCAATGTGCATCACACTATTGAGATACAAAAGTAAATAGGACAAGGTAATGATCTTCAATAGATTTTCAATCTATATAACATTGTTTAACTTTATGTAGCTATATATCACAGGAGGTCAAGTAGGAATAATAAAAAAAAAAAAAAGAGTACACCAGGTTTTGACTGCTTTGAAAAGAACTAGGATTCAATAGGGCCTCAGAAATCCAGAAATGTGAGGGAATTCATAAGGGAATAAAGATTAACCATGTGGGTATGGAAAAGATACTAAAAATATGAAAAAAAATAGATTCTCATTTATCTAGTGATGAACAGGTCATTCATTACTTTTGTGAGGGCAATTTCAGGAGATCAGTGAGGCCCTAAGTCAATCGCAAGAATATCATAGAGAGAAATGGAGAGAACAACCATAGTCTACATTCAATTAGCTTTTATATAAATGGATGAAGTTGGTGGATAAAAGCTGGAACTAAAACTGTGATTCAGATGTGTGTGTGTCCGTATGTGTGTATATATATTTGTAAAGCTTATGAAGAAGTGAGAACTGGGCCTCTAGAGACAATATTGTGGCAAGGGCTATCAATTTTAAAGGTATTTAGTCTTATGTATGCATAATAGAGAAAAATTGACTGTATATAATTAGACCATGGGTAATGAGAAATAAATTGCTGCATGGTTAAGTTAAACCAGAGGAGAAGAAAGGTTGAAAGAACTGATTATTGATAATATTCTATTGGAGTCAGGCAAAAGACTGAGAGTGCCATTACAAGAAGAAGAGGATCCAAAAGAGTTTTGGACAATTTCATAGATCTGGAAAGAGAAGACAGTTGAGCTCAGGGCTGCCAAAGCAATCAGGACTTGAGGGAGCAAAGTCCTGGATAATGTCAGATACAGCCAAGTGTCCAATGTTCATCAGCCTTCTCTCTTTAGGTATTGCTAAATTCTTAAGTTCCACAAGGGAAGGAGTAAGCAGAAAGACTCTAAAAGGCAGAGGAAATTCTGGCAATTTCAAAATTCACAAAAATTGTAGATCAGGAATTGCCCAGGAAGAAGGGCCCTACTCTATGACCCAGGCTCTTGGATCTGAGGGGCTATGTTCTAGTCACAGTAATGGATTAGAGATATAGAAGCAACCTTACCCAAATTGCAACTTAACCTTGAATCAAGCAAAGACAAGGAGAAAAATATGGTTAGCAGAGAGAAAACAAGAAAGAGATTTCACAGGAGCAAAGTAAAACTGAGCGCTGCTTTTTCAACAGAAATGAAAAAACAGAAAACAACGGAATGGCATCTTTAAAGTGTTGAAAGAAGGCAACTGTCTACTTGGAATTTTATGAACTAGTGAATCTATCCTTCAAAAGTGAAGATGTGATGAAATATTTCCTGATGAAAAAGATAGAATTTTTTTAAACACAAATTAAATTTTACACATTGAAAAATACTAAGAGACATCCTTTAGGTTAAGAAAAATGCTGGCAGGTGGAAATACAAAAATGCATGAAGAAATGTAGAGCCCCCGAAAGGGCCAGCATTTGGGTAAATATGAATGAATATTCATTACACAAAAAAATAGTGAAAATGTTTTATGGAGTTTAAATTCTATGTAACAATAAAATACATTACTTCAGTAATACAAAATCTGGGATAGATACATGGAGTAAAAGTGTTCCAGCTTCATAGAATTTTCTGGGAAATGGCAGAAGACATAGCTTATCTTGGAAGGTAAGTTAAAAATGAATATTGTAATCTCTAGGACAGCCTTTCTCAATGTTTTTATCCTAGAAGAACCCTTGAAATAATAATTTTCAGGGCTCACAGAAGCTCTGCATAACAAATTTGTCTATAGTTCATGGTACATTAGTATGATCAGTAAATTGTAGATATAATAATCCTATATTAATTTTCAATTCTCTCTTTAGTAGAGAATAATATTTTTCTTTGTATTTGGCCATTTTATTAGCTGTCTCTTTTTGTGTTTTTCTCTTCCCTACAAAAGATGTTAATCTAAGGCAAGTCAACATGTAGGTAGAAAGAATTTTAATTTTCCCCTTTTTATTTTATTATTTATTTATTTATTTATTTTTTGTGAGGAAGACCAGCCCTGAGCTAACATCCGTTGCTAATCTTGCTCTTTTTGCTGAGGAAGACTGGCCCTGGGCTAACATCCGTGCCCATCTTCCTCCACTTTATATGGGACGCCGCCACGGCATGGCTGACAAGCAGCGTGTTGGCAGGCGCCCGAGATCCGAACCCGTGAACCCTGGGCTGCCAAGCGCGAACTAAACTGCTGCGCCACTGGGCTGGCCCCTAATTTTCCCCTTTTTAAAAAAAAGATTATAATTTATTTTTATCTTATCCAAGAAGGTCTATACAAGGTATACGATACTTAGTAAGATATGGTATGTGGTATATGGGAGACACAAGAATAGTTCTTCCTTCTATTTAAAAATAAAAATAAGTTTTTAGTCAACCTTTCTTTAAAAATAAGATAGTCAAACGTAGTTTACTTTTCTTAAAATTAATCTTTTTCGTAAATTTTTAATGTGTATAGTTTTACAAAAATATATAGTTTATAAAGTTATATATTATATAGACACAAATATATATATTTTATATAGTATATGTATTATATATGTATATGTATTAGATACGTTATATCTATATAAAACTGACTAAAACCATCAAGCCAAAGATATGAGAAGCTCTATAAACACCAAGCAGGATAAATACACAAAAAAGCAGGTCTTAAGCACATCATCCTAAAACACACTTAAAGGCAAAAACAAGGAAAAAATACTGTCAGCAGAGAAAAAAAGTCATTGATGTGCATTTCTTGTAGGTATCACATAGTGGGGGCTTGTCTTTTGCACCAATGTGACAATGTCTGCGTTTTAAGTGGGCTTTTAATGTTGTTTATATTTAATGTAATCAGTGGATTGGTTGGATTTTAATCTACTATCTTGTTATTTCTTTTCTATTTGTCCCATCTGTTCTTTGTTATTTCTTTCCTTGTTTTCTATCATCTTTTGCATTCAGTATCCTTTATGATTTATCTTATCTCCTTTTGGCTCATTTTCTAAACTAATATTTTAGTGTTTTTGTATACTAAAATAATCACTCAAATAACAGAACAGTTACAGCATGTTTGTTGTGTTATTGGAGTGATTGCTTTAGTATTAATAGTATTTTTAACTTATCACATTCTACTTTAAAGTAATATTATACTATTTCGTGTGTGCAGTAGAAGAAACTTAAAACATTATACATTCATTTTCCCTCTCCTGGCCTTTGTGCTATTGTTGTCATGCATCTCATGTCTACATATGTTATTAAAGCCCCAAATACATTGTTCTTGTTTTTGATTTAAACAGTTATCTTTGAAAGAGATTTAAATCATAAAAAGTCTTTACATTTATCCATGTAGTCACTATTTGTGGTGGCCTTAATTTTTTTGTGTTGATCTAGGTTTTAATCTGGTATTATTGTCCTTTTGCTTGAAGGACCTCCTTTAGTGTTTCTCACAGTGTAGATCAGGTGATGGAGAACTCTTTCTGATGTTATATACCTGAAAAAGTCATTATTTCACCTTCATCTTTGGAAGACATTTTGACTGGTTAAAAAATTACAGGCTAAATTGTCCCTCCTCTCCCCCCCAGTACTTAAAGATGTTGCTCCACTGTCTTGTGGCTTGCACTGATTTTGACAAGAAATGAGTTACCATCCTTATCTTTGTTCCTCTGTATATTATGTGTCTTTTGTTTTGACTGCTTATAAAAATTTCTCTTTATTACTGGTTTTAAGCAATTTGATAATGATGAGTCTTGCATAATTTTCTTCATCTTTAATGTGTTTGGGATTAGCTGAACATCTTAGCTTAGTGATTTATAATTTTCATCACATTTGGAAAAATTTATGCCATTATTACTTTATTACTTATATCATTTCACCCCCAAAACTCCCACACAACTTTTCAAGGATTCTAATTACATGTAATTTATCTGCTTGCAGGTTCAGCCTAGAAACTTTCTATAGGCAATAAGTTAGGGCAATGTTAGGGCTCATCTCCCATTTCCCCATCTTTTATATTCACTGTCCTTTTTTTTTTTTTTTCAACCAGAAGTATTTTATTGAGGTCATATTGGCTTATAACATTGTGTGAATCTCAGGTGTACATTATTATATTTCAGCTTCTGTATAGACTGCATCGTGTTCACCACCAATAGACTAGTTTTTATCTGTCAGCAGACATATGTGCCCCTGTACCCTTTTTGCCCTCCCCCTACCCACTTCTCCTCTGGTAACCATCAGTTTGTTGTCCTTATTTATGTGTTTATCTCCCACACATGCGTGAAATCATACAGTGTTTCTCTTTCTCTGACTTATTTCGCTTAGCATAATACCTTCAAGGTCCATCCATTTTGTCACAAATGGCACAGTTTTGTCTTTTTTATGGCTGAGTAGTATTCTGTTGTATAAAATACCACAGCTTCTTTATCCATTCATCTGTTGATGGACACGTGGGTTGCTTCCAAGTCTTGGCAATTGTGAATAAGGCTGCAATGAACACAATGAATATATATTTTTGAATTAGTGATTTCATATTCTTTTGATAAATACTCAGGAGTGGAACAGTTAGATCATATGGAATTTCCATTTTTAATTTTTGAGAAATCTCCATACTCTTTTCCATAGTGGCTGCACCAGTTTGCATTCCCATCAGTAATGTATGAGGGTTCCCTTTTCTCCACATCCTCTCCAACACTTGTTATTTATCTTGTTTGTTATAGCCATTCTGGCAGGTGTGGGGTCATATCTCATTGTAGTTTTGATTTGCATTTCCCTAATAATGAGTGACGTTGAACATCTTTTCATGTGCCTGTTGGCCATCGATATATCTTCCTTGGAAAAATATCTGTTCATATCCTTTGCCCATTTTTTGATTGGAATCTTCATTTTTTTAAATTGAGTTGTATGAGTTCTTTATATATTTTGGAAATGAACCGCTTGTTGGATATATGATTTGCAAATATTTTCTCCCACTTGGTGGGTTGTCTTTTCATTTTGTTGATGATTTCCTTTGCCATATAGAAGCTTTTCAGTCTGATGTAGTTCCATTTGTTTACTTTTTCTTTTGTTTCCCTTGCCTGAGTAGATATGGTATTCAAAAAGATACCGCTAAGACCAATGTCAAAGAGAGTACTGCCTATGTTTTTTTCTAGGTGTTTTATGGTTTCAGGTCTTACATTCAAGTCTTTAATCCATTTTGAGTTAATTTTTGTGTATGGTGTAAGATGATGGTCTACTTTCGTTCTTTTGCACTTGACTGGCCAGTTTTTGCAACACCATTTATTGAAGAGACTTTCCTTTCTCCATTGTATGTTCTTGGCTCTTGTTGAAGATTAGCTGTCCATAGAGGTGTGGTTTGATTTCTGGGCTCTCAATTCTGTTTCATTGATCTGCATGTCTGTTTTTGTGCCAGTACCATGCTGTTTTGATTAATATAGCTTTGTAGTATATATTGAAATCAGGGAGTGTGATACCTCCATTTATGTTCTTTTTTCTTAGAATTGCTTTGACTATTTGGGGTCTTTTGTTGTTCCACATAAATTTTAAGATTTTTTGTTCTATTTCTGTGAAAAAATCAAAGTCACTCGGACTTTGATAGGGATTGCATTGAATCTGTAGATTACTTTAGGTAATATGGACATTTTAACTATGTTAATTCTTCCAATCCATGAACATGGAATCTTTCCGTTTTCTTTGACTTCTTTCAACAATGTCTTATAGTTTTCAGTGTATAGGTCTTTCACCTCCTTGGTTAAATTCATTCCTAGGTATTTTATTCTTTTTGTTGTGATTGTAAATGGGACTGTATTCTTGATTTCTTTATCTGCTAGTTTGTTGTTAGTGTGTAGAAATACAACTGATTTTTGTATGTTGCTTTTGTATCTTGCAACTTTACAGTATTCATTGATTATTTCTAATAATATTTTGGTGGATTCTTTAGGGTTTTCTCTATATAAAATCGTATCATACATAAATAGTGGATAAAAGGAAATAGAAGTTTTACTTCTTCCTTACCAATTTGTACACATTTTATTTATTTATTTTTGCCTGATTTCTCTGGTTAGGACTTCCAATACTATGTTGAATGAGAGTGGTGAGAGTAGACATCCTTGTCTTATTCCTGTTCTTAGAGGCATAGATTTCAGCTTTTCACTGCTGAGTGTGATGTTAGCTGTGTGTTTGTCATATCTGGACTTTATTATGTTAAGGCACATTCCCTCCATACCCATTTTATTGAGAACATTTACCACGTAAGTATGCTGAATCTTGTCAAATGCTTTCTTTGCATCTATTGAGATGATCATGTGATTTTTATTCTTCATTTTGTTAACATGGTGTATCATGTTGATTGATTTGTAGATGTTGAAACATCCTTGCATCCCTGGAAATAATTCCACTTGATCATAGTGTATGATCCCTTTAATGTATTGTATTTGATTTTCTAATATTTTGTTGAGGACTTTTGCATCTGCATTCATCAGTGATATTGACCTGTAATTTTCTTTTTTATGTGTTGTGCTTGTCTTGGTTTGGTATGAGGGTAATGCTGGCCTTGTAAAATGAGTTAGGAAGTGTCCCCTCCTCTTCAATTTTCTGGAAGAGTTTGGGAAGGATAGGAGTTAAATCTTCTTTGAATGTTTGGTAGAATTCACCAGAGAAGCCGTCTGGTCCTTGAATTTTGGTTTTATGGAGGTTTTTGATTACTGTTTCAATCTCCTTACTAGTTATCAGTCTATCAGATTCTCTATTTCTTTTTTGATTCAGTTTTGGAAGGCTGTATCATTCTAAGAATTTATCCATTTTTCCCAGATTAACCAATTTGTTGGTGTATAGCTTTTCATAGTATTCTCTTATAATCATTTGTATTTCTATGGTATCCATTAAAATTTCTCCTTCATTTCTGATTTTATTTATTTGAGCCTTCTCTCCTTTATTCTTAGTGAGATTAGCTAAAGGTTTGTCAATTTTATCTTTTCAAAGAACCAGCTCTTAAAGTTTCCTTGTCTTTTTAGTCTGTATTTTATTTATTTTGGATCTGATTTTTATTATTTCCTTATTTCTCCTGACTTTGGGCTTGGTTTGTTTTTCTTTTTCTAGTTCCTTTAGGTGTACTGTTATATTGTTTATTTGAGATTTTTCTTGTTTCTTGAAGTAGGCTTGCATTACTATAAACTTCCATTTTAGTACTGCTTTTGCTGCATCCCATAGATTTTGGTATATTGTGTTTTCATTTTCATTTGTCTCCAGGTATTTTTTGATTTCTCCTTTGGTTTCTTCATTGATCCAATAGGTGTTTTGTAACATGTTGTTTAGTCTCCACATATTTGTGTCTTTTCTAGCTTTATTCTTGTAGTTGATTTCTAGTTTCAAACCATTGTGGTTGAAAAAGATGCTTGATATGATTTCAGTCTTCTTAAATTTGATGTGGCCTGTTTTGTTTCCCAAAATATGGTCTGAGAATGTTCCATGTGGATTTGAGAAGAATGTGTATTCCGCTCCTTTTGGATGGAAGGTTCTACATATATCTGTTAAGTCCTTCTGGTCTAATGTTTCATTTAAGGGCAATGTTTCCTTGTTGACTTTTTGTCTGGTTGATTTAATCCATTGAGGTACATGGGATGTTAAAGTCCTCTGCTATTATTGTGTTGCTGTCAATTTCTCTCTTTAGATCTGTTAATAATTGCTTTATATGTTTTGGTGCTTCTGTTAGGTATATATATATTAATAAATGTTATGTCTTCTTGAGAGATTGTCCTCCTTATCATTATAAAATGTCCATGTTTTCTCCTGTTATCTTTTTTGGTTTGAAGTCTATTTTGTCTTCTGATGTAGATCTGGCTACTCCCACTTTCTTTTGGCTGCCATTTGCTTTGAGTACCATCTTCTATCCCTTCACTTTGAGCCTATGTTTGTCTTTAGAGCTGAGGTGGGTCTCCTAGAAACAGCATATTGTTGGGTCTTGTTTTTTAATCCATCCATCCACTCTCTGTCTTTGACTGATGAATTCAATCCATTTATATTTAGGGTGATTATTGATATATGAGGGCTTAATACTGCCATTTTATCTTTTGTTCTCTGATTGCTCTATATTTCCATTGTTTCTTTTTCCTTGTGTTTCTGTCTTCCATTTTAGTTTGGTGGTTTCCTGTGATGTTTTTCTCAGTTTGTTCTTTTTTATGTTTCATGTCTTTGCTATGAATTTTTGTTTTGTAGTCACTATGAGGTTTGTATAAAAGGTCTCATAGATAAGATAGTCCTTTTTCTACAGGTAGCATCTTATCTTCATTTGCCTATGCAGGTTATGTCCTTTTTCTCTTCTTCTATGTTTTTGTTGTCACAAATTATCCCTTTTTGTATTTAAGTTCATTACCAAATTGAAGTGATTATAGTTATTTTTAATGCTTCCTTTCTCTTTAACTTTTATGTTATAATTAAGTGTTACTAACTTATTCTGATATAGAGTTGCAATTTTCTGATTCTGTCTATTTATCACCTTGCTCAATGCTTTGAATATTTTTGCCTTTTTGGTTCAGGTAGAATAATTCCTTTCAACATTTCTTGTAAGGCAGGTCTAGTGGTGATGAACTCCCTCAGTTTTTGTTTGACTGGGAAAGGCTTTATTTCTCATTCATATCTGAAAGATAACTTTGCTGGATAGAGTATTCTTGGCTGAAAGTTTTTATCTTTCAATATGTTGAATATATCATTCCATTCTCTTTTGGCCTGTAGAATTTCTCCTGAGAAATCTGCTGACAGCTAATGGGGTTCCTTTGTAGGTTATTCCCCCCCCCCCCGTCTGCCTTTAATATTATTTCTTGGTCTTTTGACAGTTTTATTATCATGTGTCTTGAAGGAGTTCTTTTTGCATTGAGATAATTGGGTGTTCTATTAGCTTCATGGATTTATATATCCAGTTCCTTCCCTAGGTTTGAGAAGTTCTCGGCTATTTAAAAAAAATTAAGTTCTCTGCTCACTTCTTTCTGTCTTCTCCTTCTGGGACACCCATTATCCTTATGTTGCCCTTTCTAATGGAGTCTGATAATTCTCACAGAATTTCTACATTAAAAAAATTCTTAGTTCTCTCTCTTCTTCTACTTGCATCATTTCTAGGTTTCTGTCTTTGAGCTCATTAATTCTCTCTTCCATATTGTCTGCTCTATTTCCAATGCTTTTTAATACATTTTTCATCTCATTTATTGAGTTCTTCAGCTCTAGAATTTCTGTTTGGTTCTTTTTCAGAGTTTCATCCTCTTTGGTAAAATATTCTTTTTATTCATTGATTTTATTCCTGAGTTCATGGAACAGCCTTTCTAAGTTTCCTTGTAGCTTGCTGAGTTTCTTCATGATGGCTATTTTGAATTCTGTTGGTTAGATCACAATATTCCATAACTTTATGTTTGGTTTCTGAGGATTGTTATTTCTTTTTGAGATGCCATGTTACTGCGGCTTTTATTTATGCTTGTTGAGTTATTCCTCTGCTGGTGCATTTGTAGTAGCAAACACTTTCCTTATTTAGGTATAGCTTTGTTTGTTTTGATTTGAACTTTTCAACCAGCTAGAGATTAAAGGCCTTTCCCTTGTTTTCAGTAGGTGGTGCTGTAGTGCTAGTTTTTGGTTTCTCTTACCTGAGCTGCCTCTGGCAATATTTGAGGATCTGCAGTTCCACCTTTCTTTGTCTCTATTTGGGGTGTCTCTGGCATTCTCATCATTGCTGACTGTGCCTCTAGGGGTCATGGATGCCTTGCTGTTGCCAGTGTCACTGCAGTTGCTGGCTTTGCCACTGGGGGTACACGGATGGCTGACACCTCTTCTGCATTCATGATCACCTCAGTCGAAAGCTCTGCTGCTGTGGCAAGGAGAGGGGGAGGGTGTGAATGGAGCCAGTTCATGGGGGTAATGCTTCTGCTGTTGCCCATTACCTTGTGGCCACAGGTGCCACTGCAGCTGGCTGGCCAGAGTTGCATGTGCACCTCCACTGCTGCCTACTGGGTTCTTAGGGGCTGGGGGCGGCTGGCTCGGCTCCCATGGCTGGGCATCCAGGGTCCTGGGCACTGCCTCTGTTGTTCCCCTGTTTTGCCTCCTCTGTGTGTTCCAATCCACCCACCTTCATGTGTATCAATGTATGGATGTGTCTGTCTCTCTTCCTGGTGTATTGGACAATGTAGCCTTTCTTGGGTTATGGATGTTTTATTTGCTGTAGATTGAAGGGGAGAGACAAAGGAACCTCTTCACACCATCATAATGATGACTGAGCTGAATTCTCTTCTTGAAGGCAAATATATGTGAAGCAAAATTATAACATTGTTGTTTGGAGAGCATGGATGTGTATGAAGGGAAAATTTCTATAAATTTTAAATGTATAAACACTTAAAGAAAGTGTAAACATGTTATTGCTCAAAGAAAGGAAATTGAAAACAAAGACAACTAAATGACACTTGTATGTTTGTATGATGAGATTCTATAAAATAGTAAAAATGAATGGAGAATAGTATGTATTTATAAATATGGATAATAATTGATAAATAATATGGATAATAAATAAATATGGATAAATAAATAAAATATATGGATAATAATAATAAAGATCAGAAATAGATCTTTGTGTAGGCAAAATTTATAAGGCAGAATCAGGAAGACTTAGAAATTGTGCGAAGTGTGGCAGGTAAGTTGTAGACTTTGGAGTGGAATTACATAATTCTTATTTGATGTTTTTATTTCCTCAAGAGCAAATGAGACAAGTTTATCAAATAAAGTGAGTTGCAAGGTATTGGGAGTATGACAACAGGGAAGTTGTGAAATGTATGCTTTGCACAGTGGGAAAGTGCATTTTCTATGGAATTGGAGAGTTGCCAGGTAGCACTAAATGACATATTGGTGAGATTTTCTCCATCCATATTCAGCTGTTCACAGAGTGGCTAATACTGGATTTAACTAACTTGGGTTCTGCCAGGTGAGGAGGATAGATGGTGGAGGGACAATAGAGTAAGGGGTGTTGTAGCCTAGAAAAAAAAATAACTTGTAGGGTCAATTAATTTGAGCTTTCAGTAATATAAAATATTTATCACAATGGGAAAAGTGACATTTCATGGATCAGGATGTCTAACATGGTGAACTTAAAATAATGAATGTATTGCCTCTGTGGATGTTAATTTGCCCTGACTCATGACTGAACTAGGTCTAAAGATTTAGATAGTTTACCAAGTACTGAAGTCTTCAATAAATTGGGGGACTCAGATGGGAGCAATGAGATTTTGAGTGATACGGGCTTATTACAGATGCTTCAGAGAATCTATTGGTTTTTGAAAGATAAAGGTGAACTATGTTGCGAAAGGTATGGGTAGAGGGTATGGACTAAAGGTCTGATAGGTGGCATGGATGAGACTCAGAGGACCTGTGAGTACCAGAGATAAATGAAATAGAGTCAAGTTAGCAAGAAGGAAGACCACTGAGATTACAATCCCCATGTCCTACTCCAAAGCCCACACTTTTATAATGCTGAGAAGGCAGAACTCTTCAAGTTTGATCAGCAGGCTTCAGCAGGTGGTGACAGCATGGATCCTCAACAATAAGCAGGACCAGCAGTGGTTTTGTAGGTGCCAGCATCTGTACTCAGGGACTAGATCAACAAGCAAGCTTTAGAAAACTAGAGGGGGACCAGAAGTCATAGCAGGAGAAAACTTAAATGTCTCCTATGAGGGAGGATCCACCTGTTAGCTATCTTGCAGAGAATAATACTAGAGATAGGTTAGCAAGGTAATCTAGAAAAGATTAGACGTTTCCTCAAAAACAACTGATGCTGAAAGAAACTTTTCTTTAACCAGAAGAAATTGTTAGCTTCATACCTCCCCTCCCTTCTACACCTCCTTCCCAAGCAGTATAATAGCTTCTGAAGAAGTTTAAATTTATTATAGAGAATTTAAAAACTATATATAAAACACTGTACATGTGTGTTCGTTATTTATCTCACCCACGTTACACACACAGAAATAGAAAAATATGGTCTCTTTCTCTCTCTCTCTCTTTCTCTCCTTCTCCCTCTTTTATTCCTCACTGTAGTCTAGCTACTTAAATAATTACTGGTTCAGAATAAGCTAAATACTTGTTAATTAAATGAATATACACATGAGTTCAAATATGATAAAGGAAATATCACAAAAGAAAATAAGAGATAATGATGGGAAAATAACTGGAGATACAAAGAAAATTAAGAGAATCATAGGAAACTGTTTTGCTCTACTCTAAATCAATACATTTCTATACCTGGATGATTTTATGGAAAAATTAAAATTTTCAAAATTTATGCCAAAAGAGACTTATATAACCCACAGAGGCAAATTATATAAGGACTGAGAGAATGCTGTCAGAGTTACCTCTACCTCCCAAAATATCACATCAAGATATTTTTACAGATGAATTTTACCAAAGCTCAAAGTAATATACAATTTCTTTGCTATGTAAAATCTTCCAGAGTTAAGTAAATGAGACTTCAAGTTTCTTTAATAAAACTAGCAAACATTTACTATAAAAACTGGCAAAAATAGCTCAAGAGAAATATAATAAACTAATAGATGTCAATAAAAATATTCTTAAAGCATTAACAAATAGAATTCAGCAACATGTTAAATGTATACTAAAACACAACTAACTGAGATCCATGGCAGGAATGCAAAGATGGTTTAATATAAAATCTGTTAATTTAACATGTGAAAGAAGAATCATATTATCCTTCTCCATAGATGCTGAAAATTTAGCACTGATTTTTGATTAAAATAATTCTTAATAAAATGAGTAAATTGCTAGTATTTTAACATATAAAAGCCAGAATCATGACTAATATGGTAATATAAGAAACATTTCAATTGGAAACAGGAACAGCATAGCTACCCAAATTACTGGTATTATTTAACATTTTTCTGGGAGTACTA
The DNA here is from genome assembly GCA_031878705.1 of Tapirus indicus. Lineage (NCBI taxonomy): Eukaryota > Metazoa > Chordata > Mammalia > Perissodactyla > Tapiridae > Tapirus > Tapirus indicus. The sequence continues at coordinate 17,000,778 of CM062925.1, forward strand.
GTCAAACCAACTGGAAAAGAGGAAAAAAAATGGATGTTAAATATCCATAGTTCATAAATGGAAAAAAAACAAACTGACACACTGCACTGGGATTCTAGGAGAGATTAGTTTTATTCTGGTTTAAGTGGTTGTGTTATCAAGGAAAAATCTTTTATTTCTTTGGACCTAATTTCTCATTAATATAATAAGGTGATTGTGAGAGAAAGGAGTCAGGTACACTTTTGAAACAATAAAGTTTTTTTGTAAGTAGCCAAACTGGATTCCTCTTACCCCATTTGAAAACCAGGACTTAAATAATACATAGTATTTCTACTAGCTATATATTACGTTGACTGTTTGATATTTGTATCTTAATAAAAGTGGAACTCAAATGGTTGGTGGTGCTAGTTGGAAAAGTCAGCTACTATTTGACATTAGTCTTAAGAAATTTTCTTGTCTATTTGTAGAGCCAAATTTGCATTCAGGGGCAGATTTCCAGAAGGGCTAAAACATGGAGTATTGATGAAAGAAAAAAATTGCTTAGGCAGCTAGATTGGCTTATTTAATTGCAATGGCAATAAAGAACACAATCTATTTTTTAAAAAGAAATTTTGGGGGGCACTATCCAAATTCAAGGAGACTTAGAAAAGAAATATTCTGTTGGAAGTTTAGAAAAATAATATTTTCCAATATAATTTGTTTAATATTTTATAAACTTTTATTTAAAAATAAAGTCATATATTTTAGATTTAGTCAGTGTGAGCTTTTGGGAGTTTGTGTTTTCAAAACCTTTATGGATGCTTTTTAAATGTGACAGAAAAATAGATAAAGTTTGTTGAAATTTAGGCAGGGAGATTAATTGTTTTTCACTTTCATTTTAAGAGAAACAACTCATTTGTTGTTTGGTTTTGCTTCCAGAATGTAATTTATCTTGTGCCAAAGAGAGGCAACAGTGAATCCAAATTAGACAACAAATGTAGAAAACGTGGTTTTCTACCTAAACACCACTAAAATGGCAAGAATGCAAAAAATATCATAAACCTACAAGGCAAAAGAGAATTGTTGGGGGTGAGGAGGACAGAAAATAACAGATAATGGAGAGCAACATGATATTATAAAATACAAGTAAAATGGGCAAGTGGCAACTCACTAAACTAGCTAGAAAAATCTGAAATTTTAGTTCACATTTTCTGGTGAGGCTCAATCAAGAAATGATCTGATTTATCCCACAGGATCTTGGGATTGGCAGCAACAGCATACTGGAATATGGGATATAGTAGTGGTGGGGTGGAAACAAAGAATGTTGAAAGTTGGTAATACGAAGCTAATAGGTGACTAGTTCTATTTTCCCACTCCAAACAACTGACAGAATACTCCTTCCTCAACTCCAGCAGAGGTCTGGATGCTTATTATTCTGGGAGCACAAACCAAAAGGACTCTGGATTTAGGGACACTGGGCACTGTTGAGCATGGTGGTGCTGTACTCAAGTCATGGGTTTTTATTTCCTAGGGTGGAGACTGGAAGATTTCTCTGTGGAAACTGGCAGAACCAAGAGAAAAGCTAATAAGATATTAGTCTCCATTTAGCAATCCTATACATTGAGGCCCTTCAGCTAATAAGCCCTTCTCAACTAGAGTGAGATTCCAGTCAGCTTTAGGGAGACTGAATGGGGTTGCCAATGACCACCAGATATTTGAGAAAATCTCTTATGTGAAAGAGAGAGACCAAAAGAACTCAGAGAAGGCTGAGCCAATTTAGAAGGTTTAAAAAATATGACCAATACCCACAAATATAAGATCCATAGATAAGAGAATATAATGTGTCTATGACTTAAAAATAGTATACAATGTGAAAGGAATAATAAGAGAACAAAAAAGAGGTCTTGAAAATTAAAATGTGGTAAAAGAAATTTAAAAAATATATATAAGGGTTAGAATGTAAAGTTGGAGAAATGACTCAGAAAAGAAAATAAAGGCCAAAGAGATAGAAAATTGGAGCATACATGATCATCTGATTTACAAAAAAGGGCATCAGTGGAAATACACTTGTAAAAAATGGTCTTCGTAAATATGCCTTTCAGTTGGTTATCTAAATGGAAAAAAAATCTTGACCCCTCCTGTACACTATACACCAAAATTAGTTTGAGCTGGATCGTGAACCCAAATGTGAGCAATAAAATATAAGAATTTGGGGGGAAATTTTAGGAGAATGTCTTCATAACTTGGATAGTTAAGGACTTCTTAAATAGGACATAAAGAGCACTAATAACCATTAAACCATTAAAAAAATTGAAAATGCAAATTCATTAAAATTAATAATGTGTTTGGGCCAGCCCTAGTGGCCTATTGGTTAATTAAGTTTGGTGTGCTCCACTTTGGTGGCCCGGGTTTGGTTCCTGGGCGCAGACCTACACCACTCATCTGTCAGTGGCCATGCTGTGGTGGCGGCTCACATACAAAAAGAGGGAGATTGGCAGTGGATGTCATCTTAGAGTGAATCTTCCTCAGGAAAAAAAGAGGAAAAAAATTAATAACGTGTTCAATTTTCAATGTTTTCCACCAAAAGACATGTATGGTATAGTTTATAGCAGCTTTATTCATAATAGCCAAAGACTGGAAATAACCTAAATGTCCAATAATAGTTGAATGGATAAATATTCATATAATCAAATGTAACACTGAAATAGAGAAAGCCATTTTGTTACAAGCAATATTATTGATGACTCTCACCAATATATGGCTGAGTGAAAGGATTCAGACACAAAAGACTACATAACACATGATTCTATTTATATGTTCAAAAGCAGGCAAAATTAATCTTTGATGTTAGAGGTCAGATTACTGGTTACCTTTAGGAGTGTTGACTGAGAAGGGGCAAGAGGAAGTCTTTGGGGTGTTGGGGATATTTTATATCTTGATTTGAATTGTACGAATTGTATATATGAGGGTATACATATGCAAAAATTCATCAGTATGTATATTTAATTGTCTGCACTTTACCTCATATAAGCTGAGTCTGAACAATAAAAGAAAAAAGAGAGAAAATGAAAAGCAAATTAGTGTATCCTTCAGGAGAACTGTTACAGTCCTTAGGGTTGTTAATATTCTGGCTGTCCTCCTTTCAGGGACCTTGTGGGATTGTACCTTCCCACACTTTCGCAGTTAGGTAGGACATGTGACTTTCTGTCACTGATAAAATGAGTAGGAATAATGCAGATGACTGCTGGGTGGATGTTTTAAACTCAGTGTGTGACTCCCCACGTTGCCTTTCCTCTGCTGCTTCCAGTCCTGAGATCCTTGGGAGGGTGAAGACTGTCACTCTAGCCTCTGTGTGAGGACGATATGGAGCCAATCCCTGAGCTGGTCCCTGTTGGATCTATAGTGTCAGTGAGAAATAAACCTCTGCTGTATTAAACCACTGATATTTGGGTTTACTTTTTATTGTAACACGACATAGATCATTTTGACTGATGTTAGGGCCCAACTTCAGGAGAGAAAGGAGAAAGAAGAGGTGAGAAAATTGTCAAAGAAATAAGGCAAAAACATTTCCCTGAATGGGTGGACTTTAATTTCCAGATTGAAAGCCCCTGCTAGTGCTGAGTAGAATGAATGAATGGAACAGGACCCGCGTAATGCATGCTATTGTGACATTTTAGAACACAGGAGTAAGGAGACTATCCTAAAAGCTCCCCGAGTCAGGTACAAAAAGATCACAGACAAAGAATTAGGATTCAGAATGGACTTGGACTTCTCAGTATCAACTCTGGAAGCTAGAAGACAATGAAACACCTTCAAAATTTTAAAAAACACATTTACAATCTGGTTTTATATCCAAGCCAGTCTTTCAGTTAAGTGTGAGAGTATAAAAATAAAGAGAGTTTAAGAGAGGCAAGGCCTCAACAAATGTATCTCTAGTTTACCCTTTCTCAAAAGGTTCCTTCAGTATATGCTGCACTAAAATAATCTGGAAAGATGACATAGTATTTCTGAGTATCCCACAATATTGTCCCTCCTTCTTTCTTAGTAACAGAACTGCTAAAATAAAGACTTAAATTTCCTGTCTCCTTGCAGGTAGGTGTGGCCATGTGATTAAGTTCTGCTTATGGGATTTAAGTGGAGGTCGTGTGTACAGCTTCCAGGAGGTGATTTGAAAGGGAGTGGACTTGCCCTTCCTCTTTCTTTTCTGGAGTGTACACAGAATGACCAAAGCTCCGGCAGCCATCTTTTGTGGTAAGCTAGTGTCCCGGGAAATGCAAAGCAAGCATGGCAAAGCAACTAGATCTGAGGATCCCTCTGCCCCTGGACCATTCTTTTGCCCAATGTAAGTAGACTCTTATTTCATTTGATCCCTTGTGTTGAGTTTCTGTTTCTCAGAAACAAAGGAAATCTTCACTCAAAGAAAGGGATTCTGTGAAAGGGGATTGAACACTAGAGTGACAGAGGAAATCCCCAGGACTGATAATGAAGAGAAACCTTAGGTTTTGAGGAGATGATGTTTTCAAAGGGTTTTATCTTATTTTTTATTATAGAAAGTAAAAATGTAATATCTAAAACTGAAACATTGAGATTTAACAATATAAATATGTTTTTAGGAATATGAGTTAAAAATCCCAGAGAAAACATCTAAGAGAGCCAAAATCAGTTGCCTCTGGAGAGTGGGAAGTGAAGGTGGAAAAGGGTGAAAATGGGTGGCACAGAGGAATTTTATTTTCCACCATGAGCCTTGGTAATTGTTAGATCAATTAAACTCTGTAAATGTGTTCCTTTAGTGTTTACAGTATTTATAGTAATGAACACTATAAATGATTTTTAAAAAAGAAAATGGATATTTAAACCTGTGATTTGTGTTTTCTACTGCATCTGAATGAGAATGGTAAGAAAGTTCTATTGTTTGTGCCAGTTGACTTACCAGAAGGTGATTTAAAGAAATGGCATTCTTAAATTGAGAGACAAAGGTCAAAGGCAAGCAATGCCTTAGCTGTTCAAACATATTTCATGAAGCACAAATCCTTAACAGCGTACAGTGGCAGTCCACGGGGAGAGACAAGTGCCTTTAGTTTGTATCTGTGACTTATTGCTGTGACATGACACTATTACATTTTGGTTTTTAGCATTTTTAAAGAGGAAGTAATAGTTATGAGAGATGAAGAACTCTGAATTAAGTACTGTAGTTATACACAGAAGGGTAATTTGGTTTTGATGTATTGGCCTGAGCCTGTTAACTAATAATACCAAATTTTAAGTAGCATCTCACCAGTATGAAAAAGAGGTAGCATCATTATTAATGTCTAAACTATAGTGTGTTTCACACAGGATTATGGTAAAGGTCAGGCCATGTTTCTCTGAATTAAAAGCTATTCTGAGCTATCGCATTCCTAATCAACTCAGACCTAAAGGTGCATAGCTCAGTTATAATGAGGCACAATGAATTTAAATAAACTGCAAGGTACTGTATAGTGATTTATATGTGCGCTGTGGTATCCTTTTAACTCATTAGCAATGAATGATACTATGTGTTTGCAACTGTTTTTTGCTGTATAACTATTTTTTAATCATAATATTTCTTAGTTAAAGTGCCTTATGCTCCTGTTTTCTTCCTGTATGTGTAAAGTGAAAGGCAATGGGTGCTACTGGCATGTAACCAAACATGAGTCACAGCAGAAAGAAACTGACACATATCCACTCAAATAAATTTCGTAAATTAACCATTTGTAACTGTGCTCACATGTTTATTGTTTCACTGTATAGAATTGCCTTGGGAATTGAGAACAGGAATTGAAGGTTATATGTAGGTTTCTGAATTATACTTCAGACTTATCCTTGTGGAGGAATTTTAAAAAAAATCATTGAATGCATTTGAGCATTTATTAAAAAGCAAAAACAAAACACCAAAATTTAGCCAGAAACTATTTTGCTTAATAATTCAAAAGAGTCTTAGTTACCATCTTCTGTGCTCTTATGTACATCCAATAATTTTTGTAAATAATAAATCTCTATAGGTTGTTCATATATCAAGTTTATATAAACTATGGGGCTTTAATTTCTTTTAGTAAGACCCATTTATTTTCTTTATTTCTAGATTAAGAGAAAATTTTATGCATGCATGATCAAACGTTTAACTAAAAAAGGAGAATGATAGCATTGATAAAATTCTCTTTATAGATAACCCAATTATATCCATTTTTCGTGGTTGTCAAAGGAGATTGGTTATAACATCCTGAGAAATCTGTTTCTCTTAATGCTTAAGAAACCTATGCAGATATTATATTTATCTTGAGTTGTACTCTCCACACTTGAAATGGCCTCACTTCTCCTCAGTCAAGTTAATATTAACCAGGCCTTTGTATTAAAACAGGATTTCTCTCTTGGGGCTCAACTGCTTTTGAGTTTCATTATCTATTACATATCCTTCCCATTCTTTTTCTTGGTGAGTTTTTACCTGCTATACACTTGACCTTGTACTTATTAGTTCTAGAATAATGTGACATATGCTGCTAACTATTCCTCAATATGTATTCTCCTTTCTTTTGTTTTAGTACTAGGACTGAAGTTTTATCTAGTTAAATGGCCATCCGACTCCAAATTACATTTCTCATTCTCTCTTGAAGGTAGGGAGTAATGGGCTGAATTGTGTCCTCTCAAAAGTCATATGTTGAGGTTCTAACCCCCAGTACCTCAGAATGTGACTGTGTTTGGAGATTGGGCTTTTAGAGAGGTAATTAAAGTTAAATGAAATCATTAATGTGGGCCCTAATCCAATATGACTGGTGTCCTTATAAGAAGAGACTAGGACACAGACATCCATAGAAGACAGTTCATGTGAAGACTCAAGAGGAATGAGGCCATCTACAAGCCAGGGAGAGGGGTCTCAGAGAAACAAATCCTTCTGATACCTTGATCTCAGACTTCTAGCTTCCAGAATTGTGAGGAAAATAAATTTCTGTTGTTTAAGCCACATGTGGTACTTTGTTATGGCAGCCCAGCAAACTATACAGTAGGGGTGGTCATGGGATTGAGTTTGGTTTACTGAGGTATAAGCAGAAGTGATGTGTGCAGTTTCTAGGTTATTTCCTAGAAGACAAAGTGAAATATGTTGGACTATCTCTTTTGCCTTCTCACAGGCTAGAACACAGATGTGGTAGGAGCTCCACTTTGAATGTTCAAATAAGGACCTGGGGTGTGGTCGAGCAAGAAGGTGGAAGGAACCTGGTCCCCAAATGACCTTGGTGAGAAGAGCCATCCAGCCAGGACTACTCACATCTGGGCTATTACGTAAGAGAGAAGGAAACTTTTATCTTTTTAAGCCACTGAATTTTTTGGTCTCTGTTACTATAGTTTAGCCTTTACCCTAGCTAATAAAACTTACATGGAGTAGGTAACAGGCATGGGACTTCTATTCTGTTTCTACTTTACTTTTTAATTTATATTCTATACATAATAAATAATAGTTATATATAATAAACTATAAACCTGTGTAATTTAAGCATATAAAATGATAACATCCATATACTTTTTGATTGTATGTTACATTGTGACACAACCACTATTTTCAATACAATTCCACTGCAGTTCTAGCAGTAATATATCTAAAGGATGCTTGTCTTGCTCATTATCAAGCAGTCTTTATGAACTATTCTTAAACTCGGTTTCATCCTTCATGAAGATCATCTGAAGGACCAAAGATATCATATAGTCATCATTGTAAATCAGGAAGATGGTGTACACCCACAACTTACCCCTGGTTCCTATCCAAACACTTCTCTGAGGTTGTTCTGATTAAGTTCTATTATTATTATTACTATTATTATTAATATTTCACCAAACTGTGAAACTGGAAGACATGGCCTTATTTTCCATGGGCTTATTGATTTTCTACATGTCATTTCTAATCATGCTATATGATTTTTTACAGACATTGATGACCATGGTGTGTGAGTTTGGTAAAAATGATACCCACCCCTTCCATTTTCTACTAGTTTCTACGCGTTCTAGATGATTTCTACTAATTTTAGAGAACTTTAATGAGTACACAAAGCTCTCTTCTTATTGTTTGTGTGGTCAGAAAGTCTAGGTTTCCTCCTCACCTAACCTTATGAATCTTGCCCCTCTTTTTTTGTAATCGGTTGTGTGTTTTAATGCTGAAAACCTAAGATTTGCAGCAAAGGGAAAGATGATGCCCCCTGAATGAACTAGTGCATCCAATGCTACTAGCAGCCATTTGGAACTTCTTCCCACTGTGATTTACATAAAATAGCTTGCAAGCAAAGCAGCCTCACAAACACAAGTTCAACTGGAGTACTGTTTGGGAACTAAAAGATGCTTGCTCTCTCTCTCTCAAAAAAAGGATAAGTTTAGCTTGACTGAATGGTGGTAATTCCATCTCCCCACTCTTGCATTAAGTGATTAACTCACTGGAAGTCTGTGATCTGCTTTGAATTCCCTAGCTTGAAAAGACTCCCCACATGAGACCTATTCACATAGACCTGAATTCCTCTAAATAGAAGAAAAAGAAATCTTCTGCATTTTACTCTTAATTTTTTTTCAGTTGATGAAATGTCTTTGAGCATCAATAGGATTTTGAGATTATCATAATTTCTTCTCAGATGCACTACTGGGAGGGCAGAGCTTGAAGGTCCTGGCACACAGGGTTCTGTTCCGTGAATTCAGGCAGGAAGGTGACTGTAAATCACTCTTAGGGCTTTTTGAGGTGCTTTCCTTGTCCCGCCATCAGGTCAACTCTCATTCTAAGAAACAATGAATTGAGATTTTTAAGGTGGTCTTAACATGCCAAAATAAACATCTGTTCTTTGAGTTTTGAGTGGGAAATGCCAATTATTTCCTTGTTTTGACTATCTGAACCTTGGAGAATGCATTCTATTTGATAATTTCAGATTTAACCAGGTAATTGGGCATAGTTCTCAGTGGAGAAGGGCAAATAAAATACTCTTGGCTTAAGTGATCACTTTAATAAAGTGAGTTTCTTCATCCTCACTAACGTTTGTTGAAAAGTAATTCATTTCAAATGAGAGTTGAAATCATCGTAGTCCTAAAACATCTCATAATTGAGTGCCCAACCAAAAGCAAAAATAATAACACAGTAAGACAGGGGAAAAAAAGAGGCCTCAATACAAGCAAGCATTTAACAGAAACCCCCAAAATTTGAGCTCCTGATATGGTGTATGTATTTAGGCTATTAATTACCATCAGATATACTATATGCTGAGTATTATAATATATGGAAATAAAATTATGTGAAAGCTTTAGATTTATATTTTATGGAATTAATAGTCTAAAGGGGCATTTCGTTTATAACAGCGTATTCAGGCTTGTTGTGGTTGAAAGATTTCAAAGTCTAGCTAGACTCCTAAAATATTTGGAAAGTACATTCATTCATTTGTTTAGCGATATATATTGAGCAAGTGCTACATTCTGACTGAGATGGCCTTAAGGTTTCTTCCTGACTATAGGCCCCTGACCTTCCTTTCCATGGAGCATTTACTTTAAAAAACTTTCAGTTATAAATTTTTTCTCTGCCCCTTTGATATGTAAATCTCCTCCCAGCCTCTTGCCAGTTTTACAACCCAGGAATGTCTTTCTCAGGGAACTGGCAGCCATCTCTTTGACATATAATCATCAACAGAGATAGCATTCCTATCTTCCAGTCTTAGTGGAAGGTAGGAGCCTAACTTTGATAAGTGTCAATTAGTGAACAGATGGCCTAATCACATTAACCACCCTCCTCCCTAACATCTTCCAGTACTTTGCCGCTCGCTTACCCCCCACCCCGTGCTTAAAATCTCTCCCACTTTTTGTTTCAGCTGAGTTGAGTTCAATCTCTCTCCCCTATTGCAATATTCTTGAAAAAAGTCTTCCATCCCTATTTAACTTGTCCAACGTAATTTCCCTTTGATAATTCCAAATTCAGTGTTAGTGGGGAATAAAAAGACATGATTGGGATAAGTGTTGCCCTCAAAGAGCTTACAAATGGTTAGTGATATAACAACTTCTTGAATGTAAAGGCAACTTCAAGAAAATCTTCAAATACCTATTGTAGATCCATTTAATTCACACTTGAATTTATCTACAAACTTGGGCATTCCAGAAGCCCTCCAGACTGATGATGCTTATCTGAGAGTTTCTGGATCAGAACCCATCCCAAATTTACACTCAAAGCCAGGTAAACGTGGAGGCTGAATAATGGCGTTATTGAAGGGGAATAACATGGTATTTTACTGAGAAATATCTTCTCCCCAGGGTTACTGGGTGATTGAGATACCATATGTAGACATATGTTATGTTACTTTGTATTTACAATTACCTTTCCTCTCACTTTATTTTCAAATATGATAAATAAATAGCTAACATCTTAGTATGGATTAACATATCATATAGTTCTCCTTTGCAACACAAGAGAGCCAGGGTATTATATGAAAGTTGGGCTAGAGAGGAGTAGAGGGAGGAGAATACTCAGAGGGTGGTTCTTGGAAGATTTCTGCAGGACTAGTAAGTATTGTTGAGGTCATATTAAATAATTCACACAAAATGGGTACTCATAGAAGTCAAATACATTAACATTATTTGTAAAAATAGAGCATGACTGTGGTAAAAAAGGTTGAATGTTTTGGGGTCAGAACTAAAGCTTCCAAAAGTATATCATTAAATGTGCTATTTATCTTGATTTTTGCTTAGTTATATCCAGTTCTTAATATTTATTGGGACAAATGTTTTTTTGGCTTCTTCTAATATAGCAACTATGTATTTTCCTTTCTATCCCTCTGTTTTTTCTCCCTTGATCTCTATCCAACTTTTCTTCCAAAGGTGAAATATTTTTGTGTGTTCATATGTATGTTTATTTTTTTTCAGCTTTATTGAGGTATAATTGACAAATAAAATTGTAATATGTTTAAAGTGTACAACACAATGATTTAATATATGTATACATTGTGAAAGGATTCCAGTAATCTACTAAATCAATATATCCTTCACTTCACATATTTACCTTTTTTTTTTTTTTTTGGGTGAGAGCACTAAGTTCTACTCTCTTAGCAAATTTCTATAAAATATTACCAATTATACTCACTATGTTATACATTAGATCCTCAGACCTTACTCATCTTGAAAGTTTGTACCCTTTTACCAGCCTCACCCCGTTTCCCCCAACGCCCAGGCCCTGGCAACCACCATTCTACTCTCTGTTTCTATGAGTTCAACTTTTTTTTATAGATTCCACACATAAATGACACCATGCAGTATTTGTTGCAGTATTTGTCTTTCTTTGGCTTATTTCACTTAGCATAATGCTTTCCAGGTTCATCCATGTTGTCACAAATGGCAGGATTTCTTTCTTCTTCTAAGGCTGAATAATATTCCATCGTATGTTTATACCAATATTTCTTTATCAATTCATCTATTGATGGACATTTAGGTTGTTCCCTTATCTTGGCTTTTGTGAATAATGCTGCAATGAACATGAGAGTACAGATATCTCTTTGAGATAATGGTTTTGTTCCCTTTGGCTATATACCCAGAAGTGGGATTGCTGGATCATATGTTAGTTCTATTTTTAAATTCTTGAGGAGCCTCCATACTGTCCAGAAGTGAATTATTTTTAAAGTGATGTGAATATGTGTGATTTGAAGAAATCTCATCTGATAGGAACATTAGCCTAAGAAGAGACTTTGCATTTGCTGGATGTCAATCTGGAATGCTCTGTCTGCAGGTCTCCATATGCCTGCCTTCTTTTTGTCATTCATGTCTCAGCTCACATCACCTCCTTTGTGAGGCCTTCCCTAGTCATCAGATACAGTAGCTGCCACCTTACACCTTGCCACTATCACAGATAGCTTCTGTCCCACCAGTCTATTTTATATTCTTCATAGCATTTATTACTAGCTAGAATTATTCTTTCTTTAATTTATATACTTCTTTATTAACTGTTTCCCCCATTAGTAAATAAACTCCATGAAATAATGGATATTGTCTGTATTGTTCAGTCTTATTTCTGCAGTCCCTAAATTATGCCTGATGCACAGTGCACTCTCAGTAATAAAGGAAACAATATTAAATTCATTTTTTTACCCTAAATATATTAACTAGTCTCTTTCCCCTTTTGCCATGAATTAAACCACCATTATTTGAATCCCATATTTTGTATTTCTAGTAAAAATTTACTCTTCTTCTTTTTCCAATTAAATCTTCTAAATTCTTGTTGAGAAATAAATGTTTGTTTGCAATTGCGTTTATTTTGCATTTTGTATTTGTGACCTAGACCATTGGGAAAATATATGAAAACTAAAGCCTGTCTTGTTATCAACAATTTATCTCAAAAATATGAAGGTTATATAAGGAACAAGGCTTTATCAAAACTTAATTTGTAGGATGAAAGGAGTTGACAAGTTCCATCACCAACTCATATATGCAATATAAAAAGATTAGCCCCCACGAGAGGTCCTTCAAAGACGTACTTTCTGGTTTTGTTTACTACAATCACAGGCATTCTCTTTGCTTTGTTCTGTAGGTTGCTTAATATATCATTTGGTTCTACATGTTTCTTTCTTCTGATATTTCTTTTATACTGTCAGATCCTGCCATGTCCATTCAAATCTAAAATTGTCTGAAACTATCTAAGTCACAACAAATCTGCTGTGTGAATAAAATCTTTATGGAGAGCTGAGAGGTTTCCAAGGCACATGCATAATAGAAATTCAATATCACTTCATTTGAGTGCAGGCAGAACTACCAAGAGCTGCATTTCACAGAGACCCACAAATTGTGCTATGAAAAGAGTGATTACGACAGAATGCCAGGCCTGTGTCCGGAGCCTGGTAATGTATTCCACAGCCAGCTGTGAGTCACCTCAGGGTGGTGTGACAGGAGACAGGGGCACTCCCAAATTCACGAGCGTATTAGAAGCTTCTAATATTAATTAATTCTGATTTTTAATACCATATTCTTCCTAGGATGAAAATTAAAGTCAAATAGGAAAAATGGCAATCTGCACAAGCTGCTTTAAAATGGAGAATTTGGCATTAGTTTCTTTAACTGTAGTGCCAACAAAGCAATTAGCAAAAAAAAAAAAAAAAAAAAAAAGCTTATAAATACAAAGTTTAATGTGTTATCTGAAGTATTAAGAAGTAATTCTCTAAGACAAAAATTAAGCTAGGAAGAATGTCTTATGTGTTTGTATGTGTGTAGAAAGGAAGAGAGAGAGTTCAAACTGGATTAGAATAAATATTAAGAAGTTTATTGCTGCCTTTCTCCTTGGTAGAATTTTGTTATAATAAATGTTGCACAAAATAAGCAGGGAAAAATTCATAGTTAATGAGGGTTGAAACTATTTTAGGGACTATTTTAGACCAATGTATGGTTAACTTTACCTTATGTAGATTCCAACCTCTAAGAATATGAACAATATAAAACTTAATATACTGTATTATGTTTTCATCAATATTTTCCATTTTGGGAGATATTTGTTCACTGACTTTTTACCTAATACCTACATTATCAAAATAATTTAACACCTAAAATCTAAATTGAATATTTTAGCTAACAACATTATGAAAAAATAATGATCTAATAAGACTCTTTGGTTTGTTATACATCATTTTCTAAAGAGTTAACTGAACAATCAAAATATACCTTATAAAATTCACGGTTCTTAAAATCACATTAAAACGTGGGAGAGTAAAGTCATTGTTACAGTTGATCTTAATTTAGCAGTAAAACGTGGGTCTATATAATGCTTAGTCTTAATAACTAGAACACCTTTGGATGATTCTGGCACAATTATTATTTTTTAAATAACTTCTAAGAGAAAAGTAACTCATAATGATATATGGTTATAAAGCAACAATTGATTAGAATCTTTGTTAGGTTAGACATTCAAGATCAACTGTATCCACTGATTACTTTGAAATAGTCACCATTTCTGTGAGATCCAAGTCACACAGAGCCAAGATGATTTTAGACAGAAATGCATACAAGATAGAGATTAAAAAAAAATTAAACCATAGTAAAAGGGTACAAATTTTCAGCTATAAAATGAATCAGGTCTGAGGGTCTAGTGTCAAACATGGTGACTATAGTTGGTAAGACTGTATTATATAATTGAAACTTGTAAGAGAGTAGAACTTAAATGGTCTCACCAAAAAATAAATAAACATGTATGGTGGTGAATGTGTTAATTAACTAGGTGGTGGGAGTTCTTTCACAATGTACATGTTTGTCAAATCACCAAGACCTACACTTTAAATATCTTCCAATTTTATTTGTCAACTTCACCTCAGTAAGACTGGGAAAAAGCAAAACATGACTGTGGAGTGACAAAAATAATAAAACTAAAAAGCTAGCCACAGAATTTGACCAACAAAATCCCCCCAAAACCCTAAAAAAAAAAAAAAAACACCATGACTGAGTAAACAGAGTAAGAAAACTACTTCTATTGTGTTGACCTGATCTCTTCTTAAGATCTGAAATGACAAATTCTAGAAGTGCAAAAAGAGATTTTGTCCATTGCAGAGAGTGTTGCCAACAAATTTAATCCATTTAAAGTAAATGAACCATTAGAGGGAGAGTAAGTGTGATTTAGTCTCTCTGAATTAGTTAGGTCTCTATGAATTTTGGACCAAATCTGAAACTCTCCCTATCTTAAAGAAAAGCCTTAGAAAACGGACTAAATGTGAAAAAAAGTGATCCTAAACAGTACTGTTGAAGTAACACGTGAAGAGAAATTCACATGCCATATTATCAAATGTTTAAAAAATATGTCACTATTAACGTGATTCTAAATATGTACGTAGTAAATAGGTTTATCATGCACAGTACTTTATTCACCAGTATTTCTGAACATCTGTAGGGTAATACTAGTCAGTGTATGTGATGACCCAGATGATAATAATAGCTGCCACATACTGAACACCTACAATTTTCCAGACACTAAGCGTTGTTATTGGATGGTGTTTAAGGCTGTTTCCTTTTTAGTCAGAAGTTGCATTCAATTCCTGCTTCTGTCACTTAACTAGCTGTGGGGACTTAGAATGGTGATTTGTTTACCTTTTCTGCAAAACAGAGACAATAATATCTACCTCATAGTTTTCTTGTGAGGAAGGATTAAATGAGTCAATTCATTAAACAGACTGATGCTTGATCCATAGTGAGCGCTCAATAAATTTTGGTTAGTATTACTTGATCATTTGGACACTTTATCATGACTTTTCCTAATAGTTCTGGGAGAAAGATTTGTTATAATTATTTTATAGATAAGGAAACTATGGCTAAGGGATTTTATGCAGGCTGCCCCAAATCACATAGCTAGTAGTCGAGTTAAAAACTCCTAAGTCCGTGCTCTTTCCACTGTATTGCACTGTCTCCAAAGGTACTGGGAGACTCTGAATTATTTCTTAAATTACTAGAGAAATAATGTAAACAGCAGCCATGACATAACAGATGTGGGTGTCCAACAAGTATATTAACTCAAATCTCACATCAACAATAATAATGTTATTGTTATCTCTATTTTACATATGAGGATACTGAGACATTGAGGAGATTCCTTACTTGCTCAATGTCATACGGCTAATAAGTGGAAGAAGTACAAATGCTCCTTCAATATCTCTATGTCCTCAGGTAAAGCTCACATTTGCTCAGAAATGGATCAGCTCCTAAGGTCTCCATCTATTCGCCCAGCACTGAAGTGCTGTATTGCTGAACCACGGCCCCACGAGGCAACAGCAGCTCCTTCCTGTTCTTTGCATCCTTTATGGACCCTGCTGCTGCCCCAGAACTACTCCACACAGCACAGTGGACACTTCGTCTGCTCCTCTGCTGCGTGGAGGTGCTCACAATAGCCCTCTTCCACTGATGACTGCCTTGGGCCCAAACTTGAAGGTGGCCTGTGGTAGAATTGGGAGAGCTCTCTCTCCCAATTTTTCTCACTGATGGCACTATTAAAGGGCCTGAATGAATGGTGTTGTGTTTACAGTGTATTGCAGCTTCCAGTTGTCACTTTAGCCTTCTTTTGCCCAAGATCTAATCATGTATCCAGGGACTGTACTGACAATGAATTCAATCAATAGCTACCATGTTATACTCCGAGTGCCTGTCCTCTGGATTGGCTGATGATATGATGCTGACTTAGGGTAGTCATGTCTGGCTTCTTAAGACTTTTCTCCACTCACCCCTAGTTTACAAGACATGCTTAGATATAGCTGTCCTCAGAGAGG
Organism: Tapirus indicus; assembly: GCA_031878705.1. Lineage (NCBI taxonomy): Eukaryota > Metazoa > Chordata > Mammalia > Perissodactyla > Tapiridae > Tapirus > Tapirus indicus. The sequence goes on from CM062925.1 coordinate 17,016,977, forward strand.
ACATAGTTTAAATTCTCTCCCAAGATTCTCCTCTGCATGTGTGCAAATGGAATTTTGCCAGTTCATCAGATACACTGAAGTGTGCTTGGATCCAGAAAGTTGCTAGAAGGCAATGACTCAGGCTGAGAACTCCACTACCCACACATGTAGGGAATTAATGGTAACGTTATTTTAGTGTCCTTTACTCTTGACCATGTCAAATAACAGACTCGACTATACTTTCTTTTGCTCAACACTCCTGAACTATATTTAGAACTTAGTAAATTTATGATACTGATACATGAGCCAAAATATCAAGTGTGAACATAGATACTATATTCAACATACTTGGGAAAGTGGTTATAGTCTGAGATATTTTATGAAATGCTATAATGTGTGTTCTTATTAAACAGGTAGGGATGTATGTGATCACCAAATATATATATAGTCAATCCCCCACAATTTATTTTTATTTTTTCTCTCCTATGGCATGAAGTTATCCCACAGCTTATATTTTCATATTATTGATGTTAACTTTTCTTCCTGAGATGAGAGAGTGGACGATATGTTTTTGTTTTTCAGTAGCCTTCTTCTAGCAAAAAGGACTCATCCCTTTCTTGTGGTGGATCAAGCTGATTCCCTATGGTTCAGGTGAGTTGACCCCAGCCCCTGGCTTCAGACTGGCTTGTCACTCAGACCTTCCCATTGAACACATGCTGCCTTCCTCTGGCTACCACTTTGATTGGTTCAGGACTGGCTATGTGACACAAACTGTGACAGTCAAAAGTCTGGGACTTATACTTGAGCCATTTAGAGGACCATTGAGTCCAATAGAGGCACTGTTGTCCTTCTTTGTCACCACACAGGAAGAACTTGCTTGTGAATCAAGCCAATAGACAAAAAAGCCAAACAAGAGGGATGGAGAGGAATATGTCTTGAAGACACTAGCCTTTAGTTACAGGACTTTTTAGTTATGTAAATTGATACCTTCCCTTTTTCCTTTAAGCCAGTTGAGTTGGATATTTTATCTACAAACAGAAGAGTCCCAAGAGGGAGGAATAGTTTTGGAATTTTAAATAAACTTCTCTAATGCACACTTAAAGGAAAAGTTTGACTTCCCAATGGAAAAGTTAATATTGATGTTTTAGCTTACATTTTTTAATCTGTAATTTCAGTCTTAATATTACTCATGCCAATGATAACTTTTAATTAAATGTAATAAAAAATTTATTGATATTCTTCTTTTCTCCTTTCTTTTCCCTCTCTTTCTTCTAATTACTCTTCCTCTCTCTTTTATTTACCAAATTTAGAGAATAAAGAAGGTTAACCCCCATGAAAAAAAAAAGGCTATCTTATAGCTTTCATTTTGATAATATTAGATTTTTAATAAGCTATCCACTCAGACAAAAAAAAAAAAAAAAAAAAAAAGAAAGAACAGCCCTGTCAAATGTTGTTTTCAAGACTCTCTCATTTTATTTATTTACTGTACATGAGAGCAACAAGTCTCAGGCTAGTCTTACCTCTTGAGACAAAGTTCATTGCTCACTACTTATGTCTGCCTTTTGCAGACTCAGAAATTTAAAACTACATTGATCTGTATTAAATAACCTGTGATTATGATACTTAAAATATTTGAATCCACAATTTGACATTCAAATGTTTCAAAAGCTTCCCAATTGTGATATTGTGCTCTTGATTTCTATTGTATCCTTTGAAAATATTTTATTCAGAATTGTCTGATTTTGTCTCTCACTGATAAAATAGCAAATGGTTATAAACAGTCCAAGTCACCTCCGCTGAAAAAAATCATTCCATGCTTTCTCTTGTGACTAAAGATATTTAATCTAAAGAGCTGAATGCAAGTGTACTCCACTTTTAAAATATGAAAATTATATATTTAATTACATAAAATTAATCTATAATGTAATTGTTATTCCAAATGAAATTCCTTAAGGATTTACGGAAATGGCAAGTTCTTTGAAGGATTAAATATTTTATAATAATACTCTGCTATCTTTATTTTCTCTATATATGCATGATAATTTTATCTGTTCTTATAGAAATAATAGATCAAAAGGGCAGTTTTGTTTTATTTAATATTCAAACAATTTCTTGAATGTTGATTGTGAACCAGGAATTTTTCTAAGCATTGTACTATTCTTTAAGGAATTCATAGTGTAGACGAGGATACAGAGAAATAAATATCAGTGACAGTGTCCATGGTATTTCTGTGTATATGAAGAAAAAGAAATTATAGTGTCATCTTCCAATAAATTTAAAATGTAGTTTGGGAAGGAACACATACAAATAGTAAATCCCAAAACAATGCCATAGGGTAAATTATGAATACTATTCTATGGTGTTGGCAATGCTATAGGAAGCCAGAGATAAGAGGTATCACTTTCAATTGAGGACAACACGTTTAGTAAAGTTTGGATATGCAGGGAGCAAGTGGCAGAGTATTCCAAATTAGAGCAACAGTATATTAAAACCCTCAGAGATGTGGGACACCAAGAATGGATATTTAAGGGAGAGTGCTTTTACTTGACTGGAGCATAAAACAATTGACAACTAAAATGTAAAGTTGGAGTGCTTCTGAGATGAGAAGTTGTTAAATGACAGTGATATTTCAAAAAATTAATCTGGTGGTAGGCATATAAATGGGAATAGAGAGGAATTGCCTAGAGAGGACATTTTCTTTGAAGGCTGTTACTGGAATAGTAAGGGATACTATGAAGTAGAACAGGGTCATGTGAAAGGAATAGAGGGAATTAATGGTGAGATCATTATGATGATGCTAAAGTTTATGTGACTTTTCTGGCTAATTAAATATGAAAGAGAAATAGTAGAAGTTGTATTCCAAAGTCATGTCCAATATTACCAAGTTTATGTGTTAGAGAATGGTGGTTATGAAGCTATGGCTAGAGTTAGCTTCATGGTCTTCAAAACTTCCACGACTACGAATCATACACTTAGGCTTAGGTGTGCCTCATCTACGTATGCTCTTTCTCTCAGTGGGAAGCTATGGTATGGATACATCTAGGCAAAAGTGCTGGAATAAATATGACACCATTTGGACAACAGAAAGAGATGTCAGTTCATATATGAAGAAGTATATAGTTGGTTTATTTCACTACCTAAAGAATTATATTCTCAAAAAAAAAGGGTAAGAGGAATATTACTGTTTCCTTGATGATAGTGGAAGTACAATTATTATATCAATATATAATTACAAATTAATGAAATATTAATGAGTCATAAAATATTAATGTGGTTCTTAGAATGCTCTCACTGGAAAATATTTTTTAGCCTATTGTGTGATCTTCATTTTTTCTTTATTGTGTAAGATGATAACTGTATAACTGTTATTGAAGTGTTGTTTCATTTTGAAGCATGAAAGAGTTAAATTCTTAAAAACACTCTGGGTTGAAATTTCATAGATATTCTGATTGCAAAAGAGTACTTTCCAACAAAACTTGAGGAATTCCTCTTGGGGCCTTTTTACACCCAAAGCAAAATTATTTTTCTCATTTGAATTTTTTTTCTAATCTTTTTTTAACTCTTGAAAAACTTATCTAATGACTTTAATTTAAAAATGGTGACTTCCTATTGGTTTTTAATGACAATGTCAGTTTTAGAATAGTTCCTGGTTTCTAAAAGAAGATAAAGGTTAATGAATTCTGTAAGAGCCAAGTAAATGAGTTTTGCTAATTTTTTAACAACTGGAGAGTTTCTGAACTGTAGGTTTTATATATATATATATATGTGTATATATATATATATATATATAGAGAGAGAGAGAGAGAGAGAGAGAATGAGAATGTGTATGTGTCTGTGTATTCTTGAAAGGCCACATGCTTCTGGAGCTACTCCATATAATGAAGCAAGTAAAGCTGTGTGGGGTGTGTATATAAACTAACTTTATGTTTATGCGACTCACGCATGTATACATTTATTTCAATGTGTAATTATTTGAATTTCAATTTACACATTGAAGATTTTTTCTTTTAAAAATTTGTAATGAAATCCAATGCTAAAAAAATCATCTACTTCTACAGTCCTAAGGTTTGCAGTATCAAATACCCTCCAAAATGTTGGAATCAAATCTAAAATACTCTGAGTAAATTTTGTCTTTGACTTTGGATCAGGTGATCGATTGTTACATTAAAACTATTTGCATGGCTGCATAATATAGAATATGCAGTTTGTGAAGAATTGCAGCCAAGTCCTGATTTTCTTTCTGGGTTTAACTTTGAGTTTTCTCTGACTAGATTATGAACATAAACAGACTCTGCTGTTACCCTCGTTTCCACGAAGCAAGTTGACAGGTGAAGGAGCATCAGAAGTGCTCTGGCCCTATTCACAGAGTAGGAATGCAGTGGGGGAGGAGTGGAGGAGAAAAGGCAGAAAACTTTTTTCTAAAACAAACACAGACTCTAGGTAGATTGTGAGGACTAGGGTGAGGAAGGTTATCGGACAATAAGAGACAATTTGACAATCAGTTGCAGTACTCGACATTATAAAACATTGCCCTCACACAGGCTCATTTATGGATAAGCGTGTGTTATTACAATGTGCCCAACTTTGTTCTAGGTGCTTGGTGAGCCGTGGTGAACAAAACTGACAAAGGAGGGCTTAATTCTCATTGCAGGGTCAAGTGTAAACAGGTGTTTTACATCTAATGGGGACAGGTCAAGTCACCTTTATTATTTACATACTATGATGAGACCAGCTTTTACTCCTTCCAACAACTGTATGAAACAGGTACATTGACCCCAATTTATAGATGAGAAAAAAAGCCCAGAAAATTTAGATAAATTGCCCAAAGTCATATAATTAGTAAGTGATAGACTGGGATTTAAGCATATCAGTCAGATTCAAAAAGCTAATATTCTTTTCACCACAGCACACATGCCTCTAGAAGTTTTTGGAATATTGTGAACATATGTAGTTCAGCAAAATCACTGGGAACATGGACATTGGAGGGGCAATCTTTTTGTGGCACTGAACTTTGCCACTTAGATCTGTGACCTTAGACTGGTTACTTAAAGTTGTTAGCCTTAGTGGAGTAATCATATATCTGTCTCATCAGATTATTGTGAGGATAAACATAACAAATAGAAAACGTTTAGCACAGTGACTGGGACACAGTAAGTGTTAAAATATACTATCGCTTATTATCATGATCATCATTACTTATGATATTTTATTATTCTTTCCTGATGAGAAAGCTATTTGCCCTTTTAATTTGTAACTAGAATAAAAGACCATACTTGAAAGGGCAAGAAAGAATATAAGTATAGGTTTAAAGATATAAAATTTGGGAAATGCAAGGTATATAAAAACTGTACTATTGGTTTTGACATTATTTTTAGAATTTGACCAAATTGTCACCACATATATGGATCATTTTGGTGTTTGCCAACATTAAATATTTAAATTAGATGTATTTTTTTCATTATTAAATTATTTTCATGTGAGAAAAAACAAGTACATTTAATGATGGCCTCATTAAAAACATAGCATATTTAACTGAAAACATAAGTGAGTTATTTACAATATTTGCATAAATACATTTGTGCCATATACATTCCTCTTTTCTGTTTTAAGTAATGCTGTACTGCAATTGCATATTACCCTTACAATTATACATAAGCTGTGCAATTAAATGCTCACTTGAAATTAGCAATTATAAACTTTCCTGCATATATAGTAGCTCCTAAAGAATGTGATGTACTTGCAGTAATATCTGCTATATTGTGTGCTGCTTTTCTGCTGTTCAGCAAAGAGATAGAGTGGAGAAATAATTTCACACTGCATATAATGCATCTGATATGAAGGAAACTTGAAAATTATTTAGTTACAGATTTCTCTGACCAGGCTTGCAAAGTGGCATATATTATGTTAATGGGCAAGCATTTGAAAATGAATTTGAATATTAAATGCACTAAGTTTGGGTTCTGACATGAAGGAAGGCATAGTTGATACACAATTTACAAACAGGTTCCTGTTAACTCTTTCATTGCTGTGGCTCACAATCGTGCTTTGTGTTTAAAAATTGTACAGTCTTACAGTTTTTTCATCACAGAAAATTCCATAATATTGAAATCTAACTATTAGAGTGTACAAATGAAGTTCTATTATAGTATTAGAATTTTAGCCATACTCTCTTCAGTTGTACTTTATGTTGTTCAGTGAAATATAGTTGCTTATTCACTGAAAGTTGTAAGTAGAAAAGAAATGAGCAACATCAATCACTGTATTAATGATATACTATATTTTCTAGCTTTCATTTGTAAAGTAACACGTTTGAGTTGGCAGATATTGGAATGTATGCTACCAAGCCACCATTATATATTCAACCAAAATATCTTGTTTTCAAGTCCAAGTCGAGATCACAAATTTATGACTAGTGGATCCATAGTGTTTAAATTTACAGAAAATGAATAGTTAATAGTAAACCTTCCCACCAAAGCATGTTTTTATTGAAAGAGCAAAGCATTACAGTACACCGGATGTTTTAGGTCATTTATTTTGTTTTTGCTCTGGGTCATTTTACAAAAGCACTTCTGCTCTCTAGTGTTAAAATGAGAGCCACTCTACTCCCCAGATATTACCCAGCAGCACTTGGGGGCTCTTAATGATTAATACCATCACCGTCCAGCCACAAACCTTTCTGCCGCAGATAATGCCAGGCAGCAAGCGCGCTTGACACTTTTAATGTATAATTAAGTAGGAAAAGTCAGCACTCAGTATGCAAATTTTTCAAAATGATAAATGATGCCATACAGCAGTAGGGATTGATTTGGTGTAAATGAAACTAATTAAGGAAATGTCAAACATAATTAATAAAACAGGTTTAAGCTGCAAAACATTGTCAATTGAATGAATGAGGAGGCATTGGCTCCCATTGTTTCTGCTTTATTTAGGGCTTGTGTTTAGCTTGTACTCCATTCCTAAATGCACTTTTGCTACCTCACACCCTCCACTACGAATTCCCAGAGAGGGGGAAAATAAATTTGCTTGTCTCTCCACTGACTGCAGAAATTAATTGCAGAAATCTTGTCCCATCCAAGTGTTACATTCACTCACAGGACATTAACATAACTAATTTGAAAGAGCCCAAATGACTGTATAATAGAGCACTGTCACTATGCCTGACAGTCTTTGGTCATACCAAATTAGCTTGGTTTTCTAATTGAAATTTTTTTCCTTGGACTCTTTTTATAATTTTTTCCTCTGCTATTCATTTTTGATAAGAACAAAGGTTTTATAATTTACAAAAGAGTGCTTGACCTATAATTACTAGGAGGAAATTAGGGGAGGTAGAAAAGTCAGATTTAGTCCTGGTAATGATGCTAGAGACCTTGCTCCCTCTAGGGAACTCGAAGAATAATGGAATCTTCTATTTTTACGGGCGACCTGTGCACTGGTGCTGACTCTAACTGTGAATCCACTTTACTTTGCAGATCACTTGCTTAACACTAAAAGTGCCAGCAGAATGGCAGGCCATTACTCCAAATGTCATTCAAACCAGTGCCATTGCCACATGCCCTTCCCGCTTAAAGAGTGAATTGAAGAACATCTGCCAGTCCTCTTATCACACCCCTGTAAATCTTCCATGTACATTTTTATACAACTTAATTTGTGAACCATTTGGGTAAATAAGGATGGGAGGGAGTAAGGGGTTTGTCAAGAGAAGGAAATTTAAAGCATGAGGAAATGGTTTATTTGAAAAGGAATCCAGTGGTTCTTGATTTTAAAATTATGGCACCTGCATGCTATGGATGTAATGTTATCATACCTGATATAGTTTTCAGAGGGAGAAGTCTGCTAATACTATATACTCAATTTAGAGATCTTTTCTCCAAGGGACAGTTTTCCTTTTGACTATATGGTAAAATGACTCAACACATAAGAATGGAATAAGTCCATTTTTTTACACTTTAAATTATGAGTTATGTACTCAATATGGTCTTTCAGATTAATTGGGGGAAATTGTATGGAACTGAAGCATAGACTGTACAAGAAGGCAGATGAGATAAACATACTCTTCTTAATCCATGAAATTTCTGCTGAGTAGATGGGTGGAGGTGCAACCACAGGGGCATGATTTTATTTGCTTAAAGTCTTGCTTCTATAAAATCCTCCGTTTCCATGGTTTCTTTAATTTGGCTCCAGAATCATGAAGTTTATTTATGTCCTATGTGAGATTGTAAAGATTCTTGACTTTGAACTCTCTAAGTCTTTTGGGGCTCATTTCTAGATGCTATCCAATATATTCACTCTAGTTATTGAATAATACACACAGAGTTATTTATTAATTTTATATCATTGACTGATCACATTGTTCTTCACTAGGATATGTGTCATGCGCTCTCTTGTAATATCTTCTGTGTTGTGTGCAACTGAAAGATGACTTGTCATTTTATACTTCACCTTTAAAAGAATGGATATGGAATAAATCAATAGGGTTTAAAATAAGTCGTTATTGCTTCATCTCTTGTCTAAAAAGGACACAAATAAGTACCTCAGGTTTATTTTATCCAACATGTACATTGATAATTTTGAAGGACTTTTTCTGATGCAAATTGCATATGACCTAATTCCAATCCTGCCAAAAATTACAAAATGGGAAAAAAAATTTATTGTCTCATAAAACTAGAAAGTCTGGAGTCAGTTTTCCAGAGGAACAGTCTTTAGACATAGTGGCTTAGACAATGTCATCAAACCAGGTATTGCTCTTTCTTTCTCATTCTTCTCATCTCTTGGGTCTGTTTTCCACTGCGTTAATTTCATCTCTGGACTCCGTCTTGTGGGTCCCAAGAGCTTCATGATTAAGATTATATCAATCCTAACAGTTCAGTCAATGAGAGACAGTTATTTTCCAGGCACTTCAAAAATGTCCCAGGATTAGCCCTGATTGAACTACCAAAAGTGATGTACTCATCCCAGCATCCATGACTAGCACCAGGCACATGAAATACTTTCAAGGTCCAGTCTTAAACTTTATACCTACCCTGGAACAGCCCCATCCAAAACCAAATGAACTGAGTGTGGGATTCCCCAAGGAACATTGTGGTGTTTTGACAAAGGAAAGGAAAACTAAGAAAACATCAGCAAAAGCAGTAGATATACACTCCAAGAGTATATAGTACAATTTCTAACAGCAGATCACATACTCAATATGGACTTATTCACTGCTGGATGTCACTAACTTAATAAAAAACAGGAAAATTTAAGTTTTCTGTGAGTGAAAGGATTGTTTTATGCCTATGATTAATTCCTTTAATAGAGGATAAAACAAAAAGAATTTTATTTTTTTCTTATTAATGCTTTGGTATTTATAACTGAAGAAAGGGAAACATGTTTTCTAGACTTTTTGTTTTGAAATAATTTTAGATTTACAGAAGAGATGCAAAGACATTACCAAGAAATCACTATACCCTTCACAAATCTTCCCCAAATGTTAACACCTCACATAACCACAATATATTTAGCAAAACTGGGAAATTAACATTGGTACAGTGATATTAACTAAACTATAGACTTCATATGGTTTTTACAGATTTTTTCCACTGGTTTTTCATTCTCTGTATTTAATGCAGGATACCATGTTGCACTTAGTCATCACGTCTCTAGAAGCCCTGTCCAGTCTGTGACAGTCCTTCAGTCTTTTCTTGTCTTTCATGACCTTGTCACTTTTGAAGAGTACTGGTCTTTATTTTATAGCTATTTAGGTTTGTCTGACGTTTGCTCATTATTGGATTGAGGGTTATGCACTATAGGAAAGTACACTACAGGGGTGATGTGCCCTTTTCACTGCATCATATCAGGGTACCTGATTTCAACATGATTTATTACTGGTGATGCTAACAGTGATCACTTGGCTAAAGTGCTGTCTGCCAGGTTTCTCCACTGTAAAATTATGGCTTTTTACGTTGCCATATTCTATTTGTTAAAAGTGAGTCACTAAATCCAGCTCACACTCGAGGGGAGGAGAATTAAGCTCCACCTGCTTCAGGGAGGAGTGTCAAAGAATTTGAAAATATATGTTAAAATCACCATAGTAACATAAATATTTTAGGAAGATACCTAGAGGCCATGCAGTGTTTTTCCTTAGCGTTTTGGCAACTAAAAATTTTAGCACTCATCCATGGATATTGCCTATAGCAATTATTACAGTGATGGTTTAGTGGTGATTTTATATTTTCTGCATTCCTTCTATATTATTTTCAATTCTTCTATAAGAAAGCTTTATTCCTCTTTTTCCATTTATTTATTTATTCAAATATTTATTTATACCAGTCTGATATAGAAAAATAGATTTGGAGAAATCACATTACTTGATTTTAAGTCTTTCTACAAAGCTACAGTGATCAAGACAGTGTGACATTGGTAAAGGGACCACACTTGGATGAAAGGAACAGAAAAAAATGAACTTCAGCTTTAACCTCAGACCTTATACAAAAATTCATGCAAAATGGATCATGGATCTAAATGTAAAACATAAAACTATAAAGCTTTTAGAAGAAAATATAAGAGAAAATCTATGTAGCCTGTTGGTAGACGAAGAAGTCTTTAAATATGACACCGAAAGCATGATCCACAAAAGAAAAAGAAAAGATAAATTAGACTTTATTAAAATTTAAAAGTTTTGCTCTATGAAAGACACTTTAAGAAAATGAAGACAAAATACAGACTGGGTAAAAATATTTGCAAATTAAAAATCCAACAAATTAAATGTATTCAGAATATATGAAGAACTCTCAAAATTCAACAATCAGAAAACAAACAATATGTTTAAAAACTGGTCAGAGGACTTGAACAAACACTTGCAAAAAGAGATACATTGATGGCAAAAAGGCACGTGAAAATATGTTCAATCTCATTAGCCTTTAGGGAAATGCAAGTTTAAATCATGATAAGATACTATTACACACCTATTAGAATGTCTAAATTGTAAAAAATACTGACTATATGAAGAGTTGGCAAGCATGCAGCCAAAGTGAAGATCATACATTGCTGGTGGGAATGCAAAATGGTATAGCCACTCTGAAAATGTTTTGGCAGTTTCTTATAAAGTTAAACATACACTTACCATATGACCCAGCAATCCCACTCCTGGGTATTTAGGATAGAGAAGTGAAAACCATGTTTACGCAAATATCTGTACAAAAATGTTTATAGCAGCTCTATGCATATTTGCAAAAACAAAGCAAAACAAAAACTGGAAAGAACCCAAATGTCCTTCAATGGGTGAATGGATAAACAAACTGTGCATATCCACACCATGGGGTACTACTCAGCAACAAAAAAGAACAAACAGCTGAAATATGCAACCACTTGCAGGAATCTCAAATGTATTAGGCTGATGGGAAAAGCCAATTTTAGAAGGTTACATACTGCATGATTCCATTTGTATGACATTTTGAAAAGACAAACCCCTATAGTTTTAGAGCACAGATCAGTGGCTGCCAGATGTAGGGTCTGGGGAGAAAATGACTATAAAAGAGTAGCACAAGTGAGTTCTGTGTTGTGATGGAACTGTTCTGTGTCTTGATTGTGGTAGTGGTTACACAAATCCACACACATGTTAAAATTTATTAAACTGTATCTCAAGAGAAAAAAACCGATACTATTCCATGAAAATTCTAAGTATTAAAATAAAAAAATAAACAAAATCAATATGGACTCAAGGATAATTATCTTATTCTTTGTTAACTCAATACTGGTTATTTATTAATTTTTGCTCAAATAGTTTCAGCTGTGACTATTGGGAATGCTTTCGAAGCTCCTGTGTAAATATGGTTTTTATTGACATTGTTTTATGAAGATTTCATCAGTGAGATTCTAGCCTTAACTGAAAGGTCAAGAAAGGGCAATTAATTGTATAATTGTTCATTGGAAAATGATTAAATTCTTGTGATTATTCAGTTCTATTAGAGATAGCATCTGGTTTGTCCAGATTAGTTTCTAATAGATTACTTCCTGTGATAGACATTCTTGCCAATTTGTGAGCTGCTGCTTTGTAACAATTAGTTCATATTTTCCATTTTAGGATGATATATATTGATTTGTACAATTTTTTACTGTAGCATCACAGGACTGTCTTTTAACTGATTTTTCCCCAGCTAGTGCACTGAGTAGGAGGATGTTGATTTACGATCCAAAAAATATATTACTGATAATTATTTAACATTATTTAATTAATTTGTCAAAAGCAGAAAATATCTTTGTGCTTTCTACCAGGAATTGATACCAATATTTTAAAGCATAATTAAGGACTACATAATTCATTTGGTTAGCATTAATTTTGGTAATTAAATCATTATTTCCTTTACTTAGTAAGTGGAATCCTAAATGATGTACCTCTTCCAACGATTATGCTACAGAGTAATATTTATAAGTAAAAACATTTAATATAATTGGACAGAAAATTATTTGACACAATATTTAAAAAAGAATAATAAAACTTTTTTGTGCTCTTGGGACAATATCCTTTGAAATGTGTAAACAATTCTAGATATAATCAAAATGCATTTCAGACTTGCAAATAGATTTTCATTGCTCTTTTTTAAAAAATGTAAGTTAATCCTTGTTTATTACCAATCATTTTTTCTAAGAAGAAAAAGAGAAAGACAATTATGGGCATGTGTGAAGGAAAGCAGAAAGTGTGTGTGTGTGAAAATATATTGGCCCCCCTTTTTTTTGGTGAGGAAGATTGGCCCTGAGCTAACATCTGCTGCCAATCTTCCTCTTTTTGCTTGAGGAAGACTGTCCCTGAGGTAACATCTCCGCCTCTCTTCCTCTGTTTTGTATGAGGGACCATGCCACAGCATGGCTCGATGAGCAGTGTGTAGGTTGTGCCTGGGATCCGGATCTGCAAACCTGCGAACCCCAGGCCCCCGAAGTGGAGCACCCGAACTTAACCACTACACCACTATGCTGGCCCCATGTTGGCCCCATTCATGGTGGAGTTGAATGGCCCAGATGCCATATATTTCTTGGACATTTAAAAGGATCATTATTTGTGGGAGAAGAACATGGTATTGTTGCTACAGGTTATGGACAAATCAAACAGAGAAATAGTTTAATTGATGTTGAAAATAACAATAGATTGACCCTAAGGCAGGCAGAAAATTACAGGAGCAGAGCTCCATCTTCTACACAATTATAAATGTATTTTAATATCTTGATGCTTTGATTATCCATTAGAAATGATAGTAGTAACCAATGTAAGAAGTCAAAATAATATCAGCATTATCTGAATCACTTCTTACTCTTCATCCCCTCCTCAGTGTTACCATCTTGACCCAAAGAAGGATTGTTTACTGCCGTGTGGAAGTTGTTTATTTTTCCTAAAGATTTGGTATGAATATAAACCTACTTTACCAAATTATTGGTTTCTTTTCAACCCAATCTTCCCAACTTTAAAATAAAGCACAAGAAACGTTTGTCTGTACTTGCCTCAAGGAAATGTTTTATTTTTTTTATTTTCAGGGGAAAGTGCGAAGGCAGTTCCCCACTACCGCAAATTATGCAGCCGAGTTTCCCATATTCAGGTAAATTGCAGGGGTCAGCATATCTGGAGTGCAATGGATGAGTCTTGCCCTGAAAAAACCACCACCACGGTATCTCCCGTGACAGGTAAGTATTCGGGGAAATGCTTTTAACCTGGCATAGCTCTTATTAGAGATTTTCAAGTCTTGGAGCAATTTTGTTTGGGGCTGTGATAAATGAGAGAAGAGTGGAAGTAGCTTAGGGGTCAAGACACAAGTGTTGTTTCCCAGAAATCTCAGCGCTATCCCAGAGTGAAGACTTTCCAGAACAGCTGCAGCCTGGACTGTACAAGGGTGATCCCTCTGGTATGGATTTATGCCCCTGGAGTCTCACTCCAAGTGTTCCATTTTCTTTAGAGGAAATGACTCAGTTTATAACTTTTCACCTGTGTATCACAGTTACACACGGATTTGCCGATAATGGAGGTTCCCGGAGCTTTCTCAAAGTCACAGTGTTGAGAGCCACCATCCAGGCTGACATTGACACTAAATAGATGTGTCAAGAATTTTGCATAATCAGGTTGTAGAAAATATCCATTATATATTTTCCAAACTGGAACGAGGCAACAAAATCAATTTATTTTCTTCCAAATATCATCAACAAGCACTTAGTGTGGGACTAATGCCCGTGTATTCGGAGGAATACACAGTAGATACGAGCTCCACAGGAGGCACTCTAGGCAAATACATAAACGAGTTTTAGGAATTAACTGGGCAAGCACTTTCTGGTCTTTTTGATTCCCAGGGGTTGGAGCACAGTAATTGATTTCCCAGACTTATTGAGTCAAACATGAGATACAAGGATGAATAAAGCATAATCTGTGACCTCAAGTAGACTGACAGACGTTATAACAGGAGAAGAAGAATTTAATGAATGTAACGTTAACAGTATTAGAAAAGAGTGAAAATGAAGTAATTTTGTTGAGATTTAACACACGCATTCTTTCATAAATGACTCAAACCAACCCTATGAGGGAAGTGACAGTATCCCAGTCAGCAAAAAAGAAAACAAAATCCTGCAGTAAATCATTCAGTCTCACACCACAAGTAAGTAGCAGGTTTAGGATTTGAATTTCTGAGTTTTTGTCTTTTCAGCTCTGAAGCCTGTGTACCTCCATCATATCTACCAGAAACAAAGATGCAATTGAGAGTGGGCAGGAGGACAAATTCCTCCTGCAAGGTCGCAGGTAGAATCAAGAGAGATTGTGCATTAACGAAAAGTTTCCAAGGTTGAAGAGGAGTTTAAGACACTAAGATGAGGAGCATTTTGCTTGCAAGTGTTCAGAGGCATGCTTACACATTTTAGAGCAATCCAGAATATTTTTCTTTCTGTTTTGGAATATTTAGAGAATATATCCATAGCTGAATTTTCATGTAAATATGAGTCAAGTATTTTACTATATAAAGAATGAGTTGCTTCCAGTAATTTCATAAGTAGGAAAATAATTACAATAAAATAAAATCAGAAATGAAATACTAGATTACAAAAGCATTCTTTTGTTTATCTGTGACAACAACAGGGAAAGAGCACTCTGCCTTCAAAGGACTCACTGTCTGTTGTTCATTCTTGGCAATTGCAGAGATAGTTACTTGAGAATATTCCTAATGGTTATATTTATCCTCGATTATAATTTAATACAAAATATTATGCAACTGCTTTTCACTGGACTTGCCCTAGAAAAAGTTCTTATGTGTGATGTCTACCTTTTTGGGCCATTTCTTTTCCTGCCTTTTTCTTATCTTCCTTTAAACTAACCTCTTCAAGTGTCTAGTTTCTCATCCTACATCATCCTTGTCCCTTCTAATGACAAAACCAACATTTGAATCATCTCAATGATAAATATACATTGATGATTATACAAAGTACTAACAATTTGAATTGAATTGCTATACTTAAAGAATACTACACCATGAACAAACAGATTTTCCCCCCTTAGAAATCCAAGGATCAATATCAGAAAGAATTTTAACATAATACCATGTTAACAAGTTAAATAAGAAAATAACATGTAATAATTTAATGATGTCTAAAAAGTAATTGCTAAAATTCAAAACCAAATCCTGACAAATGCATCTTATAATATAAAATAAAAGTTTTTCCTTTCAAAATAAAAAAACAATATTACAATCAATAGCAACATTTGTGCACAAATCTCTGTGTATGTATGTATGTCTGAGTGTACGTGTGTGTGCATTTTTAAGAGAATAGGCACATAGCTGTTTTCAGAGTTTTAAAGGGAATGGGTTGACTTTAAAATCAGGAAGAATACTTCTGTATTATTAAAAAAGCATTGAGATTTCTTGAGAATGCAAATATAAAAAAATAAATGAGAAATAAATATTGGCTAGGACTATGTATGTATACACAGACATATATATGAAATTATATGCTTAGAATATACATGTAAATCCATCATAGACTATATGTACTCATAATATAGATATAAATCTTCTTATATTTTTATATTCCAGTAATTAACAATTAGAAAATATAATTAAAAAAAGAGATTCATCAGAGTAGCAATTATAGGAAATATTTAGGGCTAAAGTTGAATTTTAATATGTGGAGAAACTCCAGATGGAAACTATATAACCTTATCATTGGAAGATTTAAATAAAAATTTTAATAATTGGAGATATAGAACATATTCCTGGAAGGGACTATTTTATATTACTAAAAATATCAGTTCTAACTAATGCATATAAAACATTCCAATTTAAATACATCAAAATTTGATTTGAACTTGGTAGTCTGATTCTTCATAAAAAAAGTAAACTTGAAAAATGTTTATATAGAAGGAAATATGTCAGACTATTAAATAATAAAAAATGTGACTTGCCCCATCAGACATTAGAAATATTATTTAGCATCAATACATAAACACAGCATAATTTGTGCAACATTTTAAACATTAAGTGGACTATACGATAAAGATTTTAAATATCAATAATTATACACTAAGTCTTGTTACACGATAACATAAAATTTTTAAGGAAAAACATGAAAGCAGAGTTATTATATAAGTGTGTTTGGAACAGTTGTGGGAAAATGTTATTTTCATTTCTTACCTTTTTAATTTAAAATAAATGGCAGGTGCATCAACTAGTTAAAAATGAACATTAAACAAAGGAAAAATTAGCAAGTAATGAAATAGAATAATTTACAGCTCTGTGGTGGAGTAACATTTTTCTTTGAATTAACAAAAAATTCAAAAGGAGAGATGATGATGAAATATATATACATATTAATCTGGGAAATAAGAAATAAAACCTAAATAAATGATATTGTTTATTATATGTTATACATACTTTCTTCAATATGATAATGATAAGGTATATTCAAATTTGTAAGAAAGATTCAAGATTTCAAATAAATTAACGGGCAAACAATGTGATAGTTTGTAAAAGGGGAAATAGATAAAAGAATGGGGTAAATAACTTCCCTAGTTATCAAAGAAATCTAAGATAAACTAATTTTAAGATATTCTTTTACACAGTAAAACCAGCAAACAAATGTACAAAAAACCAAAACATCCAATGCTGGTGATACTGCAAAGAAATTGCCCTATTCATTCATTACTGCTAACTTAATAATTTAGTACAACCTTTCTGAAAAGCAATATGGCAGAGAAATTAAATTGCTTTAGATTTGAATATTATATATTCATTTCTAATTTTATCCCAAGTAATGAAATAGAAACAAAACATCCTCAAATATATTTATTTTAGCCTTAATGATAGCAAATCATGAACAAAATAAAAATATCAATAGTAAAATATTTTACTAATATGCAGTATAATCCAACAAAATATGCAGATATACATATGTGTATGTATATATGAGTGTGTGTGTATATCTTTTACTATAAATATGAAGCACATGTAGAAAAACTAAATGTTCATGACATAAGCTAGGTGAAAAACAGTATAAAATGCATTACATTAATATTACAAATACATAAATATATGTGCCACAAATCATTGCCAGTGAATAGTAATGGGTTAATCACATAAATTAACCAACATTAATTCATTGGCTTGCTACTGTGTTTACATTACAAGATGATAAAATTCCTTGACTCTTAGATCTCTTTGCCTTTCTGTTTACCTAAACGATCTACAAGATAAATAGCTCTCATTTATGTCCTGACTTCATACAAAAGTAATGTATTGACCTAAATACTAGAATGAATAGATTTTGGAAAATAATGATGTTACTGTGATTTTGGAAATCACAGTAACAATTCTGTACACCATGCTAATTGATGTCTGTTTTAATCTGGTGGGCTCTCTCTGCACTCAAATGTTATATCAGTGTGTTCACATCAATATCAATATCTGCATATCAGTGTGTTCAATCCACGTACGGCGCCAAGTCTCATTAAGATGATAGTGAATTTAAAGTAGATGGAAGCATGATTTGCTAACTGCCAAGTGATTCCATTGATTCATTTATTTATTCTTTCTTACTATAAATATTTTTTGAGTCACTAGTACGTGCCTGATACCATTCAGACCCTAAACAAGATTGAAACCACCTCTGTCATTACTGATAGTCTTTAAATATGAAGGCAATTGCCACAGACTCATTGGTGCCCTGCCTAGATCCCCTGGGACCTTTCTATTGATTTGGTGTGCCTACCCCCCAACTGCCATGGTAGAATTCTACTGTAATGACTCACATCTGTAACTTTTCCTGGAGTTTTGTTCTGAGGATACTGGAGTCATCTTGCCTGGAGATGACTAGGAAATAAGCCCCTGCCTCTCCATTGCCTTGAGGCAGGCTGCAGGCAATGTCTGACTGATGCTGGGTATAAAGGTCTAATAACCTTCCTTCAAGGCAGGATCTACTCAGTGGACAATTTATGTTCCAAAGCTCCCCTGTGGGGTCAGGTTGAAGCTAAACTTTACCCCAACTGCACCTTTGCTAAACTTTCTCCTCTTAGCTGTTCTGTTTCCCTCACTCCCATACAAGTGTCTTCTGAAAGCCCTCTCTTAAAAAGTTACTTGCCCCATGAGTCCCATCTTAAGCTTTGCTCATAGAGAATCCAGCCTAAGATAATGGTTAAACAAGTAATTATAATTATGTATTATGTGTACTATGAAAGGTGAAGAATAGAAACCTTTGGGTACATAGTGTTAGGAGTCTTATCCTAGAGTAGAGAGTCAGAGGTATCTTCCTCAAGGAAAGGACATTTAAATTGAGACCCTACATCTTTTATCTATTTTGTTTTATAATAGCATGGCACGCATTTGTGAAATGGCTGGCTGTGGCTGAAATCTGTAGTCCTTGATCATGACCATCATGAAATTAATTGCTCTGTATTATGACTGAATTCACATTAGCTTCAAACTGTAAACACTGGTCACCGATGGGAGTGAAACCACTTTACCCAGCCACAATACCTAGCTCTGCACCTTAGGAACTGCCTTAGGAAACATCCATGAAACGATACCATTGAGCGCATCCTTTAACCTGCATGTGTTTACATACGTATGTGTAGTTCTCCATGTGTGCGTATTTCCTAAGTAACATATTCATTTTGGTAATGGAAACTGGCTAGTAGGACTTGGGTGGTGACCAAAAGGATTCTATGTTTAGCATGACTCTAAGTCCCCAGAGCTATGCTTCTGCTTAATGTCATAGAAAATGCTTTTCTTAAATCAAATTTTGGAGTTAAAATCCATATTGTGATATAGAGAAATAGGCTACTGGTTCTCACTTATATTATATATATTCTATTTAAGGCACAGATAATAAGTGTAAGTTGCACCAATCACTGAGATCTTGGAGGAGAGAGGGGATACAACTTGAAAGAGAAAAGCCATCTGCATGGTAGTTACGATGACATCAAACAAGAAGGTGAACAATCCTACTGCTTTTAATTGCTATGGTGCACCAGGCACTAGAAAGCAGAGTTATGTTATATACAATTTTCAAATGGTTATTATCATCCCCAAAACACATTAAAATATTATTGATAAAAGGCAAATAATAAAAGCCAACGATTTCTGTATTTCAGTGTTTATAAGGCAAATTTGCAAACATGTCTAGCATGATTATATTTGAAATAATTCTATATCATAGGGTGTACAATAAGGTTTGCCTATTAAAAGGCACATTTATTTTAGAATTCTGTTTATGTCCGTAAAGAAAAAGACACAGAGGTATCAAACAACTTGCTTAGGATGTCACAGAGCCACTATGGCCACTGTGAGGATCATATATGTTTAGGTTCCATATTCAGATATTATTTTAAACACCAGAATCTATAACTTGTCAGAAAATAAATAAAGCATTCCCGAAATTCTAGGAAAATAAATTAAACATCCAAATATGATGTTTGTCAAGTCCTTTGGGAAAAGTTATGCTTTAATATTAATCATTTTGTCAGTATGTTTATATTCGTAATCTTTGGTTGATCTTCATTTTAGAGACTTTTGAATTCCATAAGTATACCAGAGAAAATAATAGTCTATTATATGGCAGAATTTGAAAAAGTATTTATAAACCCTGTCTTTTTCTTTTGAAATTAACAGTAGATAAAATTTTTATCATTGTTATTAAAAGCATTTCAAAAATTATAATAGGAAGCATTTTCCAAACATTTACAAGAGAAAATAGAGGAAAGAAAAATATTCGCACTACAGAGTGGTTTAAATGCCATTGTAAGTGGAACTATGGTAGGAGTTAAATATGCAATTATTTTAGTAAACCTTCTTTCTTCTTTTTTTAAAATCAGCTCAGCTAAAAGCTCTGTTATACGTCAACAAATTGTAAAACTGAAGGGCTCTTGGGTCCATGGCTCTTTGAAGGGAATAGACTAACCCGATATTGTTCTTAGCCCCACAGTAAATTAATTACTTAGGGCTTATGTGGTTTTATGCAGGACACAATCATTCTGGAGATGGGAGTTGTTTATATGAAAAGGTATATTAAAGTCAGAATCTAGGCAAGAAAGTAGTGAGTAATATGCAAAACAGAAATGCTCAACACAGTTAATTAACAACTTAAAAATTTCAGAATGTGAAGTTAGATTAAATGCTGTGGAAATTTAGCTGAGACAACTGTATCCTTAATATTATTACATATCATTTTCTGATGAGTAAATCAACTGATGCTTATTCATTGAGGACCTCATGCCCAAGAATCAAATAATTGAACGAGGCAGTATAGAGTAAAACAGGCTTATACTCCAGTTGAGAAAATGGGACATGATAAAATTAATGAATATTAAAATATAAATGCATAATATTGTTATAAATAATAAGGTACTTAGTTTTAGAGCATGGATGGTTAGAGAATGAGACACTGTATAAACTTAGATTTTCATATGTAGTATTTAATATCTTCAAATAGCATATATAAAACTCATGTCTGTGTACCTACCCCCCAGCTTAGGAAATAAAATAGTACCCCCACCTTTGAAGCTTAGTGTGTTCTCTTCCCTCATCATGCGCCCTTCCTCTGCTGAGATGACTGTTATCTTGGAATTTGTGCATATTAATAGTCCCTCTCTTTTCTATTTTGGGTTTATCTTATATATCCCTGTACTTCATCATATGGATATGCTACAGATTATCCATTCTCCTGTCTATGGATATTTGGATTGTTTATAGTTTTTCACTATTTTGAACAATGTTGCTGTGTATATTCATTTCACATTTTCAGAATTTTAGAGTAAACTTTTATGTGTAAGAGTGGTCTTTAATTTTGTAATAAAGTCTAAATTTTGTATTAAAGAGGTACATCCTCAGAATGAATTTGAGAGTCTTCCTGACTTTCCTATTCTATGGAAGATTTTGTGCAGGATTGAAATGATCTGTTCTTTGAATGTTTGGTAGAACTTCCCTATTAAATCGTGTGTGGATTTCTTTACAGGAAAATTTTGAGTTACTAATTATTTTTTCCTTTTGGTTATAGAACTCTTTGGATTCGATTTCAGATCAAATCAGATAATTTATTTAGAAATGTGTCTTTTTTGTATATTTTAAAATATATTGACATAAGCTATTCAGTCTATTATTTAAAAATCTTTACTGCATTTGTGTTTATATAGTTTCATTAATTCCTAATATATAATTGTTTCTTTTTATTTTATTCTTCTTAATCAGTCTCGCTAGAGAATTCTCAGTGTTGTTAGTGAAGTCTTTTTATAAGACCAATTCTGACTTTGTTGTTTAATCTTCTCTGTTATGTCTTTATTTTATATTATATTAATTTGTGGTGGTGTATTTGTTAATACCTTATTTCTGCTTTCCTTGGGTTTATTAGGTCAGTCTTTTACAATTCCTTTCGTTGGGTTCTTAGTTTATTAACTTAAGCCATATATAGAGAGAGTGTGTTAAAATCTCCTATTCTTGTTAAGGACTTTGCAATTTGTTCTTGTAGTCATTCATTTTTGGTTTACGTATTTTGAAGTTATGCTTTTAGGTGCACAGGAATTTGGAATTATTATAGCTTGGTGAATTAAAACGTTATTATCGATATAAGTAGTTTCTCTTTATCTCTATTAATTATTTTGCCGTAAAGTTTATATTGTCTGAAATTAAATGGTTATGTCAGTTTTTTATGGTTATTATTTTCTTGGTATATCATTTCTCCCATCCTTTTATTTTGTACCTTTCTATGCCATGGTTATAATATTTCTTATGAATAGCATATAGTGGGATTTTTGTTTATATCCCATCTAGCTCTTAAATGAGAGCCCAGAATGCCTTAACGCCAATTATTCTCCCTCTCATCTTTCATGGTATTGTTGTCCAGGATTTTTGAACTATTTTGTTTTTTTCTTCATTTTTTAACCTCTGGAGTTAGACATTATTGTTATTTATGCTGCCAACATTATTTTAGATTTACCCATTTGTTCACCATTTTTTCGAGGTTGATTTTCTTTCTTCCTAAAGTTCATCTTTAATATTTCCTTTAGTGAGAGTCTGCTTCTAGCAAACTCTCAATTTTTGTTTATCTAAAAATGCTCTTCTTTTCACTTGCTATGGAAAGGTAATTTCTCAGAGTACATAATTCTATTCTGATTTATTTTATCACTTAAATATAATATTCCACTGACTCGTGGCTTTTACTATTGCTATTAGTCAGATGTCAATTTACCTCTGATGAGCAAACTTTTTTTTACTGCTTTTAAAATATTCTCTTTCTCTTTTGTATTATACATTCGAGTGTGGTAAGTCTAGGTACTGGCTTATTTTTATTTACTCTGCTTGAGAATTATTGTTCTTCATGTGTCTGGAGTTTATGTCTTCCTGGAAAACTCTTACTGCCTTTCCAATATTCTATATATTCTCTTTTTCTAGAATTCCACTCTTTGTAAAATTCTTTGATGAAGTTTGAGCCTTCTTTTTATTTTTTCTGCAACTCATAAACTCTCTCTCTTAACTAAGTTTTCTCCATGCTATATTGTCTGTAATTCTTCAGATCTATCTTACAGTTAACTAATTTGTCATTGACCTGAATTTGATAGGTTTTTTAACTTCTATCTGTCTATCTATCTATCTATTATCTATCTATCTATCATCTATCTATCTACCTACCTACCTATCTGTCTATCTATCTATATCTATATCATCTATCTAATGAGGCACTGCAAAGAAGGAAAAAAATGCAGAAAGGAGAGGGGAGTAGTTCTAATTTCTCAACCTCACTTGGGGTCAAGAAACCTGAGGTTCTAATCCTGAGGTAATATGGTAAGTTATTTACCTATCCACAGAGGAGTCTCTTCCTTAGCTATTTTCTTCTAAAGCATTAGGTTTTAATCTTTTTGTTTGACTATTTTATTCCCGTCCTGAATGTTAGTTCCCCCCCCCCCTTTTATGGGCTTAGTAAAAATAAAGGTTATACTCCTAATAACCTTTCATATAAATAAAAGAATATTCATTACCCAAAGTACCAATAATTTAACTAAGGACACTGCAGGTTGGCCAAAGATAATGTTCCATTTGAGTTCCTTGCTAGTCTCTTTTAAATATATTTTTCTGATATATCCATCTTCAGACAGACTTTTAGATTCAAGAGAACAGTCAAAGAAGATAATTGGATACTAATGTTCACCTACAGTCTAACCCTGGGCACATTCCAATACATTTTGGGTCTTTTAAATTGCTTTGCTAAGAACTGAAATGCTCCCACTGAAAACGGCCCCCAAACACTAACTCATTCAATCTAGGCAGGTGATGTAGTGCTTTTCTAATTACTGGTAAACAGGGAGTAAGTGATGAAATCCAGGCAATAGGGTATGTCTAAAGTTGACTGCTATCATTCTTGCAAACTTGCCTGTCTGTCCATTGGGGAAGAGCGGGGAAATGATCAGGAATTTAGATTATAGATTCATCTAAATAAATGGAGGATTTAGGATAACAATACATTCCTGTTCTTTATCTTTGGATGTAACATTTTGCTAATATTTTTATTTGGAATGAGAAACAGGACAGTCTTCTCAGTTACAAAGGTTCACTCTTTCCAAGGCTATGCCAATCATGCTAGTCAAAATGACAAATGCTAATATTTGTGTTGGCTATGTATACGCTTTGCAGACTATTTCATGGAAAAACATGGCTGCCACACTGCAGAAATACCTCCTAACAAGAACAAGAACAAGGACAAGAACAACAAACTTCAAACTTTTCCTGCCCCAAACCACATCCTGCCATCTGAGGTATCCTAGCTGATCCTTTGGCCTTTCCAATTTATCCTCCATTCCGCTAGCACAGTTATTTGTCTAAGATGCCCATCTGATCACATCTCCCTCCTGCTTACTATTCTTTAATGTTGCCCCTTATTGATTAGGATTAACTTTAAGGCTCTTTGCCTTAGATACAAGCCTCTTCATGACAGGCTTCTTGTCAAACATATCTTGCCATTCCTTTACTCTTCCCCACAAGCAGGTCTTAGAAGAGACCAAATTCTGCTGTGATTTTGCACAAGGTTCTCATCGTGTGTAATGCTCATCTGATCCTTACCATTCCTCACCCTTACTCCTGTAGTGCCCCCAGGTTTTTTCTCTTTCTCTGTAACTTGTGATTGTCCTGTGGGATACAGTGTGTACATCTTCAGTCTGGGCTGGATGGTTCTCTGAATTTTCTCAACATAACATGCAGGGCACTTTATTATGATTATCTACTTATTTGACTAATCCTCTTTACTATTCTCTGATTATTAGATAAGGAGCTCATTGAAAGTAGAGGCTGTGCTCTGATCATCTCAGTTTCCCCAGTGCCCAGCTTAGTGATAAACATTAAGTAAGTGGAAAAAAAAAACATTCTGGTGTAATTACTAGGATTAAAATAAATGCCTTATTAAATTATAAAAACTGATCCTTGAATGCATCTGCTGTAGAGATTCTACTGTCCTTCTAAGAAGAACAGCATATCAAGACTTAGCTAAACAGGAAGAGCAAAATCATTAGCCTATCTGATTGTCAACATGGGCACAATCTTTTTAATTTCTCTTCTCAATTTATCTTCAATTAGGGAAACTTATACAAAGTTAACTTGCTGACATATGTCAAAACCTTTTCATGGTAACAATGGTGGAATTCAGAATAACTTATTATATATAAAATTTGGGGGCCTGGAAACTGATTAAGATTGGAGAGTATAGAAGTTTATTACTTGCTCTGACTCCTTTCTCAATTATTAAAATCCTCATTTATTACGTCCAGGTCTAGAAAAACTGATATTAAAAACAAACAAAAAACAAAAACCTTATTGAATTAAATACAGTGTACATTTTCACCTCTGGTTAATATATTTATGGACTTATTTATATAATTTACATAAGTAGATGTTCATTATCTGTCTTACAGATATTCAGTTATGTCTTAACTGGAAATTTATAAAGCATAATTCTCATAAATTCAGTTTACACAGTGCCAGGCTCAGTACCACAACAGATGGATAGCACATGTCTTTTTATAATGATGTTAAAATGTTCAGTTGCAAAGGTGGGCTGTGGTCACATAATCTTTCTATTCCCTGTTCAATGAATAATTCAAGTAGTAGCCTTCACTCTACTCATAAGATTGAGAAGATATATCTATTCCCAAGTCTTGTTTTCTATTATTGAGATGTAAGGAGTTACTGCAAATGCAGAGTCTCTGGGGCCTTGTTACAGGGGCTAGCTTCAAGTTTTCTTTGTGAACTCAAAAGGATATGCCAGGAAAAACTTCCGAATAGAATTACTAGTGAAAAAGCACGCACAAATTCACAGGCAGTGTCCATATTACATGGAAAGTGCATGTGTGCTTAGCAAAATAATGTGTGTGTCTGTGTGTGGGGGAGTTCCTTAATTTATTTTGTGTTTTATGAACATAACCAAATATTGAAATCTCTTTATGGACGTTATTTGAAAATATATAATCTCACACACAGAAGTGTACATGGCAGATTTTAAAATTACTTGTTTTATGTATGATTATAATATGGTGCTATATGTTAATTAGATACTTGTAATTATGTTTATGTATATGTTAATTAGATACTTGTAATTAGATACTTGTAATTAACATATTACGTGAGAATCTCTAAAAAATATTTGTGTGTTTATCTGTGGGGAGAAAAACAAAGAAAGAAGTGTAAACAGAAATGCAAAGCTATATGTGACTATCTGAATGATCTTGTAAAAATTATCCATTGGACAACAGCAAAGTAAGCCATTCATTAGGTTCCTGAACTATGACCATTAAACCATAGTGTCTATTATATCAAAATAAGATAATCTGGGAAGTAGCTATATATATATTTAATGGAAAGTGTTCTGTCTTGAATAAAAAATTTGCATCTCTGCATTAGCTAAGCCTTCAAATTTCACTCCAAATATGTTAAAATAAATACAGCAAAACTATCTTTCTGTTTCTAAAAGATATTAAGTGTTTCATGAGAGAGAAAGAACAGCATTAAACCTTAATAATGAATTTCCCATAATCATGGACAAACAACTTATTGGGTTTTTCCTCCCTAGGTTCTGATTTAGTGAAACCAACCATTTTCTCCACTACTACCTTTCCTATTTCAAGTATTGCCTGCAAAGAAAGTCCTAGGTGAGTATTCTCAAAAATATTGCTTCATTTACAATTTTGAATAATACTTTCATAAGAAGTCTGATGACAAAGACAGTCCAAACAGGAAAAAACAGTAGAAAAGTTTATGACGTATAAAATGAATTCTTCAAAAGAATTTTGTTTCGAAATGCCAAGGGTTATAAGTCAAATATATGCAGCACATATTACTATTTATTACCTTGCATCGGCCGAAATTCATCTCTTCTGACAACCCTGGGTAAATCATGTTACATATTTCATAAAATATGAGTGCTGGTCCTTTTCTGAAGATGCCACTTAGTGTGTGAACTCACTGCCATTGGCTGCATCTCAGTTGCTATAAGCTCCCTTAAGACCACTACTGCTGCAGAGTCCTATGTCACTTGAATCGGAGAAGAAAAGGTATTTATAGAAAACATATGCAAAAGGTTGATAGCTTGTCCAGTTTTTAGTGCACAGACTGACAGCTAAATACAAATTGAGAAATGTAAGTTTCACTTCGAGCAAATTTACTGGGTGAAAACCTCATTTTTTCATTTCATTTGAATACATTCACTGCTTCTCAGAATATGCAACTTTATAGTGAGCATATTTTTTATTCTTGAAGGCTCATTATTTTACAGTGAGGTTACTGAACCTAGACCACGTAGAGCAGATTAACCAGCATAATATTAATCAAAATACACATGGCAAATGGGATTCCAAACAGTGCCAAATAGGCATCTGCTTTTAACACAGAATAAAAAAGTGCATTTAGCTCCTTTATTAAAAGGTATTATGGGCGATTTATTTTTAAGCCATCTCTCTAACACTATTAACTAGCATATAATTTAATGTACTCCCAAGCAACTTGACTTTTACTATTTCCTTCAAAACATTAATTTGTAAAAGCAAGTTGATATAAAAGATGACTTTGACCCTGAGAAAAGATTTGAATCATTAAGAATAAATTAAATGATCTTTTAGACACATGTAACAGTTACTCTGGGGCTGCAAAATAACATATTTTCTGTTGCCATGTATAATATGATGCTTCATAGGGAAAAATAAAGCCAGTGCCATTTCTAATGGTATAATTTGTATCCTCTGAGTAAATTATATCAGTTTTGTAAATTTTGCTTAAATTTGTACAGAGTTGCCAGATGCCTAAACATTTCTAAACAAACAAATGAAAGGAGATTCTGCAAGTTTTGATAAGAGAGAAATAAATTCTGTCATGTCTGTTTAGGAAATTTTGGACAGGTTAGTGGGTACTGGATTTTGTGCTATCTTTACATGTTTTCCTCATGGAGAAAAGGAAACCAATTCACTTCCACGGAAATGTAGCCAGACAATTTTATACTAAATAGGCAATGGGGATAATGACAGGAAAAAAAAATATCTAGGCTAAGAAGTATAAACAAAATTAAAACTTGTGACATTTAAGTGAGTGAAATTTTTGAATGGTAAGTGACAAATAAAACTTAAATTTTAAAAGTATGCAAGGATGCATGCTCCTTTTAAAGAAGTGAAAATATTTGAGAATAATAGCATTAAGTGAAAAAACAACAACAAGGACAACTATAAAACCTTGACATCACCCACCATCCTCCTGCCATAAGATTCCACTATGCTACTGTAGGTAACTACTATAAACAATTTGGGAGAATATCATTCAATTCCTTTTCCTAAATGTCTTTCATAAGTATGTCTTGGATGCACGTGTGTGCATGTGTACACAAAGGAAGTGCACATTAGGTAGCTTTATACATATATGTAGGTCATGTTCATTTTCACTTTAAATAAAATGGACATCAATACTTTGGTTTATATGTCTTATTTTCCCTACTTTTGTATACTGTTTTTGAGTGTGGATGGGACTAAGTATATTAAACCATTTCCCTACTGATAGACATTTGGATTATTTTAATTTTTGCTTACAAACAATCTAAAGAAATCCTTCTGTCTGTGAGGTCGATTTCTAAGTAATTGACTGGTTTTCATATATATTGCAAAGTTATCTCTAAGAAGTTTGTACTAGTTTTTATCCCTCCCCCCAGGAGTTGAAAAGAGGATTGCTTGTTTCACATCCTCATTAAAATTTCAATATTATCAACCGTTATTTTTTATTAATCTACTGGTAAAAATTTTCATTGTTTTAACATGAATTTCCATCATTACTAGTGAAGTTGAGCATTTTTATATGTTTATTGAATACACACACACACATATGATCTCACATAGATGATAATCTTTTTTTATTTTATATTTCTTTCTTTCTTTCTTTTGTGAGGAAGATTAGCCCTTAGCTAACATCCATTGCCAATCTCCCTCTTTTTTGCTGAGGAAGACTGGCCCTGAGCTAACATCTGTGCCCATCTTCCTCTACTTTATGTGGGACTCCTGCTACAGCATGGCTTCTTAAGTGGTGCGCAGGTCCGCGCCTGGGATCTGAACCTGCGAACCCTGGGCTGCCAAAGCGGAGCGCGGGAACTTAACGGCTACACCACCAGCCAGCCCCTAGATGATAATCTTAATCTTAAATCCAAAAACCAGCTCATCCTGGTGGATTCTGTTTTCTTCATTTCACAAAAGAGAAAACATGGTTCGGAAGTGTTGAGTGACTTACCTGAGTCCACCTCACTACCAGGTGCCAGAGTTGGGGAATTCAAATCCCACCCAACCAGCCCCAGAGCTGGAGCTTCTTGTGCCCCACTGCACTGCCACTACCATCTCCACCCTCTGGTCCTGCCTGTCTGAGCACTAAAATGAGAAGGCAGAGCATCCCTTGTTTGACTTCAGCTGGGAATGCGTATATAGGGCAATTCAAAGTTTTCACAGCTCTAGCATGTCCATGAATGACTGCAAAAGCCTACTGAGTTTGGATTTTGAGGTTCCAAATAAATTTCAGGGAGCAGGAGAATTCTCAAATATGTAATTGTGAATAATGAGGATTAACTGTATACACACACACTAGCTACATACAATGCGTATACATACGTATACATTTGAATTGCTTTTTAAAATATTCTTTCGAGTTGTTTTCTTTTTCTTATTTTTTTGTGGAATATATTTTTGGATTATATATATTATCTTTACTTTATTACATATTTTCCACACATTTTCTCTCAGTTTGGCCCTCCTATTTTAAGTCTGTCAATAGTATCTTTAATCACAAAGGAGATTTAAATTTCTATGTAGTCAAATATGTCAATCTTTCCATTATATCCGTGGTTTTTGGTTTGATATGAAAGAACTTCTTCACCACTGAAAAAAATACATAGTCTTTTTAAGACTTTTAACACTTTAATACATCTTGAATTAATTTTTGGTACATATAATGGTGTTGGCTTTTTTAGTCATTTTTCAGAGGAAACTCATGTGTTCTGAAGATATTGTTTGATTTGTCTATCATTTCCCCTGATTTCAAATGCTCCCTTTATTCACACACACACACACACACACACACACACACACATATATATGTGAATATATATAGGATATATATATATACACACACACACAAAGGATATGTATATCTCCTTTGTTTTTGGACTCTTTATTATCTTCCATTCATCTATGTCTATCCCTAAATCAAGAGACATCCTATTTTAATGGCTATACTTTTACAATATATGATAGGGAAAACTCTCTCCTCACTGTTCTTCTTTATCAGAATTGTCAAGATAATTCTTTAACATTTTCTAGCGATAATTTAATATTAGCTTTTTAAATTCCACTAACCATTTTGTTGTATTTGTATTGAAATCTGTATTTGTTATCTACTGCTATATAACAAATTACTCCCAAATTTAGCAGCCTAAAACAACTATGCTACTAACTTTTTTAAATTAAAAAAGCTATTAGCTTGGAGTTTCTGTGGACCAGGAGTCCTGGCATGGCTTTGCTGGATGCCTCTGTCTCAGGTCTTTCATAAACCTGCAGTCAAGGAGTCAGCGGTCCTCTCAGGCTGGACTGGGGTAGGATCTGCTTCCCGACTGGTGTCAGGATTCAGTTCCTCATGGACTGTTGGACTGAGGACTTTATTTTCTCCCAGCTGCTGGCCAAAGGCTGCCCTCAGTTTCTTGCCATATGGGCTTCTCTATAAGTCAGTTTACAACATGGCTGCTGACTTCCCTGAGAACCGGCCGCAGAGAGAGTGAGAGAGGGTGAGCAAGATAGAAACCAGAGTCTTTTTGTAACCTAATTTCAGAGTGACAATCCATCACTTTTGCCATATTCTGCTTATTAGGAGTGAATAACTAGGTCCAGACCACAGTCAAGAGGAGGGCATGACACAAGGGCACAAATACCAAGGGGTGGGCATCATCAGTCTATTAAAGGCTGCCTACCACAAATGCATAGAATAACTGAGGCCACCTTCACAATATTGATCCTTCCCATAGAAGAAAATGGTAGGTTTCCTCAATTGAACAATTCTTTTTTAATATGCTTTAATAATTTTATTATTGTGAATAGGATTTTACAAATTTCCAATTGAAGTTGGTATTGCTGTTATACAGAAGTCTCTCTCTCTCTCGGTGTATGTATACATTTCAATTTGTTATTTTATTTTTTGAATTTTCTCTATTAACATTTTTTGCCTGCAAATAATAATGGTTTAAATTTATGCCTTTTGAATATTGACACTTCTTACTTATTTTTCTTATTTTGTTTCATTGGCTAGAACAGTCAAAACAATACTATATAGGGGTAGTGGTAGCAAGCATCTTGTGTTGTTTTGAATTTCATCACCTGTTTTCCATAATTATTGAATTATAGCATTTTTCTTCCTTTGCTCTGATAATGTATGTTGCATAGATTTCCTAATGTTGAAACCATCTTTTATTTTTATTCATTTATTTTAAATTATTTTATTGAGGTCATATTGGGTTATAACATTGTGTAAATTTCAGGTGGACATTATTATATTTCAGCTTCTGTATAGACTGCATCATGTTCACCACCAAAAGTCTAGTTTCTATCTGTCACCATACATATATATGCCCCTTTAGCCCTATCACTCTGCCCCCTTCCCTTTCTCCTTGTAACCACCTATCTGTTCTCCTTATCTGTGTGTTTATCTTCCACATATGAGTGAAATCATACTGTATTTGTCTTTCTCTGTCTGACTTATTTCACTTAGCATAATACCCTCGAAGTCCATCTATTTTGTCACAAATGGCACAATTTTGTCTTTGTTATGGCTGAGTAGTATTCTATTGTACATATATACCACATCTTCTTTATCCATTTGTTCATAGAAGGGCACTTGAGTTGCTTCTGTGTCTTGGCTATTGTGAATAATGCTGCAATGAATGTACGGGTGCATAAATCTCTTTGAATTGTTGATTTCATGTTCTTTGGATAAATATCCAGTAGTGGGATAGCTGGATCATATGGTATTTCTATTTTTAACTTTTTGAGAACTCTCTCTACTGTTTTCCCTAGTGGCTGCACCAGTTTGCATTCCCACCGGCAGTGTATGAGGGTTCCCTTTTCTTCACATCCTCTCTAACACTTGTCATTTCTTGTCTTTTTAATAACAGCCATCCTAACAAGTGTGAGTGATAGTTCATTGTAGTTTTGATTTTCATTTTCCTAATAATTAGTGATATTGAACATGTTTTCAAGTGCCTGTTGGCCATCTGTATATTTTCTTTGGAAAAATATCTGTTCATATCCTCTGCCCATTTTCTTTTTTTTTTGGTGAGGAAGATTGGACCTGAGCTAACACCTGTTGCCAGTCCTCCTCTTTTTGCTTGAGGAAGAGTAGCCCTGGGCTAAGATCTGCACCAATCTTCCTCTCTGTTTTTTGTATGTGGGCTGCCCCCACAACATGGCTTGATGAGCAGTGTAGGTCCATGCCCGGGATCTGAACCTGTGAACCTGGGCTGCTGAAATGGAGTGTGCCACACTTCACCACTATGCCACTGGGCTGGCCCCTCCTCCTCCCATTTTTTGATCAGGTTGTTCATTTTTTGTTGTTGAGTTGTATGAGTTCTTTATGTATTTTGGAAACTAACCTCTTGTCAGATATATGACTTGCAAATATTTTCTCCCAGTTGGTGGGTTGTCTTTTCATCTTGTTGATGGTTTCTTTTGCTGTGCAGAAGCTTTTTAGTTGGATGTAGTCCCATTTGTTTATTTTTTCTTTTGTTTCTCTGACCTGAGGTGACATGGAGAAGATCTTTTAATCTCTAGGATAAACTAACAGTGTGCTACTATTTTATTTAGGATTTTTCTATTCATATTCAGCTGTAAGATTGATTTGTGTCTTTCTATGTTCCTTCTTCATAAGGTTTTAATATGGCTATGATACTCTGATAGAATGCTTTAGGGGGCTTCCATTTTAAAAATAATCATATAGTTTATATAGTAGAGAAATTATTGTAATGTTATGTAGTAATTGGCATTCAGCATCATGTGAAATTGATATGCAGCATTAAAGTGAAATTCTAAGTATATAAAAATAAATATAACTCTCTTATTACAGTCTCTACCATGCATTGTCCACATGTATGAGGCAGCAGTAGGAGTATATGTAAAAGACCTACCTTTAAACAGAATTCTAAAGAACAATTCAGGAAGTGCATTGCTGTAAGACAATATTTTTGAGAGATTGGAAAATAATGTATTTAGGGTGCAATAATTTTACTTTCTTCCAAAAAAACTTGCCATTTTTTGAAGACATCAACCATTATTTTCTTCCTGTAGATTTTTTTTTTGTTTTTAAAAGATCTATCAGAGGGAGCTGGACCGGTGGCGCAGCGGTTTAGTCTGCACTTGGCAGCCCAGGGTTCGCGGGTTCGGATCCCGGGCGCCTGCTGACACACTGCCTGTCAGCCATGCCGTGGCGGCGTCCCATATAAAGTAGAGGAAGATGGGCACGATGTTAGCCCAGGGCCAGTCTTCCTCAAGCAAAAAAAAAAAAAAAAGAGGAAGATTAGCAATGGATGTTAGCTCAGGGCTGGTCTTCCTCACATAAAAAAAAAAAAAGATCTATCAGAAATACCTACTAGCTCATTTAAAAAATTAATAGACAATTTTTTTGAGCAGTTTTAGGTTTATAGAAAAATTGAGTGGAAAATACAGAGTTCCCATAGACCCTCACACTCCACAGCCCTGCCTAGTTTCCTCTACTGTGAACATTGTTCATTAGTGTGGAACATTTATATTACCTTATTTTTAATAACCTCAAACATAATTATTGAATTATCTCCTACTGTGCTTTGTTTCTATTTTTTTTCTGGAAACCATTTGCTATTTTATAGTGGATGATAGAAAACAACAAAAGAATGTTTATATTTTAAAATGAAAATAAGTTCATGATCTGTTGACAAAATAGTAATATAATTAAAGAAGACAAACAAACAGTTTTATTTCTAGAAAATTCAGTAACTGTTCTTTAAACATTTAAGTACTATTCTTTGTGGAAAAAAGTGTGTGTAGTATAAGACACTCTGTTTATTCATATTTAAATATTGCCAGAAAAAGAAGAAAAGAATCTCTCAATGATGATAAGTAATTAAAATGAAAAAGCAATAAAAATAAAACATAAACATCTAACACCTATTTAAAAATTTTTAATGTAAATAATTTATTATAAAATTATGATGGCCATTAGAATTTTTTAAATTTCTAAATATGAGTTATTATCTGCAGTTCAATTTAACCCTTCAAATATTTACAAAATACTTAACTTTTCTCCCATAGACTACAGGCTTGTAGTTGCTTTGCGCTATCATTTTTTTTTTTTTGTGGGGAAGACCAGCCCTGAGCTAACATCCGTTGCCAATCCTCCCCTTTTTGCTGAGGAAGACTGGCCCTGGGCTAACATCCGCGCCCATCTTCCTCCACTTTATATGGGACGCCGCCACGGCATGACTGACAGGCAGTGCGTCGGCGGGCGCCGGGATCCGAACTTGCGATCTCCGGACTGCCAAGCGCAGACTAAACCGCTGCGCCGCTGGGTGGCCCCTGCGCTATCATTTTTAACATTTAAAAATAACTAATTGTGACATTTATTAGACACTGGATTATTCAGCTGGTAAAGCCTTTATAAGAAAAATTTTCTTTAAAATATTTGAAAAATAGCTTATTATATTTTAACATTTGAATTTTATCATTGTTTTATATTTTGGGTTATGTAATAGTTCATTATTATTTCTACTTCCATATTTCTTTTTGCCTACTACCAAAAGAGATTAAAAATATTTTAAAAAATTGTAAGAGATGAAAGCAAAAGTAAATGAAAAATAAGTAAGAGTTAATATGGTAAATATGAGAAAAATAACACTAGGTTGGTTTGATCTCAAGTTTCCAGTGACTTAGGTGAGCATGTGTTCTAATCCAAGTAATCTTTGAATGAGCCGCTGAGAGTTTGCTCACAGAAAGTGATGAGAACCTCTTCCAGAATGGTGGGATAAGACATCCAAAAATCTGCTCTTCCACAAAATGCAAGGAAAACACTGCCAAAAATGGTTGAAGTCAACTTTTTTAGAATTCTGTAAGTCGACAAAATGCTTGCAAAAATTCAAGACATGTTTATTCAAAAAAACAAAACAAAACAGAAAATAAAACAATACAAAGAACCAACCAATGAAATCACTGTGAGAACAGTGAGCTTTTGGATGCCCTACTTCATACCCCTCTCCCCAGTCCACAGTAGCCTTGAAAACCAACAGCCTCACAACTGCAGTGCCTGTGAAAACCAGCATTATAGCAGCCACATAAGGGGGCAGAAAGGGTTTGGAGCTCCCTCAAATCCTATCCCCAGAGAATTTTTATTGTTTGACCTGTTGGCAGTTCTATGAAAAGCTCCATCCCCAGGGCTTGTCTTAGTTTGATCTGACTCAGAGTTCTCTCTGTGTGTACAATTCTAAATCCAGGGCATTTGTTTAAAAAATAAATGGCAGTTTTTTATCATCACAGTTGCTCAAATACCAGTTGGGGTAAACAATTGATCAAAAAAACCTAGGAAGAATATGGGAGAATAAGATGTCTATAAAGAGCTTTGTAAAGGTCTGACATGTTCCTGGGAATTGAGAAGGCCACTACAGTGCTGTGCATATGCCAAGGAAAGACCTGAGAGAGTGCTAATCTTTCACCTCTTGCTGATCTAGAGACTCTGTGTCAGGAGGAAGTGGAAGCAGTTGTAAAGTTGTAATTTTCTTGCCAGAAGATTGGAAATGTGCTCCGAAAACACACAAAAAGTCCCATGGCAAATGCTGGAAGACTTATTGGTTCAAGAGATTTAATGAAATCTCTGTCCAATAATTAGCTAACCACTGAGATAAGCAAGCAGAGACTTCAGTAGCCACACAGGACAAAGTTTACAGAATTTTCAGAATTAGTCCAGAGTAGTCACTAAACAAACAAACAGCAAAAACAACAAACCTTGGGAGGGATGGATCTAATATTCAGAGTTGCCACATTATATTATTTAAAACATCTAGTTTTCAACACAAAAAAGTACAAGATGTGCAAAGAAGCAAACAAGTATGGCCCATGCACAGGAAAAAAAGTAGTCAATAGAAATTGTTCCTGAGTAAGCCCAGATATTTATTTTAGAAAGATATTAAATCACCTATTATAAATATGTTAAAAGAACTAAAGGAAACAATGTCTAAAAAATTAAAGGAAAGTATGAGAATGATGTATCAATAGATAGAGAATATCAATAAGAAGAGAGAAATTATAAAAAGAACTGAATAGATACTCTGAAGTTGAAAAGTACAATACCCAAAATGAAAAATTCATGAGAGGAGCTCAAGATCAGATTTGAGTTGGCAAAGGAAAGAATCTGTGAACTTGAAGATAGGTGAATTGAAATTATCCAGTCTGAAGCAGAAAGAAAAAAGAACAAAGAAAAATGATGAGAAACTCAGAGACAGGTAGGACACCATTAAGAATAAAAATATGTACCTAATGCGAGTTACAGAAACAAAGGAGAGAGTGAAAGGAACAGAGGGAATATTTTAGAGATAAGGACCAGCAATTTCCCAAATTTTATTAAAAGCTTTAATCAGTATATCCAACAAGTTCAAAGAGCTCCAAGCAAGATAAACTCAGAAATTTACACTAAATGCATCATAATCAAACTGTTGAAGCTAAAGACAAAGAGGATCTTGAAAGCAACAAGAGAAAAATGATTCATCACTTCAAGTTATCCTCAATAAGATTAGCTTTGGTTTCTCATCAGAAACCATGGAGGCCAGAAGACAGTGGAATGACCTGTTTAACATGGTGAAAGAAAAAGAATTCTATATCCAACCCAAACAATCTTTCAGAAAGTGAAGGAGAAATTAAAACATAAAAAAAATTCTAGATAAACAAAAACTAAGGATATTTGTCATTAAAAAACCTGCCTATAAGAAATACTAAGGGAATCCTTTAAGCTGAATTGAAAGCAGTAATTTTAAAACTGTGTTGATTATTTTGGATATTCTGAGTCCCTGGCATTTCCATATGAATTTTAGCATTAGTTTGCCAATTCTGCAGAAAAGCTAACTGGGATTTTGCTATGAATTGCTTTAAATCTGTAGATCAATTTGGAAAGTATTCCCATCTTAACAATATTAAGTCTTCTGATCTAGGAAAGTGAGATGTCTTTCCATTTATTTATCTTTAATTTCTCTCAACAATGTTTTGTAGTTTTCAGAGTACAAGTTTCATACCTCTTTTGTTAAATTTATTCCTAAATATTTTATCCTTTTTATTCTATTGTAAATGACTTGTGCTCTTAATTTCCTTTTCTATTGTTCACTCCTAAAACTGATTCAGAACAGTTTTATTGTAATAAACTTGTTCACTACTTAAGTATCTTGGATAATAACTTTGACTTCAGTAATGGGAAAAATAGATTGATTCATGTTCATATATTTACCATGATTAATGATGGTAAAATTAGAAATATTTTGGCTAAACCACCATTTTGGAAGAGGAGAAACAAGGTAGATAAGTATGTCAATGAGGGTTAATATAGACTTTACCAGATGACCTTATGAGTTTGAGGACAAAGATATTGGTGGAAATTCAACTGAGATTCTTATAAAACGCAGTTACTCCTTGATAGAAGTCTATAAACATGTTGTAAAGTGAACTATGAGAACTTTGATATCATTTGCTAAAGAGTATTTATGTGAATTTTGATTTTAAAATCTTGCTACCATCAATATAAAAAAATCTGAAATCATTTAGTATCTAAACAAATTGAATGTACCATACATATTTTCAGCTTCTCACATAAGCCAAACAACGGCAGCTGTCTATTGAAATTAACTCTTATGCAGAAATAAAGTTTATATTTGATTTTATTTGTGCAATTTGCTAAAATTGTTTTTCAGGAAGTGAGTGTTATTTTGCACGAAAAATTAGAATGAGAAGATTGTAATTTTGTCAATAGTGTCTTTATGGCTTGTGTGGATAACATCAAATTTCCAAGCATAAAAATTAAATATGTGCACATTTTGTGTGTATGTGTTCATGTGTCTATTATCAACCTATGGAAAGGTTCCAAATGGCTAATAAATTAGAAACCACTGATAATGCAATTGGTTCAGTTAACTCAATATAGGCCCTTTGGATTAGTACTTTTGTTTTAGAATTATTGATTTGTATTTTTTCTTTTCTGTCCTATATCCAGTTGCTTGCCCAAAATATACATTCAAATACTTCATAGAATTTCCAACTTAACATTCCCAATATAGACCTCTTGAATTGCTCCCACTGAAAGTGCTTCTCCCAGTTTTCCCATCTCAGTTTACGGCAACTCCTTCCTTCTAGTTTTTCAGGACAAAAGCCTTAGAGTCATCCCTGACTCCTCTTTCTCTCATATCCCACATCCAATCTACCAGAAAATTAAGTTAATTGTTTTACATTTATTATCTCGCTAAGTGCTGATAAATCTATGAAGTAGGTATTATTATTCCTATTTTCAGATAAACAGACTAGGAGATATTAATAATCATCACAGCACAGCCTTACATAGCACTTACTATATACCAGGTACTCTTTGAGCCACTTTACTTATGTTAACCCAAATAATCCTCCTAACAACCCTATGGTAGGTATTATTATATTTATTTTACATGTGGGAAAAGGAGGCACAAGTGGTTAAGTATCTTGCCTAAATTCTCATAATTAATAAGTGTAGGAGCCAAGTTTCAAACCCAAACATGGCACACTGGAAATACAATAAGCTCCTTGCAACTGGAAAGAGGAAGTCTTAGGAAAACCAAAATGAAGTACTACATAATTAATGGATACTAAACACACAAAATTTTATTTTTTCTTCTTTACCAATATCCACAGGTGTTTGCCTAGTACCCAATATGTGCCAGGCATTAATGCACAAAGATGAGTACAGTGTGTTTCTTGCCCACAGGAATATCATAATCATGTTGGAGAGGAGAGAATAAATGAAAGATGAATTAATGAATAAACTTATTTTCATCATTAAATATATGAAATATTTGGGGATATATTTAAATGGAGAAAGAGAGAGAAA
Organism: Tapirus indicus; assembly: GCA_031878705.1. Taxonomy (NCBI): domain Eukaryota; kingdom Metazoa; phylum Chordata; class Mammalia; order Perissodactyla; family Tapiridae; genus Tapirus; species Tapirus indicus. The sequence goes on from CM062925.1 coordinate 17,056,063, forward strand.
TATTTCAATAACCACTTGTGATACACAAATCACTGTTTACAAATTAGAAGTAGTCAAAGTATCCGTGTATCCATATAAAGAATAAAATGTTCATTCTTACCTTTCTGCTCACACTCCTCTCCCTGGGAGACTTTTAAATCTAAGTTGATGAAAAATAGAGGATCTTCGTGGTGCCTTGGTCACTCAGAGTGCTCAGCCTTTAGAAACGTTCTATTCTTTTTTCCACTAAGAAACACAATATCACGTCTATGTGGTATGATAGGAAATGAAATGAAATGAAAGGTCTGAAAGATGGGTTTGGAACTAAACAAAATATAATCTTAGCTTAACAAAAGAGCTACTTAATGAGTACATTGGTATCTGAGTACATTGCATTTTTCTTACATAGCATTGTCAGATTAAATCCACGTTGTAAACTGTATATCTTGACAGTATTATATGAGATGTTAAATATATTAAATGCAGTCAAGTATTTAACCAGAGCCTTTCCTCTTTTCTCACTTCTCCAAGTCACTTGCAGAAAGATAACAATTGATAAAGAGATTCTGAAGCATGGGTCTTAAATATTTACAGACTTTAAAAAAAAGCAGTGTTTTCAGTTCTCAATTAGATAATGTTTATAGCTTCTCAAATTACTCAAGTTATTGATATCTACCTCTCTTTGTTTCTCTAGCTATCAAACATGCAGTGGGGAAAATAAGAGAAATTACTCAAGAACTATATTCTCTGGGAGCAAGTTAATTTTGGCAGTAAGTAAATCTTGCTGCTTGAATACTTCCTTTTAAATGGACAAGATTCTTGTAAAGATGTAAGAGAACAGTCTAGTAGAATAAAGTACATGCGTTTTCTATGTAAATTGCAAAGATGGGAAACATTTTACTTCATGGCATTAATGTCACAGGTCAAAGTCAAGAGTTTATTGCCAATTCAGGGGAAATTCTCTTTCTAATGACATATGGCATGACCTTCAACTCCCAGTAGTTGTAGAATGTTTAAGGTCAACTCTTCCTACATTCAGAAAATCTAAATGATGTATATGACAAATGGTAGAGTCTATTGTAACTGATTTCTGGGGCAAACACAGTAAAATATTGCACTGTGGGATGAAAGGTTACTGACCTCGTGATATTATGTCTGACACTAATCATTATTTTCCAGTTGAGCTATTTGAAAGGATAGTCAATATTTTGTTGATTAGACTTCTCTTTCCAGTTTATATGAGTTGGAAAGATGCTGTCCCCTCCCTGTACCCCACCAAATGGAATTCTATAACTGTTGGGATTTTATCAACTAAGGACAAATTTTAATGAAGAGTAAGATATTTATCTTTACTTTTCTTTCTGTACAGTTTTTCTTTCTTTTTGCTTCTGTTTTAATTAGAATTTTTTTCACTTTACTCAATGGAAAAAATATAAACCTTCATGTAGAATTAATATTTCAATGTTAATAGTTTATTTCACCACCTAGAAAGAAAAATAAATATTGAGCTCTCATCCTTTATATACTATATACTGTACTGATTTTTGTGGTTTTCCTTTTTTTTTTTTTTTAAAAAAAAGTCTCAATAGACACTGATTTAGAAATACTTAATCTATCTTGTCTCTAAAACGTGCTCTGCTTCTGGGTTCTGTAGCCCTGTCAATGGATTATTTTTCTCTTCTCTCAAGTTGACATGTTCTCACCTGTTGTCCCTTTCTACAGCTGTCTTCCAGTACTCTAATTGCTAATTAATACTGCTACCCAGAGATTTTTCCCATAGCATGCTGGATCAGGGGTATTGCCGTGTTTCACTATATGACCCATGCATTACAGCACTTTGTCTATTTTGTGTTTTAAAAGCTTAATGCATCTAAGCACCAGACATGCATTCATCTGCTGCTCTTTGTGTGGAAACAATGGTCTAAACTTCTCTGTGCTAGAAATGCATCAGAGATCACCATTTGATTTTATTTTAGGCAATCAGAGATACGAAGAGAAAGAAGTACTACATAAATTAATTTGTTTGATTTCTAAATCCTCTGAATGGCAGGGGTGGTAAAAGAGATATTCCAGAACCTATAATACCCTTACTTTACTTAACTTCTCATTTCATCTTACCCATGATTCTCATAGTTTATGCAACATGATTTATAGCAGTAAACTTGAGCTACTCAGAGAACTTCTATACCTGGGAAAGATGGACTCACTCTGGGCTCACTAATTCTGATTCCACATATAGAAAGAATCCTAGGAGCTGTACTTGCAGAAAACTTCTGCTGTATCTTCCATTATGCAAGATTTGTTTTTAGCCATGTCCACTGTTATTATTACTTTTCTTGTTATTATGTCTATTTTCATGTTTGTTACTACTACTTTGCCTATTACTATCTATTAATATTTCTATTACCCTGGAATTACTATCACTATTATTATTACTATTATTTTTATCTTTGAAGCAACAAAGGAAAGATTTCTCTATCTGAAAACCAGTGCTGAGATGGCTGTATAATAGACTGTAAAGAATTCAGAACGTGGGAGTAGATATTACGAGAAACTTTTCAGCTAACTTAGGCCTGAGAGCTACAAAAAGTTGTACATCATCACTAGCCAGATAGAGTGAAGTGCAGCATATTTATGAGAATATAATATAAGCCAAGCTGAATTAAAGGTACTTTTTCTTAGGAAAGTACACAAGAAAAAAACTCCAAATGCCTGGCTCCTTTCTTAAGAAGAGTGATCCTAGAACAGAAATGTCACGGGCAAAGGCAACAACCAAACCTTGTCACTTTTTAAAGATATTTCCTAGTCTGCCTTTCCTCTATTACAGCATCATTCACCCCTGTAGGATGTTTTGAGAAGCATCCCTCCCACCAAAATCCCCTTTATTCTGATGGATTGACTAATCTGTTAGAATAATTGTCTTAAGTGATAAACCAGGACACCAATAATACCTGGGGCAGTTGGGCTAAAGGCAGCTATGACTGTGTTGTCATTGTTTGGGACAAATAAGAGCGATGATCTTTGTGAGAGGAGAGGTTTCAGTGAATCAAAAAGGGTCATATTAAAACAGTGAAGAGCATAAAAAATGTATGTTCTTCCAAATTTGGTCTAAGACTAGCCTTGTCCACTCCTTCATCTTACATCAAAGAAAAAAGATCTTCCCTAGCGATACATAAACATCACTGTATGAGGAGTGCAGTTTCCATTCTGCATATTTCTGCATCCATCTTTATTACCTCTCGAGGTACCAAGAGTTTCAATTGTGTACCTTAACACCAGGAAACCCTCATCTATGTGACATCATCTGGACTTTGTGAATGCCTTACAAATAATTAGTTCTTTCCTTTTCTTTTGGAACCAGGCATTTATGTGATAGATCAGTTGCTGTGAGTTCCACATGTTAATCTCCTGTAGAAGGCTTTTGATGTACTTTGTGAAAGAGATAACCTATCTGATTGGAGACTCTGCTAGTGACTACAGTGCTTTTAAATCCAGAAGGCATTTCTAACTACACATAAGAAAATGAGACCCCAAAACTTAAGTCATTGCTCTCAGGTCGTAAAGCAATTGTCTGACAAAGCTAGTGATGACACCTGAAGTATCTGATTCTTAGACTGGTACTTTAGCCTCTGGTATATCACACTGCGTTTTCAATCTCAGCAGACCAAACTCTTAGTTAATTAAGCTCTTTTACAAATACCTATCTTTTTCATATATCAAAATGAGGAAATAATTCTTGAATTTTGTTTTTGTATCTGTGAGGAATGACATAAATTATTTTTATTTCCACTTTGAAGGTAGATAATCTGAGTCTTCAGGGAATTTTCCAGGCCACATCATACATCAAACTCTAGACTATGAATTTCATAGGAAACTATAGACTTTTCTTATTTCCATTCTCATACTGCAAGTAATGCAACTGGTCAAAGAGGGAAATAATTTATGCAAATTAATAAGAAAGAATAACAGAATCTTAGTAAATTCCATGTGTCCTGACTGTCAGTTTCATGGACTCTATACTCCTGGTTTGGTCTAACCCTACAAGGAAAGTGTCAAAGCCTTGGCCAAGTTCAATGCATATGAGCTGCAGTCACACAGCAGTTAGTTAGAAAGAAGAAGTAGAATCCAAGGATGCTGCAATATAATACCTTTCCACTTGAATTAATCATTTTCAGGAAATAAGACTAAAAGTACAGTTAAGAAGCAACAAGGGCAAAAGGGAGATTTACTGCTGATAGAAATGGACTAGTAATTCTTTGTTCATCCTCATAAAAATCATACAGTGCAGCAGGAGGAAGAAATTAAAGGAGCATTTAGAAGGCCAGTGGCAATGGTATATCATTGTAAAGAAGAAAGAATGAGAGTGTATTAGGTGAACCATAGCACCAAGGAAAGAGAAGTAGGTGTCCGCTGTCCTCCTCTGATCTTGTATTATTCATCACAGAGAACTTGTCCACATAACATGGAAAGTTTCTCCGTGTAGGGAAAGAAAAATATTTTGAGAGAGACCCATAAAATCTTTTGTGTGCAATTCTTTATGTGTATGTAAAAATGTATTTCTGCTGCCAGAATCAGAAGGGGAGCCATATTTGTAGTATTTGCTAAAATGTTTAAATTTTTGTTGACAACAGATATACCTGATTTAGGTGAAAAAGGCTACTTCTGTTGTAACTCTTGAAAAATAAATATTTCTATAGATATTTTAATTTCTATAGGTATATGAACTTTCCCAAAGTGCTTTCATGTCTTTTATCTCCTTCATCTGTTTGTTTACAGATATTTGTTAAGTGGCTGCTGTGTGCTGGGCTCTGTTCTGGACGCTGGGGATGCACTGGTTAATAAGACAGACTTTACCCCTGCCCCTGAAATCTTATATTCTCATGGTAGAAAGACAAACAGTGAACAAGTATATAGACAAGATGCTTTTGGAGAGTGATAAAAGAACTAAAATCAAATTGATAAGGTGATGAGTTTCGATAGGGGCCAGTATAGGTAGAGTAGTCTTGGAAGGCCATTGTGATGAGGGCACTCTAGAGTGAGAAGGAGCCAGTCAATGGAAGGTTAGCATTAATTTTTTTGAAGAACTCTGAGAAGTATTTTGAGCCATGTTAAAGTACCTGGTCTGTAAAATAGGGAAGTGTGACACAGAGCGAATAAGTGGCTACGCAAGGGAGCATAGTGCATTAGTAACGTAGCCAAGACTAAACCAACCCAGGTCTCCTCATTCTCAGGCCAACATTTTTGTTATATGAGAAGTAAAGGGAAAATTAATTATAATATATGTGGATTGGTAAAACAAATGCAAAATAAAGATGCTCCCTATTCTGGAGTGATATGTGTTTTTATGATTAGTATTATTGGATTTGTTTTCTGTTCTATGTTTTAATGAAGCTTATATCTGTCTGTGTATTATGAACCAGTGCTTTAGAGTATTAATTTCTAGATTAAAAAAACTGCTGTTAAACTTAAATTAACAATTATAGATCTTCCCTGACTTACAATGGAATTACATCCTCATAAACCAATTATAAGTTGAAAATACTGTTAGTCAAAAATGCATTTAATACACCTAACCTACTGAACCTCATAGCTTAGCCTAACCTACAATAAATGTGCTCAGAACACTTACATTAGCCTACAGCTAGGTAAAAATCGTCTAACACAAAGCCTATTGTATAATAAAGTGTTGACTATCTCATGTAATTTACTGAATACTATACTGAAAGTGAAAAGCAGAATGGTTGTCAGGGTATTGGTTGTTCACGCTTGTGATCGCGTGGCCGACTGGGAGCTGCGGCTGCTGCCACTGCCAGGCATCACGAGCGACTATCGTGCTGCCTTTAGCTAGCCCAGGAGAAGATCAGAATTCCAGATTCGACGTGTGGTTTCTACTGAATGCACATCGTTTTCGCACCACTGTAAAGTAGAGAAATTGTAAGTTGAACTATCGTAAGTCAGGGACCATCTGTGTGTATATTTAAAAGTACATATTTTACCAAAAAAGAGAGGGATTTCAAAGTAGTTTTATATTAGTGGGGACTCAAAGTCAAATACGCATACTTTTTTGTCCAGATCCTGGAGGGTGCCCATCATCTAAACTTCTATATTTCAAGAATCCCCCACAAAAGATGAAACAGCCAGATACTCAGTTTCCCAGCATCTCTTCTGGCTTGTCTGTGCCAATTAGATACATCACCTCAGATTCTGAATTAGGAACTAGTAAACCAAAAAGCAAGGGTGAGAATCCATTTTCATGCTAGGTGACGTAGGGCCGACACCATTCATATTCCAGGTGCCGCCAAGGAGCAGGGCCGTGCTCATGCTGAGTGTCCAGAGCCGGGCACAGGGCAGTGCGAGGGGCAGCATCTGGTATTCAGTGACCAGCAGCGTTCTCTTAGGTTGGGATTTGGGATGTGATTTTCATTGATGCCCTGGCTCTTGCCTAGCTTTTTTTGATTTGCCCAATTCTGAATCTGCTAATCAGACTGTCCAGTAATTCTGTGTGCAACTCAGTATACTATCAATAAATGTTAATAGGTTAAATAGTGCAGAGGTGATTTCTGTTGCTTGCAACATTAAAATCATGTCTAGATACAATTTCTCTGAGAAAAAATCATATATTTTACAGATATCAATTTTATTAGAAATTTTAGGTTGCTGTTAGGGCAGAAGGAGACATATGGCAAGTTAAAAACATTTCTCCAGGTAATTCTGGCTTATTCTGCCTCTATTGAGAACCTCTGGATTAAGACACCTTTCCGTTGTTGTAAATGTTACACAAATGATTATTAATTCATTGAGTCCTGAGGCTGAAACCTGGGGGGAGAAATGTCAAGGGAACATTTGGTTGAATCCTGGCTTTTGTGGGCACAAGATCCCGTCTTAAGGGAAATGCATTTTGAGAACACAATTGAGGGAGCTGGAGACTCAGGGGAGACGGCACATATATAAACAAAACCAATCTCAGTTACAAGTTTAAGTGAAACATACATAAAAACATGACAAAATATTTTTTAAAAGTTTAGAAATGTGTTTATAGCATATGTTTTGTGAAAAATATATTGAACGTAATGAGAGATGATTTCTTTCACAATTCTCTCTAAATGAAAGCATCAGTTTTCCTACTGGTTTTGACCTCTATAATTCAGAGTTTCATGTTTGGGGCAAGATGATAAAGCCATTCAATAAACAAAAGTAACAAAAACAAACAACAATAGTAATGAAAGTAAATAAAAAGTCAAATAACAACCCCCCCACCAAAAAATAAAAAAGGAAGCCACTAGCCATATCCTGGATGGTGAAAAGCCTGAACTTCCAAACTATGAAATAAATGTAATAAGAATGGTGCCAAAGTGGGAAAATGACTTACGCTTCTTTAACAGTTTTAGGAAACTTAGGAAAGGTGATGGTTTTGGAGGTGTGAAGTGTGTTAGAGAAAAATTCATTTTGGGACAAATAATTGAAAACCAACCATTAGCTTGAACTAAATGTGAGCATGCACTAAAGCTCATAAAAGCACAGGGAAAGAAGTGCGCTGAATATGGATTTTACTTTTCAAAACCATTTAAACATGCTAAGTTCAAATTGAATTAGTGAATATGCACTTGCCATTTATACAGCGTAGCATCAGATACAGCTTTTGATTTGCTCTATCTGCTTATACCACTTGGCATGGGATTAACCATCTGAACACCTCCATGGACCAAGATAATAGCTTTGCCCTTAATGGGTGGTTCTGTTACTTATGTTGAGAAAATTACATATTCAGAAGACATTGCAGCTTTGTCATTTCTGCCCCATCACTATTTCTTGTTTATTTCTGTACATTTCTAGTCCTGGATGATAATGATTTGCCATTCCGTATATTAACCACCATACTTTAAGATTCCAGCCTAAAGCATAGGTATAAATGGATCCTTCTTAAAAAAATTATAATTGCTATAGTTTGCTAATAACTTTGCTGTTAAGGAGTTTAGTGAAAATGTATATACTCATAATGCATTAAAAATTTAAGCATTCCATTGTTTCAGCAGATCTGAAGTTCAAATAAAAACAGAGGGCACTTAATAGATATCAAAGTTTAAATAATTATTATCCTCCTCTGGCCCACAGGTCAAGAACTAGGCTTGCACTACACTGGCTAATTTAGATTAACAGAGGTTTATATGGTAAGCAGCAGGGAATCCATCAGAAGGTCATAAAGAACTGAATCAAGGGTGCATTGGTTGAGTAGCATGTGCCCAGTCCTGGGAACACTGAGGTGGCTTCTGACTGCTGTCAACATTGCTGTATCACAGGACTTGTTCCCACGTGGTGATTCCGCACAAGTGCCAAGGTTAAGTCAACGCAGCCACAAGAAAGGAGGGAAGGCCAAGGAAACTCTTCCATCCACACTTACAGAATTCCCTTCTAAAGTAAGGATCCCATCTCTCAGTCACTTCACATTCAAATTTTTTACTGATATTGTTCCATTTACCTCAATGTAGGAATTCAATCAATATAAATATACCCTTGTTAATAATTCCAGATTTAATTGTTCCAAACTCTGCAAGGAATCACATTCAGAGGAATGAAGTACAAGTGACCAGAAGTAATAGAAAAAAATGAAATTCTAACCTTGGGTCTTGCAAAAGTAGAGCCAGTTCATAACATTCTACAAGAGTTCTTATATAATCCACTCCCCCACCCTCCCCACGGTTCTTATACTCCTCACTGGCTGGAAACCCCCTCAATTTCCAAGTCCCACCCAAATCATCTCCACACCCAGCCTTGGAAGACTATTTTCTTCTCTCTCCTGTCCTCCCCTTCTTCCGCTCTCAGGCTTTGTTGTATCAACTTCATCTGTAGATAGGCTTTCTCTCCCTTCCTCACGACACCTCAGTGTTTCATTGATTCTCTGCCAGTTCTCCATTTCCACCTTTTAAAACTTCAGGAACTCTTTTGGCTGAGACAGCCCCTCCTCAGAAGGTGGAGGAAGGTGAGGGAATCTTGACTGAACAGGCGAAGACTGATATGGGACAGTAGTGGAAGCTGGGAAGAGGAGGCTGAGATAAACTATGAGTAAAAATAATTTTTTACCCTATGGCTCCCAAAATGCATGCGATGATGCTGTGCAGGGTAAAGATGTATAGATTTTTCTTTGATTCTTTAAATATCTTTCACTTACCATTTTGTAGGCAATTTTGCTGTTTTATTTTCTGGGTTGCTTTTAGAAATCCCAACTTTCGTTTTATTTTCCATTTCAAAAGAAAACAAACTCCCTGATGTCTGAATAGTAAAATGAAGTTACATGGAAATCAAATGTCTAAAGGTTTATTATAACCCTAAATTATGTATGGCTAGCCCTAGTGGTCTGTCTAGTGGTTAAGAATCAGTGGTCTCACTGCTGAGGCCTGGTCTTGTTTCTGGTCAGGGAACCACACCATCAGTCTGTCAGTTGTCATACTGTGGTGGCTGTGGTTGCTGTGATGCTAAAAACTATGCCATCAGTATTTCAAATCCCAGCAGGGTCACCCGTGGTGGACAGGTTTCAGTGGAGCTTCTAGACTAAGACAGACTGGGAAGATGAACCTGGCCACTCACTTCTGAAAACCCTGTGAATAGCAGCAGAGCATTGTCTGATATAGCGCCCCGGAAGGTGAGAGGATGGCACAAAAGGACTGGGCAGGGTTCCACTCTGCTTTACGCAGAGACACTAGGGGTCGGAATCGACTCCACGGCACTAACAGGAAGACGTTATATGTGTCATCCAAGAAATGGCATAACTAGTACAACCTAGGTGCATTCCTTAAGAGACCCAGACCCTAGAGTATTACATCTCAATTTAAATGCCTAAGTTTTGTGTTCAAGTCTATAGAAGCATCCTGAGGAAACTGAAGTGATGACCACACTATTTTCATTTCCTCTCATCTACAGACTTTTCTAAAATATCAATATATACATTTTGACATGTATAGATATGTGAATTTATGGCTTATTAGGCACTCTGAGAGCCTCGATTTTCCAGGTTTGAGACTATTTACCTTTGGATCTATGCTTCAGGGTCAACGAGAGCTGAGGAGAGTGGATATAGTCAGTTCTGGTTCTCGGTTGGGAGTGTATTTGCCATCCCACACCCAGGGGACATTTGGCGGTTTGATTGTTACTATTAGATGGATGCTTCTGGGATCTGGTGGGTAAAGGCCAGGAATGCTGCTAAATATCCTACAGTGCACAAGACAGTCTCCACAACAATGATCTGGTCCGAAATGTCAATGGAGACAAGGTTGAGAAACTCTTGATTAAAGATTTGTGAGGTGGTCTTAAATTTTTTTTCCCCTATGCCTTTGACAGCAGCCAATACGTGAGACTTCAAGCTGGAGATTTTGCTGCTCAGCATTCTTTGTGGAGCATTTTCCTCAAATACAGGTTTTTAAAAATGTATCTTTTAGGCATCACATCACAATGTAATCTAAGAGAGATTTAGTTAATAATATTTGAACCCAACTAATGGTTAATGGATAACAAATAATATTATTTTTGATTTTGACGAAAATATTTCTCATCATGTAAATATTATTCTATATTTCTTCATTTTTTAAAAGATTACATATTATTTCAACATACCCTAGTGGTGAACACTCTGAGAAAACAATCTAAGTTTCAAAAGGTCTTTGAATATTCATTTGTTGACAAAAGATTCTAAAATGTTTCATTTAATTATTTTTATCATATAGACTACATTTGACTTTTAACATTTATTTAAATAAAAGTAGGGGTGCTGGAAAGTTAACTGTCTCATAATTTATTATGATTTTTAATTGCTTTTCCAGAAAACATTTATTTATTCTTCCAAGTAAAGACTTTGAGACTATTTTCAGTACTGCAGTTGGATCAAAATACTGATAAAGAAGGTCAATGCTTCCACTAAAAACTTATTTAGACATTATGTCTTATATATATGTGTATGTGTAATAAGCTATTTTATTGTGTAAGGTTGCTATGGATAGTTTAATTCAGTTTGGCTTATTGAATTTTAGAAGTCCTGTTTAATTGAGATTACAGAGATTCAACTTCTGAATTTAAATACCCTCCACAAGTGAGTTTGGTTTGAAAGATTTACTGAGCATCTTGCATGTATAAAGTGCCGTGTGATGTTGTATCTTCACAAATAATCTCCTTAGTCATTCTCATCAGAGGTCGGAGATGACTTCTTAAAATGTTTCAGTTTAAGTGTTCTTAGTAGGACATAGTAAGCCACAAGAGACTGCCACTCTCCTTCTGACAACAACAAAAACAACAGATGATGTATAAAATCATAACTTGGGGGTTGCGTAAGAGAGCTGAGGTCACAATACAACCAAGTGAGCTGACTTTCAAAGGGTGACAAGACTATCCAATGAGAAGTAGAAGGAAAAGCAGTCTCAGCACACAGGATTTGTCTAAACTGAGGTTTGAGCAGGAGAACTGAGAAAATCCTTGCCTCCACTATTAACCCCACCCCAAGTATCAAACAGCAGCAGTGTGCCACTGAGGGAGGAGAAAGAATATGAAAAAAGGTCCCTCTGTGGTGGAGGAATGTGTGGTTTTCTGAAAGCTTAAGATGGAACAAGAATGCTATGAAAACCCTCTGGCACTTCAAACTGCACACTCAGTACTAGAACGCAGCAGTCCTCTGATGGAAGAAATTGAAGTTGCTGGTATACTATAGCAGTAACAAAGGAAACGGTACCCATAACAAATCCCAAGCCCAGCTCCACTACTGACTAGATTGACTCAATCACTCACGCCGATGGCCTAACCAAAGAAAAGTCACATTTTTTTCCTTTTTTCGCCATAAATTCTATTTACTTCAGTCTCTATTGTTTTTCTACACATGGTATCTAACATTTAAGCAAAAATATGACACATCAAAAAAAGCAATAAAAAAAATGACCCACTGTAGAGATCAAACAGTCAACCACACAGACCCAGAGATGATATTTATTGAGCTTTGTCTATGTCAAGCGCTATGATACATACTTCATGGATGTGATATCATTTAACCCTGTTATCCCTATATAGTATCAGCGTTATCTATACTGTATTATATCTGTTATATGTATGAGAAAAGTGGTGTAATGAGATAAAGAAATATTCCCAATCCACAGAACTAGTATATTTTGGAAGCAGGATTTGCTTATATACCAGTCTAGTTTTAGAGCCCAAATCATAGCCGTTATGCTATAGAGTCTTCCAAATATGGCAATATAAGAGGAAGTCATTGCACACAGAAATTTATCTAGTAATTTTTTCCACATAATTTTAGAAAAATATAGAACACTTTTTTTCTAAAAATAAAATTAGACGAGGAAAGATGTTGGAGAACAACCATCTATGTGCCATTTCATCTGCTTCTATATCACATCTCAAATTTTATTACTTAAATATCTGCTTATTGTGAGGAGATTGTTTTTATGTGAGTTATCTTATTAAATACCATTGTTTCAAATATTTGGATGTTTTAATATAGAGCCTTGGTAGTTCTGACTCGAGGGGAAATCTTTTATTGGAGAATCTGCTAGACTACTGGGAGCATTGCTTTTAAATGTCACCCATTCATTTTTTCCAAAGAAGCAGTTTCCAGAGTAGAAATACTGTTTCATGTTAACAGGAAGTTTATCAGCCAGGTAAATTTTTCTTCTCTACCTGACTACCTGAGTTCATGTAGTGCAAAGGGGTAATCAAAGGTCTTGAGGAATTTGAGTTCTTTACACTTAGTTGCTTGGAAACCTTGGATAAAGGTGTCTTGGACCCTTGGATGCCATCAAGAACTAAGTCATGAACAGAAGATCTGTGTCAGAGCCATGGAGATTCAGTTGTTCAGCACATATTTGCTGAGAGGTTTGTTGCGAGGTGCTGGATACATGTAGTACGTGGATAATTTGTTCAGCTTTTTTCTGTGTCATAGAACTAAGGAAAAAGGTGCCAAACTGATTCCACAGCCCCTTGTAGTTGTAGTCCTAAATTATCAAAATCTTCGGCAACAAACATCTAAGATACATTCGAGATGGTATAACTGCTCTAATTGTGAGCACTGGGAAATCATAGGAAGAGGAGATATAAGGCTGGTGTAATACACATTGTTAGCTACCTATAAAATATCCATTAAGTGCTTTCTACCTTGCCTAGGGTTTTTATTCCCAACCCTAGAGAAGTGACTATGGTTGTTTTAAGCCAATCACAGTAGGTTAGACCTATGATGTTCAAAACAGTAGCCACTAGCCATATGCGGCTTTTGAGTACTTGAAATCTTACTAAGGCCAAATTAAGGCATGCTATAATTGCAAAATTCACATAAAAAATTGAAGATTTAGTACAAAAATAATGTAAAATATTTTGTTATTCTTTTCTAATGTTAATATATTAAAATAATATTTTGGTTGTATTGGGTTAACTAAAATATATTATTAAAGTTAATCTCATTGCTTTCTTTTTACCTTTTTAATGTAGGTATTACAAAATTAAAGATTACATATATGCCATGCATTTTATTTTTATTGGCTAGTGATATGCAGTGGTAAATTCTTTGAGTTTGTGTATATCTTAAATAGTCTTTATTTTGCCTTCAGGTTTGAATGAACAACGTGTTGCCTACATAGAAAATTCAAAGAACCTACAAATGTTATTAAAACTAATAAGTGAGTTTAACAAGGTTGTACGTTAATAGGTCAATATACAAAAATCAGTTGTATTTCTATATACTGGCAATTAACAACTGGAAATCTAAATTAGAATGGACTACTTATAATTGCGTCAAAAGTTGTATGCCCATATGTAAATCTAATAAAATATGTATAAGACCTGTATACTGAGAACTGCAGAACACAGATGAAAGAAATCAAAGAAGACACAAATAAGAGATATGTGTTTAAGGATTGAAAGATTCAATATTGTTTAGATGTCACCTCTCTCCAAAATAATATATAGATTCAAAGCAATTTCCTCCCCCCCCCAAAATCCAAGTAGACATTGTCAAATTGATTCTAAAATTTATTTGGAAAGACGAAGGAACTAGAAAAGCAAAAACAACAAGAAAAAAATGAAGTGTAGAACTTACACTACCTTATTATAAGACTTACTATGAAGCTACAATAATCTAGTCAATGCAGTATTGATGATGTTAGAGACATATAGATTGATGGAACAGAATATAGAGTCCAGAAATAAACCTACACAACTATAGTTAATTGATTTTTGACAAAGATACAAAGGCAATTGAGTGGAGAAAGGACTGTGATTTCAACAAATGGTTCTGGAACAATTGGATCTCTATATGCAAAAAAACCCAAAGAGAACCTTGATACATACCAAAAATTAACTCAAAATGGATTATATACCTAAATGTAATACACACAACTAGAAAACTTCAAGAAGAAAACATAGGAAGGAATCTTTTTGATCTTGCCTTAGGTACAGATTTCTTAGAGAAGACCAAAAAAAGTACACAACTTATTTAAAAAATTGCTAAGTTAAACTTCATCAAAATTAAATACGATAAATCTTTGAAAGACACTGCTAAGAGAATGAAAAGATGAACCACAGACTGGGCAAAAATACTTGCATCTGGTATAATATTTGCACCCAGAATATATAGAGAAATCTCAAAACTCAATAAGAAATAAACATCCCAATTGAAAATACGTTCAAACAATTTGAAGACACATCGCCAAAGAAAATATACAGATGAAAATTAAGCACGTGAAAAAATGCTCAACATCATTAACCATTAGCAAAATGAAAATTAAAGTCACACCTCAATAGAATGGAAAAAATAAATAAAAAGAAAAACTGCTGATACCAAGCACAAGAATATGGAGCAAATGGAAATCGCATCCATTGATGGGGAGAATGAAAATGGTACAACCACTTTACTAAAGTGTATCTAGAAAGTTACCATACCCTTAGCCCCACCTAGCAATCATGTGGTGAAAACTCATGTTCACACAAACTTCTGTAGGTAAATATTTATAACAATTCTACTTGTTATCAACACAAGCATGCACACACACTCAGTCTAACGTTATTCAAAAGGGTTAAAGATAAAAGAATGGACTTCTGCTTCTGGCTATGATCCAGTAATAAACATTGGCCTTAACCTTCCAAGGTAAATAGCTAGAAATGGGAAAAATATATGAAGCACCCATTTTCAGACATTGGATGATGACAATAAAAGACTTATCCCCGAGAAAAAGCAAAGATGGTGAGCCCTAATATCACCTGAGATTTCTGCCTGGTGGCAGTTTTCAGCCTGTGGTCATGGAAAGAAAAACCCAGAGTCTGGGGGCCTCGTTGAGTTGAGAAGCTGGAAATTGCAATTCTGGGAAGCTGAGACAGCTAGAAATTTCAGCAAGCAGTTCCAAATTAGAGGGAGTTATGTAGAAAAAAGCTCCAGATATCTGGTCTAGATACCTGCATCTGTGTCCGTCAGTATTTGCTGGCGATTAGGCTGCATATGAGTAGAGTGAAACTCTACAAGCCTATACAAAGAATGACTAATGTTCATTTTCAAGTGAGCAGTATCAGTCTTTAGTGTCCACCCACTTCTCCTAGATATACTCCTTGCTCCAATCTTGGAGGCCAGGTCCACATGCACACTCTGTACGTGCTAATAAGCACTGTCCTCCCTAGCCATTTCCCCCATCCCAACCAAATCAAACCTTTTTTTCTCTAAGGACTCTGATAATACCAACTGCCCACAGAAAACATGCTGCTAAACAAACTTATTTAAATAAAAAATAATTGATCAATAGACATTATGGTCTGTAATGAAGATGGTGTGGTATTGATGAAGAGATAGACACGTGAATCAATTAAACCACATAAAGAGTACAGAAAAGAAATAGACCTGCATGAATATGGCCATTTGATTATTGACAAAGGTGCAAAGCAATTAAACAGAGAAAGATTGGTCTTGTTAATAAATAATATTGGAACAATTGGTCATGCATTTGTAAACACATAAACCCAGACCTAAACCTCATTCATTATACAAAAATTAATACAAAATGAATCATAGATCTAAATGTGAAACATAAATCTATAAACTTTTAATAGAATTCGTAGGAGACAATCTTTCCCACCTCAGATTAGGCCAAGAGATTTCACAAATGGCTCCAAAACATGATCCAGAAAATAAAAACCTTCATAAAACTGGACTTCATCTAAATTAAAAACTTTCCTTTGCTAAACTGTCAAGAGAATGAAAAGACAAGCTAAAGACTGGGAGAAAATATCCGCACGTAGCAGCGTATCTGACAAATAATTTATATCCAGAAAATATAAAGAATTCCTAGAACTCAACAATAGGAAAACAAACTAGCCAATTAAAAACTAGGCAAAACCTTGAACAAACACTTCATTAAAGAGGATATAAATATGGGAAATACGTGCATAAAATACATTTAACATTATTATCCGCTAGGAAAATTCAAATTAAAACCACAATGAGATAGATACTGATACATACCTATTAAAATGGCTAAAATAAAAAATAATGACCATATCCAGGGAGGTGACGATGCAGAGCAGCTGCAGCTCTCATTCATTGCTGGTGAGAATGCAGAATGGTGCAGTCATTTAGAAAAACATATTGGCAGTTTCTCATAAAGTGAAACAAACACCTATCATGTGAGTCAGCAATAGTACTTTTAGATATTTTCCCTAGAGAAAGGAAAACTTACATTTACATAAAAACATGTACACAAATGTTGATAACTTTATTTGGGTTAATCAAACTGCTGCTGTAGGTGAGGGACAGCAGCTCTTACCGGATGGGGAGGTTCAGAAAGTGGCCAAGACGTGTCTCAGGGGAGAGGAGACGTCATGGGAGGTAGAATCCAGACTGAGCCAAGGCTCAATGCCCCTTAGCACATGCTCCATTGTCCCATTGAACTTCTCTTACAAAACAAATTCAAAGATAAAATTATTAAGAATTTAAAAAAAAGAATTTAATATGGTGACTACAGAGCATTAAATCCCCAATATGGAGCTCCCTGCTGAGTGTGAGGCCTGTGTGGCTGCCCTGCTCACACACCTGGAAGCCAGTTCTTTTTTTTTTTTTTTGTGGGGAAGACCAGCCCTGAGCTAACATCTGTTGCCACTCCTCCCCTTTTTGCTGAGGAAGACTGGCCCTGGGATAACATCCTGCCCATCTTCGTCCACTTTATATGGGACGCCGCCACGGCATGGCTGACAGGCAGTGCGGCGGCGGGCGCCCGGGATCCGAACCCGCGAACCCCGGGCTGCCAAGCGCAGACTAAACCGCTGCGCCACCGCGCGGCCCCTGGAAGCCAGTTCTTATTCCAAATCATGCTTCTGGAAAGGATATCCACATGTCCCCCTAAGTCTGTTTCTCCTTTACGTTGGCTAGGAGATGAAGCGAACTTGAGCAACTACCTTGATCCCCAAACAGGGACCCCTAGGTTGAAGATGGTAGAACTTTCCTATTATTAGAGGATCTCTTATCTGTGCATGTTATACAAAAGAGAAGTAAACTTCTGAATTGTTTCAGTCTGTATCATTGAATACTTTGTGACAGCAGCTCGACTTGTTCTTAACTAATGCATTCTCCTTCCTGGCTTATCTTGACCAAAACCCAATCCCACTGAGGATATGGGAGGTGTCCTGGAGGGTGTGGAGAGAGAAAAGGAGGGAGAAGTCTCTTAAACTAAAAATATTCCCAAAGACTTGAGGAAAGAATTGGTATATAAGCTGTGAAATTAGCAGATTTTGGTGGCAGCTCCCTGCAGACCGGATACTAGGTGTTGGGAAGGGTATTGAAAGAGTAGAAATGGCAAAATTGAAGGGATGATGAGGACAGAGATAGAATGTTGTTGACTGATGACTGTGGGCATTCCCACCATCTTGGAGGAAACACAATAGAATGAATAGAGCTGATTTTTCATTTCAGTGAGATGGGGGAATATAAGTTATTGATTGAAAGACAATAATGAAAGCGATTTTTATTTACACATCTGAATTTGTGACCTTAGATTTATACCCACTACATATATAAAATCTTCTTCTTATTTATTTATTTTTTTTGTGAGGAAGATTAGCCCTGAGCTAACATCCGCGCCCATCTTCCTCCACTTTATATGGGACGCCGCCACGGCATGGCTGACAAGCGTTACGTCAGTCCATGCCCGGGATCTGAACCTGTGAACCCCGGGCCCCCGACTCGGAGCAGGCGAACTTGACTGCTACGCCACTGGGCCTGCCCCTAAAATCTTCTTCCCATTTTTTTATTCTTTTGTTTGTTTGTTTGTTTTTGCTGAGGAAGATTCACCCTGAGCTAACGTCTGCTGCCAATCTTCCTCTTTTTATATGCGAGCTGCCACCACAGCATGGCCACTGACAGATGAGTGGTGTAGGTCTGCACCTAGGAACCAAACCTGGGCTGCTGAAGTGGAGGACGCTGAACTTAACCAGTAGGCCAGCCTACTGGGCCTGCTAGTCTTTATTCTCAAAAATGTTAATTCAAAACAAGTCCTGGAGAAATACACAAGAAATTCTCTGCATGTTTTAGGAAACTTTGTTATATTTATTTTTATTATCTTGCTTTTTATCTGCTTTATTAAAAAAACTTGTTTGGGCCCTGCTCACACATATAATTAAGGAATTATATGCAGAATATAATTTTTAATAGAAATGAGAATATTGTAACCTATTAGCATACTATTTTGCATGCCTTTTGCTTCTCTAGTTCATTGACTGTTGAATGAAAATGTATGCATATATTCATTCAACAAACATCTAAGGATTATCAACCAAGTGCCTACTAGATTCTGATACAGATTTTCTAGTT
This sequence comes from Tapirus indicus, assembly GCA_031878705.1. Classification (NCBI taxonomy): domain Eukaryota; kingdom Metazoa; phylum Chordata; class Mammalia; order Perissodactyla; family Tapiridae; genus Tapirus; species Tapirus indicus. The sequence goes on from CM062925.1 coordinate 17,074,868, forward strand.
CTTGTCTCTTTTAGGAAAAAAAAGAATGTAAACATTTTTGTTATTTTGTCTGAAGACACAATTATCTATGATTAATATTTGATAAATTTCCAACATGGATTTTGGGGTGCCCATTAAGTTACCAGGGACTACCTGTTTATCTTTAGTGATATGTCAGAGTTTCTAGGAAAGAATGAATGCTTACTCTCAAAGTTAGATCTATCACTCACCTTTGACACAGTAGACAGTGATATATTGTTAGATCTTCCAGAAATGTGACTTGGAGTTTTGAGACAGCATTAAATTGGTTTGAAATGTAATTATCTTTGTCAGAAGACACAGCATACTATATTGGGGAGCAGCTCATCAGAAACAGTTACTGTAAAATGTGTGGTCCTTCAGGGCTCTAGTCTTGTCCTTTTATTTTTATATTTATATGCTTCTCATGGCAGTGTCATTAATAGATCTGGATTTGATCATCACATCTATGCCAATATTATTCAGATTTACTAACTGGTTATTGTAGAATCAAGTCATATGATTTCCCAACTCCCTTTCTGCTTTATTAAGACTGGGAGTTGAATGATGAGGATCGTTCCTTCAAAAGAATGTTCATAAGGAAGCATTTATATTGACCTATCTAAATTATTTTATTAGTTTTTTTTCTGCTTTGCACTTTCCTTCAGCTAGATTTACATGACTTCAAGTGAAAAATTATATTAGAGGATACTAGACTACCCTTATTGACAGTGTTCTTATTTTTATGTGGCATAAGAATTTCACAAAAGATTTTTTCATTGTATTATTAATGGAAGTTGTACATTATGATTCCTTCAGTCTGGAATTCTATAATTTTGAACCAAATGCAGAGTTATGTAAATCCAGTGGGACCATCCAATTCTATCACATTATAATAGAGTCACTAATAGAAATGTCCCTACAGCATATTTTATCATTCTCAAGGTTTGAAGTGATTACAAAAGTGTGATGGGGAATATAATGTGTTTTTAAAAATAATCTCGCAGTAAAATTCTATGGTGGTTTCATTTGGCCTATAGGACCAAATTTCAACTCTTAACAGTGATCTTCAAGTCTCCAACCTCCCTTTTCAGCTTTATTTCTCAATTTTTGTTTGTTTGTTTGTTTGTATGGGTGTATGAATCTTATGCATCTGTCAAGGTGGTGTTTAGGTTGTCTCCACATAGAGGAGGAACAGAGATTCTCTGATTCTGAATTATACATTAACCTTTCTTTTTTCCCCTAAAATATGATGTTAAATGAGTGCCTCCCTTTTAGTTTTATTTGAGGCCACAAAGGCTATAACTGCAAGAGGAATCAGATATTCCTTCATCCTAAAGTGGGGTGCTTCCTTATCTCTGCAGCGCATGCTAGGAGACAATAAAGCCAGTTCTAGGACTGTCCTACCACCCACATCTAAGCTATTCTAGAAGGCTGAGGTGGGGAGAGATTTCTTTGAAGACAATTTTTAAGTATGCTTTGGATTTCCCATCCCTTTCATGGAGGACAGGAAGACAGGTATTTCCCCCTCCCCTCAGATCAAATGAAAGGACCTTCAAAGGGGCAGCTCAGAGAGTTTAACATGCTCTCTTTGGAATTTTAAGGATCTCATGACTAATTTCTCACTCATACCTAAAAAGAACAGAGGATCTGGCTGAAGCTGCCTCTTCCTACTGACTTAACAAAGAGAAGTAATCGTGTTTGCGTGAGCTTCACTTCAAGAGTTTGAAAGCAGCAAAGTGAGTGTTTCTTGGGGACCAGCTATGGAAATCACAGAAGGTATCCAATCTTAAGTTGCTTTATAAGAAATTCCACTCAAGGGGACTGCACAGAAGTGTACAACTATATCAACAGAGGCACGGGAGGATGAGGGAGTTGTAAGTGGCCAGCCAGTGCCAGCACTATGGCAGCTACAGTTGGAGAGCTCAGGTGGAATCATCTCTGGGGAATTCATAAAACCTCCCAATGAGAGAGAAAATAGCAATGACTCAACAGCCATCCAGAGGGTACAAATGCCACATTATATAATGCTACCACCTATACCAGACTAAGTTCTTTGTTCCTAATTTCTCTTCCCTAATCCAGGTTTCTGAGGACCTGGAAGTAGTTTAAATTGGATAGTAGTTTGAAGTTATTAAAGTATATTGGACTGGCTTGAAGTTATGGGGTTATTAGAATGGACTGGACATTTCAATTATCTGCAAGTGACTGGAAAATCTATGGGGCCTGTCTGGTATTTTATACCAGGGACAGTGAAAAATGAATCCACAGGTGAGTTTGCAAAATCTATAATGAGAAAAAATAAACTTGCTTTTTTCAATGAAGTCCTGCTCATGCAATAAATAAGTTGTATTCCTTATAGTGATTTTCCCTTTATCTGTGCCTGCACAGATCAAACTTCAGCTTCCAAAATGAACTTTCCAATGGAAGTCTTTTCTGAGTTTCTATGATAAATCTTTTCTCAAGGTACTTTGAACTTCTGTCACACTGATCTTTCTTTATGGATTGGAATGTTCAAGAAAAAATAACAAGCATTAAACATGCAAGAAGAAGGGTAATGAATGTATCAGAGGAGTCAGAACGCTATTGGACTTTGTAAAAAAACTCAGCTGGATGCAGGACTCCCTGAGGAAGTGATCTCAAGATGAGGGGTGAAGAATGAATAGATGTTAACCACCTGAAGACATAAAAATAGTGTGATTCAGGCAAAAGGAGGAGATCAGGGCATTGAAAATTTTATCATCGCTAAAGGAGAGGTAGTAAGAAGAATGAAAATGCTAGAGAGATAGGCATGGAGTTTATCGTAGAGAGCTCTGTAATCCTTGTTTGACAGAGTTTGGGTCCACTCATATCTATTCACTTCTCTTTTGGTAATAAAATACCCAATTTGTAGCTGGGCATATAAATACCTGGGATAAATATTACATTTTCAACCTCCTTGCTGGCTAGCTGTGGCTTTTGATTAAGTTTAGGGCAATGCGGTGTGAGAAAGTGAGGTGCATTGTTTACGGAATGTGTCCTTCAAGGGAGAGGCTCTTCTCCCATCTCTCTCTCCTCCTCCATTCTGCTTTTTGGAATGTGTTTGTGGTGGTGAACCATCTTGGATCAAGGGAACAAGGGTGTAACTTAATAAATAGCAGAGCAGCAATGTAAAAGGATCCTGGGTCCCTTGATGATACCAGAAATAGTGCTGCCATTACAGTCCTAAACTGCCTTCCTCAGACTGTTATGTTAGGAAAAAATTAGTTCCATTTAGTTTAAGTCACTATTATGTTGGGTTTTTTTTTTTGCTCACAGTGTAGCCACCTAGTAAAACAACCTATTAAAGATTTTTTTACCTTATCTTATGGGCAAGCATTAAAGTACATTCTGCAGATGAAAGACAAAGACTAAAGACTGGAAAATGGGTTGGGGAGGGGGCAGAAGAAGACCAAAGATAGTGTTTTTCAGATGAATGAATGATTTATTTGGTACAAGCTTTTACAAAAGGAAAAAGCAATGTGGACTTACATAATTGCAGAAAGCTTTCAGAAGTGGAACTTGGACAGGAATATAGGAAGAGAAGAAGATAGTTTTAGATCAACCTCCATTGCCTGTTGGAGAAGGGGAGCAAAGAAGTAGGGCTTCAGTGTAGAGGAGTAATGGAGACTGAGGGAGAAAGATAAAATGAGGGCAGATGATGTTAAAACTCTGAATATTAGATAGAATAGAATGGATTTCTGCAGGAAATCCATGATGAATCATGGTGTAAATACTTGAGAGGACTGGCACATCTTTAGTAGAGTTTTATGAATATTGATCTGGTAGTATTATACAGTTTTGACTCCATCCTTTGAGTGGGGATGTGCATTAACCACAGAGGAGTGCCCAGTACAATATGTTGGAATGCTAGAAGAAGATATAACTTTTTATAACTGTGTAACAACTCAAACTTTATTCATAGTTAATATAAGGATCAACATTGGCACCCACTCTTGGACAAAACCTCAGGGTCACAAATTACATACTGTATGTGAGGTATTCTCAGGACAAGGAGGGTGCTCCACATTATCTTAGGGTACACTCAGTTGTTCATTTGCTTCCATGTCTTGCTACATATTGCAGTTCCTGGGTCTCAAATAGAGTAGATTCATGTATTTTTTGGTTTTATCTAACTGAGCTCTCCAAAGATTACTAGTGCGTAAACAAATCCTATAGAGAAAGTTCATGTTGGAGGCAATACTAATAGTATTAGTATAAGTAAACTATAAGAAAATTGCTCAGTTGGCAATTCTTTTGTACTTAGTTCAAGTTTTTTGTCTGCCATATTATCAGTTGAAAACAGTGATAGTCTTGGTATAATCAATTTGAATCTATCATTAAGTGTTAAAGTAAAATGAACGTATTCAATTCTATGTCTCACGTATTGGTGTCAATGATAAACAGAATGTCTTTGAGGAAAGATAGATGCAAGAGGACTGAGGACTAGCTGAGTGGCTATTTCTGTCTAGTTCTTTTTCTAAAATCAAGTGCATTTGTAAGTGGGTGATGCAATAACCCAGAATTAAAATGAAGAGAGCAAGGATTAGAATAGGCATGGAAAACTGGTAGATCTGAGATATATTTTGAGTATCATTTCTTCATGATAATGCTCAAAATGTTTCATTTACCATAACTAGCAGTTTCTTGGACTGTGAATATATTATTTTAAACTTTTACCTTCCAGTTAGTCAATCTTTATTTGAAACCCTTCTGTGATTTTAATCTTAGGCTCTGGACTTTTCCTGGGTTCTCGCTGGGTCTTTTAGTTTAACAGAGTATTGTGATAGAATCTTAAAAATACAGAAAAGCTCTACTCCTTTCTCCACCCGGCACTCACCTCTGGTTTTATGATTGTCCAATCTCATATCTCCTACTTTATACATTGATTTTTTTATAATTATTTTTTCAATTGGTCAAGATATAGTAGGAATTGTGTAAATTCAAATACTGTAGTCAAAGAGGCAGATATAGGGATGGAATTTTCTTTACAAAGGCAAGTATTTCCCAAAAATATACTTAAGTTATGGCTACTATCTTAGTCCCTTTGGGCTGCTATAACAAAGTACCATTGACTAGGTGGTTTATGAACAAGAGAAATTTATTTCTTATAGTTCTGGAGGCTGGGAAGTCCAAAATCAAGGCCTGGCAGATTTGGTGTCTGATGGTAGCCTCTTTCTGGTTCATAAACGGCTATCTTTTTGCAGAAGGGGCAAGGGACTTTCTGGGGTCTTTTTCATCGGGGCACTAATCCCATTCACGAGGACTCCACCCTTATAACCTAATCACCTCCCAAAGACCTACCTCCCAATACCATCACATTGTGGGTTAGGATTTCAACATAGGAATTTGGGGAGTACACAAACATTAGGCCCATAGCAGCTACCCTTAGTTTGCTCACTACCGTTTTGGTGTGCAAGGAGTTAAACTACACATCATCGCCTATTATGGCCATCATATCACTCAGTTTGGCTACCCTTTCCTGCCTTTTTAGAAGCTGGAATTGTAAATAAAAGAAATGGTTAAATCATGAATATTTTATGTGTTCCTGTTTTGTTGATAATTCTTTGTAAAATCTATTACACAATAATTTAGAGAAATATACAATATCAATTCATATGTGAGTAGTTGAAATCAAATGAAAAAATCTAATTGTATTTTTATTTTAAATCAAATAAAGTGTCTAATGGCTTTTACTTTATAATGAACAAAAGGCAACCTGGACATGAATTTGAGGTGCATGAACTCTTCCAGGACAGGAGACAGTGAGCAAGCATCGCTCTAAGCTGCAAGTCACCTTAAAATTCGGGAAATTCATTTTCTTTTCATAAATTGGCTTGTATACAACTAAAAATGATATCAGAGTGAACCAAAGGTAGAATTCTCTTGATTTTTAGCATATTATTGAAAAAAATTGTGCAGCATCAAGTTAAAACAAATTAAGTGCAACTAGAATCTTCAGATGCCATTTGGGAGCCAAGTAGCAGCTGACCTATGTGATTAAGAAAAGTAGTTATCATGTTTTGTTGTCTCAATCTTGTTCTCTGGCTTAAATGTTTACTTGTAAATCGTTGTTTTGATTATTTTTTATGACTTTCTTATAAAGGCCTTTCCTAAAAATGTCACGCACACAAGTGTGTGTGTGTGTCACCAAAATGAGCATTTCCTTCCCAGTGCCCAGGAAGATCAGGCTCAATCATTAGTATTTACATGGCACTTGTTTCCGTCGAATTCTAAGAGCAGAGGGATTCTGTTTTAAAGTCATTGGTAAGACAGTTTGTTTTTCCATGAACATACTGAAATTATGCACTGGGCAAATTAGTGAATTTTACCAAATATGTCTCAAGGATAAATATAGCAATTTTCACAGTGAATGTTTTCCATCTCTCAGGAAATCTATGTTTGTCATGAAATGACAAGTTTTTTTGGAGGGTTGGGGGAATGGGGTGATTGCCTTTGCAAACTGATTTTGAATTTCATTAAATAACAAGGCAAACCTGAAAAATATTTTATATTTAATGGAAGTACTTAAGTATGATCTTTTGGTGGAAAGCAAATGGAAAGAATTTTTAACACATCTACTGAAGAAACAGATTTTCCTTTCCTGCTCCAGGGTGATCATTATAAACCGTAACTTTAAATTTTTATATTATGAAAAATATCTCATCTTGGGAAGTTCATGTGAATTTATACCAATGAATTAGTCTTGTAATGTTGTAACTGAGAATTAGTGTGGTTTTATAAGATGATAACTTTACTATTTTTCTGTGCAGTAATGCTAAAAATAATCAAGTTTAAAATATGACTTGACATAGTGTAAATTGGCATAAAATATTTCATATTTGTATCTCTACTGCTATATTTTTTGTAGGGATGAAATACTAGTTGGAGAAGTACCTAAGATTTTATGTCTACTAAAAGCATATAAACAAGAAAAAATCCAAAGTGTACAGGTGACCTGAACTTTTTCTATATCTCACCAGCTAGCTCTCTAAAAAGACCCAGATCTTCAATCTAGTTATTAAAGCCATAGTGTAGGTTAACTTTGAGAAGGCGAATATGCTAGATATATGGTAACACTACAGGGAAGTGAGCTGAGAAATACTTGAAAACAATACCTGTGACAGAGTTCTCACAATTATTTCACTAAGAAGTGAAAACCAGCAACAAAACAATGTTGAAGTGTTTTGTAAATTGTACCCCAAATCGAATTGAAGTGACAAAGCTTTCATTTTCTTTCTATCTCTCTGCCCCTGATGAATTTTTTTTCTATTTTGTTGGAGTGATCTTTATAAGAAGGCTTTAACAATTAAATGCTGTCCGAGCAACCTGTTTGCTTTTCTTTTTGCCCATTTCTCCTATTTATGTGACACATGGCTTAGTGGCACCTTCCATTGTAGCTCTGTCTTCTTCATGCCAAAGCTCTGTGGATTTTAATGTAGTTAGTTTAATTTTTGACATCATAGTGTAGTCAATTCATGTTTTAACTCCATCTGTGGTTAGAAGGTCTAGTTAAGACACGATTTTAATGTAGAAATGAAAGGACAAGAAAAGACCAGCACTTTTTTCTCATAAAATTGCAATGCCGTCAATCAGAAATCCAGTTATACGTGTCTCCTATCATATCTATGTGTAACAGAGGTTTGATTGACCAGACGGTTTTTATTAATTGATATGATCCGTCATCAGCTTTTGACAAGGGTTCTGTCTGACAGCTTAACAAAAGGAATATAACACCACCTAGAGTAAAGAGTGGTCTTAATCATTTTTATACAAGGCAATAATAAAACAACCGACCGCAAATAATACTTTCTCTCACTAATCTACTACCAATGTTTAACTATCTCCTATGAAACTGATGCTACCCATATGAATTTTATTGATCAGGATCGACAAAATTCCACTATGGTTGTTTCAATAATTTATAAGCTAATTCATTATTATTTCTCTAGCAATTGGCAGAATTTTGCATTTGCACCTGGAGGATGTTTGAGATTCTGCATAACCCAGGTTTATTTTCTGTGTATTGAAAAACACAGGATGTTTCCTTTAATAACCTGAAATTTTAATAAGGGCCTAAGAAATAGTTGAAAAAGTGAGTGAACTTGTATTTAAATTAGGTCTTTGAGACCTTGGAGATTCTAACTTGGTGAACTCTAATTAAATCCCCTAAGGCCACTGGGTCTGCCTCCCTAGTTCTTGATGGTGAAAGTAAGGTCTTCAAAAAGAGTCCCTTGGCAGTATACAAGAGGAGGGGGAAAAATCCTGCAACCCTTCACTACAGCATTTTATAAAGCTAGAATTCCAGATGGAGTACCAGACAAGGGAACAATAGAGGCTGAAACCTGAAAACTAGTAAAGTAAGGAAAGTAGAGGAGAAAGAATTTGGAAAGAGCAGTAATTCAAGAACATCTCTCATTCACACTGTAGTAAGGATATAAAGACAAAGGAGCAAATGAGATACACTTGCGCTGGTCACGACAGAGCAAATCTTAGTTGGCACATGTTGCAATTAACATTTCCAGTAAGAAATGCTCAAATACAAAACTGCCATTTTTTAAGTTCTGACATTACAGTGGCTTTTTCCTCAGGGCACATTTTTCTACATCAATATCTAAGCATTTTTATTTTTTCCTTACCAACTAGATTTCAGTTCTCAGTTGTGTAGATGAGTTTAACTGTGATTGTGAGAGCAAAACAGGTATTGAATGTGCTTAGAGCCAAGAGGAAATAAATACTAGGTGATCAAAATGTGGAACTTCAACTTGACTTTTCCTGTTCAATAATACAGATATGAACCAAATAAACCATCAATTTGCTTCTTGATTTTGTCGATGTGCTAGAGGGTAGAAGTAGGGAGAGATTTTGTACTTTCTCCTCACATTTAAAATATATTCAAAAGTAGTGTTTCTTCATATTATAAAATCTACAGTTGAATCCCCTCACCACATTAAGCACTAAATGTTCCAAATCACCTCCTAAAAGAAATAGAAAGGTCAATCTTGCAGAGAGTTACTTTTTCCCTCCTACCCATTCGGTTTCCGCCAAAATTTCCAGTTTGGCTACAACGTGTGTATGAGCCCTTCCCATATATACTTGTCTTGTTCCTTATTATTTTTCCGTATTTACGCTCCTTTTACTGGTCCATATTTCAATAGATTGAGAGAAAATAAGGATCTACCAGCAGCGGCAAATACCCACAAAGTTTCCTCGCCCAATGGATTCCTGTGAAAATTGACAGAAAGCTAATTGAAAAGGAGAGGCACACTGTTTGGTTCTCATTAGTCTATTCCTGTGCCATGACCACGTGAATCACTGTATTCTTTCATATCTGATTGATATGTGATGTCCCGGCAGTCCCCATCCTGACCAAATGCTCTATAAAGTAGGAATGAGGTAGGAAAACTGAGAATTTATACTTTTGTAGTTTGCTCTACTTTTTATTTCAAAAAGGCTTTTAAAGTCCTATGAATGCTATTTAGATCACTTGTATGTCTAGATGGAAATACTGATTCTTGATGCTCTGAATAAACCCCTAACCCCAAAGGCATATTGAGCTACTGGGTGCTAGCTTTGTTCTTTAGTATAAGTTCCCAAAAGTTTTATTTACTTTTTGAACTCTTTACTGGGATGAAAGTACCATAGTGCTTTTGTGGTCTGCTACTTAAGTGGCTTCATCTTTTCTTGGGGGAAAAAATGAAAGTAACAAGCAAAATATAGAGGAGGTTTTAGTTTGTTCTCTGATCAAAAGGGTCATTTATTGATCTAATGCTTAAAAGGAAAAGATCTGTTTTGGGGAAAGTCATTGTACTGTCTAGAGTTTGAACTCCTCTCCTTTTATTATCTATTAGAACATGATAAGTCTACATTTTTCTTTCTACAGAGGCAACTCGTGATTAAAATAAGAACTCCATCACCACTGTGACCATAAGACAGTTGTAGTAAACTTGCAAAACTGAAACTAAACATGTATGTTAATTGGAATGCTGATAATTTTAAATTAGTCTTAAATAGAGATGATTTCTTCCAAGTGATAGTTTTACGCTACAATATTTTTGTTGTTTCCCCTCTTACTTTAAAGAGAAAATTAGCAGGAATTGTACTTTGAAATTAAATATTATCTACTTTCTCACCTCCCAGACCTTAGAAAGTAGCTTGAATATTCTACAGAAGAATTGCCCAGTGACTATAAGAATAAACTGGAAGCAGAAATTGCAGCCTTAGTTCAATTATAGACCCATTATGTGAACTTGAACAAGTTAGTCAATTCTTCCTACATTTGTTTTCTTCTTAAAAACTTAAAATAAGGACAATAAGGAACTAGAGTTTAATGTGTATTGATAAAATGAGGTACATAGGGCATTTTACAAAAAAGACATTTGACCCCATCTTAGTGTCAAACCTAAAGATTTTTGGATGTATATAAAATGTATCTAGATAGAGAGATTTATGTGTGTGTATGTGTATATTAATTATTGTAGTAAGTAATGGACTCTAGTATGTCACATCAATATTGAATAAATACATGCAATTGTGCTGATACAGCTTTCCCAGCTTTGTTCTTTGGAGCACTAGTATTTCATAAGACATTGACAGGTATGCTTTGGGGTGGGGGGAAGGGGTCTTTGTTGAAATAAGTGTGATTTTATTTTTTATTTTTGGAGATTTACAATATAAATTGAAAAATTAAAGACTGAGAAACAATGCAGAAATAGAGCTAATGCTTCCAAAATCTGCTTGATCTCATTATAATGATTAATGTAAGACCTTTATTAAAAATTCCATCACTGTTCCAAATATACATTCGAGAAAGAAAACTTTATACTGGCAAAAATACACATTTTAAAACCTCATAACACTTGTATTTAAAGCTGGTTCAACCATTTAACTGTAATACTAGGGGAAAAATATTTAGCTCTTGTTTAGATGTCAATTCTTATTTGAAAAGTAGGGGAAATACCTTTTTTTTCTTGGCAGGGGAAGATCCTCCCTAAGCTAACATCTGTTGCCAATCTTCCTCCTTTTTCTTCCCCTCCCAGCTCCAGTGCATAGTTGTGTATAGTTGTAGGTTCTTCTGTGTGGGCTGCCACCACAGCATGGGTACTGACAGAGGAGTGGTGTGGTTCCACACCTGGGAACGGAACTCGGGCTGCTGAAGCGGTGAGCGCAGAACTTGAACTGCTAGGCCATCAGGGCTGGCTCGAGTAAATACTTTTTTATCCCATCCTTGTTGTGTTTATAATATATGGGTTATGCGATATATCAACTTACTGCTCATTCCACTTCTGCTTTGCTATTTTGGTTGAGTTTTCTTTTTCTCTTTAGTTTTCCTATTTTAATAACATTGACATCAATATCATTGTTAGATAAGTTCCACATGGGAAATCACTGTTTTCAAGATGTTGTCAATGCAATACATAAAACTAAGAACCTATGTTAGTTAATAATGCATTTGGCTAGAAGTCTTAGGAAACCTAAGTACAATGGTTTAAACAAATAGAGTTTTTGTTTGTTTATTTTTCCATGTTACGAGAAGTCCAGACCAACACTTCTATCTTTCTACTCCATCATCCTCGGCATGTTGACTCTTCGAAGACTCTTCTTGTCACTTTTTGGTGGGTAGATGGCTGTTGAAGCTGGTGGATATGGTATTGCACCTCAAGGCATTGTCTCCATTCTAGAAAGAAGGGTTAGAGAAGAGTCAGACACAAAGCCAGCCTGGTCTATCCTTCTTTATTATTAAAACAAAGCTTTTCCAGAACCATCCCATCCAGAGCTGGGACAGGTGGCACTCCTGCTTCAAGGGAGGCTTGGAAATTTGGGAACAGTGTTGTCACAATTGAGTTAGGCCAATCATGTTTCATTGCCTGACTCTAAACGTATCACTGACTCTAACACAATTCTAGTTTTCTTAGCATGGAAGAGGAAAGCAAAAGCTTACTATTTGGGCAAATTGAGTTAGTCTACAGAATCTCTTTTAAATGAATAGATTAATATGAAACAAGGATAGCATGTGGAATTAAATAATGGTCCAGAAAGTTTCTGTGATTAAGGTAGAGGAATTCAACATTAGGGAATTTGCATTTTTAACAATCCCATGTAGTAATTCTTATATTCATTAAGTGGCTTTGCTTGCCGGTTTCCCTAGAATATGGAACCTGAGCTGAGGACTAAGTAACTGCTTTATTTCATATCTGCAAACCTAAGACAGGAAGAATACGGAATAAGGGCAATAAGACAAGGAAAAGATGTGGAAAATAAATGAAATGCTGTTTATGTGTCTGACTACTGCTTCACAATGAGCCGTGATATTGCTAGGCAGATGTATTTACTTGGCACACAGCATATTCCTGGGCATGCTGCATGGACTGATGTTAGGGAAAGAAGAAGAAATTTATCTGCTTGGCTTCCTCCTGTCTTCTCTTTCCCAATGGTCAATGTTTTCACCATAGAGAGTTAACTCTGCATCATTTCCAAGTTGTGTCATCCAGTTCCTTTACATGCCAACCACTTTGGGTGTATAACATGGTGTGCCAGATCCCTTGTCCTGAGATGAGGTATTCCATTCAAATCTAAAAGTAGAGGAAAAGGTTAGAAACTACAGGCATGCAGCTGGTCTGCCTGGCTATGTGGCAGCTACCCAGTGAGGAGAACTGATGCTCACAAAGAGTGATTTAGTTGGGACACAGTGGCAGCAGTTTGGTTTAGGAGATGGGAAGACCACGGGAATTTGAAAAAGATAACATTTTTATCTGGTTCTTTTGCGTTCTGTCCACCAAATTCCAATTTGGATGGGTTTCCCCCACACATCCAACAAACAACACTCTGGACACCAACCAGGGGTCCCACAATTCAACTCAATTTTAATACTACCCAGAGATAGCTTCAGATTCCACAGGTTAAGGGCTCAGTCCTGCAAGACTGGGTTCCCCCCGCCGCCACTTCAGATGCCAGTCACTAGTCCAGATTGTTACCTGTGCTTCTAACCAACTGGTTACAAATTGGCGGTTCCAACAACTCTCTCCAACTCAAGATGCTAATCACAAGTCCAGGTTGTTACCTGTACTTCTGATTGACTGGCTATAAATCAGGTTCCCACGATCTCCTCAGGTTCGATTAACTTGCTAGAGTGGCTCACAGAACTCAGAGAAATATTTTACTTACTAGATTACTGGTTTATTATAAAATGATATAACCTGGGAGCAGCCAGACAGAAGAGATACATAAGGCAAGGTTTGGGGAAAGGGTGTGGGGCTTCCATGCTCTCTCCGGGGGAGCCACTCCTGAATCTCCACATGTTTGTCAAACCAGGAGCTCCCCGAACCCTGTCCTTTTGGGTTCTTATGGAGGCTTCGTCACATCGGCATGCTTGATCAAATCATTGACCATTGGTAATTGAACTCCAGCTCCAGCTCCCAGCCATCCCCAGAGGTTGGGGATGGGACTGAAAGTTCCAAACCTCTAATCACATGGTTGGCTCCACTGACAACCAGCCCCTGTCCTTTGGTGTTTTTCCAAAGTCACCTCATTAACATAACAAAAGACCTTAATCACTTTCAATATTTAGGAAATCACCAGGATTTTAGGAACTGTGAGCCAGCAATCCTGGAGGAAGACCAAATATATATTTCTTATTATAAATCACAATATCACACCATTACACTAAATTTGAGAATTGGTGATTTTAGAAATTAATTTATCTCTGGAGCCTAGGCTAACTCCAGGGCCTGATGCCAGATTGAGTAGCCCTGCAATTTCTTCAGGAGTTGTAAGGCATCTCCATTATAAACTATATTGCTGGTAGACAGTGTACCACACTGGTGAAGAACAGGACTTTGGTTTCACTCACAATGGGATTTGACCTTGAGCTGTGCTGATGTTTATCTCTGTCACCTCGGGAAAGTCATTTTGCCACTCAGCCTCAATTATTTTTTCAACTAAAAAAGTGAAAATATTAATACTACTTTTCCTTTAGGGTTTTTGGAAGGAGGATATCTGATAACCTGTTTAATGGACTTGGAACAGAATAGCTCCTCATGTATAACTTTTCCATTCACATCCTTCTCCCTTCTTGAAGACCATTCCTAAATTTTCAGGAACCTTTGCTTGTCAGATGGATTCACACTTTAGCAGTCCTAACGGCCAAAATGGGTTGGGGATTTCTATGTTTTATCCTGTCTGCTAGTCCAGACAGGCCAGAATAGGCCACAGAACTCCCTAGCCAATTTCACTTTCAGAAATGCAAACTACTGAGCGCATTTTGCTTTCCCTGGGGAAAAGGCTCAGGTAACATATGAGGATGTTGAAATAACATCACACCCACCACTTTCCAGAGGAGCTAATTTAAAATCACTCGCAATCTGGGAGAATCTGTCTCAATATCCTCTTGTAAGAACCTACAGCTAACTGTTTACTGAAAGGTTTCCTGAGAATAGGATTTTATCCAAGACTTGTGACAGTGGTAACTTAGAATGAGGCTACAGAGATCTAATTAAAAAGGTGATTTCCCAACATATGGAGCTCCTATGTGAAATCAAGAGAATGTGCTGTGCAGGGGGAGATGCTGACCCTGTAAATTCTTATGACATTAGGTTTAAATCTTAACTGCTAAACACCTTTCAAATATTTAACTCTCTCCAAGTAAATGCACTCCCTGCAAAGCGCTATTTGTTGACTTTTATCCCAGTTGGACTGACTTTGGGGACTGTATCGCTGAGACCTGTGCATTAAGTGGTACATATGTTGAATAAACAGCCAGACAGCTACCAACTGTCAAGTTGCTTTACCAGAATAAAAAAAAAAAAAAAAAAAGCACATATGCCATGTTGAAAAGCAAAGGAAAAACAAAGGTTTATAATAGAACTAGGAAATAGTTCAGGTAAAATGCAACCACACACTTATGGGCATGATTATTTTTGTAAATAGCATTAGAATTATTTTGGTGGAGAAATCATAATCTCGAAATGATCTCAGATGTAGCATTAGATATGTTACCTCCTCTGGTGGCTCATAATTCATTACTTAGTTAATAAATTGAAAGGGGGACAAGCTGTATTAATATAAGCAAAGGCTGGAAATGTGCTCAGTGAGGAAACACAGGTTTGATTTTCTCACAAGCAACAGATGGAAATAAAGGGACAGGTTGTTCTTTACAGGTACGGATGAAACAACAGAACACACCAGCTTTTCTGGCAAGAAGGCTGGAAGTATTTATAGATAGTTTTCAGCCTTGTTGCCACCATCATTGCTCTCCTATGATGCTGTGATGGAACAACATTGACTGTGCATCCAGGTGGCCACCAGCTGAGCAGAAAGAATCCTGGTCACCAGCAATTGGTTTGCATAGGAGACATAGGAGCCTTGTTATTTTGAAGTGTCTTAGTTTATTTTGGTAGGGAAATGGATTCCCGTACTCCCTGTAATCACAAGAGTGTTAATACAGGTGCGCTGGAAGCAGGTGCCGAGACTGAGTTACAAGTGCAGAAGATGTATTGAAGGAAATATGTATTGAAGATAAAGAGGAGAGGGAGAAGGAGAGGGGGCAAGACTTCAGATTGTAATGCACTATGTGAAATGAGGGAGGAGGGAAGGAGAGTTGGATATAAAGAGCCTCGGAGACCAATGCTGCCCTGACAAAGTTGCAGCCAGCCCATCGAGGAGCTCTAGAGTAGTGATTGCCCATTAGAGAAGTCCTGTGATGGACAAAAATGGCTGGGTCCTGGAACTTATCACCTCTGCCATCATTGTCTGGGGCTGCCCTCAGAAAGCGTGCCCTCTCATTAAACACCAGGGTGGACGCCAGAGGTGCTGCCACTGGATGTTGCTGGCTGACAGCACCCCTGTGGCAGGTCCTCCCTTGAAAGGGAATTTGAATGGGGCGGCTCTGCGGCTGGCACAGCAGGCTTTCTAAAGATAGCACTGAAGTAGACTTCTAAGAAAGAGTGACTTTCATACATTCATTTGTAACAAAGAGCAAAGAGGACTTGGCCTATGTGGATTCTCTCATGAGTTTATATCCGTATCAATCCCCCAAACTTGCAAAACGCTCTGTGTTGGCCTCTACTCACTTTCCTACCCTTTCTTTTCTCCGTGACTTGGAAGTAAAATGTGCTAGACAGTCAGGAAAAGATTTTCCTAGGGTGGAAGAATACTGTAAAATTCTAAGAAAATAAATGCACTTTAGTGGTCCGGTAATAGAGAGCCAGAGGGACCTATGTTCAGATCCTGGTTTTGCCACCCACTCACTAAAATCTTGAGTAACTGAATTTCTTTGTGTTTCATTTTCCTTATAATAAAAAAAAAGCAAAAACAGTATCAAATATTGTTCATTTGAAGAGTGATTTGTTGAGAGATTTCCTTGTTCTAGAAACTTTTATTCTGACAATGTGGGTTGCTATATTTTGTGATAATGTTGCATACTCCATTATTGACATTTTCACTACAAATATATGGAATATTTCAGAAGAATCACAGTTCAGAACCAATACAAATAAATATACAATTATTTATTATGCCCTTACTTAGCTCCTAACATTGAGTGGGCAGATGCTGTTAAATAGGAGAACAGGAATTTGAATAGAGTATGATTCCACAGGATTTCCACTTATTTCAGCACTTAGGTACCCTTATTAGTTTCTATGGCTTAAAACAACACAAATTTATTATCTTCCAGGTATGTAAGTCAGAGATCTGTCCCAGGTCTCACTGGGCTGTGATCAAGGTGTAAGACTGGGTTGTGTTCCATTCTGGATGCTCTAGGGCACAGCCCATTTCCTTGCCTTTCCAGGTTCTGTAGGCTGCTCTTCACTCATGGCCCCTTTCCCCTGTCTTCAAAGTCAGCAACGTTGCATTTATCTGGCCATTCTTCTGTATTCATAGGTCCTTCTGACCACAGCTGGAGAGTTTCACTGATCTGAAGGACCCGTGTGATTAGATTGGGCCCAGCTGGCTAATCCAGGATACTCTCCCCATATCAAGGTCCTTAATCACACATTTACCAAGTCCTTTTTGCCAAAGCAAGGTAACCTATTTACAGGTTCCGGGGATTAGGAAATGGGCATCTTTGTGGGGTCAAAGAATTTGGGCAGCCTCTAGAAGCTGGAAAAGGATTCCTCCATGCAGCCTTCAGAAAGGAAGGCAGCAATAGAAAATGAGGTTCCACAGGACCTACCCGAGTTTACTTTTCACTCCACTATGGTGCACTTTCCTGACAGGTGCTTGCATCACCTCCTTTATCCCTAGGGCTGAATCTGCTGATCCAGCTGGCTAGCACATGTCCCATTTTATTAGTCTAGCTACCAAAATGTCCCTTGCACGACTATTTTGTTTCCTATCTCTGTCCCATTGCTCATCCTCTTTCCAGCTTTGGAAATGACCTCGATCATTGGCTCTGCCTTTTCAAATCCACGATATTTCTCAAGGTTCTGTTAACGGCTCAGCTCCTTCCCAAAGACTTTTCTGCCTACTCCATCCCACCCTGAATGTTTCCATCTGAAAATTCCACTTATATTTGGAATGGGAGCCTGGCAACTTAGCTCAAAGTGTTTCATATTAGCAATGTCTCCCCCAACCCAAACGGTGTTAAACTCCTCAAGAACAGGGACAATCTGTTATATATCTTTTGTGTCTCAGTCAGCCAATGCTACACAGCTAGTGCCAAGTCAGTGCTAAATTAATACGTTGTTTATTGAGAAATAGTCAACATTTAAAATATAAATACCTTTAGGGGCTGATTACATCCTTTCAGTTATTAACATTTCCCTGTAGTTTGTGTGATAAATTGAGTACATTCTAAATTGAGATCTGATTAGTGGGTTTAATAAGAAGACTAGAGAGAGATGTAACCACAAACAGGACCAGAGGATGTGCGCCTAGAAAGGGAACAAGTGGGCTTTTTAGGAAACCATAAGGAAGCCTAAAAGCATCAACAACTGGGGGAGTAGGTGGAGGCACCAGTCAGGCAGACAAAGAGGAGGAGAGGGGAAGTAGAAGGGCCAGTTTCACCAGTTTCATAATTTTGCCTGGGCCAGACATGGTTTAACATCCCTGCATTCAAAGAATCTATGATGTAAGAAATAAAGTAGTTGATATGATCAAGACTGGGATAAAAATGTATATTTCATCATGAAACAGATGGATTTTAGAAATTTTGTAAAGAAAAAGTGGTAGAATTTGGCGTAGTTTGAATGTTTGAATGTAGAAGGAGGATATTGCATTGTGGAATTTCCCATTTCTTTTTCTATTTGAAATTACAGTGAATTTATAGTCTCCTTTCTCTCTTTCTGTGTCTCTTTATATAACTATATCTATATCTGCACATTATCTGTCATTACTTTCTGTCAATTACATTGCTTAAGTATGATAGGCAATTTTATTTCTTTGATACTTATGAAAAGGATAATTGCATAAAAATGAAATTAAATATGCAATGACAGGCTTATGTCTCCATATAGATTTTGAAAGAATATATGTGCTAGGTTATGATACGTTTATTCATTCACCAAATACCCCCAAAATTCCTCTGATTCTAGATCATTAATATTATATATACAAGTTTGAGCTCTAGGATAGTTTGTTAGTAAAAGAAAGTTTACATTTCACTGTCCCTTCAACACTTTTATGAAAAAAATTACTTCAACATGACTTTCAATGAATAAGTAGAGAATAGTATTTACATTTTATTCTCAAAATTTTCTTAACAAATTGAAGTGTGACTTATGTCTTCCATTTTCTTTTTTTTGCAGGGAAAGTTTTGCCCAAAGCTAACATCTGTGCCAATCTTCCTCCTTTTTTCCTGCCCCCCACCCCCCACAAAACCCCAGTACATAGTTCTGTCTAGTTGGATGTTCTTCTATGTGAGCCGCCACCACAGCATGGCTGCTGACAGACAAGTGGTGTGGTTCTGTGCCTGGGAACCAAACCTGGGCCACCAAGGCAGAACTTTCACCACTAGGCCATTAGGGCTGGCTCTCCGATTTTCTTATACAGTGATCAATAAGGTTTGTTTTAGTTAACTCTCAACTTCCTATAACTAAATAACTTAGAAAAATTATGTTACTCAGCATCATCAAAATAACTTTGTGTGTTCTCTAAGTGTTCTTAAATCAAACACTTTTTAAAAAAGCATTTATTTTGTTACGGTTTGTGATTTGATATATTGTGTTATATTCTGAGATGCATAAATAGCACTTGACTTGATGAACCAACCACAAATTCTGACATGTAAGCTATGTTTTATGAATTTGGTATGAAAATGAATGGGAGTTCATGTGGACTATAACAGAGAGGTTCATGGCATCAGGAAATAGAACGTATGCTCCACCCAGAATACGTTTCTACTGCCTACACTCTTAATGTTTGTCACCTAACAACTCAAGAACTTATGTGACATTTTGTTAACTATGTGTGTTCGTCTCTGCTTGTTGTCTGTATTTCAAAATGGAAATGAGTTTCTCGTTATGCTCCAGTCACAAAGTATTTTGAGCATGTCGTTCTCAGTAAACAACTGATTGACTGCTGCAGGTATGGGTCCAATCCACCACGAGATAGCCTATTTGGACATCCTTATAAAACCAAAGCATTTGGGAAAACTAAGTCCTTCTGGTGCTTCCCTTGAATACCTCCACGAAAAAGATGATGGGCTGGTTATCTGGGGTTAACTAGGAAGTCCATGATTTTCAGAAATAATCCAGTGTAATATGAATTTATTACATCAAAGACAACCCAAATTTGAAATGAATTCTTATTTCTACAGATCCATTTTAATCTATACCTCACTTTTCTTCTCCTTTTGGTGATTACTATATTATTTCTGGCATCTAGCACAATGCCTACTACATATTGGGGGCCTCAATAAATATTAATTGAACTAAGAAATGAATGACATATTAATGTCAATGAATGATCAATCCAAAGTTAAACTATCCCAAAGGGTAACTGGCATCTGCCAGGGCAGTCTTAGAGGATAAACTTTCAGTTACTTCAGGGAGGGGATAATGCCCAAAGGTCTCTTACCTTAGAAACTGCCTACCACTGGGAGCCACTTGTTTGAACTGATTCAAGATGTTTGTGTTTGGAGTGTCACAACCTACCCCTCAGCCGCACAGTTCTTGACCCTCTTCTTCTTTCATTTTAGAATGCTTAAGACTTTCTATCTAAAGTATGTGGACTTAAAAAGATAGACTTCCTAGAAGGCTTTATACTATAAAAGAGAACCTCAAGCAGAATCTGATGTGTTTTTCTTTCTTTCTTTTTTTTTTTTTTGTGAGGAAGATTGTCACTGAGCTAATATCTGTGCCAATCTTCCTCTATTTTGTATGTGGGACACTGCCACAACGTGGCTTGATGAGCAGTGTGTAGGTCCGTGCCTGGGATCTGAACTTGCCAACCCCGGACCTCTGAAGCTGAGCATGAGAACTTAACCACTATGCCACTAGGCTGGCCCCTGCTGTGTTTCTAATAGTGGAATTTCCATGTAAATAAGGGACAGCCAAGGCTCTGGACTTCATGGAAGCTCTTTAATTGTATTACGCTTCTTTGTCTCTAAAGGCCAGGGATTGTGGCACAAAATCACATAAATGATTTAGTTCCAGCGTTGTTACTGTGAGAGGGCTTCTGTCACAGTAAATAGTTGTTGAGACATAGTGGCTGACTGAAATCCCAGTTACAGCTGGGATTGGGGGTGTCCATTCGGTTCTAAGTAAAAGAATGTGTGTGGTCTACTCGATGTGTGGTGGTGTTACACTGGTTTGTAAATTTAAAGTAAAGTAAACTATAATGATGAGACTATCTGGGCCCTTTCCAGCGATTTATCTAAACTGTAAAGATTTATCAGGTTTACACATTGAAGTTCGGAGAATGGCAGATGTGATATATCACCATGAATAGTATGTCTGAAGGTTAAAGTTACAGTGACAGTAGTAGGAGCCTTAAAATCAAACTGCAGGGCTCTTTCCTTATGCTAGAGCTACAGACAGAAAGATGATGAGGGTGAGAATGTATATGTTCAGTAAGGAATATATGTCTTTCTCTTCTATTTTCAATATTTCAGGGCTTTGGTCTAATGTTTTTAATTCTCAACTTTCATTTGTAAATGAAAATCTTTAAACTATCAATAATCTTTATCCACAAAAATAAGGTTTAAGACAAGGAAAAGCTAACTATAGGAATGACCTCAGGCATTTTTTTATCCTATCATTTTAATTTGAAATTAAACAAGTATATTAAAATAACAAGTACTCAGCAGGGAGTGAAGACAACATGCTGTCCCATAGGCCACCCCAATACCCCTTCAGCTCCTTGAAATGTCCTTCCAGTGTAGATAATTAAGAAGATATTCCTTGCCTCAGAAAATCCTCTAAAATGGTGGGTTTTGGCTGTGGCTATTTTGTCTTTGTTGTTTTTTTCTACATAACAGTAGGTTTGCACATTCTGAATCTACATCCTGGTTAAGCAACGGATCTGACTGCCCACCTTTGCAGGCTCATCCTGGTGAGGTAGAAGCAGGTTCAGTTCTCTGGTAGTTTGAGATTACACATGGCTGCGGTATACACACGGCTGTGGTATAACATGCCTGAGAACACGGAGACCTTTTTCCAGCTAGTAAGATTCTTTGAAAATCTTCAGGAACATTTCCATTGCTATATTGATACATCTTACGTACTTGGCCAAAATCAGGCGGGGATATTTTCATTTCTGTTCCCTCTCTTTTAGTCACCCCTTGGGCTCTCTTTGCTCCCCAAGCTATCAACACTGAACATGGTGTCTAAAGAGTCAGACTGGAATGGTCTAACCACCTGGGAGTCTAAGTTTCTTCCATTCATTTTCAAAACAGGATCACAAAAACTGCTACTCCTGCTTGTTCCACGCAAGGACTGGATTTCCTAGTTCTTAGATAGTTTTACAGACCATTTCCCTACATATCCAGCTGTCAGCTATTGTTACTTTTTACCATCCAGAAGAATATGCTAATTGTACTGACACATAATGCAATATGCTTAAGAACATGCCACTCAAAAGTGTGGCTCTCAGGAGAATTCTACCTGCAAGAAACTTCATCTATAAGGAAATATCCCCTTTGAGATAGAGGCAATTCTTTTGTAATAACATTGGGGAAGGCTAAAATGTGACTTACAGCACACCACAACACACTATAGTGTGATTTAACTGTTGTATAAAAACATATAGATTTAGGTTGAATTTAAATAGATGGTTGAGAGGGAGAGAAACAGGGAAATGCCAGATGACTTCCAACTATAAAAAGTTCTCTAAGAAATGACAGAATAGTTAATGCATAGATTTCAAAGAAAATTACTGTTTCATACTATTGGGTATTAAACCTCTAATTTCTATAGAAATGTCTAATTTTTCCACATATTAAGTCAAGGAACTAAAAATGTCTTCTGTGGATATTTTTATAATAATATTTTCTGCTATAAAAAAGCCATTGCCAGACACTACCATCTGCCGTGTAGACTGACAGTGTATGAATCTGATGTCTTTCTGTGACTTCCTGTCTTATATAATTGGAGGTTTCAGCCCAGAATGATGCTTCGTTTCCACCTAAGGACAACCAAGTTTAAGTTTGCCTGGAATATTTTAATCAGCTCCCTGCTCTGCTCTGATAAGACCAGTACTCTGTATAGTTAAAAGCTATAAATGTGTCTACTGAGAGGGTGTTAAAAATTCTCCTCTGAGTTTCTGGCCATCATCCAAAATTCCATAATACCTTCTGAAATGAGACAGAAAACATAATGCATTACAATTGATAAGTGTTTCATTCGTACATACCTTATTTTGAAAATTTGAAACACTCAGAATGTCTTGGCTACATCAACATGGGGAAAGGTTTTTTAGTTTTTATCTTTTTTTTGAGAAGAGAAAGATGTCTTTGTGAACTGTTTATGTAAGGATTAGAATATTGGTCCACCATGCTTTAAAAAAGTGTTCAAGGACAGTCAAAGTACAGTATTGACTCAGATGTGTGTGTGTGTGTTTATAGGAGTAAATATAATCCAGTCCCAGTCAATGAGACAAGATTACTGAATAACTTCTGTAGTTATTTACTTAAAAAATAACACTGTTTTCAAATAAAAAAGAAATCCTTGTAGTTAAAACCTGTTAATTGGAGATAATGTCTGTGTAACTAAACATTGTCAAAGGGTAATGACCTCCTACTGCTAAGCCCTGGAAATGTTGACTGGAAGCCAACACATTTGTTTTCAAAGCAGGAGACATGGGTCCTTTGACATGATTCTATTAAAATGGCTTTATTTTTGTTAACTATGTAATAGAAATGTTATCATTCTAGGCCATGTTATTAATATGCTTCCATTTTTCTGCCTCCAAATATCTTAGCAGGTTGTGTTTTCATTGCTATGAAATGTACCGATTAGCCCCTTTGCTGCTGCTGAGTGGCTGTTTTCATAATGATACAGAGTTAGTGGAGTTAATTCTGGGGGATGCCAAACAGGATCAAAATGAGTTAGCATTCATTAAGGTATGGCACTCAATAATAAATGATCAATGCTCTATAATTCATTGTAGCTGAGAAAATAGGCTGGGTAATTAAAATGAAACAGTACAAAGGGTCCCCCACTCCTTGTCCCCAATCCTTACACACTCCACTTGGCCAATGTCTGAAATTTCATTTGGCTAATGTATAAAATTTCACTTTAAAAAATGGGTTGATTGAGATTTCTATCAGTAGAAATGAAAGATCTAAGAACTGGTTTCCTTACAGAATCAGAAGCACATGAGGGAATGTTACCCTGAGATGAAGAAGGAGGAGATCTTAGAGTATTAAAGTATCTGTAATGTGAGGGTTGGACGTGCTTAAAACCAGCTCCACCTCTGTTTTCATGCTCTTCAGAGGCCTCCTTGGTAAAGGTCTCAGAGCCACTTGCATCATGATTGTTTGGGATGGACAATTGCAGTGTTTCCTTTTCCCACTACAGGGGGAAGCTTTGGTTATATTTTAAAAATATCTGTATTGCTGTCCTCACTCCATCCTTAGTGATTTTGATTCAACTGTTTTAGAATAGGGCCATGGCACATCAATATATATATTTTTAAAAGTTCCACAGGTGATTCTAATATGCAGCCAGAGCTCTCTGACTTGAGGTTCTTCGACTGGAGTGTGCCTCAGGGTCACGTGGATGGCTTGCTGAAACACAGCACGCTGCCCCCCTCCCCACACCATGCACATGAAAGAGCTTCTGAGCCAGTGAGTCTGAGAAGGTGCCTGAGAATTTGCATTTCTAACAAGTTCCCAGGTAATGCTGATGCTGCACTAGAATGTATGATAAGCCATTTAATTGATGTCACTTTAGTCATTTCTTTATTCCTAGTGACTTTGAAAAGAATAAAAGGGAAATTTAAATACATTGAGGACAGACTAGGGGCGAAGTTAGGTTGGGTTTTCCCATTAAAGCCACTTCATTGTAGTTGTCACACTGTTTTTTGTTTCCTTTCAGGGTTTCTATTCCTTTAGTTTATCTAGAATATTTTATTCCTAAACATATAAAATTTTTAAAACAATAATTTTATAACTAATACATTTTGAACATTTAGTAACCACCAGGACTCAATTGAAATGTTGTATACATATTGTCTCATTTAATCTTCGCCAGTAAGCAAATGCTTTTATCATAATCCTTAATTATTTTCTCAAAGTCATACAGCTAACAGGTTGTATGGTTGGAAATGGAACACAAACAGATTGACTCCAGAGTCTGAACTCTTACTGATTTCTCTCTACTGCTTCTACATACCTAGTGATTTACAAAGTATATTCTCACAACTCTGTGGGGAAAATATATCACTGGTTATTATTGAATTATTCCTGATGACAAAATAATGATAAAATAGCTCCCACTTATTGAATGCCTACTTTGGGTCACACACTGTGTTCAATACTATTAGCAAATAAGTTTAAGTGATGAAACAATTAAATTGTGAAATTAGGGTTTAAATTTAGGCATTCTGATGAGTTTTAGAGTGTCTGCCCCCAAAAGGAGCTGTTCAGGTTCCTAATAACATTCTAGTTTCTGGTCCAAAATTCTGAGGAAATTTAGGTCCACTTCCAACAACATCCCTGTATAATTCTGGTAAATTTACTTTTTGCCTAAGCATGTCTGATACAATAAAAAAAAAAAAAAGGCCTTAACCAAAAAGGTGGCCATTGAGATTTGTGAATATGAGGTCCCTGGGTGTTGGAGAGTTGGAGATTTGAAACAACTTAACTAAGATCACCCAACTTGTGAATAACAGAACAAGAGCCAAGAACAGAACCAAACGTACTCATGATGTTTAGACTTCTTTTCTTTCTGCTACAACAATCTCCTCCTCATTTCTTTTCTTAGATCACCTGTGAGAGGATGTGTAAGAGGATCACATGCAGATCGTAAATCCTGAAAAAATTGTTTCCACAGAACATTCCTGTGAACTGGCCCAATTAGTCTTATGAGCAGATAGAGGGAAGGGCTGGTATGTTACAAGGGCCATGTAGAGCCCTCTGAGAGCCATTGTCCGGACCTCACAAGGTTGTGGTTGGAAATAAGTGAGATAACAGACACAAAGTGCCTGGCACAGGGGAGGCACATGGCTCAGTAAATGGTAGTTATTATTGATGTTCTCCTGATGGCAGCAGGAGCAGGGAAAGTGAGTGGGGTGGGAGCAGATCTCTACACTAATGACTCAGAGGCCTCCCAGGTTTCCAAGATATCATTTGAGTCCTAGAAAACATTTGTTTTGTATGTAAAGGAAAATAAACATTTTCAAAATCCAGTATCAGTCATTTTTACACTCTTGTTTATGTGATTTATCAAGCCATATCAACAGGTTCAATTCAATTCTACATTCTGAATGCATATTGAAGCCCAGGTGATGTGCAGGTTCACTGTTGCCTGAGAGCCGTTTCCAGTAGCTTAGTGCCAAGAAACATTGTTATAAACACCTGGAGGGGTGGGGAGCCGTGTGCAAAATGCTCAGACACAGAAGAGATATTTATATTTCCACCTGTCTGTCCTTCTGTCTGTCTATCTATATTTGTTCTCTCTCTCTCTCTCTCTCCTTCTCTAACTAAACTAACTTCACCATTTCTTTATTGAAAAACACCCATTTTACAAAGGTTGGGGATATCCTATGAGATACTAGGTGATATAGGAAAGTTTAACATAAATCACTTATGATATTGCTTGACTATTACTACTTGCATCACAATGCTCTTGTTTAGTGTTGCTTGTCCTGATAGTGATGGTTTCTGAACTTTAAAGATCTAATTATGTTCTCTAGCTTAGACAATTTCGTCACTCACCAGATATACACGTCCTACTGAAGTCAATGACCGTATGTGAATCCAGCTGATGAGACAATACTTACAAAACATTTTTTTTGTTATTGACTTTTTCTGTTTATCCCTATTGATCTTGATCATGCTATTTCTTATCCCAATGTTTTGGTGTATATTTTTCTAACAGTTTTGATATGTAACTTGTTTATAAAAATATAGAAATAGAGAACCCACCTTAGGAAAAATGTGGAAAACAGGATGAATGTAAAAAGTGCATTCATGAATCCAACTACTATTAAAATTTTAGTGGATTCCACTCTAGGTTTTTTAGAAAGCATTTAAAAATGTACTTACAATAATCACATCCATATAATTTTGCTTCAGGAAATACTTATTTTAAGTTCTTGTCTTCATTCTTTAATAATCTTTGCAATTGATATTCTGAAAACAACCAGATATTTTATCTAGTAGATCTGTGACAACGTCCTAAAACATTCCTCTTCTATTAGATGTTGAATTGCTTCTAATTGTCCTCACTGAAATATTGTGCCTTCATATATTTAACTTTTTGCTTATTTTGGCTGACTTCCTTAGGCTGGATTCTTGGGACCGTGAATATTGGGAATACCTTTGACAAGTTATTTGCCAAATTGCTTTCTAGAATTGTACCAATTTATGTTGTCATCAGGAATGAATGATATAGTGAATTCACTGCACTTTTACCAGCATTTTGGTATTTTTGTATTGGTATTTGGTATTATTTTTGTAGTTTGGCATGTCAAATGGTATTCATTTTAACTTAGATTTTCTGGCTACTAGAAAGTTTAAACATTTTCAAATCTATATTTGATAATTATTTTTCCTTTAAGTGTTAATTATCTGTTTAAGCTCTTACAGATTTATCTGTTATATTTTTAGTGACTTTTCTATTAGCAGTTTGAATATTCTATGTTATATACATGTAAAAATATAATCAAGTTATTAATCCAATACCATATTTGCTGAAAATTTTTCCAGTAAGTTTAACTTTTTATTTTTTTATATTAACATTTCAAATGTCATGGTAACATTTGTTGATATTTTCCTTTGTGTATTCTTTATAAATTCAAAACACAGAAAATCACTTCTTTGTCAGAGGTTTGATAAGTATTCAATATTATTTTCATTTTCTTTGATTTGATTTTCAAAAACATTAAACTTTTTAATACATCTGGAATTTGATTCAACATATGGTGTGAGGTGAGCATATTTTACTTTTAAATAATTTACTATGCTATGACCTAGCTGCCTGATATCTCTTACAAGTTGCCAAATGCCCTGAGAAAGAAGAATGCGCTTATATTTTGTGTTCATTGAGATAGCATCTGTTACTTTATTAAATATGCCAGTTTTTTGTTTTTTTTTTTTACTGAGAAAACCATGCCTTAGTTAAAGGTTGCTTTCAAAAAGTTGAATTAATTCTTTCAGATCAGAGGAGTATCACTTAATAGATTATTGTTTTGGTATACTTTATGGTACCCTATTTATTACAAGAGTATACCTTAGCAAAATAATGTAGATTCTTTTGCTTTTTCAGAAGTACATTAGCCTGTAAATGTTAATATGTCTTTTTAATCTTGTAGGTGGGCTTGGATGTCAAATCTGAGTTTGAATTATGTCTCAACAACTGTTTGGCTAAGTAATTTTATGCAAAGATTTTGAACTTCTGAGCCTCTAATCAGTAGACAATGGGGATAATCACACCTACCTTATGGAACGATGATAAGAATTAAATGAGAAAACATATGTAACATGCCTGGGAGATCACATGATAAGGAAGAGACAGAGTCATTGTTTTCTTTCCATGTTTTATATGGTATAAGCTATTGACCATCTGAATTGGTAGAAGAGAACAAATATTCCTGGTAAAACTCACATGGCCAGTATCTGACTTAGAAATATGTCTCATTTAAACTTTGAATATAGTTATTTCTGATCTTCAGGGAATTTAAACAACATAATGAAATTATACCACTAATACCTAATTCTAGAGTCTTTTAATTTTTCCTATGTTCAATTACATTCTAAGAAAAGATAACTCATTTCAAAACTTCCCTAGGGCTGAAATGATGGTAAGTGTTAGGTCTTCAAAGGGTTTTTCTACTCAGATGAGGACTGTGTGCTGAGTAAAAGTAAATAGAGAGGAAAAAGACCAATAAGAATAGTAATTAAATAGAATGTAGCTCAAATATATAATTATGATATCTGCTCCAAAATATCTACCTGGAATTTCTGTTTTGTTATTTATAGGATACGATTTCAGAGATATGAGAAAGACTCCTATAACAATTTATCCTGCTTGCCACCCCTGATAGCTGACACACTTAATATACCTGTATTATAACACATATTTCTCTGCAGCTAGCCCTTTACTAATCTCTAGCCTACTAAACTGGGCTTCATGAAGGCAGAGACTAGGTCTTGAACTTCTTTGCATTGATCCTGATGATTATTAGGATTCTCCATAGATGTTTTACAAATAATCTAATGTCGGAAGGTCAGTATCCCTATATTTGGAACTTTGTACCATTGTAGCACAAGATTGTAATTATTTCTTTTCTAAAACTTTATGTGACTATAGGGTCTTGAGCAAGGATTTGACAGAGTGGGGATGAAAAGAACATAAAATACTAGATGTTTGAAAACTAATCATGCAAATAAGTTGATTTAGCTCAATCCTTTAAAAAGGAGAGCCTGAGGTCAGGATTAAGATGCTATTATTTTATCTGTAAGATGTAAGTACACTAAAGTAAGAAAGAAAAACAGAAGCAAGGCAAGGAAATTGCAAAGCAATTTAATGCATTGCGTTACAACGCCGGTCACCATTGCGTGATGAGTCGCTAAGAGATACTGCAGGTTGCTTAGCAAATGTGCTCACTCAACACATAGAATTTCTTTGGAAGTGTGATAAGAATAAATCACACCTAGGAGAGAGAAAGAAGGAGAAATTTATCTCCCTAGATCCCTCTCATTTCAAATTACTTATTGGTCAAACTCCACGGAGAGATTTTACCTTTATACTATTGGGTTACATCATCTGATCCCCTCAGTGCCACTCAGAGAGAGAGATCCCTTGTACTATAGACTGTTATTTCATCCAAGTCCAAAAATGGAAGAGTGATCTGATATGAATGGGGACCTGACCAAAAGAGAGTAAGAAAAATGTGGTCAAGAGAATCTGAGAAGGCACACAAGGTTTGTGTCCTCAAACAGAAGAGATATAGAAAATAGGGAGGTTAGGAGCATTGAAAACTAACAGTTGCAGGTGATAAAAGTGATGCTGTATTGGTAAGGCTGCGGTTGCCATGTGCAATACAAACTCCAAATTACAGTGGTTTAAATTACTAAGAGCTTTATTTCTTGCCCATGTCTCAGTTCAAAATGGGTTGAGGGGATCCAGGATCCTTTCACCTAGTGGCTCCACCATCCCTAGGATCCTTAGGATCTCTGATGCCTCCACTGGAAACTCTGCATCTGTCTGCTAAGTGAGGGGAGAGAATGAGAGCATGGAACATTTACCTGTGCCTTATTTGTGAAACAACACATGGCCCTACCTAACTGCAAGGGGGACTAGAAAATGTTGTGTACTGGTGTGCCCAGAAGGAAAAAGAAAAAAGGAGTTTTGTGAACACTTAGTAGTCTTTGTCACATATTTTACCTGTTTATGTCAAGTTTTACTGTATGTGAATATTCTGTACTAACGGTATATTTGACCTCTAATTTGTTCAAATAATGCAGTCATGACCTTATTTTAATTGGATGCTACTCTTTGGTCCTCTGCATCAAATTTTGCATATTTTTTTTTTTTTTTGTGAGGAAGACCAGCCCTGAGCTAACATCCGTTGCTAATCCTCCTCTTTTTGCTGAGGAAGACTGGCCCTGGGCTAACATCCATGCCCATCTTCCCCTACTTTATATGGGACGCCACCACAGCGTGGCTGACAAGCAGTGCGTCGGCGGGCGCCCGGGATCCGAACTCGCAAACCACGGGCTGCCAAGCGCGGACTAAACAGCTGCGCCACTGGGCCGGCCCCAAATTTTGCATATTTTTAATAGTAAATGTTCCTGTAACATCACTGTGTTATTTCTATTTTTCTCGGGAAAGAAAAACTAACCTGAGAATCGATTCTACTCTAGATACCAAAGCAAATCTTAGCCTTGGATAAGGTGTTACGTGACAATCCTCAGAGGGAATTACTGAGTCAGCCCTCCAGACTCACAGAAGCTGGGCTTCCCAAACAAGACTACCATTTTTTTTCCTTGCCTGGACTCATAACGCCTGCAAGACAATACAGCAAACTATATAAGCTGGACCCGAGCCTGAGACTTCTCAGTCCATGCGCTCTTCGATCATTTCATCCCCAACTTTTCTCTTAATGAAAAGGCAACTTACTGACTTTCACCAAGGGAACTGTCTTTCTTATCTGTCCATCATTGTCTGTAAAGGACAGCTGGGGAAAATTGCTGATCCAATTAATAATGTTCTCCTTAATTTCTCTCTTAACGGAATCCTGATATCACGACTGCCTACAAAACAATTGCCAAGTCTGCGATTGAGCTACTAATTGAAAGAGTCACAATGAGAGGTTTTTCACCAGAAAAAAAAGGTATAAAAATTGCAAGTATATTTACTGTGAGAATGCTTTGCAAAGACTTTGCTAGAAAGTTCTGAGTATTGTAATAGTCCTGGAGCCAACCTTGGTGGTCTAGTGGTTAAGATTCAGGACTCTCACCACTGTGGCCTGGGTTCGTTTCCTAGTCAGGGAACCACATCACCATCTGTTGGTTGTCTTACTGTGGTGGCTGCGTGTTGCTGTGATGCTGAAAGCTATGCCACCAATATTTCAAATACCAGCAGGGTCACCCATGGTGGACAGGTTTCAGCGGAGCTTCCAGACTAAGACAGACTAGGAAGAAGGACCTGGCCACCCACTTCTGAAAAATTGGCCATGAAAACCCTATGATTAGCAACAGAGCATTGTCTACTATAGCACTGGAAAGTGAGAGGATGGTGCAAAAAGACCTGGTAGGGCTCTGCTCTGGTGTACACGGGGTCACTAGGGGTTGGAAACAACTGGACAGCGCTAATGACAAATAGTCCTGGAGCATGAATCAGCAGGCAGTAATCATGTTGTCTTTCTGAATCAGAATGAAGATCATGAATTCAAGGTGGGTTATTTATGACACAAATGAAATGAGGGAGAGGAAGCCATAGCTGTCACCTCAGAGAAAACCAGAAAGATGCCTTCCTGATGCTCTGTGGCACTGTAGTGCTTGGCACTGGTTACATCTAAATTCTCAAAAAGAGACTGCATAGTATTTGCAGAGTGGGCAGATGTGTCTCATACTAAAATCTGTCCTACTGTGTGTATACATCCAGGAGTTCAGTGCAAATGCATTGATTTCCAAAATTCTGGGATTCATCTTGTTTATACTTTTTATCAACTGGGAACATTATTTCAAGTAATTGGATCTTAGTTTCTTCATCTGTAAAATGGGAATATTATTACATATCTCATAAGGTTATACAAAGCTCAGATAATATATATGAAACTGAGCAGCATACTGTCTAGCATAGATATTTTGCTTTAAACATATTGAAATGATGTTTGGGGTTTGATTTTCTTGATTCTGAGTGAAACTCTTGTTGATGCTGTCTAAAATTCTGCATTTGTTCCTTTGTGCATTTGGCCTTCTTTGGGGGCTGCTTTTGGGGACATTTTATTTATCCTTGGCCTTAACATACAGAAAGAACATCATACCCTGTATTTTTGCTCTTGATCTGATCTTACAGATTCAGACCTCCTCCTGGACATGTGCCTGTGTTTTTGAAAATGTTCTTATCTCTAAATGACTTCTTTCCTAATTGTGATCATGTGTTATACCCTGATTTCCGTTTGATTCTGTGCTTCACTCTGGCTGCTAAATTCTAAAATTTCCAGCATAGCTCATTCTGCGAATCCTCTAACCTTTTTTTTTGAATTTGGCAAGAGAATTTGGAAACAACTCTCTTCAAAAAAGTGAGAGCACAAGTAATAATGAAGCCAAAATAAAAGAGTACCTAGCCCAGGCCTGAGCGAGAGATGAGCAAGGTGTCTAATTGTTCATCTGGGGTTAGATGCCGTTGGTCAGTAAAGACTCTGCTTTGGATATTTTGTTGATCACTTTCTGACTAGGGCTCTTGTTGCTTACTTGTTTCTCCTGATAAGAAAAGAAGCAGAAATAGTGATATGGTGTGGTTTCATGAGGAACTTCAACAGAAGGTAAAAAACGGCTTCTTCTCATTTTTTTCCTGTTGAGGTTCTAATTCTTTTCACATTTAGCTGAGTAATATGAGTTAGATTCAGCCCTTTTACTTCTACCTAAATGTGGGGTAAGTAGTGAAAGGAGAAACCACCCTGGGAGACTTCAGACCTGGGTTGTGTCATTAGTATTGTGTCTTTAGCAAACCCTTAAATCTCTGTGTTTCTCAGATTTCTTACTTATTAAGCAAGGTAAGCAATAACTTCCTTACATCACTGGCCTATTTTAAGAATCAGATAAAATGATGAATGTCCAAATTCTTTTGCAAAAGCAAAATGTCATTTTTAGACAAATGTAAAATGTCGCAAATAAGCGATGCTGTCCTTCTTCTCTTTTATACTAACTCTAACCCATTCAATTATAAGTATCAATATAACTTAATTTCATAAAACTTAATATAAATAAAAATCTTATGGAAAATGCGCAGACACATTATTTTTTCTCATTGCAGTCATCAGTGACACTTGTGAAATTATCATCTCGGCATAACTTTTAACTTATTGACCAGGTACATCGTAACTCCTCATCGATGTGCTTGCTGTGGAAATGTACTTAAAGTAATTCAATGAAAAGCTTTGCTAATTCAATGATTGAATTTCATGCCTTATATTTAAAGTCTATAAACAAAAATTACAGGAAAGTACTTAAGTTATTGCATTATTTTAATACTGTGATTGAATAGCATTTGTATTTGAGATTGCTAGGCAGCATAGTTAAGTGATGTGTTCGTGAAAGTGAAATATTAAAAACAGCTTATGAAAATCTCCCATCTGGCAGTTACAATTGATCAGAAATCTACTCTTCAGCATTATTTTGAAAATAGCATGCGTTTTTAATTAAAACTGTTCATTCGATTTATTAATGTAAGTAAAACCTCCCATCTGATCAGATTTAACTTGAGAAAGTGGTTTTCTAAAGCCCCTTTTATGGATTGAATGATACAATTTTCAATAAAGAATAGTTATAAAGGATGTCAGACATTTATTTGCTATCAATCTTTTTTGTGTTCTTAATTTCAAAATTGAACTGTGAACATAACTCTGCTTGCTTAAAAATATTTGATGAATTCATGGTCTTAGTTCTTCTATTACTTTAAATCTAAGCTAACTACAAAGGAGCTAAGATAAAACTCTTTTATAAATTGCTTAACTTAAGGTATACTTTGTATCAGTTAATTTAAATAAAGCTGGCATGGACAAGAAATAAGTAGATTATTACGGTTAAAATTTCTCACTTAAAAACACAACATACAAAACATTTTTATTTAGAAATTATCAAATGCTTATTCAGATACTGTGTTCATTATGCATATCATCTCATCGAATCCTTTCAGTAATCCTGCTTCTCAGCATTCTTATTATCTACATTTTACCTATAATTAAACTGAAGCTAAGGAGTTATATAACCTGTGAATACATTTCAGAAGGAGGATTTCAGGCCAGGCAATTGGACTTCAAACCACAGGCCCTTCGTCATTGCTCTGCATAGGAGCCCAAGGCCCTGCTCGTCCTGCTGTGGGAGGGTCATGAGGCCAGCTCTCCCAGCTTCTCTGCTGGAACCGCAGCACTTGAATTAGAGGCTGTGGTAATTCCCTGACACAGCTATTTATCAAAACTGGATTACTAAAACTATGAATTGAGAAAATATAAAAATAGGAAATAATTTTTTTTGATGTTAACTATTCCTGGGGAAACGTCTATTTCTCTCATGTTTTATACTAGTTAAACATCAAGCCCATGTATTAGATCACACAATTAGTAGTTTCTCCATGTGTTCAGGTACACAGTATTATTCCTGATATGTTAATTGTAATTCTCTCATTTCAAGTGAGAATTTAAAATACGAAGAAAGTTTATTTGTAGTTGAGCCCTCTAGATCCTAGAGTGGGAGGGAACAGGGAAAGACGCGCACAGCTGACCCTCCTCCTGCCCTGGTGGTGTCTGTATTTTCATGGCACTCCCTTGGGAGAGGTTTCTGCAACCCATTTAGTAGCTGATTGCAGCAAACCCATTCACCAGTAATTGGAAGTCAATGGGCTTGACTATTGACAACCGTCTTGAATATATGTACATGGGGACCGTGATCACTCATGAACTTAGAGTTAAGTTCAAGGCCATGAACTTTATATGCGGCTGTTGTTATTGGACTCTTAGTTTCATTGCACGAGATCTGGAATAAATGTGCTCAAAGGATCTTTCAGGTTTAGCATCACCTTATAAATAAATCTATAGCCATTAGACTCTCGATGTCTGTATCTTTCATTGGTACCTTGTGTAAACATGGATATGCTGTCCTGTTCAAGTTTTCCAATGTGCTTGTTTAATACACCACTAATAGTCATGTTTCTCAGCGTGGGAGCAAGAGAGGCTGAAAATGGTTCTACCAGCAGCTCAGCTTGTCTCTCTGCACCCGTGACTCTAACTGGACTGTTTTTCAGTCTATTCTTGTCATTTGTATGTCTGTTTGTAACTCTGAGTTACATTTTTATTATTTTACTGACAATATTGCTCAAAATTTTCTTCATTTCCAAGAGCTTATTGAAGGATTGCATCGCTGCTGCTGTTTCCCACCTTTTCAACAAATAAGTTCTATGAGCTCTGAAATATGTTCCTTTGCAAATAAATTCCAGAGTGTTTAGTTTTTAGTTATTTGTTTACCAGTACTCTGAGTTGTAACAAAAATAATTTATCAGAACTTATAAACATGCATGCGAGATGAAATGAATTTTAAATGTGTAAAAAAGCCAAGGGAAAGGGAAAATAAGAATAGAAAAGTAAAATCAAGCCAGGACTGAGGTTGGTACATAAAATATTTGCCCTGAAGTTCCACATACTTGCTAGAGGTAGATCACAAATTTGACTCGAAGCTTTCTAGAAGCCAGTCAGAACAGGGAAATGTGATCACTAACTCTAAGGTAAAAGGAAAAGAGTTGCTTTGAAGAAGCGTATTAACTATTCATGAAACCAAGATCAGGAAACAAATTTTTATGTATTTGTATACTGTAAGAAAGGAAAATTGAAAACATATTTACCACAGAGTAAGGAGTTTCACGGGTCTGTTTTGTGTAACGTCTCGAATATTGGGAGACGCTACCTTGCTGTAGTAGGATGCAATAAAAAGCATTTTGATGGGAGAGGGATGGCTATACTATGTGATCCAGTTATGCCAGCCTTTCATGGTCCAGCTGGTGCAAGAAGAGATTTCAGGATAGCTATAGAAGCGAGGAGCAACATCAGGTCTATAAATAGCTCCAAAGCTTCAACTCAAGCCACTTTATACTACTACTTCAGTTCAGCTCACATTCCCCAGATCCTTCTGGAAACTGATGGTGTTGTTGCTTCCAAGTCCAAGGTTCCTCGTTCCCTCACCAGCTTTTGCAAGGAAGTCCTACAGCCAGGAGTAAGAAGGGCCCAGGTTGGGGAAGCCAGAGTCTACTTCTTACTTGTCTCCGTAACCCTGGGGCCTGCTAGTGGAATGCCTAGCACGTACTAGGTGCCTAGTACTTGTTCCTTTTTATGGAAGTTACACTTGTCACAAGCTCTAAAATTCACTCACTATTTTAATATAGGCAAGTAACTTTGCCTGTGTAATGAGGGATAATGATACTAATCTCGATGGGATGTTTCCAGAACAAGATAAATTAATGTATAGGGACACACTGGCCAATAAAATATGCTTAATAAATATTTGCTGAATCAATGAATGAACTCTAAAACACTATACAGTGTAAGAGATGAGAAATCAGTGAATTATCTCAACACTGTCCACGATAAAATTTTTAGTGGCAGAACATCATTGCTAATGTTCTGACTGACTTTAGTAAGTAATCTAGGTTATAAGAATACATTTTTCCCATGAGAGTCAGTATATTTTATTTTGAGTGGGGATAAATAATAGTTTGGAGAGCTTGTCTTTTTCCCCTATTACATTAACCTTGTTTCAAAAAAATTTGATAACCATTGATCTAGATTTTAGAATGAATGGACTGCATATTTTTGATAATCCTCCCTAAATATTTCTTTTCTCTGTGTTGATATTTTGACTGATATTATGCAGTAGTAAGTTTAAGATTATAATACCTGATTTAGTAGATTATTAATAAGTTTTGTCAACTAACTGACAATCAGTTGATTGGTTGACAACCGTTGGTTTCTAAATATACTTAAATTTTCTAACCTAATCTTGCTATCATATAATTATGTTTATTAGTAAATAATTTATTCTCCTCCATATGTGACCCTTCTGTAAAATTTTCTTTTATTCAGCATAATACCATTTTCTTCAATATTGCCTTGGAAATCTAATCTCTAATATTTAAACTTAATGTTGAGTTATAGAATTTCCAAACTGGCCACACTTTGGCTTAAAATAACATTTTTTTCAAGGGCCTGTTTATTGGAAGGACTTTCTTGAGAATTAAGAGGCATGATAACAGAGGTTTTGAAAATTATCCTTGACTAGTAACTCTTCCTTCACTCCACTGTTTTGTCTATTTGGAGAGAAAACTCTTGTAGAATTGAAGAATGAAAGAATAACCCCATTTTGGTACTATTATAGTATCATATTTCCATCTTTTAAGAGATGTGTATGTATATTTTCAATAATATCACATTGTATAGTTGGGTGAACTTTCATTTATACAAAAGGCAAAGTTTTTTCTGCTGTTGTCCTTGTCCTTGGTCCACCTTTCCCGAAGGATTTTTGCAAATTTTGCCTTTATCCTTGAGAAATATACACCTTTACTTCTAGTTCCTCCTTTTATTCCTGTTAATACAGGTTTTTTTTTTTTTAGATTTTACATTTTTAATTTTATCTAAAATTATATAATACATTTAAATATGATTTCCAATCTATTACTTTCCAATCTGTGATTTAAGTTAATAGAGTTCAATTCAACTTATTATAATATAGAAATTAAATGGTCTTTTTGAGCCATGTGTGTTTCTTGACTATGATTTCAAGTTTTAGAATTTTATGTATTTATAGACTTGCTTTGTTTAAAAATGCTTAATTAGGGGCCGCCCGGTGGCGCAGCAGTTTAGTCCGCGCTTGGCAGCCCGGGGTTCGCCGGTTCGGATCCCGGGCGCCCGCCGACGCACTGCATGTCAGCCACGCTGTGGCGGCGTCCCATATAAAGTAGAGGAAGATGGGCATGATGTTAGCCCAGGGCCAGTCTTCCTCAGCAAAAAGAGGAGGATTAGCAACGGATGTTAGCTCAGGGCTGGTCTTCCTCACCAAAAAGAAAAAAAAAAAATGCTTAATTAGATATTGAATCGATTGAGCATTGTGGTGGTTATTAACTTGGCAAATATTTCCAGCTTTTCACCTGTCAGGCATATGGTAGTATATCGTCTCCAGGCCCTATTGTGGTTGTGAGGAGGGGAACATAGGACTAGTTCTGCCCAGTGAATTCTAAGCAAGAATAATGTGTGTCACTCTTGGACCAGAATATTTCCTTATCGGTACAGGATCTTCTAGAGTTTTCATACTCCCTGGAACAGTGGCTGACAACATTTAAGATGGTGGCTGTCCTGTCAGAATCTAGATCCTTCAGTCAGTTCAGTGATCAGAGCCCCCTGCTGGACTATGGTTGACATGTATTGTGAGCAAAAATAAACTTGTCTTACTTGAAGCCACTGAGATTTTGGAATTGTTTGAAACTACCGCATAACCTAACCTAGACTGGCTGATACAGGTAGTGCTTGGTTTTGACATTTTCTGGATGGTGCTAATAAAATTTCAGATTGCAGCAAACGCTGCCAGTGCTCCACCCAGAACCCTGCAGATCCCATTTACAATCTCTGTACAGTTTTCCCACCTCCTGTGTCCTTTTGCATCTAAAGCATGCACTGAAATTCTCTTCAGAGGACTGCCTCCAAGTTACTGGAGCCACTTACTCTTAGGAGCAGACAAATCATGACTGGTTCATGAAATTCCAGCTTCCTTACCTGCAGAGAGGACAACTTTAAGGTAAATTTACACTCTGGAATTCCTTCTCAGGATCAGTCTGAAGCTATCCTCTGTGGGATCTTGCCTGAAATCTCACCTTTGCTTAACTGCTTCCCCTTTCTTTGCCCTGCTTTCTTGACTCCCTTTTAAGTTTCTCCCGGGAATTCTTCTTAATAAATCACGTGTGCCTCATGTTAGTATCTGTCTCTGTGAAACCCTACCCAAGATAGGAATGGAATATATAGTATGTAGTTTCATAATAATGCTTAAGAAAATATATTTGGCTGGATTTTAACTTGTCATAGTATGTAAGAAAGCATCAAACTTTAGAACGTTGTTTTTTAGCTTTAAACTATTTAAACCAGGAAATGTGCTGTTTTTCACCATATCAAAACAATATTGCTGCTTCATTTTTGTTAGGAAGACATGATTTTTATATCATCATTGCATCATTTCTCCATTTTGGGTGGTGGACTTGTAATCATTCCATCTGTTCACAGTCCTCAAACATCTTCAGATCCCAGTGCACATTATAAGGTATACTTAGAGTTGGGGCTAAGCTTGTGATCACATGAGAGAGCAGAGCTTACTGGCCACACAAAGGTGAAATTTACCAACATACTCTCATTACTGTAGTGATCTCATGGACCGTTGTAACTGGCCATCGATGATGACGATGACATATAAAAATAAACAGTGAAAATCCCACTTCTTTCTCTGGTGATACTTTTTGGTGTGAACTGTTAAATGTTCTCAACAAAATTTATTCTTTTTGCCAAGATATTTTGCACACTATCCACTTTGGTATACAATTCTGACTTTATTTTTTCCTTGTTTACTTGACTTCTGAAATGATGTTGATACTTAATTATATGTTTGTTTAGAAGATGCAATGCTTTAGCAATTTATAAATGTGGAATTTATTTTAAAGCATTATCACATACTTTTAGGTCACATGAGGAAAGGCCAACTGGAAGCAAATTATCCAAACTAGACGACTGAAATGGTGAGGATCCTTTACTTCTTTATCTTCTTCTAAGTTGATAGGATTCATGTAGACAAATGAACTAAGAACAGAACACTAGAGGTATTCTTTGTTTGGATGCGTATCAGCCTCTGAAGAAATAATGAATTTCCTTTCTTGGGAAATGTCTCTTGTCATGATGGAGGGATCTTTGAACTTTATTTTGCTGGTCAAGGGAGGAAGAAGCAGTGGAAAACTCATATATATTCTAATTAATGAAGTAGAATGCCTATAAATTTAATTGCTCCTTATCTCTTTATCAGCTGTTCTATTTTTTCCTCCTTACATCATTTCTTGAGATAACCTTTATTTACGTTACAAACCAAAAGTTACAAGTAAATCTTCAGGTGTCATAAATTTTACAGGGATGCAGATGAAATCCATCTATCCTTTCTCTATGCCTCTGAGATAGAGTCTTAGTTAGGCAATAAATGATGTATCTGATCACAGTAAACATTTGGAAAATAATGTGCCACCATCTATTAAATTTTAACATATATACATATCTTTGAGTTAGCCTATTCTCTTTTAGGAATCTATTATACAAAAATAAAAGTGATAATACATAAAACACATATGCAACAGGGTTTATTTTATCCTTGTTTATAACTGAAAAAACCTGAAATTAATCTGAATATCTAAAAATAGGTGAATAGTTTCACAATTAAGCTACAACTATAACAGAGTATATTTTGCAGCTATTAACACGAGTGAGTTAAACTAATACATCCGGATAGATGCTCTTGATACGTAAAAGGGCAGTTGTAGAAAAATGGATATTGGATGAACCAATTTCTCTTAAAAGAAAAAACTCTCTATATTGGTATGAGCATAGAGTCATATCTCAAAGAATGCACACTAAAATTTTAACATTTAACTCAAGGGCAGCACAGCTGGGGAAAGACTGTTAGCTAATAACATTTTAATGCCTCTGTATTATTTAGCATCATACAGCAAGTACACATTTCTATTGTAATTTTGAAAATGATAAAGTACATAAAGTTTTTTTTTTTTTTTTTTTTGTGGGGAAGACCAGCCCTGAGCTAACATCTGTTGCCAATCTTCCCCTTTTTGCTGAGGAAGACTGGCCCTGGGCTGACATCCGTGCCCATCTTCCTCCACTTTATATGGGACGCCGCCACGGCATGGCTGACAGGCAGTGCGTCGGCGGGCACCCGGGATCCGAACTCGCGAACCCCGGGCTGCCAAGCGCGGACTAAACCGCTGCGCCACCGGGCGGCCCCCCATAAAGTTTTTTAAAGAAAAATTGAGGAATAAAGATAAGTTATTTGCCTCTATTATTTAGGAAGTTCTTTTATTACAATTAGAATTATTTTCTTCTAGGCTGAGCGTTTCTATTTTTCTCTAAGAGTTTCTGCTTTCAGCTTTTGACACTAGATTCCTTTTGGAGCATATATGTAGAAAGACCCATTTCAGGCTTTATTTATATGCAGTACCCACAAATGTAGTATATGATGTAGGAAGGTAAAACTAGCTATGCGAAGATGGCCAAGTAAATTGCCGTTGTGCCATGTCACAAGGTAGTTGTAGCTCCTCCCCTCTATAGATCCACCTTCAAGGTAACAAAGAACACAGATGCCCAAGTGGTTATTTCATAGACATCACTAATGCTCACCAACACCGCTGGGTCTCTGTCTCCTCTGGACACGCAAGAAGACTACAATTTCTCATCACCTTAAAGCTAGGCATGGGCATGAGACTCACTCTGGACAATGACATACGATCCCAGAAGTATTCATTATTTCCAAGTGAACAAGTAATAAGCGTTTGTTGTTGTTGATTACCATAGCAGAAACTGCTGTATCTGACTGATATCAGTTACTGATCAAATTTTAGTTGTTTGCGTAATACTTTGACTTTATGCACCAGGGATTGTCAGAATTTTTGTAAGTAGGAGATATGACATTTTAGAATTATCTATGAGATGAAAGACTTTTTTAATATTCTAAAATTTAGTCTTTTACCCAAAGGGCTTTGCCATAAGATTGATCTAGGTTCATATCTTGGCTCAGTCACTTACTTGGTAATATTGTACAACCGACTCCACTTTTGTGGGCCTCAGTTTCTATCAGAAAAATAAAGTATGTATACTTGTATCATGTAGTTCTGTGAATTAAACGAGAAGATGTGTGTAACTAGTGTTTTATACATAATGTGTGTTCAAAAACTGTTAGCCATCCATTTGGAAGATACTTGTGAAAATATTCTAAGTGGACCTGAGGAAGTAAAGAGAGAGAATTAAGACAAAGGGAAGGAAGCTGTTATTGGTAACAGGAACTCCCACTCCCTCAAATTTGATTAGCTATGCCCTTCAAGGTTCTGAGGTAATGTTGGAAAA
Organism: Tapirus indicus; assembly: GCA_031878705.1. Taxonomy (NCBI): domain Eukaryota; kingdom Metazoa; phylum Chordata; class Mammalia; order Perissodactyla; family Tapiridae; genus Tapirus; species Tapirus indicus. The sequence continues at coordinate 17,116,847 of CM062925.1, forward strand.
GAGTATGTATCCTTTGGACTCTTGCATCTTTAATTGAGTTTATGATCCTTATTCCATCATGGGAGAAAAACTAAGGGTTTCTCTCATCCAGACCTAATCTATACATATGACTGAGTCCTATTTAATTTTCTACTTTATTTTGAATTTATTGAAATATATTATAATCCTCTTCTAGTTTGAGCCCCTTTCCCATCATCTCCTACCTCACAGGTGTTAGCCTCAAAGGTAGGCAAGGTATTATTCCCCTATGTCCCAACTCTCTACTTCTGTTCCAAGGCAGCAACTACCAGGAGAGATCGGAGCAAATGGCAGGGGAATTGGCACATGCACTCTGGCGAGAAAGTCCCACAAATGAAATTTTATAGGTAGAAACACATGCCAGAAAAATGCTGGCAGTTATGCTTTCTGGAAATTGGAATAGTTCATGTACATCATTCACTCGCATATCAGACAAAGGAACAATGTAGATAGGAGAGCTGCCACCTCAGTAAATTGAGTTGTTCATTTAAATAAATCCATGCAAGCCACTGAGAGTTGGGATGAATGTGCTCAGTAATTTAACTTCCAGTTACATATTTTGGAAAGGTATTTTACTATGACACATTTAGACAGATTGGTGCAATTCAAACTTACAAAGTTGTGATATGGTGGTTGATAAATAGTCTAGTCTGAATGAATGGTTGCTCCTGGACAGTCAAGGTGTTTCCACTCTCCCTTGCCAGGGATTGGTTTTGGAATGGCCAATTCTGGCTATTGGTATATGAGCGAGTCTAGAAGGCATTTCTGGCAAAGGTTCCCTGACTCCCTCAGTCTTAAAGAGAAATTCAAGAAAGAGATGGTGTCTTTCTTCCTTTAAATGTTGTCATGTTTGGACATGATGCCTGGAGTTGCTGCAGTCACTTTATGACCATGAGGGTATCATTTTGAGGACAAATATGCCACAAATATGACACTGAGATCTTTCATGACATAGTTAAACCTCTGATTACACTGATCCTGGACTTCTATTGCTAGAGACTTCTTGTTATATAAGATGATAACTTTTCATATTATGTAAGAAATTTGAGTTGGACTTTTTGTTATTTGTGGCCTAAGGCATTTAAATTGATATACAGTTAGGTTACAAAGTTGAATTTGGGTTAGGATTCATAATTATTCAAGAATTAAACAAATATTTATTAAGTATGTAACATATGTATTGCAAAAGAGAGATGGTGGTGAAGAACACAGATGCAATCACTGTCCTCGGATTTTGCAATTGAGTAAGTAATTAGACAAATCTGCACTACAACACAGTGTTCGTATAAAGTATATGGTGTCTGACACCACAGGAGAAGAGTGCCTGACCCAGTCTGATGAGACTGAAGAAGATCATCCAGAGGATAAAACTTCCAGTCTGGAGTCAAAATGACTGAGAGATGTTGGCTAAGCACATGGAAATACAGTAGTCAAGACTCTTTTTTAGTGACAAATGACAAGAAGTTATCGGCTGCTGTAACCAGTAAGCCCAGTGGTAGTTTCAGGCCCAGCTACATCCAGAGGCTCAAATCATATCAGCATAAACAATCTAAATAGTCTGGACAACTGGAGGGATGGAGTTGCCATTTAAAAAATTGGGTTGAGAGTACAAATTTCAGAAGGAAGCTCAAGGAGCCCAGTTTGGGACATGTTAATTTGGGGATGCCAGTTACATTTTCAGATGGGGACCTCAATGGAGTAGTTGGCTATATAAGTCTAGAGCTCAGAGAAATTTATCCAGGCTGTAGTTACAAATCTGTGTGTTGTTAGTGTGTGTGTAGATAGTATTTAAAGTCATGAAGCTGGGTAAGATCACTGTAGGTGTGAGAACAGAAAGGAAAGAGAGAAGATCCTGAGAATGAATTCTTGGGGTTCCAACATGCAAGAGTTGGAGAGAGAAGAGAAAACCAGTAAGGAATATGAAAATGAGCAGCCAGAGATGTGGGATAAAAATTGGGAAACGTGGTTTTGGAAGCAGAGATATGTAAATATGAAAAGTGGAGAGAAGAAAGAGGAGCCTTCCACCTCCACCAGCCTGCGTCTATGTCTCCCCAGTCAGCCTTCTCTCCAGTGTGTGGATGGAACTCACATATTCCTAGAAAAGGCCACCTTTCCCTTTTCTGTATTTTCCTGTACTCTCTGACATGGAAAAGAACTGTTTGGGCTAAATATAGAGGTTTTGCTTTATTTACTAGGTAAAAGTGAGGAAAGAAATGAACAATACTGCAGAAAAATAAGCAAGTAATTATTGTTTTTGTTTCCTTTCTTCCTAAGCCTTCAAACTGAAGTTCCAAGTGGCGACTGAGGACCCCAAATCCGTGAAAGACAGTAAGTTGCTGTTCAGATCATAGCCCTCCTGCCTCACCTTCCTTGACCACAGGGGTCTCTACCACCAAATAGATCTATATTTGCCTGTAGACGTTAATATTCCTGTAAAGTTCGTAATCAGAACATTTGAAGTAAAGGTGATTTTTCTCTTTACTGTTTTCACCATAGTGCAGCCATGTAACCTAGCTTAATGTCTAGAAGGATGTGATATATAGTCAGTGAACAAAAATCTAGTAACCAGGAGAGCTGATTCCTGCACTTGATGGGTCATTAACAAGATTCAAATATGGGAGCAAGTAAGCTTGGAGTTCAGATAATCTGACTCTGGAACCCATGCTCCCAACCAGGGCTTGAACTGCCTCTTGTGAAGATAACACATATGAAAGTGATTTGACAACTTTAAAAGGATTCTGCACATGTCGGTACTAGTACCTTTTTTTTTTTCTTCTTAATTTGAAGGTTAGCCAGGAACCTCTGGACACCGCTTACACTCTGGGTACTCTGTCAAAAACTCCTTTCTAAAGAATCTGTGTGTGTGTGTGTGCGTACATGCCTGCGTGTGTCCTTAAAATCCTGTGCTGTGGATGGATTCGTGGAGCCAATTTAGAAAATGTTTTTCTTTTCTAAGCACCCATTGGCCTTATTGTCACTAGATGGCAGAAACAGATCCTACTTCTGTGGGAAAATGAGAGTTCGTTTTGCATTCAGGAAGGGCACAAAAAAGCTTCCCACAGACAATGTTTACAGGCTTTCTTTATTTTGACATTTCTTCTGAATACATTAATGTTTTTGGAAATTCCCTGTTAGGTCCCCTGCAGGGGTATGCTGCGAAGTGATCCTGGCTTACACAGAAAAAGGATGGCTTGCATTATGCACTTTGCATTTCAGTTGATAATTTTAGTATCAAAGACTACTTTATGTAAGGCAGGGGGGAGAGTGAGAAGGGGGTGGAGTTAAACACTAAGAAAAATCAAGGCACTGTGTCACATTACTAAAGCAGTGCCACTGTAATATTTTCTCTGAGCCAGAGATGCCTTTATTATAATTCATTCTTTTTAGGGTAAATGGAATTGACCCTCAAGGTGTCAAATATAAATATTTTTTAAAATTCTCTATGTGAATTTCTGTATTAGAAAGAGAATGATCTTTTCCTTTCCCTTTTTTCAAATTAGTTATTGCTTCAGAGTGTTATTAGTTTCTTATAATATTAAATTATTGAGACAGTATTTATTTTTAAAGGAAAACTGATGCTCTAGAGGCTGCAGGAACAATGTTTTCTTACTATCCAGATAATCATTGATCTTTAATTGCTTTGTATGTGTGCCAATCATGACCTTCCTTAAAAATGTCTAAATAGAAATGTTTTAGTTCAGAGAAAGCCATTAGTGTGTGTTGAGGCTGAAATTATGGGTTAAAGATTATGCCATGTGCATAGGTTTCCAGGTATCTTTGAAAACACTTTTAAAAATAATCTGCAATCTTAAAAAAATATATTTGTTCCTCTTAGAGAAAATTTTTAGCTCCATTAGGATTATATCTGGCCTGTGGAAAGGACAGTTTTAGCCTTATATTTACTTGCTTAAAATGCAACTTTAAAATATATGTTTCATTGTAGTTGTGGCTGTGGGAATTCCAAAGCCATAGGAAGAAATGCTTGGTGAATTCATTTGCATACCAATACCCAGAATGCTTTTCCAGCTCACTGCTATTTAATCTAAGTCAGCTGGTGTCAGAGCCCAGGGAACAAACTGAACCATTTTGACATGCTTCTCTGTGCACGCACTGAGTTCTTTTTCTGCACCGAGTACACAGTGAAAGCTCAAAATTTCATCTCCACTATAAATTTTTTATAAAGACTTGAATATTTTTTAATCTCCATTTTCGTTACAACTTTCTTTTAACCCTTCCTATGAAACGTTACTCTAATTATTGTTGTGATAAAGTTCTAATTGATAAGTGGATCCAGAACTACCAATTATTTGGAATATAAGTTAACTTGAGTAACTCACGACTCAGAACACGAGTGGGAAAATTAGGAGAAAGGATTCTTCCAATTTTAAAAAAGGCAATTTGGAGAAAGTGGTGTACATTTGGGACGATCTACAGGTTTGGTGGCTGGGAAGTTGATGGTGTCTCATGCACGTCAAAGATGCAGTGGATCTATTTTAAATTGTATTTACATGGTACTGATCAGAGGTAAGTACTAATGAGGTGGAAAGTGCGAATTTCCTGGAAGGTGTGTCAAAAGGAAGTCAACTATGGTGATTTGATAATATTGTTGGTTATTGGTAATGTGTTACATTGTGGTAGCATTGGGGATATGGTTTTTCAAGGTCCTTTTTTAAAAATGCATATGAAAATGTTTACAGATTAAATGATGTGATATCCAGGATTTGCTTTAAAATAACATGGAGTGGGAGTACAAATGAAATAAAGTTGCCAATGTGTTGATAATTTTTAAATCTGGACAATGGATGCATGGAGGGTTATTATACTTATTCTGTCTACTCTTGTATCCACTGAAAATGTTCTGCAATAAAAAGTTTTAAAAAGGAGACATGAAGAGATAAGTCACGAGGGACTTAAGTATTTGAGTTTAGTCTACGTTTCCTTCCAAAAAATGTTGAGATATATGTCCTTAGATTCTTTATCACATGCATCTATTTGAAAGAAAGTTATCTCCTCAATTAATAAGAAAAGGGAAGCCATGAAAATTTCTCTTGATTTATGTTGTCCTTTCACCTGTGTCAGAGCTTATTCTATCCTCCTAGATCTGTAGTCATGCTGTCTTTCTAGATCCTGTTCAGTGATATTAAAAGACAAGTTACAAACATTGTCTCAGACCGCACATCCTCTTCTTATCACTCTCTCTCTCCTTTCATAAGATTCTTCAAGGGATCCTGCACACTTTCTCTAGTCCCTCCTTACCTTACCAGTCATTCTTTAAAAAAATAGTCAAAAAAATATACCATGCAGTCAAAGAAGCAAATGACAATAAAATGAATACCCATGTGTCAATTACCTACGAATAAACAGAACATTACCAGTAACTTAAAATTTCTAATGTGTCTTTCCTTAATCATATCCCCCTTGTGCTATATTGGATATAATGCAATAAGGTAGGCGTTATCTTGAATTTTTTGTTTCTTTTCCATGTTTTTCTTTATTGATTTACTACTATATATATATTATTACACACTATTCTTCAATTTTACCTGCTTGATAACATTTTACACATTGGATCATACTGTAGTATTCTTCTGTGATATGCTTTTTTCACTTAACAATGTTTTTGAGATTTGTCTATGTTGCCATGTGTAGCTACAGTTTATCTATTTTTACAAATGTATATGCTCCATCATATTCTTATACCACAATATATTTATCTATTTGATTGTTGGTAGACTTAAATGATACTGTGCATACGTACATTCTAGTGTGTGCACACATGGTGTACATGTGCACAAATTCCTCTGGGGCATTTTTGGGTCATAGAACATGGGTATCTTTGACTTTTCTATTTAAAGGCAAATTGTTTCCAAGGTATGCACCATAACCAGCAGTGTATAAGTGGTCTGGAAGTTTCATATTATTGTATATGGTATATTCATTCAAGTATTATTAATACTTGATGTCAAAATGGGGGATTTTTGTTAATCTTATGTGCTGGTATGTGAAAAAATAACTTATTGAATTTCCTTGATTACTAAGAAGGTTGAGCATCTTTTCCTATGTTTTGTTGGCCAATCAAGTTTCTTGCTATATGTATTGCCTCTTCAAGATGTTTGAGATTTTCTATTTAGCTTTTTATCCTTATTACATAGATTCCCAGGAGTTCTAGTCACTCTCAAAAACCATTCAATTCTGGTTGCTTCTGCCATCATGTCCATAAAGTTGCTGTTGTTGAGATCTTTACTGATCTCCATGTTAAAAAATCCAGTGGACAATTTCCAGTCTTTATGTTACTTGATTTCTGATTACTCAACTGCATTTAACAACTCCTTTTTTCCTTAACATCATACTCTCCTGATTTTTCTCTACTCTGGCTTTCCCTTTTGGTGTCTGTCTGCTTCTTTCCTACTCTTCTTTTTTGGTACAATCTCTAATAACTGGTGTTTTTCAGGGCTCCATCCTGAACTCTCTTCTCTTTTCATTATCCGCTATCTCCCCAGGACCTTTGAGCAGCTCCTTCCGCCCAAAATCTAAAATATATTCTCTTCCCTCCCCTCTGTAAACTATCTCTTTCTCTCTCTCTCTTTCTTTCCTCCTACCTCATCCAATCCTCACTGATTTTAACACTTATTCAACACTCCATGTTTCAGATTCACTGGAAATTACCCCGGGAGATCTTTTCCAATATCTCAGCCCAAATAATATAACCTTTTAGCACCCTGTGCTTTTTTTATATATCTAGTCATTTGTGTGGCTATTTGTTTCTTGACCACGTGCCCCATTAGACTCAGAGATTTGTGTGTTGACTCTGTACTTGTTTTGTTCATACCTGCATCCCCTCGGCTTAGTATCCTTTCTGATATTTAGTAGGGTCCTAATAAATATACTTGAATGAAAGAGCAAGCAGACTCAGATCTATGTCTTGAGATAAATGGATGGTGTTATAATTTAACAGTAAAAGGAATTTAAGAGGGAATAGAGATTATAGGAGAAGATGAAGGGTTTAATTTTTGACACATGAAGTTCAAATGCTTTTGAGTTGGATATTCAAGAAGAGGGACAGTAGGATGTTTTGATATGTGGATCTGAAACTGAAGAGCAGTATGGATTGGGATTATTGATCTGTAAGTTACCAATGTATAGGGGATAATTGAGATAATGAGAAAAGAAATGGCCCAGGGAGGGTATGTAGCCTGAAAAATACACAAATGCAAATGGCCCTGGGGGTGATCTGGTCTAATTCAGCGCTTTTCTCCTTTTTGATTAGATTTTCTCAGCTCAACACATTAGGCTTGAGAGGCACCAAGTTAAGGAGATAAAATAAGGAGATAAATCATTTCTGAATATGTATTTTTCATATTTCTATATAATCTATCACAGGCACTCTATTATCTGTACAATAACAAGAAGCATGTCCATGTGTTTATTCTTTTTTCAATCATTACACTTCTCAAAGCCCTCAAATGGCTCCCTAAACAATTCAGAATAAAACCCAATTATTTATATCATGGCCTAGAAGGTCCTCTGCCTCCTCCCAGTACAACTTTGTTCTCATTGTCTTCTCCCTTCCACTTTCTCATCTGCTCTGGTCACACTGGCCACCTCAGTGTTCCCTGAAGATGCCAGATGCCCCCTTCCACAGTGCTTCCTCCGACTAGGACAGGTTCCCCTTATGTATTTGCATTGTTTGCTTCCTCCTTTCTTCATGTTTCTGGTCAAATGTCACCTTAACTGAATGACTTTACTTGATTTCTTATCTAAAATAGCACTAGTACTGTTACATTTGGGCCCCTTTCTCCTGCTTTAATTTTCTTTTTCTCTCTTGTTCATTTGTATAATTTGCCTTCCTCCCCTGTCCCTCTTTTGAACATGATAAGGTTGACTAGAGCATGAATACTTGGTGTTTGTTCACTCTTGTAACCTCAGTGCTTATAACAGTGCTTAGCACTTAAAAGTCACTCAATAAATGCTTGTTAAATGAATAAGAGTGTCAAAAAAGGCAGCAGAAGATGCAGAAGAGATATGACATGGTGATTAAGTGCAGGGATTCTGAAGTCTGTCTGCCTGTGCGTGACTCCATCATTCACTAGTTGGAGAAATTACTTCATCTCTGAGTACCTCATTTACCTTATATTCAACTGAGGATCACAATTCCGCTTACTTCATAGTGTTGCCATGAGGATTAAAAAAGATATTACACAGAAAACTCTTGTTCACATGCTAGTTCCAATGCCTGGTACATAGTAAGCACTCAATAAACATTTAACCCTTATTATTATTAGCAGCCAAATCAACGCAATTTATGGATTTCACCACTTATTTAGTAAATATTTATTGAGTACCACTACATGCTAGATATTTTGATGGAGATTATGGTTACAGTGATTAACAGGATGCGGATACACCTTAAAAACTATTTTATGAGACCAGAGTTTATAGATATATTTAAATAATTTTAAATCAACCTGCAATTTATTATCAAGTGTCCAACATTCAAATACACTTTTGAAGAATAACATTTTTTTTTCTTTTTACTTTCTGCATCTGTCAATAGCAATTCAGATTTCCACCAGGGCTTAGCAAGTTGATATTTACTAAAACTCTCTAACTCTGGGAATATTCTCCCCTCAGCTCATGTACTATTAATCCTCAGCTCAATGAAGAGAAACATAAAAATCTTCTAATAATTATACTCCCACTCCAAAATCTGTGGTTTACAAGTACAGGAAACAGTTGATGATAGATTCAAGATACTGCCCCTCTATCATTTATCTTACTTTAAATGTTATCCATCATTGCATTTTTCTTTTCCTTGTGAGTTGAGGAAGCAATAAGTAAGTGGGGCTTATGACTTTAAATAACTTGTACAAAAGTGTTAAACAAAACTATTCCTGCTTCTTCGGTCCCTACCCCTCACCCCAAGCATGTGTTGATGTAAGCAGCAGTCAACACTTCTTGGAGACATTCTTAAGAACTTTTCTTTCAAAATCTTCTTTAAAGCTCCTGTGAAATGTTGCCTAATCCCTCACTTATCAACTTGTGAGTTTGTTTTTTCTCATGGGTTGTTTGTTTTTGGGTTGCTGAATGATATTTCCTGTGCTCACTAGTGTATCATTTAATCCTAATTTCCTCAATGTTGAAAAAAATAAAATTAACTTTGAAAAAGCAAGTTAGAGGTTGGCCCGGTGGCGTAGTGGTTAGGTTTGCATGCTCTACTTCAGTTGTCCAGCATTCATGGGTTCAAATCCCAGCTGTGGACTTACACATTGATCATCAAGTCATGCTGTGGTGGCATCCCACATATGAAAAATAGAGGAAGATGGGCACAGGTGTTAGCTCAGGGACAATCTTCCTCAAGCAAAAAGAGGAAGATTGGCAACAGATGTTAGCTCAAGGTTGATCTTCCTCACCAGAAAATAAGTAAATAAATAAATAAATAAAAATAAAATAAAAAGCAAGTTAAAGGCCTGTCTTCAAACAAGTTGTGATATGTTTTTCAGGAAATTAACAATACATCTGGTTTTATGAGTAATTGTTATAAATTAGGCAACATTAAAAATTGTCTTCTCACCCCATTCCCCCAAACAAAAATATTTTCACCAATTGCTAGCCAGAGTCTAAAATACACATTTGAGTATAATTCCTTTGAATCCTGGAAGTTCTTTGGTCTTTTAAAGTCCCATGTTTAAAGATAAGTTATAATGAAGGAGTATAACCTCAGTCTTTTATTACTCTATCACTCTAGTAAGTTCAGAAATTTGGTCTGGCTGCCTAGAGGGGTGGGAGATGGAGACGTGGTGTGTGGGCTGTGGTTTGTAAGAGTGGGGAGAAACACTGCAATAAGGGCTTATGAGAATGCCAAAGATAAAAGTCACATATTTTACGCTTTTTCCTAGAACTTTCCATGAGAAAATAGATTTATATCTGTGAACCAAAATATGGTTTTAGTTCTAAAATTTAAGGATAAAAAGAGTATTTTTGAATTAATTGGGCTTTTGCTGCCACTCACATTTTAATGGGAGGACAGAATATTTGAGGAAAACAATTTAGTCTCATTAAGTTCTTCCTTTGACATCAGAAGCCCTTAATTTCAAAAAATATTTCCAATTAAGTCTGTGAGTCAGTTAGCAACTTTCTACATATTGTTAATGATATGAGCATTTAGGGTGTTTCCAATATTAGCTTATAAATTAACTGTTCTAAATAGTATCACACATTTTCAATAGCTTTAGCTCAAGCTATACCTCTACTTTCATTGTTAATTTATTTTTGCACCAATAGGCTTCAACTTACCCCCAAAGATTTTGTGAGCTAAGCCTCATGATTGTTTTTAAATGAAAAAGCTTAATATTGCTATTAGCAACTAGGTATAATGCTCATCACTAAAAGAATTATGAAACTCCTAGGGATGAGCTGGAGATTTTAATAGTCTGCATAAACCAAGGAGAGAAATTAGATTCAATGTTGAGAGAAGAGAATACCATTTACCAGTGCATGACTGTTAAGTGGTTGCTACAAACCAGGCTCCATATCAGATGAAAAGGCAAACTCCTCCTAGTCATAAAGCTTATAACCTTGTGCTGAACAAAGGCAAATAAGCAATTCTTTGACAAGCATGCTAAGAAAGACTAAAGAAGGTGTCTTAAGAGAACTTTCAGCATATCTCAAATGTTCAAGAATCTGGAAGAAAAAGAAGAACATTCCAGGAAGAGGGAAGCGTGTGCCCAGGAGAAGCCATGATGAATGCACTAAGATCTCTAGTAAGGCAAGATCAGAGAGATGTGGAAGAGTGCTGAGAAATATGACAGGAGAGGCAGGGGGCTTTGAAAAGCGTGGTTAAATGTATGGACTTCATCCTGTAGATTGTATAAACCATAGAGTTTTAGAAAGATCATTCTAAGTGCATTTTGAAAGAGATTGGAGTCAGAGTGATAAGGCTCTAATCAAGCAAGAAATCAAGAGGAAACTGATCAAGGTGGTGCTAGTCAGAATTGAGAAGACAGGAGGAATTTGCAAGTTGCTTTAGGTAACTGATTGGCTGGAGAATGAAAGGAAGGGAGCAGCAGGTTTCTGACTTGGACAACTAGTTCAAGGGTAGCATCATTTTGATAGAAGGTATGGAGGGAGAAAACATATAAGAGTAAAAGAGGATGTGTAACTTGAGCACGTTTAACTGGAGGTTAATGGGATATATGGATACAATGCATTATGGGAAGTTAATAACAGAGACTTGTAGCTCTATAAAGAGATCTCTCAAGAGACAGAGATTATTTGAAGTTGTTAGGAATTGGAATAAGATTGCACCAAGAGTGAGTAATGTGAGACTAGAATGAACTAAGAAGGTGGCATTGGAGGAACATCAAAATATAAGAGCCTTGCAGATAAGGCAGATCTCCCAAAGGAGGATAAGTAGTGTGGTCAGAAAGTAAGTAGAAAAATGAAAGAATGTTGCATTATCAAAGGGAGAAAAAAAAAACCTTCAAAGAGATGGGAATGGTCAATAGTGCCAAAGGCATCTTTGGGATTAAGGGAAAGGAGGATTTAAAAGTGACCCTTGGCTTTAGAGGTTAGGAGGTGATTACTGATCTTAACAAAAGCAATTTTAGTGAACAGGAGTCAAATGTTAAAGTGGTTAACAAGTGACTGGGAACTGTGGAAATTGAAAAGTGGATGTATATTATTCCTTTAGAAGCTTGATTCTAAAAGGAACAAGAAATAAAAAAGAAAAGGTGTGAGATAGAGAGTGGGCAAGCAAGAAATATTTTTAAAAATCTTACTTTTATTCTTTCCCTTTCTTTCTTTTTCAATGGAAGAGGAGTGAAAGAATCCAGTTGAGAGGAAAAACATTAAAGAAATCAATTGCACGTAATATTCCTTCTAATTTATAAGATATTTAACGCCAATAAAGGTGGAAGTGTATCTTTCAGAATAAAAGTGGTCTTTGATATTAAACACTTTGTGCAAAACTCCCTATTTCTTTTCTATTATGATGTTGATCAGTAAAAACTTGATCATTGAGTGGCACCTTTGATCTAGATAAGGGGCAAGGGTCTATTCTTGAACAGGAATAGGGCCATTTCTTTCTTGGAAGCAGCATGGGATGAGGTTGTGATGTTTGAGGAGTGAATCAATTTTTTAAAAAAGGTAAGAGGCACGAAGTTGAGGATATAAATTCCAGATGATCTTGGTTTTCTCTACAAAATAAGAGGCAGATATATATTGGGAGTAAGTAGGTAAACATTTAATACTGGTTTCAAAGGAATAATGAAATTTTTGGAACAGATGCTCTAGAAATGGAAAAGAGTACTAATAAAAAGCATTAAAAATTACTTATCACCTTAGAAGGCATTTTTAAAATCAGAAGCTATATATTTGTAAAAGCACCAAACGTCATGATTTTGTGATTTTTCTCTAGCACTGCTCAGTATGTAGAAGTGAAGAGAGTGGATGACTGGGCTTATCCAGGGCTAAATGTTTATAGGACACGGACAGAGGAAGGATGAGTCCAAAGGACTTGAGATGCTGGCGAGAGAAGGACTTAAATCATTGACCAAGGATTCTAGGCCAAATAAGGAGGAGGTAAGGCCAGGAGAAAGCCCATGTAGAGACCTGAAAGAAAAAGAAGGGTAATGCTTGATATTTCTGGAAGTGTAGGTACATCAGAGAAAGAGGGAAAGGATCCAAGCACTTTTGGGAACTACATAACATCAGAGCTATTGTAACTCTCATTAATTGAGAGAAGTAACAGTGAAAATAAAAATTACCTTGAGGAAATAGGAAAGTTATTTTACAAAACAAATCAGGATGAGTTTCGATTGATATAAGTGCAAAAGTGTTATCTTTCAGGGCAAAAACATAATGACACAGAGTAGAGAAATAGGGAAAAGTGAGTGGAAGAGAATAGATTTGGGTAGTATCTAAACCAAGGTCCATATATTTAAGGTATTTTGGGGGAGGAAACAACCTCAAAGGAAAATACCTTTGGGGGAGGTATTTCCAACTCCCTAGTGATGCCCATTACAGAATTCTTTTCTTTTGGCCATTTCAGAAATATGAGGATTTAGGGACATTTTTAAAAAGGTAGTTGGATGTGTGAGGCAAAAAGTGAAAGTAAAATTTCCTAATTGCCAGGAACTAAAAAAAAAATCTACAAAGTTTTCTCAGATTCCACCCATAGTGCAAACAATAGGCTATCAGGAGCAATGTGCAAAGAAATCATTTGTTGCATAGATATATTTATTTCAGACAGAACACCAGGAACCTATATCATGTTCTTGGTATAATTTGTGACTTTTTTCCCTTAGGGGTACTAAAAAGAAAATAAGATTTCTCCAGAACAGGACAATTACATACAAAGCAAATGTTAGCTAGTTTCTTCTCTAATGCAGTAGGCCACTGAGCCAGACTTTCAGATGGGCCCTTTAACGTTTCAGTGTTCTCTGTGGGCCACAGCTCTTGTCAAGCAATGCTCCCTGGACAGCTGGCTCTGCCATGAACCATCTGGAGTTCCAACTCCCTAGTGATGCCCATTACAGAAAAGTTTCAAGTCCTTATCTTCACCTTTAGGGAATCTATATATCATTTAATGAGACATCCAGCAGCACATTTGAAGGATGATGTTGACCATAAAAAAAAAGTGTTTGGGAGAATTACTAATAGTTTTATTTTAAAAGCAATTATAACTATATCAAAACTATTGATATCAGGATAGATCCACCTTCCCAAGGAGCAAGTAGCTAACACAAATTGAGCAATTACTATGTGCCAGATACTGTGCCAAGTGGTTTAAATGAATTGCTTTACCACCCCAGGAAGTAATAATTTATAAATTAGTAATCTGAATTTGCATAGGTTAAGTGACTTCCCCAATAACTGAAAAGCAGGGCTATAAACTTAGAACAATTTGTGTACATGTGTTCCTTCAACTTTTGTTTATTGAGGACCTGCTGGGTTTAGGATATCATTTTGGATACAGGGAATAAGAAGATATATAAGCCATATATCTTTCAATCAAGCAGTTCACACTTAACTAGGCCAGATGAATATGTAAACTACCTTCTAAAATATAACATGACAGGTTCTAAAATAGAATTGTGTATACAGTCCTTTGGGGGCAGACAGGAAAGCAAACATTTTTTTTCTAAGGAAGGAGAGAAGATTGCACAGTAGAGGTGAACTTTGAACTGGGCTATAAAGTATGACTGGTTTCCACTAAAGGAAGTTTGCATATACTGGAATGGTTCAGCCTGGACCTTTATTCTCTACAACTTGAAAAAATGTATAAGTTATCATTTCAAAAAATTTTTACTGCTTTCTGTGCTTTTGCCGGGGAGGGGAGTGAATAGTGTAAAACAGAGAAAGGAAAGAAACAAAAACTAGAGAAAGAAAAGGATGGAGCCAGAAATCAAGAAAGAAGACAGAAATCAAAAAGTAAATATATGAGAAATAAAAATAAAAGCAAAAGAGGAATTATAAATGATGTTAGAAGTGACTGGAAAAAAGAAAGAAGAGTGGAAGAGGAGAGAGGGGATCAGAGGTCTGGAGGTAAAATAAAGGAGGGGAGAGTCACAGTGAAGGAAAGAAAGGAGAGATTTGGGTGAGAAGGCAAGAGAAGGCATTACATTATAGTAATGTTGTTTTAGGCTCTCATAATAAAAATATAATATGATAATTCTCATGGAAAATTTTCTCATAAAAAATTGAAAATGCTTGCTGAAAGTAGCTAAAATAAAAAGTTTGCAGAACATGTATTTGCCTTCCGTGTAGACACAATGACATCTTCAAGTATAGGAGATAAAGTCAAAGAGAATCTTAAGTGGTAGCTTTCAAGTGTCCTCTTTTCTTGCTATGTGTCTGAATCATATTTTGAAAACAAAAATCAGTGATGCTGATTTTGGAGTCCATCTTCCAAAAATAAAATTTTTACTTTTCGTGGAGAATAAATAGTTTTGTTTTAGTATCTTAAATAAGGCACTCGGTTCATATATGATTTTTCAAGGTATAATTTTTCCTTAGAAATCCTGATGTTCTAACTCTTTCATATATCAGTAGCTTGATGTGGTTTCAGAAAACTGAAGACGTCTTCAAGGAAGTGGTTATACAAGGCTTTGGTACTTCATGAAAATTTCATTTCTGTTTCTGTAGAAATGTTTGTGTTTCAATTCCACTCCCACCCACTGTTTTTTTGTTATTGTAGATGATGCTGCTCTGATGTCTTTAAGGGTGTGTGTGTATGTTTGTGTGTGTGTTTATGGTTTATGTTGTTGTTATTATTGTTCTAATAGAAAGACTTTGGGGTGTGGTAGACTTCTCTGACTCTTGCAACAC
Organism: Tapirus indicus; assembly: GCA_031878705.1. Taxonomy (NCBI): domain Eukaryota; kingdom Metazoa; phylum Chordata; class Mammalia; order Perissodactyla; family Tapiridae; genus Tapirus; species Tapirus indicus. Next base: position 17,132,192 of record CM062925.1, read on the forward strand.
ATAACAAACAGTCGGTCAGAGAAATGGCAAACATTGTCTGTATTCTCTGTGCACTTGGCAGGGATTTTTCATATTGTACATTATTGGCTCTGCTGTGTGATAGCACAACAGAGCCTTTGTAATGCCCTCAGCAGAGCTATTTATATACTGCGACTCTACAAAGTATCCTTCCCTCTGCTGGTGTTCTTCCACAGGCTCAAAGAGAAAGTAATTCGCCCAAATAAAAGAAGTATGGATTGACATTACTCAGAGCACAAAACGCTGCAAAGGCAAAATAAGTCTTTATGTGGCTCACATTAAGTATTATTATTTTCAGTTGAATGGCAAAATGAGGGTTAGCCCCAAATGAAGTCAGGATGTTTCTTTCTAGCAGGGCAAGATGATTAGAATCCGATTGATATGCACCTGTATTTGATGCTTTAAATATGTTGTGTCAAAAGTCCCCAGACCCCAGGGTCATCTGGCTTTCAATAATTTCCTTCAACAACTGTTTGCATCAAAACATAAAAAGATGAATGTCAAGAGGACCCCTGCTACCTGTGCTTACTTCTTGAATTGGATTACTGAAAATTTAAATGACTTGACTTACACACTACCTGATAAGGAGAGTAGATGTAAAATCTAACAACAAAAAAGAGGGAACCAATGTTATTTTATCTTCAATTTATCGTATTCCAACTAGTCCCTTCCAATCTGAAACAGATAGTTAAATTATCTAGGAAGATAGTCATAAGTTTCCTTCATATCATATTTAGGTTGACACTGCACCTTATACATTTGAAGCTTTACTTCCTTCTCAAAATTAACCTGAAACATTTATGTCTTCCTGAATTCACTGAAACTTTGTCAGTGCCGTTATGCTTGTACTTTTATAAGGACACCTGGTTGAGATGACATTCTAATATTAGCTGGACATGGGATGTGCTCTCTGTTAGTAAACTCAGCCAACAAGGGCCTGCCTGCAATCTGATGTTCGTATCATATTAAAAATTCTGATATTTGGATTCGCTCATAGTCATGACATGTTCAACAGCATGACTTTAAAAATTGCATAAAATGCATAAAAATAATAAGGGAAAGAGATACTAGCAGAACACGATGCTCCAGTTAATGTCACGCTAACCCGAGGATATAGAAAATGTCAATTTTCAGTGGTTAAGGCAGAACACAGATGTGTGTGCAGTCCCAGGAAAAAATGATTATATAAAGAGTGATGATCTTTTATTTGCTATTTTTTCACTTCCTGGTTAACTGTATAAAAGATCAGGGAGACGCAGGTAGAGTAACTTTCTGGTCCTTACTAGCACGATAATGTAAATCCTAGGAGGAAATAGGAAAAAAGAAAAATGGCTTTCTATTTTTAAAAATAAAGGTTTGTCATGTACTTGCTTAATGAATGACATTATTTTAATGAAAAAAGAGCAGGTATTTGTATTCTTTTCCCAATATAGTTTTATAACTATTTCCTACTGGGGGGATTTTTTTAAAATCTCCTCCAACAACTACATATCCAGTTATTAGCTGATTTGTTTCCTCTGTGTAGAATACAAGATAATTTCATTACAAAAATTTACTTAGATTTATCATCAAACAAAAATAGTTTAATATATTTTATGAAAACTTGTTGAGTTCGTAAAAAAATGAAGACCTGAAATGATTTGTATTCCAACTTTCAAATTTTATGTGTGAGACAAAATACTTACTGTAACAAAATTAGTGTGAGTAAGAAGAAGTCATCTGAACTTGAAATACAGAGGATTTAGCTAGGTGTAAGGAGGCTGTACTTCAAATTAGATTTCTAATTTGATTCCTCAAGAGGCTGTAGAATTTTTTTCCCTGAAAAATAACTATGCTAGATCTTCAAAAGTATGCCATGGCCTTTGAAAATGCCATTAGCTCTCCCAAATAGGCTATATAGGGCTTGGCTCTCCTTGAATGACTTCTCAGAGTAGAAACTCACTCAGACAAATGTCTAAAACAGTTTATCCCAAGCACATCTTGTGAAATAGGAGGCGATTTCAATGTTTGGGAAAAATGGATTCTCCTGTCAAATACATGTGTGACACTTTGCATATTATAATCTCTCAAATTTCAAAAGCATATCAATATATCAAACCCTCCGAGAAGTTCCACAATCAAGAAAAATGTTTACCCTTGTTTGACACAGCATTTTAAAATGTATTTGACCATGGAGTCACTTTATTGCACAATACCCAGGGAAACTAGCCTTTCACATAACACAATTTAGGCATATCACCCGACAGTGGAGAAAAGTAACTTCATTTAAAAAATAAACTGTCCTACAGGGTATTAAGTAATGTACAATGTTGTCTTGTTTGATGTTCACTGTAAAGCTATGTGGTAGGGATTGCCCTCATTTTAAAGATGAGGAAACTCAGGTTCAGAGAGGTTTAGCTACCTGTGTTGGTGACAGAAACTATATAAGCAGCTGGGCTAGAATTCAAACCCAGGTCTACGTGACTTCAAAGCTCAGGACTTGGCCTCCTTTCACTTATCTCTTGAAAATGCTTTGCTATATAGTTTGGCCCATCACCTGATTTTTATTCCTTTCTGTGGATCAGAAATAGAATAAATGAGTATTTCAAAAAGTAAAACGTAGTCAGTGATCACTTATTTATTATTGAGTTGCTACTGAGATCATGCTATTTGTGTTTTGAAAGAACTTATTCTTCAAGACGTACCAAAAAAGTGCTTACATTACAATAAGAAACTGTGTTTGGTAGGAGCCCAGGTGAATCGAGCAGAAACTGCGGAGGGGAAGAGCTTCCAGCGGGGTTAAAGCCTCACTTACCCTTCTCCGGTTTAGACCATATGGGGCGTTATTATAATCACACTCTTGCATCCTTCTCCTTGCCTATCTCCCCCTAAGTCTGTAGTGGCTGAGTAAATCCCTAGCGCTGTTTAAAAATAACTCTCCATCTACTCCAGGCGTGTGCATGAAGAGCTGAAAGAGATGAGAGAAAAATCACGTGTACGAGGTGACTGGTTTGAAGTCCTCACTGCTACTCCATTTCCCACAATTTTCCCCGGTCTTAGACTACTATTTCACATTTTCTTTTCTCTCCTCAAACTTCTTATCCCAGTTCCATGTTATCACACTCTGCTGATGACCTTGCTACCTATTTCACGAGAAAACCGAAGCAGGGAAGAATCAGAAGAGAACTTCCGCATGCTCCCACGTATATCAGTGCACTTGCGTGTGTATCTGTGTTCTGCCTTCCCTTGGTTACCATGGAATAACAGTTTATCCTTATTTCCTTTACAGTAAAGGTCCTCAAAAACTTCTGTGCACTCATTATCAAGAATTCTCCTCCCAAACTCTCTTGAACCCATCCCAATCAGGATTTTGCTCCTATTAATCCACTGAAACAGCTGTTGTCACAGGCAACAGTGACCACCGTGTTGCAAAATGCAATGATTGCTTTACAACTTGCCTTTGCAGCAGCATTTTTGATGTAATTGATCACCCTCTCCTTCTTGAAACAGTCTCTTTAGTTAGATTCCAAGACACCATCCTCCTACTTGTCCTGCCTAGTGGCTGCTCCTTTGAGTCTCCTTGGCTGGTTTTGGAGAGCCATGAGATCACTGGACCTATTCTCCTTTTTGTCAACTTTCACTGCTTGGGTGAGCTCATCTCCTAGCTTTAAATGCCATCTATTTGTTGATGACTCGTATAAATACTCCTTCTCAGACCTCTTTTTCCTAAGTCTCCACGTTGATATCTAATAGGCACTTCAAATTCAAAGTGTCAAAACAGAAATCCTGAAATTCGGTTATACTTCCTCCTTCTGCAGTCTTTCCCATCTCAGTAAATAGCAACTCCATCTTTCCATATATTGTTGCTGGTTTAGAACAAACACTTCATCATGTAGGACAGCAATCCAACGGCTCAAGGCATTGTCTACCTGCTGACATCATTGTATTTAATAGACAATCTTTGAGTTCTAAAAGTTTATCTATTTCTGTAATGGATATAGTAAGAACAATGAAACTTGTAGGCATCAATCCTTTACCTAATTCCTTAATTATGAAGCAAATTCCTTGATGATGATGAATGAGGCATCCAGTAAGTAACTAGATGATTGTGATGGCAGAAGCATGGTGAGTAGATAACGAAAATCTAAATCCAGAAAAAGCATTTTTTTTTCCACTGAGCCAAATCTCTGCTCTCTCCATGATGGAAATAGTTTAGTGTAATGAGCAAGGCATCAAGTGGTGAATTCATTCTAGGGCTTTATGGGTTTCAGATCGATCTATCAGGTTGGCATCTGGAAACTTAGCAGTGGTAGTAGCCAAATCAATTTGGGTGAAGGGGAGTCCATTTAATTGGGCTGATATGTAGCCTCTGTCTTTGCCATACTACAAACTCTACACACTTCCTTGTAAGTCCATTGTGAAAGTACTGGCTTAAGGGAGTTCCTGTGAAAAAGAGGCTAAATGGCATTCACAGAGAGGAGTATCTCTCTGTGAGTATCTGTCTGCCTGATTATTGAAAACCCCTTCAACAGTGGAGATGAGCATTCACGGGCACAAACATCCTCCCATGTTGAGACTATTTCAATAGATCTACCCAAATACCTTTTCTTCAACCAGTATGTTATTAATCCTCAAATATTTTGAATCTCTGACCATCTGAGCAAATCGTAGCCACTATTCATATATTGTATAAAGCTTTACATCAGACTATTTCTCCTTCCAGGCAAAGAAGGCAATGAGCTGTGTCATATATGGTCTACCCCACAGAAAATTTTCTTTTCTATGCTTCCTGGCTCATCCTTAGGGTACACTCTGGTTGGGGCTAGTATATGGTACAAAACCACCTGTAAAACAAATTCAATTTTTTTCTTCTTAGTTAACTAATCATAGAGAACTCCTCATGAGCCCATGTGTGTGGGTTGAGAGATCAATAGAAGCATGGCAGGAATTGTCACACTGAGAGTTTAAGTCAAATTTTCCTGCAACTTACTTGCACATTCAGGCTCTCCTGGCCTTTACAATAAGTAAAAGTTTCACTTGGCAATCAATGGATGTTGGGTGCATCTGAGTTCACGGCTTTGAATAACACTAAGCAGGTCCGGTCACATGGTTGTCTGTTATTTAACAGTGAAGGGTAGAAAAAGTCAAGAGTTATTTCTCAAAAAGAGAACAGCTGTTTGCCGAAGAAGACATGATTTTGCTATAAACCCTAAAAGACATTGATGTGATGTATCTTTCGTATATAGCAAGCCCTAAACAGCAGCCCAACCCACCACAGGTATGGGGGGTAACAATGGACCTACTGGTTCATGGGATCAAATGACAGAAACATTTGTTTTGAACCTGGAACATTTGAAAAGCCTGTTCTTGTTCTGAGTTTCACACAGAGCTGGCACATTTGGGGCATCCAGTAATATGGGTAGAAAATCACATCTAAATGTGGTATACACATGCAGTTTTGATAAAACAAATTTCAATTGATGTATTGGGGGACAGTTTGAACATAATGCAAATTTTATGTTTCTTTATTTATGATTGTGAGAAAGACTAGGTGAATGCAGAAAACTGTACACAGCTGAACTGAGCCGCTTAGGAATACACAAAACACACCCACCCACCCAGGTACAAACACACTTCAGACATCTACCCACTGCCTCGGTTCACTGTGTGTATTATGAGCCACGCCCATCCACATCTGGTGTAACAATGTTCTATCTGGCTTCAGATAACCCTTCTTCTACCACGTCACAATAACTCACATGCTGCATTCCTACCATCACTCATAAGCAAACTTCAGGTGTCTATCAAAGAAAAGTACCATATTTATTCATCGTATTTATGTATTTCCTAACCACTTGACACGTGTAAAACTGTGCCACTGTTTTGGCGAATTTTAGGAACACGTATGTCACATTAGAGCAGAACTGACTGTACTACACAATTTGGGAGAAAGAGTCCCACAAACAGGAAGATAAGTCAGATATCTGGAGGCCAAGAAATTATAATTTTCCACAGAAAATTGAATAATAAGGACTGAGAATTGAAGCAAGAATGAGGATGCAGTATCAATGTTTTGAGTATTTACTATGTTCTAGACACTGTGTTAGATATTTTAAAATTCATTATTTCATGGGAGAATGCTGATGGTAATGTCAGAATGGTAGGACAAACATCGCACGACCCAGAAAGGAGTAGGAATGGCTGAGGGGAGGCAGTTTTAATTATAGATTGTTAGAGGTGCCAGAGTCATCTAGTCCTTATAAGATAGCTGGACTCTGTCAAAAGTATGGTTTCTTTGAAAAGGACATATTAATAGGCAAAGAAATGCATAAATATAAGATTCTCAGGCATTCTTCCCTTAAGCAATTTAAAATTTATTGTGAGAGTTAAGACATATTCATAAAACAGTACTAATATGTGATACATTGTCAATGCCTAACATGTGCCATGAATTCTTTGGAGTTGGAGCCATTAAGGAGGCTTCTTGAAGCAGATGCTGATTTTACTACTTAAAAAGCGGTTTGAATGTAGATAGACAAGAGGGAGAGGTCATTCTGAGAGGAAGAAAGAAAGAGTCAAGGCAAAAGGAGAGGGGAGAATGTACTTGATGTGAGAAAATGGTTTCAAGAAGAAGGAAATCCAAATAAAAGAGAAAGAAAGCAAGAAATAAGTCAGAGACACTCAGTACAACAAATTATCGGTGTGCTTAGAAAAGTGTTCTCAGTGGAATAGCGGGGAAGGAAATCAAATCAGCTAAATAGGATGGGGGGAGGGAGGAAATAGAAGCAGTGGGGTTCCGACCATTTATTTTATGAAGTTTGATGGAAAAGGTACCGCAGCAGATAAAGGGTTCCTAATGTTCAAGCAAAGTTATTTAAGAGACGTATGCACATGCTTGAAGACAGGCTTGAAAAGTGTATACAAATCTTAAATCAATATATATTTTTGACCTGAGGATAAACTATACTTATAGGCCAGGGTATTTCTTTTACTAGATTGTCTCTGAATGATTTTGCATTACCTTTTCTATTTTTGTTCCTTTATAAACTTTTATTTTCTTTATTATCTCCTTCAGAGTAAAAAGTGTATATTTTTATCCAAAAATCTATAACATTTCAATTCTAAAATAAAAATTATGAATATTCTTATAGTTTTCTTTGTGAATATTCATTCTGCCCAAACCATCTTGCTTTGAAAGTGTTTTAATCATTTTGTCATATTCAGTTTTGTTCCCCAGACCGCAATCCCTTTTTTTCTGATATAGTAATCTAGAATGTGGTTTAATTAAAAGGAATACCTTTCAATGAAGATGCCATTTAATGGTAATTTTCATGTATAGCCAGTAAGAATTTGTCATTTGCATTCTGGAGGGAAATTCAGTAGCACATATGAAGAGTCTTAAAAATAATTGTATCAATTGATCTAGAAACTCCAGTTGAAATAATTTAAGAATACATTTTAATGTATTTCATTATAGTGTTATTTATAATGGTAAAAAATTAGAAAAACTCCAAATGGTAAGGTAAATCATGGTAAAATAAGTCCACCTATTCAGTGGAGTGTTAAGTAGCAATTTAAATATGTTTTCAAATCTATACAATGATATGAGTAATGCTTATACAATGATATGAGTAATGCTTAACGTATAGAGTGTAGGGAGGCGAATAAAAAATAAACATATTTTAATATGAGTTCCATGGTATGAGTAATGTATATATGTATGTATAATATACATCTGAAATTTATAAAAATTAACCAGATTTTGTTTTGTTTCTTGCTGATTTGTGGCTTAAAGATGATTTGAACTGTCCTTTTTGCATCCACCGACATTTTACAAATTATCTATTATAAGCGTAAATTACTTCTATAGTCAGAGAAAATAAAAAATATATTTTAAATGATAAACACACAAAAACATCAAAACTACAAAATTATAAGATAGCAAGTTAACTCAAACTCTGATAAAGCTTGTGCACAGATATGACAATGTGACGTTTTCCACTGTAATTCTCATCATGGGGAGAGTGGCTACAATTAGAAATAAGCCAATGCTTAAGCTTCACTGTGTAACCTTGGAAGATGCTGATGATATAAGTAAAGGAGAAATCTAAATCTTTTGGGGGGCATTAGGTGCTTTTTTAAATAGGAGTTAGGTTTGCTACTGAAGTATTTTGCTTGTCACCAGATGCTTCTCTTTAGTTTTTATCAGGACTGTGGTTCTTCACTCCTGAAAAATTAACTACCGTTTGGCCAGTGTGCAGATGCTAAATCGAACGCCTGTTTTCAAGACATGAACAGTTGATAGTCTGCTGACTCTGATCCATCTGATGCTACATGTTACATTTTTTGAGGCAGTGATATGTCAAAGAGCAATCTCCACCTCTAAATGATGGGAGAACATGGGTTTTCTCTGTTTATTTTTTTTCCTTTTTAGAATACAATCTCTTAGGTTTAGTTTTTGTAGTTCTTATGTTCAACACCAATTTCTTGCTTATTTTCTTGTTTTTACCTTTTGTTATTTTCCACTAGAATACATCATGACCACAGGTACCAGCAAACAATTTCTCTGGTGACTTTATCCTAAGAAATGTCTATCTCTCAGGTAGAAACCTTTGCTTCTATTTGCAAAGCTATATCCCAGGTAGGTTTTGCCATGATCTCAGCTTTGCTTTCAGAGATAGATAGATATAGATACATAGACAGAAAGATCTGTGCTTGTGTGTGTGTGTGGGGGTACATATACTTCAAATCATAGCTATAATGAGTTTTATTTGTCATCTTGAATTAAATAAGTTGCATTAATTTCAAGAGCTTGAAAGAATGTGGTGTATGTTTAGGGATGAAGCAACAAGTAACTTCTCCATTCATCCAAAGTTTGTTGAAAGAGTAGTTAACCAGTAGAACACAAGAACCTGTGGAGCAGACAAAGATTAATTATACCTGTACTCATGCAGCAATGTTTGTGTTCCAAACAAATTATATTTGCTTGTGTTTAAATGATGCATAAATCTGATGCGTGCAGATGAACGTGTGTTCAGGATGGGTGAGCACACTTGTTTGAATGTCATATTTATCCCTGTATTTTGTCAGAAAATTAACTTCTTTGGAGTTTGTGCTTGAGCTGAGCATATGGTTGTTGATCTCTGGAGATGACAGCCTATCTGAGCAATAGCTCCTTATGGCTCCTGCTCTCCTCGGCTGGCAGATGCTTTGGGCTTTTCTACAATTAAGTGGCGATCATCACTGTTTTCTTTGAGCACTGCTGTGCCTTGTACTCTGAAGTGTTTTGTTAATCACTGTCTGCCTTCGACAGAAGCTGCCAAAGCTCTCGTTAAGTTTGAATTTTGAGATGTCATGCTCGAATGATGGAATTTCATCCTTTTTCTGCATGAATGGAATTGGCTATGGAAAGGTGCCAGAAAAAAGTCATGTCACTAAAATATACTTGCTTTATATTTGGGGGGTGAAACAAAAGGCGGTCGGGGGGAGGGGGTTCCCAATAATTTGTCAACTCTGGAGCTTGTAGTTTCCTAGGTGATAGAATTGTTGGGTGCTCATCCTTATTAACAAGAATGGTTCCTTTACCGTGTATATCAGCAGTCGGTCATTTCCTTGTTCACAAGTGAACTTTCAGTCTTTTCTCTCACTTGCCCCAAGACACTTCATGGCATTTGTTATCGACTCTCAGTGGGTTGAAACAGAAAGTAGTATGCAAGTTGCACGGGAGCAAAGCAATTTCTTTAATAACCTGTCTGTCTAATTGGGGGCAAGAGAAGATATTTGGTAGTAAAGGGGAAAAAAGCCATTTTTGCCCTTCAGAATAATTGCTTGAAGTTGTATAGAGACTGAAAACTAATGCATCTGTTGAGTATTTAATGATTTGCTGCAGGAAACTAAGTGTTATGGGAAACATGGTTTGAAAAGACATTACCCATTTCTCTTGGTGAATCTAATTGTTTCAGTTGAATGAGTAAAAGTAGGAAGTAAGCCTTGAAGAAAAAAGTACTTAGAGTAATTAGCTCTAACGCCTATTCACTGGAGTCATAAAGCATTTGAAAATTTATTAAACTGATCTGTAAAGTCCTATCCTTGGAAAGAATGATATCTCCTACTTGTTAACAAACTTCAAAAGCAATATTGTTTTTGTGTCTGCTTTGTCTGTGGCTGAATTTGTTTTACTCAATAACATATGTGATGGATATTTTGTTGAAATGTTTTAATGATCACAAACAGAACAAAATTCAAACCTGTTACTCTGCAGCAGGAAGAATGGCTGCTCTGACTAGAGTAACCTTGTAGCATCCTTACTTCTGTATGAGTACAGCATGCATTTTCCATAAGTCCAGAAATAGATGTCACAACACACTGTTTGAGTACAGTGCCCACTCCTTTTAGACTGTCTTAGTGAGTCTGCATGTTGAAAGTGCCTGAGTAAAATGTTGACTGAGTGTTCTGAGGCAAGATATTAGTTAATGTTTTTTATGAGTGTATAATGACAAGGAAATTATTGTTAGCTTCCACATTCTAGGAATAATTGAGGAATGCACTCTAGTCAACTTGCACTGTAACAGTACATGAAAACCATATGATCTGAGACAGAAATGAGAGGGAAACAGTCAGATAAGTTTTCGAGTATATAAATTCCAATTTTAATCTTTTGTCCTATGTTTAGACCATGAAGAGTGTCATTCATCTGACTCATCCAATGAGATCTTAATGAGTCTTACTCATTATTTGACTCATGTGATGAGATCCTTTTGCCCCAAATCTCTCCTCTACCTGCATTTAAAGAACTGCCTTTAGAAAGAAAAATGATGTTACATTAAAAAACACAGGACTATAAGATCTGAGATTTGGGAGCTATGGGCTACTGGGGAAGCCATAAAACTCTTCAAACTTCATTATCTAGCCTGTGTACCTCAAAGTGGTGCTATAAGTATAATATAAATTGAATTGGGGCCGGCCTAGTGGCGTAGCGGTTAAGTTTGTGCACTCTGCTTCAGTGGCCCGGGGTTCCTGGGTTCAGATCCCAGGTGCAAACCTACACCGCTCATCAAGGCATGATGTGGAGGCATCCCACATACAAAATAGAGGAAGATTGGCATAGATGTTAGCTCAGGGCCAATCATCCTCACACACACACACACACACAATACCCCAAAAAACTTGAATATAAAGGATCATTGAAAACGTAAAGCTCTGTATGAAGGTAAGGTGACATAACTCCAACATTCAACTTCAAAACCCAGTCATTTCTTCACAGATTCCTTTCTCTCAACTCAAGGTTAAAGAAGTACCCAGCATCCCAAACCAGCCAAACAGGTATTCTCCTACTGAACTTTTCTCCAGTGGTTTACTAGAGCACTTAGTAAGGCTAGGTCTCAGGATATATGTATATATGTTACTTATGCATTTGTATGTACACCTTTGAGGCCTATATTCTTTGATTTATGATAGCTATTTAAATATATTTCTATCACATTTATTCTCTAATATTGCCCAAAGTAAAAGTTATTTCTTATGTCTCAAATAAATTCAATTATTAAAATTTATTTTTATTAAATGATTTTGAAATTTGTTAAAGTAGAATTTAAAATACAAAATTATCATTGACTTTAGCAAGTAATTTGTGAAATAATTTTAAAAGATCTAATCACCTTCAAAATAGAAAGTCCCCTTTTCATTTAAAAATTTTATTTTGTTTCATAAAGTGTATATGGGACAGCAAGATAAGTTGTTTAAATTTTTAAATGCACTATTTTTTCAAAAATAAAAGTAATAACTCCTCATTGAAGAAAATACAAAAAGTAAGGAAATAAAAACAAAAACGCGGGAAACAAAGCCATAATCCCATTACTCAGAGAGAACCACTCAAGGATGTTGATGTAAGTCCCTTATTTAAATTTTTTGTTTTATATGATTATGACCATTTCAATTTTTATACAATATTGAATCCTGTGCTTTCCTTTAATACTATAATGAATTTCTTAAGACCCTAAACAAGTTTTATATATGTATAATTTTCATAGGTGCTATTATCATATATATGGCATATATGCATATATTATTATTTTTAACAAATTCTACTATTGTGAGCATTTAGTCTTTTTCCAGTGTTTCATTATTCTCTATAAAGATACAATAAATATTTTTGCTCATAAAACTTTGTATGAATTCGATATCATTTTCTTATTTTCGATTTTGAGAAATTCAATTACTACCTGAAAGAGCATGAGAATTGTTGAGGTTTTGATATATGTGAGGTCAAATTACTCATTTGGACTTTGATTTAAAGCAAGATAGACATCCTGGTTTCTCATCAATAGTAGAATCGTATCTCACTGAGCTTCTGATTAGGAGAGTGAAAACATTGTAAAGTTTTTAACTTTATCATTATACACACACATTACAAAAAGGAGAAAGCAATATTTTGCATAAGTCTTTCTGGAAGGAACTCTAGATGACAATGGTGGGATACATAATGTCCTTTGGCAGTATAACCTCTTGAGTGTTAGCAGAGAAGGCAGGAAGTCTTGCCCACCAAGGCCACGTTGTTTTTAGACATTCTCTGACATTAGCATTCTTATTTTCTTAATGCCTTTTCTCTTTCCTCCCTCCACACATGCTCCCCATATTTCCACCCCATCACCACTATCACATTGGCTTTTAAACATCACTAAGTTATCTTTAAAAAATGCAGTTCAAAATAGTACAGCAATTTCCTGGATCTGCAGTAACATAATAAATCTCTGTATTTTTTGTGTTATCTATTTTATAAGGTCTTTGTGAGGATTAAAGTAGATAAGCCATGTTAAGCTTATTTGACAGAGAGTCTAACATGTAACAAATGCTCAGTAAAGCACGGATTTTTTTTGTTATTAATAAATTGGCAGAGCAATGATACAACCCTAGTAAACCTGTAAGGATTCTGTAATAAATTTCCAATACATATTAAAAGTACACTAGATGTGGGAGAAAAAAAAAATCCTAAAATTTAGGAAACTCTTCCCCAGGGAGAATAAGTTCTATCATTAACGACATGGCTATCTAGAGACACGCATCCTTTTCTTTCCTGCTAAAGTCCTGGAGAATTTCTCTGAGGTATACATCACTAAAATAGACACCGGAGGTTATGTTAAAATTTTTATTTGGAAAGAAGCAACAAAAATAGAAAATTTTAAGATAGATTGCTGTCTTTGTACTGATGGTTTTGTCTTTTTTTAACGATGTCTTTTTTTCTCTATAACAATGTCACCATTTTGAACTAAGTGCCAAAAAACTTTGAAATATTAAAAATGACTTTTTAAATATACTTGGATTTATTTAAAATATAAAATGGATTTAAATTGCACTCATTTTAATACCACATGTATTTTTGAGTATGCCAAAATAATCCCTTTTAAAAACAGAATGTGTTGCTTGTCTGAGGAAAGATCTTTAGCCAGCCAGCATATCACAAGCACAATGGGGTGGTCTGTGGTCTGTTGGAAATAGAGCTGTCTTCTTGCCTTTAAAAGTAGAACATTGGATAGCAAGTCCTTAAGAAAACTTAATTCTCCGTGGCGTAATCAGGAATACTTATAGCTGATTATTATATATATCAGGTATAAATATACATATTTATAAATAACATAAATATATATTATATATTTATAAATATTAATTAACAATACTTCCTTCTGTATTAATCATCATATCAAAAGAAAATCATCAGGGGGCCGGCCCGGTGGCGCAGTGGTTTAGTTCGCGCTTGGCAGCCCAGGGTTCGCGGGTTCGGATCCCGGGCACCCGCCGACGCACTGCTTGTCAGCCACGCTGTGGCGGCATCCCATATAAAGTAGAGGAAGATGGGCACGGATGTTAGCTCAGGGCTGGTCTTCCTCACAAAAAAAAAAAAAAAAAAAAAGATAATCATCAATAGGCACCCTTTAAGCCTAATCACAAGCAAATTATTACTGGTATCACATATTATACATAGTATGCATATTATACCCTAACCTTCAATGGAAATGTAAATGCAAGTAAATTGAGTTAAAGTACTAATATTCTGAATAAAATCAACTCCTACCAATTAAAAGGTAATGCAATGAAATATTTTGCAGGCGTATTTTAAAAATATTCTTTCCCTAACAAAATTACTGTGTGCTTTACTCATACATATTATTATAAGCCAGATCAGGCTGTTCTCTCTTGGTAATGCTTCCCAGAATTATGCTTTTTATAACCAGGAAACTTGGGTGTGCTCTATAAAGATCTCTACATAATTATGTCCCTTCAAAAAAAGCCTCAAGTTTTGAATGTTGAGGAATACTACAAAGCACAGCCTATCATTTATAGATCTTTGGACTGATGCATAAGGCTGATTTTTTTTTGGTCTTTGTCTTAAGGACATCATCTCTCTCAAGATGATGTTTTCTTAGGACAGAGTGCTACATTTGTTACAACTGATGAACCTACATTAACCCATCATTATCACCCAGTCTATAGTTTACAATAGGATTCACTCTTTGTATTGTACATTCTATGGGTTTGGACAAACGTATAATCACATGTGTCCATCATTGTAGTATCATACAGTGCATTTTTATTGCCCTCTTTTTTAATATACGTGAGTTTAATGTCACAAATAAGGATTAAGGGAAATTTAGTTTTGTTTTTATTCACTTTTTAAAACAAGTCTCCTCTGATCACACTAATTCTATTCTTCCCTACGTATTGCCTTAGCTGGGCTCCTAGAATCATTTCTCCATCCTCCTTTTCTTTCTTCCCTTTGTACACCCCATTCCAGAATGAGGCTACAAGTGCCATTTCAATCAATATTTGTTTTTGTTTTTTTTTAGGTGAGGAAGACCAGTGCTGAGCTAACATCCGTTGCTAATCCTCCTCTTTTTTGCTGAGGAAGACTGGCCCTGAGCTAACATCCGTGCCATCTTCCTCTACTTTATATGGGACACCGCCACAGCATGGCTGACAGACAGTGTGTCAGCGGGCGCCCGGGATCCGAACCGGCGAATCCTGGGCTGCCAAGTGCGGACTAAACCGCTGCGCCACCGGGCCGGCCCCTCAATCAATATTTCTTTACAAGGAATCAACTTCCAAGGCAACAATTCTTACTGTGTTACTTATGTCATTTATTTTTTTTCTCCCTAACCATTATTCCAATAATTTCCAAGGAGAAAACCTATATATAATATATTCTACCCTTAAGGGGTTGACACTCAAAAAAGAAAAGGAAAAAAATAACCTTGTAAATATAATGGCAATAAAAAAATTAATGTGCTTTTATCTTTTGTTTTCTAGAAAACATAACCTCTCTCTTGTCATCAATGTTGGACGAGAAATAAGTATGTTTTATGAGGAAATGTAATGAGAAAGACTTAGTTGGTATTCTGCTATTCAAAAATAGGATTATGAATTTGGTCCCTACCTTTACAATCAAGGCAATTGTCTTGAGGGAAAATCTCTCAAATTCCCTCATTTTTTCATTTAGTATTTGATCCTGGAGGATTTGTGTCATGGAATTCTTCTAGTACATAAAGAAAATATCCTTGTTTACCATGTAGTGTTTCCCAGGAATTTGGAGTAGCAGAGAGAGCAGATGTGATATAGTAGAAATTTCTTCTTTTCTGGTCTAAAGTGGGATTACTAGAAGCTGTGAAGAATAGAAACAAAAAAGATTTGGCCAGACTGTCTCTTGTCTTAGATTTAGAGAGGGGAAGGAGGATTCAATAAGGTACATGGAGAGGGGAGGGCAGGGGCTCAGTCACACCAACC
This sequence comes from Tapirus indicus, assembly GCA_031878705.1. Taxonomy (NCBI): domain Eukaryota; kingdom Metazoa; phylum Chordata; class Mammalia; order Perissodactyla; family Tapiridae; genus Tapirus; species Tapirus indicus. The sequence continues at coordinate 17,147,963 of CM062925.1, forward strand.
CAGCAGTTCTTTGTGGTCAGGTGACCAGAAGCCCTGAGTTTAGCTAGTGGGACATAAACAAGACCAAGAACCAGACAGCAGCCAGTCTGGAGAGATTTCCAGAGGCGATACGGTGAATTGAATTATCGTTCCTATTACATTAGTAGCTTCTTTCATAGAAAGTATACATTCATACCCTCTAATATGTAAGTTGTCAGTGCTTCTGACAAGAGTATGTGGGTTATTCACTTCCCCTCCATTGATTTTGACTTGGCCATGTGATTTTTTTTTTTGGCCAGTGGGCTCTGAGCAGAGTGACATATGCTAGTTCTGAGACATGGTCTTAAGAAGCATTGCGTGTTTCCATTGGCCCCCCTTGCTCTTCCGTATCCATCCTGAAAAGATCTTACCTCGGGTAGCGAATATTCTCAAAATAAGAAACACATGAAAAAGACGTGAACTGAACCTGTAGCTTAAAGCAGAGCCAAACCACAAAACTTTGAGCAAGAAAAATACATGTTTGGTTTTTAGGACACTGAAATGTGGGGGAGGATATTGTTATGCAACATTATCACAGGAGAAAACTGACTAATACAGGGGGTCCCTAGAAGGACCTTGCTGCAGGATGGCTGCAAATTAGACTGCCCAAGATTAAATGAGAGAATTCTTGTAGGACCAGCCTGAACCGAGAGGAGGCCTAATCGTTGGGGAATGCTGCTTCTTCCCAAAGAGACTAAGAGGTTAGATTAGGTTATGGCATCAGAGTCTTCCCCCTCCAAGGCAGCTGGGCAAGTAGCATTTATATAACCTTAGAGACTGGAGGGGACAGTGGACATTTCACCTGAATGTCCCAGACATCTTTGCTGCACCTGGACTTCATCCTACAAAGGAAAACATGGAGTGGAGAGGCTGAGAGACTGAGAATTGTTATTCAAGACAACAAACAGTCCTTAAATCGACAATTTATATCATTACTTAGTTTAGGCTTTAAAAATTAGCCTTTTTATTTCTTGCTTGCTTATTTATTTTACCCTGATAACCATAAATTGGGGGATTAGGAGGAAGAACAGAGTGGTTCTAGGCTAAGTAAAGAATTTTTTCTCCACATAATCAAATTGTAAATTGAGTTAAGACTAGTTAAGATGGTTTGTAAAGGTTTTAAGAAGAAGTTAGATATAAGCAGAAGTAGGAAAGATTGGGAAAAGATAAAGTTTGGTGAGAGATGATTGGGGTGGGTCTCGATTTTATCCCCTTTATCTGCATTTGGCACTTGGATGCACCCTGCGATTGTTTGTGAAGAAGGAAACAAAGCCTAAGTGTTTAGTTTTTGAATTCAAGGGAAAACAATATCACAACTTAAATTCCTTTATGTGTATTGGGGAATTTTTCACTTTTGTGCTTATCTGATAAGAGTGAAGAGCTAAGTAAGAACAAAGCAAATGGGTATAATTTTGCTTTAACTTAAGGTTCCTGTATGTTTTTAATAGCGCTTTTCTAGATAAACTATTCCCATAAGGTTAAAAGGCAAAGAAGAAACAAGCATTTTAACCTTATTAATTTTCTGAGAAACCACTACCAGCGGAACCTTTTGTACTTAGAGTGTACTGTTCTCGCTAAGTAAATCTCTAATAATTCAGCTGTCACCATTCCAATTACTTCTGTTTACTTTAGCTGAATCACAGAGGATATTGATATGCCTTTGAAATTTGTAAAATAGGCGCACTGATAAAGAAGCAGATATTTAAAAAAATTGTATCTTTTGGCAGTTTTTTAAATCAACAATATGTATCTATGGATTGGGTGGGGTTGTGGATATATTCCATAATTTTGATACTTGCAATATTCTTGACCCTTAGTTTGTCACATTTTATATTCAAATATCATACAATCTTAATTTATTACAAACATCTAGGATAGGCAATGGAGTTTTCCTTTTTCTATAGATTATAAAACCAAAGCATAAAGAGCTGAATTCATTTATTTCAAGACTGATTTCCAGTCCATCTCTGCTAACTTTAAAAAAGTCACAATAGAAATTCATTTTTTATTAAAAATGATAACTTTTAAAGTATATTCTCTCCTTAAAAGACTTTTAGATTTTACCTCTTTACATGCTTTTCATAGTTCAGTGAAATACTTCTATTCAGGTAACAGTGACAACAGCAATTTGAACCAGATTAGAAATACAAGTGATGCCTCTATGGGAAGATCCCTCAGAGGTGTGAAGATTCTAGATTCTTTGCATAGGTTTTTAGTTAGACATTTCCACTACTTCTGTGTTTGAAAAACATAGTAGATCAATATCCTTGACATTCCATATCTTCACTGATGTTCCAGCACTATGGCACACGATGCCGTGGTGATTTACAAAACTACCCCTGCAGACAGAACCCGAAAGATAAAGTTACTTATTTTTAGTTCTTCAATAAATATTTTAAAATGTGAGTCTTGAAAATAGCATCATATTTTCTGGCCCTGATTACAACAAATAAAATTTCTTATCAAGATATTTTATTATTTACAATTATATTTTACAAAGAATTATTTAATCATTTACTGGAATTGATAAATTGCCTTTCTGTAAGGTTTTTGTAAAAATGTCTTAATTAGGTTTTTCTTTGAGAATAACATATATAAAACACTCCTTTTAAAATACAAAATCACCACTCCAAAGCAGTGGCGTTAAACTGAGACCAATAATATAAACTTCATGTAGCTCTTTGTGAATTTAGTTTTCCTTGGAAATACATGTGTACTGTAATTCTCTGGCATCAGTTCCAGATTTATTATGTCTGCACGGTGTTGTAAAACTCTCAATTCCTCTTAAAAGAATTGCTCTCTGGACTCTCTGGGCACCATGATTTATCCAATTTTGTCCAGCAGAGATACAATGGTGGTTTCATCTCTTGGGCTTTGGTTTCCCCATGAAGAAGTACAGTACTGCTCCCTGCAAAAGCCCAGTTAAATATTCCTCTGAGCGAATGCTGCTACAGGTGCTAAATGTGAGTGATGATTATACATATATTTTTAAATTTTTTTGCTGAGGAAGATTTGCCCTGAGCTAACATCTGTGCTGATCTTCCTCTATTTTGCATGTGGGTCACTGCCACAGCATGGCCGCTGATGAGTGGGGTAGGTCTACTCCTGGCTACCAAGCCTGGTCCACCAAAGCGGAGTGTGCTGAAGTTAGCCATTAGGCCATGGGGCCGGCCCTGCAATGATCACGTTTTGATGTTAATTTTTTTCAACTGCATTATTAGCTTACTTTCAAAATGTTTGCCGTATAATGACATCTTTAATTTTATACCAAGTCAAAGTAAATAATGGGGAATTTTCAAAAACCATTTTAGATTTTGCCAATTTTTTACAGAGCTGAATAAAATTCCTTAACCTATGAAAGGCTTGCGCAAAAGAGGTACTGTAAAGTAGCTTCATCACTATGACCACTGCTAGTTTAACGTTCAAAACAAGTTTGTGTTGTCTTGTGGTTTTGGTACTCTTGGGTAAAGTAAAAAAATACTATGTGGAAACTGAAATGTTAAAATAAATAAATAAATAAACCATGTATCTTATTTTTAATATTCTTTTTTTTTCTAGGTGAGATTTTCCCTGAGCTAACATCTATTGCTAATATTTCCTCTTTTTTTTTTTTTTTTCATATGAGCCACCACCATTGCATGGCCACTGACAGACAAGTGGTGTGGTTCCGCCCCCAGGAACCGAGCCCGGGCTGCCAAAGCAGAACGTGCTGAACTTTAACTACTAGGCCACTGGGGCTGGCGCTAAACTATATATCTTTTAAATAGATCAATGTATAAACTACTAAGATTAAACTAATAAATCAAAACTTTAGCACGTGTGTTTTATAGACAGCCTCTAGATTTTAACATAATAATTTAAATTTTCTTTGCATTCTTACAAATCACACTCATTTTCAGTAATATTGTTCTTTAGGTTCATTTTCATAATATAATGTTTCACTGTTTGGAGTTTTCCAGAAGTGAATACCTTTCAATTCCTTTAGAAATGATATGCAAAGGCGAGTAAATGCATATGAACACATGCACATACACTCACAGATAGTAAAAGGAACTTCTGAAATTCTGTCAAATGTCATAGGTTTGTTCATGGAAGAAAACGTGGGAGTCACTGAGAGTGGCTTGACATCTGGATGCCATTCCTCTGACTATTCTTTGATGTATTTGCACCATAATTATTTCACATATTTCCTTTACATATGACATGGGACATCTTAAATGTTGTTTCTGTACTATTTCTTTCATACATCTTAAGAAGCATTTCAAAAGCTGTATTGTTAATGTCAACATCTTTGAAACTTTCCTCTATTATGCATTCTGATAGAGGCATTCTCATTATTGCATATATCAAAACGAGCTTAGGAAGTTTAACTATCTTAAGATTTCGTGTTTGTCTACATATGGGTGTGTGTGTGTGTGTACACATGTATAAATACACAGACCATCCTATGAAATATAGTATTGAGTGGGTGAGATCTGTTTAGAAATCTCTTACATAGATTATTGGTCAGATTGTAGGGATATTTGAAGCAGAAAAGACGTTAGCTCGGCATAATGAATATGTCTGCCAGCCATTTTTATAATGACTTGCTGCAGTTTTTATTGTCTGACAAACCGTATGCTGTGCTGTACTATGAGCCTTCTTGTTCGACATAATAAAAAATGATGCAACGTATCCCTAGAAGTCTAGCTGGATGAAAGGCAGGCAGCAGAGTGCTGCTTCTGCCAATAGTTTGGTTGCATATTTCTCTCGAAATTATTCTGCAGGTGATAAATACACAATTACCATCATTTATAATGCATTGTTCATGATCTATAGTCGAGACATTATTCAGATATGGAGCTTTTAAATCCATTCATACACCTAAAATTTCCTTACATATATTAAATAAACCACCAGGTGCATCTAAACCTTTTGAGATGAAAATATTTGCTTATACTTAGAGAGCTACGAAATAACTTACTTTTGGTTTGATGATTTATTACTATGTTTCATGTGACAGGTTTTTCTAAGTTGCTCATCAGGGAAAAAATATTTCAAAAGATAAAGGGCTCCAGCTAGTTAAGTATATCAATATTACACTTAAGATTTAGATTAATATGAGTGATCATTTTCAATAGAACATTTCCATATATATGAAAAGACCTATACTTAGTTTGAATAAGAATGTATTAATATAAGGTCTATAAAGTATACTGGGCAGAAGTCTTGTACAATAGAACTGCATGGTATGTATATCCACTTTGGTGATAAATGCTTCATTCCTTCTTTAGAGGATTATTAAAAGCGTTCTCTGGAGGAATAAAATGGTGGAAGTCACACATTTAATAGCTCAGGTACAAAGAGTCAGATTGTGCCAGTTGGCAAAAGTTAGCAGGAAGCTGTCACAATAAATGGCAGCAGCTGCTCATAGTTCTAAAGAGTATGTCCCAGTCAGAACTGAAAACTGATGGCATCTACATTAATACTACCTTAATGGCCCATCTGCTGCTCCATAGGGTCCCTCGCTGCTGTATGGAGTCATAGGCATTTGACAGGCAGTCTCTGTATGCCAGACACGCATTGTGCCAAATGTTTTAGGCTGCTTCATCTCGTTCAGATCTGTCAGATTTTCCCTACTCATTTATCAGGCAAGGAGTTACGAGGGTTTTTCTTTTCTACACATCATTGGCTTTTAGCATTGGGGCAGCTAAGAATTTGGAAGGCAAACTATTTTGGTTATTATTTTTTTTTCCTAATTGACAATGCGAGGCAAAGTTGTCTGTTGTACTGTACAGTCGTGGGTAGGTTAACAAAGCACTGTGACAAGCAAGCCCTGCGGAGAAATCAGTCGAGGGCATTTTTAAATGCAATGCTGCATAAATATGTTTCTGTGATTGTATTGGAGGAAAATATTATATAATTCTATAGAGCCTTATGAACTGGGAATATTATGAGAGCTTACTTTTAGTTTGTTGAGATAGAAAAATACTAATAGTATATTGGAACACTGTTAAAATACTTTGATAGCAAATGGAAAGTTAACATTTAAGAACATCTCTTGAACTTCTATTTCCAAAGTGTAATAACTCTTACACAGTAGAGTCAAACACAAATATAAACAAGAGTGTGTTCTGCAGCACTTGATTAAATTGTGCAGAAATATTATTGTTCAATGTTGAGGCTAAAGTAATATTTATTTTGAATGTGCTGAATGGTCAGGGCAGTGCAATTCATAGATCACTGAGTAAGTAACTAATATATAATCAGATTTATAATACTTATATCAAAAATTGGAAAACTTCCTTTTTGAAAAAGATCTCTAGACAATGGGATCAAGCATTACTCGAGTTAAAACATTATTGACTTTCTCATTTTGGGGACCAATAACAAAATGGCTGCCAAATATATACATTTTGAAGACCTACTCCCTTTCTGATGAAGGCAGTTGACAACTAAACCCTGTCTCCACTGGGATCTCCCTAGCTTGTCTGATACTTTACATGTTTTCAAAACACAACTGTTCCATATTTTCAGGAGTTCTTCTGTCTATATGATGACCTATATGTTTTTCTTGATTGTTCTCTCTCTCTTTTTTTGTTGTCAATTTCTAGAGTTACCAGGTTGTTTGGTCTTATCTGACTGTTTTACGAATTTATGATTAAAAAAAAGATACACAAAAATAGTCCTACTAATTTGGTGTAATAAGCAAGATGTGTTATGGTGTTCAAACAAGAGAGTGTAGGTGGAACAGAGTTACTTTATTCCAAGTTCCAGCAGGTTTCCTATCATAATCAATAACAGCAACTATATTAATAGTAGTTTTAAAAGCAACTATTAAAATGTATTTCTATGTTTTCTTAGAAACCTAATTAACTTGCCTTGAAGAAGATCACGTGTAAGTGATGGAGGTTAATGCAAATGCACGTGTGTGTGTGCACGTGCGCATGATGTAAAGGAATAAGAAATGTTTTTGGTGAATTCACACATTTAATTATTGTGAATATTTTCCTAATTTATGTGAGTAGGTGCTCTTTCAATATACATTTTTAAAGATACACAACAGTCAACAAATTTAATATACTGTTTTTAGACATGTTTAAGGTTTCTTAATTTATTTCTGCTTTCAAATAGACTAACATTAGAGTGACTGTTAGCCAATCAGCCAGGAGAATTAAAATCTCAATTAAGTATTGAAACCAAGTTGTAATTCATACTATTTATTATTGTGGCAGCACATCTTAGGCATATTATCTGGGAAGGTACATAGCACAGAAACTTTTGGTAAAAAGGTTCAGACACAGCCCTGTTTTCTTCTTACATGCTCTTGTGTCGCTGATTTTCATTGGCATTTGAGAAGCTGCTAGGATAAAAAATGTAAAATTTAGTATTTAGAATATGCTAGAGACTGTTTGAAGTGTGCATTGCATTAGAAACGATATGCGTTGTGTTCAATCTTTAAAACAACTTTGTGAGGAAAGTATTACGCCTGACTATTATATACAGAACTGAGGCTTTGGAATAGTAAATGATTTATTCAGGGTCTCAAATGAGATTGAGCTGAATTTGAACCACGTCTGTGAGAAGTTAAGGTTATACTGTGCCATTGTTTACAATTATGTTTGGAAAAAGATAAAATATCAGGCATACTAGGAATATCCTAAAGAAAGCAGGACTGAAAGAAGCAGTGTGGGGCTTGAGAAAGAGCTCACCATACAAGCAGCCTGACAGACAGAGCAAGCCCAGGGTCAAGGCCTATCCATCAGAGGGGAGTGTTAGTCTTACACAGCATATTGGCGATAGGAGAGCTTATCATGACCCACTATCTCTTTGACATTTGTAGGTTCTTGGGAAATGGCTTTGTCTGTGGATTAGAAGGACTGCAAACCTTTGGGGTCTAGGCCACTTTGCTGTGGGACAGCCCTTGTTGAAATGTAATACAAAAAGACAGAGAGTGCTGCTCCTCACTCTGAGGTAGGTGGCACTGACGATGAATTTTGAGTGCAAATAATATCCAGTTGGTTTCAGCAATTGTTTGTGAACTACCACTGAATCATCTGGCCCAGAGAAATACCCCTCAGGTCTAGCTTCTTTTACTGGAGACAACAGTGTCCAATTACCAGCTTGATTTGTGGAGGCAGACTAGCAAACAAAGAAATTTGAAAAATTGGAGACGAAAAACACAGAAAAAAGAAGTCTCCTTGCAAGTCAAATAAATGAGAATACTACAAAGATTTGGGCTATTAATGTAAATTGCCCCCCTTGGTACGCAAAAGCTTGTGAAGCTTGAGGCGGTAGAATTCATATTTTTGGTCCTTCTTGTTAGAGTTCATTCTTCTATAGATACTCGAGTACAATTTCAGTAGACTGGAGATATGGAAGGTGGACATCTTGTTTCCACATGGCAATGACTAACATGTGGGAAGGAATCCAAAGTACTGGGTAGTCTTTAACATTACTATTACTTGGAGAAAGATTTTTTTTCTAGAATTTTATCTAAGGCTTTGAGTACATGCATTATTTTCCCAAAAAAATAAATAAAAAGAGCAAAGAAACAAAAAATAACAGAGAATCTGGGAACAGAAACAACAACAATGAAAAATCATTCTCTCAGTTGTTTATAGCTCTAATTTAATGTTCCCACTTCTTATAGAGGTTTCAATGCAACATTTCCCGTTTAGAAGTTTTTCTGTCTTTTTTTTCTTTTAATTACTGGCAAAGCTATATCCACATAAGAGCTTTTTACAGCTCTTTATGGTGTCCATGAGCTCATATTACTTATATGATACAATACATCCTGATATAGAATGATTCTACATGATTCTAATGATTTAAAAATAAAGAAGGTGATAGCAAAATAATGGCTCACTATTCCCAGCTAGACATGTTGATGAGATCCCATTCTGACAGGTTTTGCTGAGTTAACGAATTTTTCTGGGGGATACTAAGTTTTTCTTAAAACACAATTCTGAAAATAAAAGAATAAATGTGTAAGAGAAGTAACAGAGTTGTCCTTGACAGGACAAATATCTTGAAAGAAAGTGCCTTCAGATTTATTTTTGAAGGAAACTGTGATGTTGCAAATGGAATTATAAGGGAGGCTAAGTTGTTCTCAAGCCAGCCCTGGTAATCTTAAGATTCAGTGCTCTCACCACCGTGGCCCAGGTTTGTTTCCAGGTCAGGGAAGCACACCACCTGTCTGTCGGTTGTCATACTGTGGCGGCTGTGTGTTGCTGTGATGCTGAAAGTTATGCCACCAGTATTTCAAATACCAGCAGGGTTGCCCATGGTGGACAGGCTTCAGAGGAGCTTCCAGACTAAGACAGACTGGGAAGAAGGACCTGGCCACCCACTTCTGAAAAAATGGCCCTAAAAACCCTATGAATAGCAAGGGGGCATCATCTGCCATAGTGCTGGAAGACTAGAGGATGGTGCAAAGAGACCAGGCAGGGCTCTGCTCTGCTGCACACAGGGTCGCTAGGAGTCAGAATCAGCTCACTGGTGCCAACAACAAAAATTGTTCTCAGGTGCGCTTCTAGTACTTATCCTGGGATTCTGCCTGCTCCTATAAATCCTAAATCCAGTGTCCTCCTTCAGACTGAGCTTATCTAGGGCCCTAACATGGCAGAATATGTCTTGTGAACTTGTGAATGTGGTCTCGAGCAATGTCTCTGTTGGTTTGTTTGTTTAGTTGTGTGTGTGTGTATGTGTGTAGTTCTTTATATTTGGTGGTAGTAAGTCATAAAATTTTAATCAGATAAACTCTTTCTTATTGTGCAGCTAGCCATACATTATCTCTTCTACTGCTATGATAGTTAAAACCAACTTAACTTTTATAAATATTAATCAATAAATATGTAATTGACACGGGAATTCCTGGTGGGAGGGACACCCTTAGTGGCAAATTGATATTAGCCTCTCTAACAGACATTTTTCTATAGTCTTGTTAATTGAACTCTGATTTGTCTTTGTAGTGTCTTTGTCTTTCAAAGGGTCCTGGGACCACCCCAGCTTCAGTGAGTGAATCATGATCTGTCTGAACCCTTAAAAGTGATCATATTCTTTTTACCAAGTGATGGATTTAGGGATTGGAGCTTGACAGAATTCTAATCTGTGAAGGTTTTGGTTAATATACCAAGCATGGTTCAGCAGAAAGTTGGGAATAACTTGTGTCATTGATGTCATCGACCCATTAAAAAAACTAAAGCTGAAAGAAACCCACTTGAAGAATTTTTGTGTGAGATAACAAACCATTTGCTATTTAAACAATTTTGAATTGAATGCTCAATTGCTAACAACTGAAATTATTCTAGCTAACATAGTCCTTTTACATAAGGGCTTATGACAAAACATTGTAGTAAGTGTTTGAGTATCCAAATCTAGTCAGAGAAGGACTTATGTAAGAGTTGAAGCTGAGAAAAGCAGGTTGAAATTGGACTACAAGGGTCTTAAATTCCAATTTTAGGCATTCAACCTGCATCATGTAGACAAAGAGAAGTAGTGTCTTGGTGGAATTGACCTTGATCTTGAGGCAATACATATAAACTGTTGGAGGAGAAAGAGACTAAAAATAGGGAAATGAATTAGGAATCCAAGTGTAAAGCAATGAGGGCTAGAATGGTGGGAATGATGAAAAGTAAGGGTTCAGGTGAGAGAAGAGTGTAAAACAATTGATGTACTTAGTGACTGATTAAGTACAGGGATGAAAAATGGATGAGACAATGGTTGCTCTAAGCTTTTGAGCCTGAGAAAATGAAAGGAATAGACTCATTAATTGAAAACAGGTCAATCAGGAAATTAAGTTAATTTTGAGAGATCAAAACCAAATTGAGTTTAAGATAATAGCATTGCATTCAATACAAATATTATGCTGCTGGAAATTCACAACTCTCCTTTAAGATGTGGATTTCAGACTGATTTGAGCTATATTTTTGATACAAAAACAACTTTTTAAATGCATAAACCACACCTTTCTTTCCACATGCAGTGTTAAGTCTCAGTAGGAGCTCACATTTGGTTAGCAGGATAGACATATGAAACTCCTACATCGTAAATTTTAGTTCCCATTTATTATATAGTAGCTAATTTGATCTTAAGTAGGTGATAATAGAGATTGAACTCTTAAAATAGAGACTGATTATTATGTCATTACAATGTGACTTTTTAAAAAACTCCTGGAGACTGTAAGAATGGAGAAAAATATATTGGAGACAAAGGTTTTGGGTGTGTGTGTGTGTGTGTGTGTGTGTGTGTTTAATTATTGTGACTCAGCCACATGAGAAGAAAGACACCCATTTTTGTTAGCTCTGGTAAATCAAATAACTTTTTTTAGCAAGAAAAATTTAGAAGAATCTTTTTTTCACTCTACTTGGCAATACCAGTTATAATAAGGGAGGGTAGTGAGAAAAAATTTCTCTGCAAGGAGAAGCCGTAGTAGATGAAGCTGAGAAAAAGCCTGGAAAACGAGATGCTAAAATTTCTGGTTAACTGCTTGAGTCCAAATTCTGCCCTTACCTATTAGAACTTTGTGACCATGTGTGACCTTATTCAACATCTATGAACCTCGGTTTCCCCATTTTACAGTTAATTGTGCATACCTCAAAGAGAAAACAATACTACCTGGCAGATAGTCATCCTTTTTAATACACTCATTCAAAGCCATTCCCCAACTGAGAAAACAACATGACACCGAGCACAAAGAGATATCCCCAAGAGCTGTTATAAGAAGCTCACAGTCCACTGCAACAGACACAGACATATAGGGAAAGTAGACTCCAGAGGGTGTGAAAGGATTACGAGAGAAACATGAGTAATGGAGGAGAGGCAGAATGTTGGAGGGGAGACAGGAGTAGTTAATTCAACTGCAGATGGGACATTTGAACTGAGACCGCTAAGAGGGCAGGTTCCCTATAGTTACAGATGAGGAGAAAATATGGCCAGCAGCCCCCACTCTACCGATGAAGGCTGAAAGCCACGAAAGGGCAGGATTTGTTAGGAGAAGAGTAAGAATCCAATATGATGGCCGTGCAGTGGCCTTAGGATGTGAGGGGCGCGGAGGTGGCAAAAAAATAATAAAATAAAATAAAATTTCAGGTTAGAGTATTCATTTTTTTTAAAGGGATCTAAGAAAAACACTAGGAGCAACACCAATATAGCTGTATGATAACACAGAAAGGACCTTTGAAGAGTAATTGGACAGCCTGTAACTTGGTTCAATTGCTAGCACATTGTAGAAACTCAACGTATGTTCATCAATTCAGTGCAATGATTACATCTGAGTGTGGTTTAAAGAGTGTTAGAGAACAGAATTCAACACGTGACTGCTAGAACCGGATCCACGATTGTCTAGCTGGGGACTCTAAGCAAGGTCTCCCTCTATCATGCCAAGTTCCCCCATCTGCTCAACGGGAATACCACTTTCTCTAACGTACGGCGTGGCGGGCAATATGTTAAAATATGTGTATGTTTTGAAAAACATAAAATTTTATAAATACACAGGGAATTAAGATAATTTTATTTGATTGAGTAAAAGAATTTTTGCTTATTTTCAACGTAAAAGTGGATGCAGCCAATTGAAGTCTCATACAACTGGGGGAGAGGAGGCCTGTCATTTAGGAAATGATGCAAACAAAAAAGGATTTTATTCTGGATATAGTTTTAAATATTTGCTTTATCCATTGTTTTGTTTTTCTCCTTCAGGAACTTAGATGAGATGAATATTATTCCTTCTTTGTTGGTCTTTCATTTCTACTACTTTATTTGTAAGGCTTTTACTTCTTTTATTATGTCATTTTCATTTTCTTGGTTGCTTTCCTGTCTTTAATGCTGCTTATCAAATTTTTATTTGAGTCTATTCTCTTTTGGGCATCTTATAATTTATCCTCTATTTTTATTTCTTTTTTAATTTTAAGTTTTTCTTTTTTTGCTGAGGAAGGTTAGCACTGAGCTAACATCTGTGCCAATCTTCCTCTACTTTATATGTGATTTCTCTCTGTTTACTTACAGTTATTTTGATGTTTCAGTATTGTCTGTCTTCAACTGATGTTGAGGACATAGTTTTGTGTAGAATTTGATTTTCTGTTCTCGTTCGTTGTTGTTTGGGGCAATTTTGGGAGGTAGGAAGCCGTGTATCTGCCACTGTCTTTAGCCTCCCAGAAGCACTGGGGTTTTATATATAACTATTATGAACATTTGTGTACACATCTTTTTGTGGATGTATATTTTCATTTCTCTTGGAAAAATATCTGGGGATGGAATTGCTGGATTATAGGGTAGATATACATTTAACTTTTTAAGAAATTGCCTAAGTAAAGTGGTTGTAGCAGTTGGCTCTCCCACTCCCAATAGAGAGAGCTATTCTTTTGATACAGATGTTAGAGCAGATAGGAAATACTCTGATTTGTCTTCCATTGTTGCTGTTAAGAAGTCAGCTGTCAGTCTTATTGCTTTCCTTTATATCAGATCTTTCTTTTATCTCTGGTTCCATTTAATATCTTCTTGTCTTTGATGTTCTGCATTCTCACCATTAAACAGATGTGATTATTTTTATTTATAATGCCTGAGGTTCATTTGGCTTTCTTGGTCTTAGGTTTAGTTCTTTCCCATTAGCCTGAAAAATTCTTTGCCACCATTTCTGATAATTGCTTCATCTCCTTATGCTCATATTCATCTTCTAAAACTGCAAGTTCTAGTATTTTAGACCATCTTAAACTGTCTTTTAAATGTTCCATCTGTTGTGTCCAATTATGTCCAATTAGTTTTACATTTTAATTAATTATATTGTACATTTTAAGAGTTATATTTTGCTCTTTTCCAATATAATTGGAGACCCTTTATGGACTCTTATTCCTGCCTTGTGTTTTTGAGCTTGTATTTTATTTCTTTTTGTCATGTTATCTACACTTACTTTATATTTGGTTGCTGATAATTTTAATATCTAAAGTCTTTAAGGATATGAATTTGCTATCAGTTGATTCCCTTAGATATCACTCATGGTGCCTTTTTTCCCTGTTGTGTTTTGTGACTTTTTTTTTTACCTGTAAGCTGCTTATTTACCTTAGAAATTTTTGTGTGAAAATTTATTCTTACTTGGGTTAAAATTACATTCTTCCAAGAGGATTCATGCTTGCTTCTGTTGATTCCCTCAAATAACACCATTTAAAATTAAATTTTCCTCATGGGGTTTTTCAGTTAGTGCCAAGGTTGAGACAGGCAACATTCCTTGCTTTCCTTTTCTTTGTGGCAACTTCATGTTTACTGCATCATTACACTGGTGGTGTGTCCATTGAGGTCTTATCTTGATGAAGAGGGTTTCTTATTACATTTCCTAACTTAGCAGGTTCTAGGTTTTCTATCCTGTTCTCTACCCTGTGCAATCACCAATGGAAAATCAAGGAAATCTGGATTTGGCAAAACAATTCATGGAAAGATTTAGCTCACTGGGTTCCTCTTTTCAGTAATTTTTGCCCACTGTGAATTCCTTGCTACATTTTCATTTTTAATCATTATTATTATTACTCATTTCAGTGGATTTTATTTGGTCGATTCTCCAGAGTATCTCCTCTGTCATTGTGTTAGATCCAGAAATCTGCATGCTATTTTAAGTGACTGTTGAAACACTAGTGGAGAAGTCTAGATAGGGCAATGAACTAAATACTTTCACAGATGAAGAAGAGAGAGACGGTAAGTTTGATCTTTCTCAGAGCCTTGGAGAAAAGAAATTGAATGATTATATTTCCAAAGTTAAGACACATTCCATTTATCATAACGTTAGTACTGACAATCTACACTCATCTGAAAGTATGTTATAATGAATGTAAAACACCAGTGTCTCCATTATACTCTTTTAGCTATTTCTACCAAAAAAAAAATTAGAGACACAGAGAGATTAATTTCAGTTTAAGCTTAAATGTTAACCAGAATGATCTCAAAGTTATACAATGCCAATGTTTTTCAATCAGACTATCAATAACTGTAGAGAGGAAACAAACAGAAAGACAGAGTTTGCTAGGTAAAGATTAAAGTAACCTTTAAAAAATTGTAAGCTGCTTAAGAGGTTAATTTGTTTAGAAATTGTAAAAGAAAAGGCAACAATGTTTTTAAAAATGAAGAATTGATTCCAGAACCAGTGAAATCGACATATCTTAGTATAACAAAGGAATCAGCAAGGTAAAAAATAATTAACTTTTTAACTAGAACATTTTGTATGTGAAATTTAACTTTATTTTTAAGAGGCTTAAATTTTAATTGTAATTATTATTGTTATTATTTTTGCTGAGGAAGATTTGCCCTGAGCTAACATCTGTTGTCAATCTTCCTCTGTTTTGTATGTGGGTTGCTGCCACAGGATGGCTGATGAGGGGTGTAGGTCCACACCTGGGATCTGAACCCACGAACTCAGGCCACTGAAGCAGAGTGTGCTGAACTTAACTTTAGGTGCTCAATGAGGGGGCTGGCTCCCTAATTGTAATTAATTTTTTATATTGATTTGTGTGGCTGTAGTTCCAGAATTTAAATAAAATCAAACTCAATTAGTATATATAATTGTATTATATTTAAAATACAGTATTATAAAATCTGACAAAAATTTGGGACTATATTGAAAACTATATGACATTAATTTAAGATTTTGGACAGACAATGCCAACAGCTCCAGTCCATTGGCAATAGGATATATATATATATGACTTCCTTCTGAATATTAAAATTATCTCTTAACCCTTTATTTTCCTGTAAATTAAAAAACAACCAAAAACATTTTAACTTTTTAGAAGTGCTCAATTTTAATGCTTTGGACTGAGAGGTGAGAGCCTACTCCACATATAATTCATAAAACCATGTACATACTTTTGTATTCTTTGTTTATTTAAATACCCCCCTTCCCCGACAGCCAAGAACCTTGGTTATTTATTTTGGTGTCGTTAGGTCTGGCTCAATGTTTGACAACTTATGTGCTCAACAATATCAAATGAATAGCTTTAAGAAATTTCTGAATTTCTTTATTTCTGAATATTTATAATACAGATATTTGCAAAGTTTTCACATATATGCGTGCCTCCATATTTTATACATTTGTACATCTTCAATTCTAAATGTTCTATGGAAATAGTGTATATATAACCTTCATTTTTCTCATGTGAAAAATGAAGCCTTGGGAGATTAAGAAAACTAAAATTCTAGATCGCTATACTAGTGTGATCCAGCAGTGACTATAACTGAGCCTTCCTGTGTCAGTTAAATATACATTTATTTGGGAGATAAAGGAATAAAATCTCCTTGTAGAAAAAATAATCATAGACTTCAAACCTGCATTCTCCCACTCATTCTTGTTGAAAAATACTGTGGGCCTTTGGCCAGTATCCAGAATATGAGATGGATGTTTAGAGGTTATCTATCAAATTGCTGCTCCTTAAAAGAAAACCTAGTTCTTTTGGGATATATGTAGGTTATCTTTTCTTATCTAACTCTATTCAGAGTTGAAAGTATTGCAGTCAGATTTAGCTATTCTGCCTTTGTGAGCTTGTTCTGATTTTTCTTCTGTCTGAGCACATCTATATGATAACCTACATTTATGTGAGCTTTATATTTGAAAGCATTTCTACATCTATTATCTCATTTCTTCTTTACAACAACCATTTATGCTGCATAAGGGGTTACTATCACAGCATTTTCAGTTGGAGAAAATGACACTAAGGAGGGTTAAGTGGTTTGTTCAATATCACGTAATTATTAAGGAGCCATAGGACTAAAATCTAAGTGTTTTAAATTTTAGTCTAAGACCTTTCTTTTTAGATCACACTGCATGTCTTTTCATATCGATAGTGCAATTAATTTATTATATTTGCAGGAAGAATACAAAATATTTTATCAAATATTTGATTAATGACTAAATATTTTTGACTTGACACAGTCGTCATTTGATTTTAGCATGTTCTTGTTCATAAAGCTAAGCATTTCACTTTAATGCTATTTGTTTAACAAATATCTTGAGTTTCTACTATACACTAGGCATTCTTCTAAGCAAATCAATTAATTTTTTTAAGAAATTAGTGCATCTTCACTCAGGAAAAGGAAATGTTATGTGCAAATTAGAGTTAAGAATAGTAATTTGGAGCTTCCAGTTGTACTATATTCTTATTTACACTAGTATGGAAATATATGGGAGTTGAGAGGTCCAAATGTCATTTTAACATATTCCCAAAATTATGTTCTATGGCCGTAAAGCTGTATGTATACAAAGTAATCTTGTAACAATAGAATAAAATAAATCAATACTTTGCTTATCTTTCATCATGGGAATAAAACATTCACATAAGTGAAATTTCCAGACTGCTATGTATCAACTTTTCAAGTATCAAGTACTAAGAATTTGGATGGAAATATTTCTAAAATCTAATACACGATTTCATTTCTTTCTTTTTTTTTTCTCCTCCCCAAGCCCCAGTACATAGTGTATATTCTGGTCGTAGATCCTTCTGGTGAGCTGCTCCCGCAGCATGGATACTGACAGACAAGTGGTGTGGTTCCGTGCTCAGGAACCGAAACCTGGGCCGCCAAAGCAGAGCATGCTGAAGTTTAACCACTAAGCAATCAGGGCTGGCTCTCATTTCTTTCTTAATATTAAGCTAAATTTAAATGCTTTTGATGACTCAATCTTATCTTCATGCTTATATAGTGTTTCAATATACTATAGTGAGCCGTGCTAAGCTGCTTTGTACTTGGTGGTTCTCTTGGCTTTTCTTTTTAAAATGTCTGATTCTGTCAGCTTGTAAAAACACCTTGTGACTGTTTATTTTTAATTTATTTCACTGCATACTGTAACTTAGAAAGAAATAATTTTTGAAAGGTAAACGGGGACGCAGCTTTAGTTTAAAATCAGCTTATTTTTTATTGGAGATAAAGTTGTACAATAAAACAAATGAACGTAATGAATGGGAAGTGTTTACTCTCACTAAAAAACAAAACATACCTATTAAAACAACTTTTAAAATGCCTATTAAGGGGTGGCCTGGTGACGTGGTGGTTACGTTTGCACCCTCTGCTTCAGCAGCCTGGGGTTCTCAAGTTTGGATCCTAGGCATGGACCTACGCACCGCTCATCAAGCCAGGCTGTGGCAACATCACATATACAGAGTAGAGGAAGATGGGCACAGCTCAGGGCCAATCTTTCTCAGCAAAAAGAGGAAGATTGGTAACAGATGTTAGCTCATGACCAGTCTTCCTCACCAAAAAAACAAAAATGCCTATTAAAGTTCCAATTTTCTTCTATCAAATTGGTAATTTTTTATATTGATGTGCAGGTTTTTAAGAGTGAAAAATGACAGTATTGCATACTGTTGCAATTTAGCAATAGGTATCAATAGCTATATAATGGTACATAATTTTTATACAGAAATTGTACTCCTATATATTTAAACTAAAAAATTAAGGTAATTTCACAAATACGTAAATAGGTATATATATGTATTATATTGTATATTATTCCTTTGTGTTCTTCCTCAGAAGCAGAGATAGCCAATAGATAGATAGATAGTCAGACAAAGACAGGGAAAGAGAAACAGATGCATGTGTATTTATATGGAAGAGGCAGGATAAATTATTAAATGAAAAAGTCAGTTTATTTATGATTATACAGAAACAGAAATTATTCTGGAATGATAAACATCAAATTGTCAATAGTAGTTATCTCTGGGTAGTGAGAAAATGGAGGATTTTCTTTATTTTTTATGTATCATTATAATAGTTTTGTTTTAAAATTAGCACGTATTAATTTTATTAAAAATATTTACTTTAATGGTGTAGAAAGTAGAGAGTAAGAGTGGACAGGTAGAAGAATTAAGGGACAATGCTATGTCAATAATAGTAAAGACAGCTTACATTCTACTTGGGAATTTTGACATCCTTTTATAGAGTAAGCATATCTGTCTGCCAGACACCATTATATGTGTCATTTCGTTTAATCCATACAAGGCATTATTTTCCCATTTTATGGATATAGAAGCTGAGACCGAGAGTAACTTACCTAAGGTGCCATTTCTAGTAAGTAGCAGACCTGGGGCTTACCACCAGATCTGCCAAACTAAAAACTCAATTTACCCTCCACCCTGCACTATTTTGAATGACTTTTATCAGAAGCTGTTTTGCTTAGTTTTCTGTCTTGGAATGTGTCCTAGAAATGTGACATTCTGTTCATATATTGTAGGTAGTAAGGTAGGCTTACTATTGGATTGCTATGATTTGAACCCGATTCCACCGTTTAAGAGTTGTGTTACCTGTTCTCACTTTTCTGTGTCTGTTTTCTGATCTGTAAAATGGGGGTGATCATGATACCCATCACATAATTTGTTGTTTAGGTAATGGTGTGAGATAATGCCTGGAAAGGCACATAATACAATACCTGGTCACTATTAACATTATTAATATTGTATGTGGTAATAAATATGATTTCCTACTTGTGGAACATTATTTGAGCCACCAATTATAGCTTTATCATAAAATTTGTTAAATGGGCCAGAAGTTAGTGTATATTTCTCTCAAAGCTAGGCATTTTGCTTTCTTGTCAGTAACAGCAGTAGATTTACTACGTCACTTGGAGGAATTCTAATACATACAGATTCTAAACCAAAATTTCCATGAAAGATTCTTTAAGATTAATAAGTTTTGTCCTCTCCTGCTTTGAAAGATATTCAAATTCAATGTTGCTACAGGGCAATATATGGCAAGTCCATAGAAATCACTATGATTTTTTTTCCAATATCTTATTGTATGGCTATTATTTGTAAGCACTGATTTAAGTCCTATGTGAGATAAAAAGAATATATAAAATTTAGTCTCTTTCACAAAGGACCTACAGAAACAAGTAAAAACCATCCATTTGGGTAGAAAATAAGTACTATAAGATAGGTACGGATACACTGGAAATTCAGAGGAAGGAGAATATTGGGCTAACTGGGAAGAATCAAGGAAATGCCAACTAGTCAGCATGTGAGTTGAGTCTTGAGGAGTAGATAGGATTTAGAAATGCAAAGATGTGTACATGCATGTGTGTGTTGGCATGTGTGTGTTCCAGACATTCTAGTTCTAGGGAATCATACAAATAAAGTCTGAGAAATGGGAAAGTGTCAGGCACATACTTGGAACTGAAAGTGGTCCTGTAAGCTTTGCACACAAGGATTGGGAGAATTACAAAGGCTGTAGGAAAGTATTAGACTGATAAATAGAGTGTCGGTCATATCCTAGAGAGCCTTGATAGCAGCCCAAGGGATTAGAGTTTTATTTTATTGTTAACAGGGAGTCATTGAAGCATTTCTGTCATGTAATAATCTGAGCAGAGTTGTACTTTAGGAAGATTAGGCCAACAATAGCACATTCGATGGATTATTAGGGAAGAATCTAGAGTTAGGAAAGCGAGCTAGGGAAATGTTAAAAGGTTTCTTGTGTAAAACTATATCTTTGCCTTTACAGGATCCATAGGACTGATTATATAAAACATTGGTTTAATGAGAGAATGTACCATGAAAGAGATCAAATGCTTTGCTTTGAAAGCATTTTATATAGAAAGGTTATGAATCAGTGAAGAATTAACAAAGAGTACACCATCATGCCCAGTGTTTGTCCTTTTTTAAATACAAGATGTCCTATTTACTTGCATTTGTGTGTGTGTGTGTGTGTGTGTGTGTGTGTGTGAGGAAGATTAGCCCCGAGCTAACTTCCGTTGCCAATCCTCCTCTTTTTGCTGAGGAAGACCGGCCTTGGGCTAACATCTGTGCCCATCTTCCTCTACTTTATATGGGATGCCGCCACAGCATGACTTGACAAACCGTGTGTTGCTCCACACCTGGGATCTGAACCTGTGAACCTCAGACTGCTGAAGCAGAGTGTGTGAACTTAACCACTATGCCACCGGGCTGGCCACTACTTGGGTTTTTAATATAGAAATTCTTCCAGTTACAAAGTTGGATATCAAAGTAAAAGTAATTATAACTTGAAAATTATTCACAAATAAACTGATCAGTTATGAAATTAGTGTCTAATGAAGCATTTCTCCCAACAATTAACCCTAATGTCTACCTCAATATTTGTGTAGTTCATTATCTTTCTAAATTGTTAGATGTTATGTGTTTGTAATAGGACTATTGTCTTCATTTTGATTGAGACATGATAATAGACATTTAAAGTAGATATCAACAATAATTAGATTACTCACACAAATCAAGACTATAAATGGGTCAGTTTCTAGGAAACTGGAAAGGATTTGAGGGAGATAATCTCCTTGGAAAGAGCGTGGTTGGGATTCTCATTGTCCAGAACAAAGGAGTACAGGTAGGGATATGCCTGCTCCTCACCTTGGTCTTCAACTGGACCATGAAGACAGCTTGAAATGTATTCCTTGTAATAGGGCACAGTGGACTGAGTGCTAAAGGTCAAGAGTCTAACAAAAGCAGCCTGGGTCAGCAGAGAAGAAGGCAGTATGAGGACTTCTGCCGTAGAGTGAAGGGACCTTGGTAAAGGAGCTGCAGAAACTGAGGGGAAATACTAAGCAGTGAGCCAAAGGGCCACAATGATTGTGTCACAAGAGTTAAAAGCATTCCCTACAACACAGAAAAAGTGTTAGAGTTAAGCATTTCTCTGGAACAAAGAGCTTGAAACTATCTTATAATAGGAGCAATCATTTGAGAAATGTTTGCCTTCTCCAGCTCCCTGCTTCTTTCTACATCTTTCTGGACTTTACTTGCTTTAACCTTGATTGGAAATGGCAGAAACCCTAGTGAGTAATAAAAATGACATAGAAATGTCATATAGAAATACCATACAAGAAAAGAGGGAAGAAAAAGCTTACACTCTGCCCACTCAAGAGACTACAGGAGTTTCTCTCTACTAACTCTAGAAGTTGGAAAGATTAACTTTAAATCAAGTTCAACGTTTTGATTATTATCTGGTTCTGGGCATTTAAAATTATGAATTGAGACTTAGTACCTAGGAGTAACCAATGAACTCATGGGGCTTGCCTGAGTGTTTATCTGGGAATGGGCTTTGGGAGAGAAAGCTGTGCACATCAACTTAATTTAAAAGGAAAGTGAGAACACTGTAAAGTTGCTTTAATGATTTAGCTTCAGGAGATCTGCTTGTTTACCTTAACAATATGGTGTTGCAAAACAAGAGTGAAATTGCAAGTTATAAAAATAATGAAGGTTTTCACGAAGTCAGTGAAAGTGATGTTAGGATCTGATTAACAAATGAGGAGTTGACAGTTAGGAAGTTAACAATTAAGGAACAGAAAATCAACAAGAATGATGATCTTTGAAGAGAATGATTCAGGGCACGGACATCTCTATCACGATGTAATGGTGGTTATAGTAGTATACGCATTTGTCAAAAGTCATCAAGTTGTCCACCTAAAATTAGAGAATGTTATTATATGTATCATATACACCGATAAAAAAAGAAACAATGATTAAACATCAAAGGATTAAATAACGTTCATGGGAAAATGATGATGCCTTTAAATATATTTTGCCAGAATGATTCTTTCTGATCCTGCCGAGAAAGTCAAGCGTGAAGTACAGAATGTCATTTCCGGGTATCACATAATTTTGTCAGAAAAGAATTGACAAGTGAAGAGCAAAATATTATTTGTGCTTCACATTTATTTAAAAATAACTTTAAATCAATGCCTACATTTTGTTTAAAATAAATAAAACATGCATATTTTCATACATTTACTTAAATTGTTGAAGTCTTAAGTCACTAGAAAAATTTTCACCATATCTTCTGATTTTCGGCCCCTGTTTTAAATGAATTCGTTTTACTATTTTTAAAATTTAAATGCTTTATAAATGTATTTATTACTAATATTACTCAAAGTTTCCAACAGAACTATAAGCTTTTATTAATATGGTTAAACATATTAGATGTTTCTATCAATGTGTTTTTAATTGGATAAGTACCTCACAGAACCTTCCATCTTTCTGCTATAATCTGAAGTCTTTGTCTTTAAGCCTGTTTCAAATTTATCATCTGGTTTTTACCTAATCACTATTCTGACAGAACTCTCATCCTCAAAGATGTGTTGGGTCCCCAGTTTTCCATATCCTGCACTATGTTTTCTTCTTTTTAAGTGTGCTTCCTATTTTTGTGGAGTATATTTCCAATAGTCTTCTTCAAAGAGTAAATGGGAAATAAAATTTTAAGACAAAAAAATGAAGACTGTGTATATCTGAATATGTATTTACTCTATTTTCAGAGCTGAGTGGTAGTTTAGTTGAGTATAGAGGATTCCTGGTTGGAAATGATTTCCCCCAAAATGTTAAAGGCATTTCCTTTCTTTATTTTCTTCTTGTTTCTAGTGTTAGTCTTGAGAGAGCTAAAGGTCATCATACTTTTGATATAATTCTTTTTTCTTTCTGATAAAGTTTTATAATCTTCTTTTCCCTAGTGCTCTGAAATATAATTGAAATATTTCTTATTTGGGTCTTTTCTCATCAATTTGTTGCCCTGGGATATTGGTCTCCTTTTCATTCTGGAAACTTATATCTTAGTATGGAATAAAAAAATATTTTTCTTCCCCTCCATTTTTCTGTACTCTTTGTTTCTCTTCTGTTTATAAGTCAAATATTGGATCTTGTAGATTTATCTTCTGATTTTCTTAATTTCTTTCTTTTTTTTTGCTTTATTCCTTCCAAGCTTCTACTGAAAAATTTTATTTTTATAATATTTTTAATATTAAAAGCTCCTTCTCAGTCTCTGAATATTCCTTTTAAAATAATGTTGTTCTTATTCCTGGCTGTAATATTTTCCTTAATTCTCTAGTAATATTAATTAGTTGCTTTAAGTTTTTATTTGTATTATCTGTTTTCTTTGAGTTCCATTTTTTCTGTTTGTAAGTATGAGTCTTCATCTTTCAAGTTAGAAACTTTTCTCAAGTATTTTGGCAATCTTAACCACTGAGACTTTCTTGACTTCTTACATGTTGGAGAGGCTCTTAAAGAAGTTCTGTGTGTGAACACAGCTTTTCGATTCTTGCCTTCACTGTTGACCGATTAGACTGGAATCAAGATATTTTGTAAGACTCTCCCACAATAAAATGACCTTTCAATTTTTTTTTTTTTTACATTTCTAATTCTTTCCATACCTTTTAATACTATGGGAAGTGGGAATTGACAAACTTTGATGTCAGAGATGTGGGTGCCCTGGACCATAGAGATGGAAACGATGAGCCTGGGGCTCTGATCTTTCAGCATGCAGAGGTTCCTTAATTCCTTGGTTTTCAATAGAGTATCTCATTCCCATCCTTTCTTATCCCTGGCATCTCCAAATCCTCACCTCCCTGTTTTAGTATCTCCAAAGTGTATGCTTCAGTCTTCTTTTTTTTTTAAATCTAGCTTTCGAAAATAACTAGTTTCTCCAAATTCTGAGCCTTTCTCAGTACATGAATCTGTTCACTTTTTCTAGATACCCTTGCTCAGATTTAGCTTTTTCCACTTGGCTGAGTGAACCATCTGCTTTCCATCTGCCAAAGTTTGTTAACATCTTTTATCTTCTGTCACTTCCTCCACTGTTTTCTTAGCCTTACGGGTTCATATTATTTTATTCATTTATTGTCATGGACAAGAAACAAACTCTTGTGCGAGAAATCCAGTGGATTCTACTTAAATAGTCTTTTTATGGATGGGGATCTTCTTTATTTCCCCAAGTAATAACTAGAGTGAAGGAAGCTAACATTTATTGAGTGTCTACTCTATGACAGATACTGTGCTAGGCATTACAAAAATTACCTCATTTAACTCTTTTGACATCCTACAGCATAGTGCTATTGTTATCTAGGATTTATAGTGAAGAAACTGAGGTTTGCAGAGTTTAAATGATTTGCTTAATGGAAAATAAGTAGCAAATAGTAGATCTAGGACTTTGCTCTTAGCTGTTACTCAGCTGCATATAATAACTGTCCATTAATCAAGGCTTGACAAAGTCTATATAGGCCAATCTAGGAACAATTGATCAGATGTTGGCAAAAATGATTTTATTGGGTTTTGTTAAGTTTTTAATGGCAACAATTTTTCCTACAAGCCAGAGAAGACTATGAGTATTACTCTCAGTATTTTTAATGTATTTATTAACACATATTTTATATAACATAAAATCCACCCATTTCAAGAATACAACCAATAAATTTTAATTATTTTACCAAGTAAAACAATAATCACCACAAATCTGTTTTAGAATATCTTTATTCCCTCAGTAAGATCCCTATACTCATTTACAGTGAATCCCTATTTCTACCCCCAACTGCTAGGCAACCACTAATTTACTTTCTGTCTCTATAAATTTGTCATTTCTGAACATTTCACGTGAATAGAATCATATAATATCCCATCTCTTGTGTTTGACTTCTTTCACTTGGTGTAATGTTTTTGAGGTTCATCCATGATATAGCATTATGTCAGTAGTTCATTATTTTTTATCACTGGATAGCATTCAATTGTATGGATATATCACAATTAGTCTATTCATTCACAAGTTGATGGACATTTAATTTGTTTCCAAGATGGGACTATTATGAATAATGCTGCTCTGAATATTAGTATGTAAATTTTTGCTGGATCGTATAATAGTTTAAATTTAACTTTTTGAGAAACTGCTAAATTATTATTCCAAAGTACCTGCGCTATTTAACACTATCAGTATTTTTAACATCTTGAAACCTTAACATTTACGCCTCCTTTCCTTTATAGTTCCTGGCTGAGGCCTCAAGTGACCCAAAAGAAAGAGCTTCTCTCTAAAGAGTGACCCACAGAATCTCTTCAAACTTTCTCTCCATTTCCAAATTTGCTCACATTCCATTTTTCCAAAGTTGGCAGACCGTTTTAACTTTTAATTTTAAATACGTTACTTTAAATTGAATATGTATATTCAAGCACACAAGTCCTAAATGAACAGCTTCATGATCTTTTACAAATCTAACATATACCTGTGTAACCACAACACACTTCATGGTATAGAATATGACCAGCACACAGGAACCTTGCTCATTATCCCACCTTATCCCCAAGAGATAACCATTATTCTGGGTTCCATAATAATAGATTAGTTTTCAAAATTATTGATCCTTATATAAAATAAATTGTTTTAATTCTATTTTTATAACAACTGTATTGAGATATAATGTACATACTATAAAATATGCCCTTTTAAAATTATAATTCAGTGGTTTTTTTATAGTTACACAGTTGTGCAACCATCAGCACTATCTAATTTTTAGAACATTTTATCACCCCAATAAACCCCATATCCATTAGCAGTCACTTCCCATGTCCCGCCCATCTTAGGCCCTGGCAACCACTAATCTATGTCTGTATCTGTGAATAAACCTACTCTGGACATTTCACATAAATGGAATCATACGCTATGAGGTGTTTTGCAACTGGCTTCTTTAACACATCATCTATGCTGTGGTATGTATCAATACTTCACTCTTTTTTATTGTTGAATAAGATTCCATCATATGGGTATACCACATTAGGCTATCCATTTATCAGTTGATGGACATTTAGTTTCCACTTTTTGGCTATTATGACTATTACTTCTATGAACATTTCTGCCCATTTTTTTTGTGTGTGGGCATATGTTTTCGATTCTCTTGAGTATATGCCTAGGAGTGGAATTGTTGGTCATATGGGAACTCTATGTTTAATATTTTGAGAAACTACCAAACTGTTTTCCAAAGCGACTGCACCGTTTTACAATCACACCAACAACATACGAGCATTCCAATTTCTCCACTTCCTCTCCAATGCTTATTATTGTTTGTCTTTTTTTTTTTAAAGCATTTTAATGGGTCTGAAGTGGTATTTCATTGTGGTTTTGCTTTTCATTTCCTTAATTACTAATGCTGTTAAGCATCTTTTCATGTACTTATTGACCATTTGTTTATCTTAATTGGATAAATAGCTTTTAAAATCTTTTCCCAATTTTAATTGGATTGTTGGTCTTTTTATTGATGAGTTGAGAGATTTTTTGATATATTCTTGATACAAACCCCTTATCAGATATATGATTTGCAAATATTTTGTCTCAATCTGTGGGTTGTCCTTTGACTTTTTTGATGGTATTCTCTGAAGCACAAGATTTTTATTTTTAATAAAGTCCAATTTGTCTAATATTCTGTGTGAGTATGTATGTGTTTTGTGTCCTCTCTAAGAAATCATTGCCTAAACCAAGGTCACAAAGATTTACTCCTCTGCTTCCTTCTAGGGATATAGTAATTTCCACCCTTATATTTAGGTCTATGATCCATTTGGAGTTAAATTTTGTATATGGTATGAGGTAGGAATCCAACTTTACTTTTTGCGTATAGATATCCATTTGTCCCTGCACTATTTATTGAAACACTACTCTTTCCCCATTTAATTGTCTTGGCATCATTGTTGAGAATCAATTGACCATAAATATAAAGGTTTATTTCTGGACCCTCAGTTGTATTCCATTGATCTGTATGTCTATCCTTATACTAGTACCATAGTGTCTTGAATATTGTGATATTGTAGTAAGTTTTAAAACCAGAAAGCTTGTGTCCTTAAACTTTGTTGTTCTTTTTCAAGATCATTTTGGCTATTCTGTGCCCCTTGTATTTCCATAGGAATTTTAGGATCAGCTTGTCACTTGTGCAAAATTGGCATCTGGGATCTTGATAGGAATTGCTTTGAGACTGTAGATCAGTTTAGGGAGTATCACCACCTTGACAATTTAAGTCCTCCAGTCCATGAATTTGTGATACCTCTCCATTTACGTAAGTCTCCTTTAATTTCTTTCAACAATATTTTGTAAGTTTCAATAAAAGTACACTACTTTTATTAAATTTACTTCTGTGTGTTTTATTTTTCATGCCATTGTAAGTGGCTATTAATTATTCTCTTAATCTCATTTTCAGATTGTTCATTGCTAGTGTACAGAAATACAACCGGTTTTTGTATATTGATTTTGTATCCTTCAACTTTGTAGAACTCATTTTTTAGTTCTAATAGTATTTTTTATGAATTCCTTCGGATTTTCTAGAAACAAGATTTTGTCATTCAAGAATAACAATGGTTTTACTTCTTTCCAATTGGGATCCATTTGTTTTCTTGTCTAATTGCTGTAGAAAGAACCTCCCATACAGTATTAAAGAGAACTGGTGAGAGAGGACATCTTTGCTTTGTTCCTGATATTAGGAGGAAAGTATTCAGGCTTCCATCATTAAGTATGATTTAACTTGTGAGTTTTTCTTAGATACTCATTATTAGGTTGAGGACATTTCCTTGTACTTCTAGTTTGTTGAATCTTTTTTATCATTACAGTGCATCGGATTTTATCAAATATATTTCCTGCCTCTATTCATATGATCCTGTGGTTTTGCCCTTTATCCCACTAATAAGATATATAATAGCTGTTGATATTTGGGTATTAAATGAACCTTGTATTCTTGGATAGAGTCCACTTGGTCATCGTGTATAATCCTCTGGATATATTGCTGGATTTCATGTGCTAGTATTTTGTTGAGGATATTTGCATATACATTCATAATGATATTGGTCTCTAGTTATTCTTTTCTTGTGATGCTTTTTCTGGTTTTCGTATCAGGACAATATTGGTTTCAGTATTCCAACCTCTTCTATTTTTTGGAAGATTCTGTGAAGATGTGGTATTAATTTTTCTTAAAACGTTTGGTAGAATTCATTAGTTAAGCCATCTGGGCCTGGGCTTTTCATTGTGGTAAGTTTTTTTTTTTTTTTTTCCAATTTGCAACTCAGTGTCTTTTCTTTTTATAAGTCTATACAGATTTTCATTTCTTCCTGAGTCACTTTGATTTATTGTATCTTCCTAGGAATTTGTCCATTTCATCTGGACAATATAATTTTTGCCATAAAGTTGTTAATAGTATTCCCTTATAACCATTTTTATTTCAGTGGAAAGTAGTGATGCCTCCTGTTTTATTCCTGATTTTAATAATATGTCTTATATCTTTCTTTCTTTGTCAGTCTAACTAAAGATTTGTCAATTTTGTTGATCTTTTCAAAGAACCAAACTTTGTTTTAGCTTTTTTTTTTCGTTTATTTTGTTATTCTCTATTTTAATTTTTTTCCTCAAATCTTCGTTACTTTCTTCCTTATGCTTGCTTTGAATTTACTTTGATCTTCTTTGGCTGGTTTTGTAAGGTGGAAGTTTAGGCTATTTATCTGAAGTATTTCTTCTTTTTTAGTATAGGTGTTTACAGGTATAAATTTCCCTCTGAACACTGCTTTTGCTGCATCTCATAAGGTTATTTATATTGTGTGTTGATTTCCATTCGTTTCAAAGTATTATCTAATTTCTCTTGAGATTTTTCTTTGATAAAGAAGAATAACCATTTTTAAATGGTTATTTATGAGTATGTTGAATTTCCACAAATTTTTGAATTTTCCAAATTTCATTCTGTTACTGAATATTTAATTATATTCCATTTTGGTTAGAGAACAGAGTTAAGATTTCAATAATTTTATTAATGCTTGTTTTCTTTCTGGCTTCTTTTGCTCAATATTCTCTTGCTGAGATTCATCTCTGTGAGATTCATTTTTGCTTTATAATGCTCCATAGTATGAATATACCACAATGAATTATCTATTAAATTGATGAGTAATGATGAGTCAATTATTTAGTTTATTTGCATTATTTTTGCATTTTATATGCGTATTTTGGTCCATTTTAGTTGTGTATATATCTTGGAATAGAATTACTGGGTTATAGGAATATGTATGTCATGTGTACATGTATGTATGTCCATGAGTGTGTGTGTATTCAAGTTTCGCAGATACTGCCGACTGTTTTTTCAAAGCAGTTGTGCCATATGGAAGTTTTATGTGCTCCACATCCTAGCCAGCTTTGTAGTCTCAGCATTTTTAATTTTAGATATTTTGGTGGGTAAATAGGGCAATCTCAATGTGGCTTTAATTTGCATTTCTCTGGTAGCTAACGAGGTCGAGCACCTTTTTATATGTCTATTGGGCATTAGGGTATCCTCTTTTATAAGTGTCTTTTCAAGGGCTTTTTTGCCAATATTTTTCATGATGTCTATAATTTTTTAGGAATGTATGTATATTTTGAGTGTGCATATTTTGTCATGTGTATGTTATGTATTGTAAATATCTTCTAATTAAGGAATTTATCTCATATTTTTAGTTTGCTGGTTTTATTTTGATCAGATGAAGAATTTTAACAAATTTTCTGCATCTTTTGAGGTAATTATATGAATTTTCTCATTTATTTCTTCTCATGTATTTATTTTCTAATATAAACCAATCTTGCATTCCTGAAATAAACTACGGTGGTCTAGATATATAATATCTTTAAAATTTCACTAGATTTGATTTTCTATTATTTTGTTTAATATTTTGAGATCATTTTCACAAAAGAAATTAGCCCATAATTTTCTTTCTTATAATATGTTTTTAGGTTTGGTTTCAGAGCCATACTGTTCTCATAGAATGACTTAGAAGATATTTCATATTTTTCCATTCTTTCAAAGAGTTTGTTTAAAATTGACATGTTAAATTGTGAAGAAAATCGAATTTTTATAAGCATAAGAAAATGTAAATGCACTTTCATATTTAAATGTTGTTCTCATTTATTTTAAAATCACGGAAACTAGAAGTTGGTAGTTACATTTCACTTATCATGTACTGTCTTTTTAGCATGGGGCAAAGTTGACTTGAACTCTTATTTAAAAGATTCCTTTTTCTGGGCATGGAAATGGCAAAAAGATTGACAAATTATAAAAGACAAGAAGATTTCTATAAAGTTAAAATGCGGTGCAATGAAGTGGAAAGCAAATAACAATGTGCATTGTAATGTTTTGAATAAAGTGATCTGCAAATTACCTAGAAAGTTCAGGAAAACGACTGGGATAATTTTAGTGACATTTTAGTCAGTAGCCATTTCCTGCAGTATTCTTAGTAATAGCTGCACATATTCTATAGATACATGAATGGCAAAGGATAATGTCAAAACGTCCATAAATATGTGATGAATTCTGGTTTAATTTCATGAAAGCTTTCAGTAAAATCACGTTGAAAGATTTACCTGTTCTTGTTTGAAGTCTAAGACAACTGGCATTGTATTGGAAATTTTTTGCGCAAGAGAAATTATTTTTTTGCAGAAAATATTATATATCTCTAATACTGAAGAGTTCTTTCATTCAATGACACGTATTTATTACCTACTATGTGTCAGGTCCTGTGCTAGGAGCTGGGGAGTTACAAGGGTGGGTAAAATTTATTAACGTTTATGGTATTTTGGGGGGCAATGGACAAATCAGCTAGCAATTACAAATTAATGTGAGTACTATAGATACTATTATTACTATTAATAATGATAGAGCTAACAGCAAAGAGCACTTGCTATATGCCAGACTCTGTTCTAAACATTTTGCATGTATTAACTCATAGCTAATAATAGAACACAGGCTGCTCCTGTAATGCAATGAGTGGATAGCTATCTAATGTCTGTGACACCAAGGAAGGCTTCCTGGAGAAGGTGGTGATTGAGCTGAGTCTTAAAGCATAAATAGGCCCAATCAAGCAAAGAAGCACTGGAGAAAGAGTCTAAATAGAGAGAATAGCATGTGCAACTCTGTGGGTGTGTGAGACAGCCCGACCTGTTCATTAAACTACAAATAATTTTGTTTATATGGAGCATTGGTTATGTGGAAGAGTGGTGGGAGGATAGGATGGAAAAATTCAAGAATCATATCATGAGGAATGTATATATCATGCTGATGAGGCTGGGGTCTCCAGGAAGTGAAGGGAAGATACTGACTAATTTTAAGTATGGTATTAACATAATCAAAATATAGTGCATATGAATGACTGGTGTGGTGGTGATTCCACACAGTTAGTGTGGAGAATGGATTAGGAGGGAAAAGTTTGGAGTCAGAGAGTTAAGAGATTCTTGCAATAGTCAAGGCAGGCGATGGCAGCCTGGGCTTAAAGCAGTGGGGAGGGAATGGAGGAAGTTGATAAAGTTGATAGCTATAAGAAGGTAAAATAGTCAGGAAATAGTAATCAATTTTGTGATAAGGGAATGTGATAGTTAATTTTATGTGTCAACTTGGCTAGGCTGAGGTACCTAGATATTTGGCCAAACATTATTCCAGATGTTTCTGTGAAGGCATTTTTTAGATGAGATTAACATTTAAATCAATAGACTTTGAGTGAAGCAGATTATTCTCCATAATGTGGGTGAACCTTGTTCAATCAGTTGAAGTCCTTAATAGAAAAAATACTAATCTCTCCAGAAGAAGAGGGAGTTCTGCCAGTAGAAGCCCTTTGGACTTGAGTTACAACTCTTCCCTGGGTCTCCAACCTGCTGGCCCACCCTGCAGATTTTGGACTTCCCAAGACTCCACAATTCCTTAAAATAAATCTCTTTATATATTATACATCTTGTTGGTCCTGTTTCACTGGAGAACCCTGACTAATACAGAGGGAAGTTGAAAGGGAAGAGTCTAGGAGTATTCCTGCATTGGACGGTTGGTGGAGCCATTCACAGACATTGGAAACACAGAAGAAAAGATGACTTAGGAGGATGTAAAGAATTGAATTCAGACATATTTGATATGAGTTACCTTAATATGAAGGCAAATACAAATAGAGAGGATCAGTAGATACTTTTATGAGGCTGAAAGTCAAGCAAGAAGTCTGGGCTAGATATTTCACTCTGTGAGAAGGGGGCTGCTGTAGTCAGAAAAAACACTTTCAGGAAAACAACAGCAGTAACATAGAGGCATGAAGCAAGAATAGAAGTCGGGGACAAGGAAACTGACAAGAACTTTTTAGAGAGAAAATAAAAAACTAGGACAGAGTGGTATCACAGAAGTCAAGAGAAGACAGAATTTTAAGAAAGGATGAGTCAAGTGCTATTGAATCATATAATTTTGAAATTAGGAGGAAATCAATGACTCAGGAAGAAGAGTTTTCTAGACTTATAAATGTAAGATTATAAAAAGCAAAATAGAACTTATTACAATATTTTTCAGAAAAGCAAATCACATTTTTAGCCATCGCACAACCATATTTGTAATGAAATTAGGTGATAAAATTTCAGTTACCATATTTGTGTAGATTTGATCTGTGAAACAACTCTGAGACTGAGAGAGTTCAGAAAACTTGCCAACCTTCCCCTTGGCAAGCAGCAGATCCAGAATTTGAACTGGCTTCCAGAACAATAAAAGCAAGACAAGAACTCATATATAACAGCTGAAACACAGGAGAGGAAGCAAGAGAGGGAAGCAGACAATGGGAAAAATCTTGGAAAAGACTTGTACTTGTTTATAAGAGAAGGAAAAATAGGAGGCTATTAGACTGGAGGAGAAAGAGGTTTATAGTGGGCAACATCTGAGGAGTAGGGCAGAAAGATTCCATAATGGTCAGTATTAGAGAATGTGTTCAAATATTTTCCAAAATTTAATAACAAAGAAAGTACTTGAATCAATTATCCTTTTAGAATATTATATAAATTATTTGATAGTTTCGTTGCTCTTTTACTTATTAATGTTCAGAACACAGAGTGATAAATAGAAAGTTAGATCTTAAGAGTGCACAAATTTTGATATAAAAGGACTGTATGAGACAAAATAATTGATGCCTAAAAAAACCTTCTAGTTCTATTTTCCTAATAAATAAATATTGTTTCTGTGCTACTTATAATGGAAAAAAGTGTATTTGCAATATTTGAAGTGTCACTTCAGAACTAGCACCTTATCTTAATGCTTACTTTTCATACTAATTATGAAATGTTATCATGTTTTTTAAAATAGCTGGATCAATGAGAATTTCAGGGAAATACATCAACAACAGTCACCCTACCCTCTAATACAAAGTTCTTGATAATCTCTTTGTCTTTGTTTTCTTCCGTTCCTATAAGTGGAAGTAGATTTTGACTTTCAAGCAAATTATTTTATCTTGGCTGACTGGTAAAATTTATTATCTGATTCAGATAAAATGATTGCTTTAGGTAATTTCACTTGGTAGATCTTATCGTTGAGTTTCAAGAATTATTTTGGAAAGGTCTAGAGTATCTCGATGGAAGTATTTTATTCATCATTCCTTTAAGAAATCTTCGGAATGTATAGGGGATGAATACACAGATTTTTTGGTCTGTATTTTCCCATTCCCTTCTCTGTGTCATATACCCTCAGAATTGTTTGTATGTAGCAGCGTATTAATGGCTGTGCGCCAACCCCAGTCCATTTTGTCAACATAATCACCTACTGGTTGTATGCATCATTTCATTTCAGTTTTAGAGAATACGTTCTCCAGTTTTAAAAAATATTATCCTATATCTTACATATTAACCTACTTATATGTAAATATAATTGAAGGAATTTGTAAACTCTCTTTTGCTACTCAGGTTGTTTTTAATTATATATAACTTTTATTATTTTACTTTACTTATACTAAATAAATGATATGTTATAACTATGTTTAAGCCTAACTTCCACTAGTAATTTTAATTTTATATCTACTGTGGCATTCTTAGACCTTTCCATACTGGTTGAATTGTTAGTTAAGTAATCCAGAAAGAAAGGAGAGAAAACATGAATGCATAAACTTTAACTAAACTTTTTAAATGAATATTTTTTATTACCTGGACGTTGTCCTATATAATTAAATATTTTAGCCAAAATTCAAAGTATTTCTAAATGCAAATCTATTTTTTCCCAAATTCTCATAAAGTCATTCCAATAATTTAATCCTTTCAAGGAAATAGGTAATTTCCTTTTTTGAAAGTCATGTAAATTAAGTGTGTGTATGTGTATGTGTGTAATTTAAATTATGTTATATAGATTTTTAACCTCTATATAAGTAAGAACATATTTGCAAATGTAGATAAACTTTTCTCAATATATATTTGTATTTAGCACAAATTGCTTAATTGACAAAATTAAACTCTGAATACTTGTTTTTGTAATTATACCTCAATCTGTGCACATTTACTGATATACAAAAGTTACAGGTTTCTCGGTTATGGGAGTGGATCACTGATTACACACGATAAGATGGAAAAATGAGTGAAAGTAATTTATTTTACAGATAACTGTGAAGTAAGTTTTTCAACAAGCACTTTTTTCTTTAAAATTGCTATATAATATGGTAGATTTAGTAATTTATAAATTTGTTTTGATAACAATCAACATTTTCAATATAAACACTTCAGAAAATCATCCTTATTGGAGTAAACAGACACTGTATTTTATTTCCAAATATCTTTCTCTGTGCCAACAAGAAAGACAAAAGGCATTGCACACCATTTCCTAGCATTAAAAGTTATAAAGTAAAATTTCTTCTTTCAGGCCTATGCAGAAAACATGGAACTTTTCTTTTAACATAAAAATCCTATACTTAGTTCTTTAGTTCTCAAATCACCAGATGTTTTATGACAAAGCTCTTCAAAGTTTCTTAGTTTTCTAACTTCTATCGATTTCCTCTTAGTATCTAAAATTCGTGCTACCTGGAGTTTTTCTCACAGAAATCCCCAATACCTGAATATCCTCTTCTCTCTGAATACATTTCATAACCATTGTTATGGTAAATCTAAATTTACTTTGCTTAATGTATTTATCTATCCATAAGAGTCTTCCAAGGATTCAGTTCTAAAAGCGGTCTTACTTTTTTTCTTAACTGACTCTTATTTTAAGCAAATTGCCTCTTACTCATGCGTTGAAAGGAATGCTCTTAGTTTGCTGCTTTACTTTTTTCTTAGAGGGAAAGAAATATTTCTCATTTTCTAAATTCTTGATTTCGATTAACATATTTTTTTGGGGGGGGGGTTGTTTGTACTGACTACTCCTCTCTATATTCAGGGTTTCACAGAAAAGCCATAGGAGCTAGGAGACTCCAATGTACACATTGTCACCTGGCTAATGGTTTGGAATTTTTTTACAAGATTAATTTTAAAGGAAATACTAATCTATTGAGCTTTATTAAATTTTTAAAACACAATTTGCTACTTGCAAATAAAATTTGAAATGAATGTAACTTTTAGAGAATCTTTATGTTAACTTTTGTGGGTTTTCAAAAAATTGTGCTTTTAAATTTAGGGAAATAAAATTTAATAAAACCACACCAGAAGGAGCAAACTTAATGCTATTATAATGCCTCTAGAGGGCAGTATTCAATTATTTGAGGCTATAACTTAGGCTTTTCTCGTGCAAGTCACTGAATATTTGAAGAGGTGACAGTGCAAATGAAGAGGGTAGTGTTCTTTTTGTAATCTTATTCATGGATGCAAATGGCAGTGAGGTCCAAGTCCTCACACTTGAATCAACAAGTGTTGTGGAGAGATGATTTTTTAACTGAGCTTCTGATCTGCTTTCCAGAGAAAGAGCTTCCCTTTTCCCGGTAGGGTCTATGGACATTATTGGAACGCTCAAAATATGTGAAGCTTAGAATGTGAAAATAAGGACGCTTGCTTTCCAATAAGCATTTTTTCCATGCAAGCCACTGTAAGAACCACAGTTTTGGTCAGATCATAGTATTTTCACATATGTAGTTTGAACTATAGAGTTAAGAAAATAAAAAAGATTTAAATAAATTAATAATTATTTTAATAAACTTTTCAAAATTGTATCAGATGTAAGTATAATTTTTACACTATGAGGATTCTCTCTCTATATATATATTCAAGAAATATTTACTTACCTATTCAAGCTAATATTTACTGCCTTTTTAAAAATTCACTGCATAGAGAGAGAGAGAGCAAGCGAGCGATCTAGATATCTAGAAATATAAATATATATATATAATATTTCAAGTTATTTCCTAATGCTCCTATGAATGAAAAAAAAAACAGGCCAATAAAGAGGATAATGAAATCCTTACTAGCTGCTGTCACTTAACTTGAGCCTTTTTCCCACAGAAACCATGCTCTATCCCTGGAGCACAGGAGATATTCCTGAGACCAGGGTGAATTATTTGGCCTGCTCAGGTCGAGAACTATAATTTACAGTTTCTCATTTCAGTTCTCTTCTTTGTAGATGTATCTTTCCAAAGTTATAAAGTCAATTTGATTTTTCCTGAATAATCGTGTCACACCCTGAGGTGATGAAAGAAGATTCGAGGCCCCAGCTGCTCTCCTGTATTCAACACTGGTTGAAAGCATGAAGGTTTATTCCTCTTGTTGTTGATATAAAAGGTAGCATCAGCATGACTGTTTTCCTTTTGCTTTTGGCATTCTCTTTGGGAGTGTAGAATATATTTTCTTTTATAGAATATGCTTCCAAACCGAATACAGAATCTGAGGGATGGTTTTGCATTTCTTCCAATATTTTTTGTGAAGGAAATATTAAACATGCCCTTTAAATTTGTAGAAGTCATGCTTGATTTAAAATTAAGTACATAAGGAAATGTAGATGTGGGTTAAAAAAAACTTAAGATAATTTATATAGCTCATATTTCATAGTAATCTGTATTTGTACAGTATTGTGAATATTTTATGAAATCCTTACAGTGTCTATGTGAAAAGTACAAAGTATTATTCCTGCTTTAAAAGTGGGAGGATCAAATTTTAGAGTCAAAGGTGACTTCTGTGAGGTTACACATAGATCAAGATTGGCACAGGCAAGAAAAAAGTTTTCTGATTCTTGTCTAAAATTTCTTATTACAAAGAAATCCTTTCTACATCAGAAAACATACACCTTCTGAAAGTAAAGAGGAAACAAACTCTACATGCTACCCACTTTCTCTAAGCATCAGGACCTCCTTGGAAGGCGAATCTCTGGTCTCTCCTCCAGCACCACACACCCCTTCTCCGCCCCTCTTGTCGGCCAGCGGTGCAGATGCAATGAGCTGCAAATGCTCTTCCTGCTTTTCAGTCCAAAATAACAACGAACTGATAGTTTTGCCTTAGAATAATCTATGCATCTACTGTGGACACATGAGACTGATAAACTTATGCCTCTTCTGCTATTTTTAAGACACATGAGCATTCCAGGAATGTTCCTGATTTGGAACATATATTAAAATCTCCTACCTGCTCTCACGGCACAGGGGATAACATAATGCCCAGTGGTTCAAGCAAGGGACTTTCACATCTAGCAGAATGACTCTGGCCTCATAAGTGGTTCTGCTCATTGCAGGCCCCGTGCACAGTCTAGTTTGTGAAACCCTCAGAGGTGACATGGCTCATGGAACGTGCTGAGTTCCAGCAATAATTTCATTCTTTGAGTGAGTGGGCCAAAATGATTGTACCCATTTACTGAACAATCTCTTACCGTGTTTCTCAACTTCCAAGTTATGTCTTTCTAATCTAATACATCCCACCTTCTGCCAGAGCTGCTCATCAAATTGTTTTCAAACTAAAGATCCAAACCCCCCTATAAACTTGCCCAATTTTACTTAGCTATTCAAGTGAATTTCCTTCTCTCCTGCAATATCTATACTCTACACAAACCGGGTCATACATATGCCCAAAACTTTCATCGCTCCTTATTCAACGCATCTCACACTTTGGAGTTCTGTCCCCTGTGTATCAATGGCCTCTTGAGTGTCAGTACTTGGATGCCCTATAAACAAGAAAAACTCACTTTATCCAGAGTGTAATTCATCATCTCCACGCACAGACATGTTTTCCTCCTGTGCTTCCAATCTCACTGAAGAGCATCACAATTCACTAGGTTGCTCAAACCTGAAAGTGCCACTTCCCTCATCCATAACTTCTGACTATTTCTGAAGTCCTAAATATTTCTTTAAGCCATACACTTTTCTCCTCTTTTTTGAGTCTAGACCACCATCATCTCCTGTTTGGACTACTCCAGCATTTCTCATGATGGAACCAAAGTGGTTAAAACAATCATTTCTTTACCTAAAATTCTTAAATGACTCCCTAGAGCTTTCAGCATAAGTCCACATCTATAACATGGCCTATGAGACACTGAATTATCTGGACTTTGCTTACTGATCCAACCACAATCAAGGCTGTAGCAAGACTGGAACCAACATTAAAAAATTATATTATTTATTTAGTAATATTTTACAGGGCAACAATTTCCACCATGGTTTTTAAGTGCGAGGGAAATGAATGGCTCTGAATTGTGATAATCAAGTATGCTCAGTTTGTCAAACACACTTGCCTTATCTTATATTTCCACACATTTGGTCAGACTCATGTCCATGTGGATCTCTTATCTTGAGCACACCCTCCCTCCCAGACACCCTGCTGGGGAACTCTTACTCAAACATTAGGTTTTAGCTTAGATATCAATTCTTATAGGATGCCTACCTTATAAGATAGGTATCTAGGTTCCTACCTATGTGCACTCATAGCATCCTACATTTCATTCCTTACATCATCATATCATGATTTCCTGCTTTCTTGACAATAGTTCACTAGACTCTGATCTCCATCAGAGCAGGAGCTCTGTCTCACTTTTTCACTCTTGTGTCCCCAGTTCTGGGCACAATGCTTGGACCCAGTATGTACTCAATCAACATTAGGTAAGTGAATGAATGTAACAAATATATCTTATTGTTCTAAGCTTTATGCTATATCATTTCCTTATTGAGAAAGCCCATACTTCTGTTCATATTTCTTGTATTAAATATTTTATATTTTGAAATAATTTCAAATGTATAGAAAAGTTGCAAGAAGAGTATGAAGAATATTTTTTTCTCAACTATCCAAGAATAAGATGCCTCATGACCCCTAATACTTTAACATGTATTTTCTAAAAACAAGGACACTCTCCTACATAAGCACAAGGCAACCTTGGAAATCATGAAAAAGCAATGCATAACTACTATCTGATTTTCCAACTACTTTCAATTTTTGCTCAATGTACCAACATGTCCTGAACCACACGTGGAAATGGTAGATCTGATAGTGGGAAGGAACACAGGTCTCTATTAACATCATTGGGCTTCCGAATTGACTGACCCTGGAGCTGCCTTAACTCGTGACTTTTTCTGATGTTCACTATACATTTCTATGCTGTTTGAGCTACTTTGAATAGGCCTTTCTGTTACTCGCACATAAAGGCAGCCTAACTGTTAAACAATAATTAACCAGTTGTTCGCTGTTATTTCATGAATGTTGGTTTCCTATTTCCCTTCAAAATTTAAAATCCTGAAAATATAGGGATCATAATTCAGAATTATTTTATATGTTTCCCAGCGTCAGACACAGTATTTAGCACATAATAAATTTTCAATAAATATTTATTCATTAATTATATTCTTCCTAAAACCTTATTAGAGTCATTAATATATTTGTCTTTAAATTTAAAAGGCAAACATTTTATTTACTTCCATTATCATTAAAAATTTACTTAGAAACAAGATTATCAAACCATGTAATGTTTGTGTGTGTGTGTGAGGAAGATTGGCTCTGAGCTAACATCTGTGCCCATCCTCCTCTATTTTTTGCATATGGGATGCCGCCACACATGGTTGATGAATGATGTGTAGGTCCGTACCCGGGATTTGAACCCGTGAACCCCAGGCTGCCAAAACAGAGCACGTGAACTTCACCACTACACCACTGGGCCGGCCTCTCAAACCATATAATTTTAAGAGCAGAGATTTATTTGTTATATGGCTTTATTGCTAATTTTCTTTACTTTTCTTTTCCTTTATTATAAGAACATAGAAGGTTTAGATTTGAAAAAGAACCTTATAGATGATCCAGCTCAAGTCCCTTTGATAGATTTAGATTCCATGATCTGGAAATGAATGATGGGTCTAGCAGACTTTCACCAATCTGTAGTTT
Organism: Tapirus indicus; assembly: GCA_031878705.1. Classification (NCBI taxonomy): domain Eukaryota; kingdom Metazoa; phylum Chordata; class Mammalia; order Perissodactyla; family Tapiridae; genus Tapirus; species Tapirus indicus. Next base: position 17,188,730 of record CM062925.1, read on the forward strand.
GCCTTTCAAAATAGTCCTGTATATATTAGTGTGAATTATTTGCAAAACATGTAGGTTTGACCACATCATACTCCTTTGAATTATTCTGGGGATCAAGTACAAAACATTATCTGAGAAATATCTACATCTATTTACCATTTCAACTCAACTTTCTTTAACATTCTTTGTTTCCATTACTATGCTACCATCCCCTATATTGTAACACATCATCTAGTGAAGTCTCTTACCTTCTTCCCACTTGCAGTCATGTTGTTCCCACTATATAGTCTATTGTCTATGAGATATCAGAGGCAGAATATTGTAGTTCTTAAGAGCATGGACTCTGGAGCTGCACTGCCTGGGTTAAAAAACCTGCCTCTCTGCTTACTAGCTGTGGGAACTTGGGGAATTTAAATTAATCTCTCAGAGCCTGTGTTTCCTCATATGCAAGACAAGGAGAAGAGTAGTGCTGGCTCCCTAGGATATTTGTAAGGATTAAACTGTGTAATATATGTAAAGCTCAAAGGACATCATAAGCACTCAGTGAGTTTATATATTATTTATATTATAATGACTGATACAAATTGTCAATTTACAAATAAAACATTCTTAAAATACTATGTCTAAAGAAAGCTGTGCATCATTATTTCAGAACCATCTCTACTCTGGTGTGCTGTGCTCTATTCGAACAAATCTGTGCTGTCTTTATACCTGTTTTTAATTTATAAATTCTCTGTAATTTCTTAAGACATTTTTAAACAAAATGCATCTATTTTTATATTCAATATATTTCCAAAATCCTTAAAGGCAAGCAGCCTCTTGAGTTACACAAAACAAAGTCAATAGTAAAAATGCTGTATGTCTTTATACTTTTAAATGTTTAATGACCTTCATGATAAATTATTAAATAGAATTCTAGAAAAAGATATAGACAACATGTAACGATTGATAGAGGGTGGGATAAATCCACCTTTTAGTGATTTTCTTAAAATCATGTTTAATTTCACAACTGGTTCAAATGTGCAGCTGCTTCCTAAAGGTTACTTCAGGCATCCCTCAGGTAGGGATACATAACTAAGAGCAGTTGATATGGAATGAATAGTTGAGCAAAGAAGAACTGGCCATGGCATCAAAGTGAAAATACAGAATAGGGTTACAGCTGTGGCAGGATTAAAAGATGAAAGAATGACAAACTCAGTAATAATGTTTTACGGTTCCCCAAGTTCTTCACATACACTATTACCGTTGATATGTTACAGGGAAGAGTTTCCTAATCACTCAGTTCCTACGCAGGGTTTGTTCCCTTTTGGACTATTGAAAGGATACATTTGTTTCTTTTCTGATATTTTATTTTTACTTCTCCTTACTTCAAATGCATACTCATAAATGCATCTAAAAATAATTTTTTATCTTTTATATTATACAATTCTGAACAAGAAATTCTCTCCCTCTATATAATTTCCATACAGAAATGCCACATCTCTTGCTGAGACACTTACCGAGGAAGTGTTGGTGAGTGGTCTGTAGCTAGGAGCTGCTATAAAGCATCCCCTGCTGGGCTAGTTTGGTGAGTTAGGAAGTGGGGTGTTAGGGACAGAGAAGAGAGGAGGAAGAAGAGCATACGTTTCTTGCTCACATTTTTCTCCAAGAGACAATTCAATCCTTTTGTGTTAACAAGCTCTTGTGGGAATACAACTAACCACCGAGAAGGCCAGAACTATGGATCATTCATTTTTTATCCTTTGTCTAAATCATGTCAACAGCTAGCAGAGACTGGGCATTATGTTACTGTGTGAGAGGAAGGGGAAAAAAACCTCGTGTGCAGGAACAATAGAGAAAAAGAGGAAAAGGAAAGGTGAACTGTTTCCAGGGCTGGTTGGCACCTATAACTAGAAGAGCCATTCGCTTATAGGCTCCTTGCTAATTCTTCCTTGTTCATCTTTCTTTCCCTGTTGGTAGCTCAGGGTTTCCTTTCTTCTTGGGCTTTTGAGAAGACACCTCTGGTAAATGTGAAGATTCTTATGTATTTATTTAATATCAAGCCTTCACTGGGATGCATGTTGGGGAAAGGATGTTTCTCAAAGTGGTCAAGGAGTGGCTAACACCTGTTTTCCAACTATCTTTTCCTTAAAATCAAACTCAGGTTGACCCTGATAGGTGCATATGGCAGAGTGACAAAAAAATAGGAGGCCAAGATTTGTTTCATCACCTAATTCATTCTCTGATACCAACAAAGGCGGGTAGGGGTCATAGAGTTAGGCCTTCTATATGCAATATCTCCCCTTCAGATCTTCATCAGTGCTTCTCAATTCTCCATGCCCCTCTACCCTGCCTCTACACACACACACACACGTGCCCACACACACATCCACACCATTCTTCTCTAAGACGGCTTCTAACCTCTCATTTTGCCAGCGCCTCCTTGCATTAGAAATACGCTGTGTATCTTGAGATCTCCATTGCCATAGGCTTCAGTCACAGGCTTTTTCTCCTCTTTTTTATCAACTCGTATTCTGTCAGGGGTAAGATACAGAGTGGGCAGTCTAGCAGCAGCTCTAGTAAATTTCTGCAAGAATTACTTAAAAGCAAGAACACTTCCATAGTAGTCAGCATAGTCTGATCTCATGAAGAAAGCACATCCCTTCTATTAATGTGACTTGGACCCGACTCCTTGAAAATAACAACTCAATATTATTTCACTATGGGGTATTTTACTAATTTCTAAGCCAGCTTCTTAAATAGGCTGCTGTACAAACTGAGAAGAACTTTGAGCCATTCAGAATAGGTGGTATCAGCAGCTTCAAATAGAATCTGACTCACAACTTTATCTCCCAAGAAAAATGAATCACTTTCAATTCATCCCATTACAGATGGTGGAGAAGGGGTGCTCTAGCTTTCTTAAAGAATAGTCTGAAAGCTGACTTGGTCTCCTCAAGTCAACTTTCCTGATAATTTGAAAGATTTTGTATCATGTATAAGAATGACAAGATCTTAGTAGATGTTCAAAAAATATTAATTAAATTGAATAGAGATAAGATTGGCAATTTTTACTTATATTAATTTTCTTCAATATTTGTCAAATGAGGCTATTCATCCATTCAACAAGTGACTATTGAAGGGCTACTATGTGCCGGATACTGTTTCTCAATCTTTTCCCCCCATCTCTGCAAAATTTATATGTGTAACAACACCTTAGTAACATCTCTTATTGTATGTGGTGATTTTCAAAGGAACAGGAGGGAGAAATGCTCTCTTAGCAAACTTGCATTGGAATGGCTAGTAGCACAGGGCCCTGTGTAGTTGGAGACGCTCTTGACCCTCTTCCCATACTTCACTCTGACATCCCAGGTGTTCTTGACCCTCCACCTTCCCTTCTTAAATATCGGTAGCTAGGAGAAGAGCATAGCCTACTGAGGAACTTGAATTTGGCTAACATATAGTATAATGCCTTTTATAATTGACTGTCATTTTTATAATCACAAGGTTTCAACTTTCTTTTAATACGGACTTAAGTTTGAAGGAGTTTAGAATTTTTTCTATGAGCTACCTTTTTTCTTTTAATATTAAAATTATATTATGCCTAAACAGAAACTTTAAAATTGAAATAAAGGAAAAATCTCTTTTCTCTTTTTTATATTATGTTTATTAAAAGGTTTTACTGTCAGCTTGTGAAAATGTACTCAAAATTAAATTATTTCTCAAAGTACATTGGTGGGACTTTTGAGAAGCAGATACCACAATTTAAAAAATTACATTCTTCCAAATGTTTAGAAACCAGGGTTTGTTGGTTTGCTTTTTTTTCGTTTTTCTCAGCACAACTTTAGTAGAAAGTGATTCTTCCATTAAAATCCTCTCAGAATAGTAGACATGGAAGATATGAGTAGATTCAGACATTATAGACCTGTTCTCTGAGATCAGATATGATTTCATTTATAATTTTAAAGATCCTTTATTTATTCAAATGTGAAGAATTAATGCAAGAATCAATATGAAATAAAACGTAAAAGGTAAGAGATATACATATTAAACCTCATTTAAAAAGTGAAATAAAATGCCTTTGTGGGGCAGGCCTAGTGGTGTAGTGATTAAGTTCAGCATGCTCTGCTTTGGTGTGTTTGGATCCTAGATGTGGACCTACACACTGCTCATCAAGCCGACCTGTGGCGGTGTCCCACATGCAAAATAGAGGAGGATTGGTATGGATGTTAGCTCAGGGCTGGTCTTCCTCAAGCAAAAAAAGGAGGATTGGCAATGAATGTTAGCTCAGGGCCAATCTCCCTCATACACACACACACACACACACACATGCACACACGCCTTTGTAGCAAGACCAAGATGGCCTTAACATTCCCCTCAGCTTAACTAAACTTTTGACAAGCTTCTTCCTGACTCTAGGCCCCTGACCTCCCTTTTCTTAGATCATTTACTCTAAGAACTTTGTAATTATAAATTCTTTCTCTGCTCCTTTGATATGTACATCTTTTAAAAAGCTTCTTGCCAGTTTTACAACCCAGGAATATCCTTCTCAAGGTCCTGGGAACCATCCCATCTCATCAAGAAAGATAGCACCCCTACTTCCAGTCTCTGTGGAGGATAGGAGCCTAACTTCTGGGGGACACTTTGCTCCGAGTTGTAAAACTATCTCCTGTAATGAAGGTATAAGAAAGGTTACTTTTCCTTTGGGTGAGACCAGTTAGCAAACACAGGGAGACCTATGATTGCCCCACCCCATCTCTTAATAACCCTTCATCTCTTTGTTTCAGTGGAATTGCCCTCAGACGGAGTTCTGGCCCCTTTCCCCCATTGCAATAATCTTGAATAAAATCTTCTTTGCCTGGTTAACTTTGTCTGGTGAAATTTTTGCTTTGACAAGCATTGTGTTATACAATAGTTTATGCTACAAAGGAGGTAAGTGGTTCATAAATATATACAATATTCTACTAAATGAAATATTTTGTTTCTTAAATACTATTAATGAGTCATCTACCACAAATGCTTCTGTAGAAATTATATTTTATGTAATAAGTTCAAATTAAAAGAATTCTGCATCTGAATTTATCATAAATATATCATTTTGTTATTTGTGGGGGTACATGGGTTTGTGTTTGTTCTTTTTGATCCATCTGTTTGTCTACAGAGAAAACACAAAAGACATCTCCTATTCATTTAGCGCATCAGTCAATATGCCCAGAGATGCTGTATTTGAACTTTAAATTTCTCATGCAGAGAATCCAATAAATTCTTCCACAGATTCCCTTTGGCATCGGAGTAAATTTCTAGCGCCCTTTAAATTTTTATGGCTGTTTCTCCTCCTCCCTTATCCCAGAGGCAATGTTTCACTACTTTCACAATATCTCTATGCCTTTACTTGCTGACCCCTTCCCCCAATGTTGAATTAACACAAAGCTTCTGAAGTCTGCTGGTTTCTCCTGGACTGTGTCTTTCTGGCCCCTCCTCTTTTTTTTTTTAACACTCTATCATTGTCCTTAGTGCATAAACCTTAAGAGATTCTTAGTATGCTGAAGGATTAACGTAAAAACATCCAAATCTAAGGTGCCATGTGCATTTTTATATATGTGTATATATATTTATTTATGTTCATGTTCATGTTTACATATATAGATGCATTAAATTTTGTGCAAGGTCACATAAGAAAACAATAACAAAATAGACCTTTGTGCTAGGATGGGTTCTGATTTAGAATAAAACCTTAAAGATACAGAGCTTTTTGTATAAGAACTTTATATATCACTAATTTCATTTTCTCAAATTTGATGAGTAAGAAAAATGTCAGACACTTTTGATTAGTTTTAATTCTTTAAAAGGCTATGTGCTATGAATATTCTTGAAAAATATCAAGGTCAAAAAGCAACAAAGAATAGGAAAAAGTTATATTCAGTTGAACATATTCGTTTGGCAATTCACAACTTAAATATATAGTGAATATTAATCCAGTAGATATATATTTATATGTGCTATATCATAACATAAAAAAATTGAACCAATGAAGCAGGAATAGTCTTTTAAGTATAAGAGATAGAAGCTGGTGCAAATCATATAAATTGATTTGGCTGAGTTCACCTTAACAATTCTTCAGTTTTAATGATGATTGTGGATCACCCATCATTGATTCTACCATGGTGGTGGGTAGTGATTTTGAAGGAAATTGAAGTGATTGCATTGACATATTCTCACTTACTGTACTGCCCTCATATTGATGTGATGCCTATAGAGTATTAGTGATTTATGCACAGTATCACTGAACTCTCAGCTCCAGCAAAGCTAACTGTTGTAAATTATTGTCCAAAGTCTCTTTTATGCTGTCATGTAGCAGTTTCTTTAGCTTCTTAAGAAAATAATCTGCATTATTTATGAACTGATTTTAATTTCAAATGATGACATTGCTAACATTGCACTTCTTTTACCTGTGATGACACGTGTCTTGAGGAATATAGATGTTCATTGATAGGTAGCACCTCCAATGTGTAAAATTTTACTGTGAAATTATGTGAATTTGAATGCTACTTCTGTTTATGTTGGATTAAGTTCATATTTCTAAATTCAGCTGCCTCTTCCCTCTCTTTCTTGGTTCATTTTCAACTGTCAAAAGTCACAGCTTTCCCAAAAGCATTATAAATAACATAAAACAAATGTAAATGAATGAGAAACAAAGATGACAAATTCCCAAGTTTTTTGAGGGGTGGAAGGGGAGGTGTATGAAAATGCAGTCTTTATTTTATCCACAATTAAATTCTGTATCATTCTTATAGATTCAGGAAATTATAAAGCAGCAAGAACTCTTACAAAGTTTCTTTTAGTCTTAGGCCTTCACTGATCTTTCCCTATCTTCAAAAATAAGAAAAGTGTATCCCACCCCATTTTTACCCTCTGCATCACAGAAAATGTATGGCCAATGTGGATAGAACAATCTATGGCTTGTGTTTTACTTTATATGCATGTCAAAATATATTAGCTGCATTATATTGATGTAGGATCACATATACCCCCTTGCAGAAGAATTTAACATTAATTTTACAGTTTATATAGTAATGGAAATGTGATCAAATATACAGAGTTTCTTTTATTTGATAATCATTCAGGAATATTTGCACCTGAATCATACATGATGTCAGTATATCTCTGACAGCGTAGGTCCTCCAAAACTTAATTCAGTAACTGTGAATAAAGTTGAATAAATATGTTTGTTACACAAATGGAAAACAAATATTTTACATCTAAAACTTTAATGGGATTGTTTGAAATGTCATTCATTTTTTTCCAAATGTTCCTCACACTAAAATTTAACATATTTAAATCTCTTGTATTTCTTGGAGTAAAGGATGTTCTTGACAAGAATTAGGACATGTCAGCATTAGAATTATTAAAATGTTATTATTCCTGTAGATTAAAAAAAATTAAAGAAATGCATAACATTTGTGCCAGTTGAGGTAACCAAGATATATTTTTTTATTGTTTTTAAACTAAACTGAAACTATGCTTTGGTAAAAAATAACAAGTGCAATTAAAATTAAAGAATGATGTTATTTAATCAGAGACCACTTTACGATTTTTATTAATATTCAGTGTCTACAATTATTATTTTGTTTTATCGTCATCTACATTTCAAAACTCACCAAGCACTGTAAAAAGTCTCTAGGACTGCCTGACAAACCACTCCAAAACTCAGTGACTTAAAAAACAGTATTTTTTTGCTCACAATTGTTTCCCACCACGTCAGGATCTTCAGCTGGTATCACACTAAAGACTGACACACAGCAGACAACCTGAATGGGGCAATACGTGTGCATCTTTGGAGGTGAATGTTGACTTCATTTCTAGTTTCTCCTCCATGTAACCACTCCATGTGTCCAGAATGGGCTACCTCAAAGAATGGTGGTTTCTGGGATCCAAGAACACACGTTCCAAGAAGCAACTTCCAATGTGCAAATGTTTCAGTAAGCTCCTGCTTGCTTCCTGCTTACTAATGTCCCATTGGTTAAAACAAGTCACGTGACTAACCTCAGTCTCAATGGGAGGAGACCACACAAGGATGTGAATCTCTGGAGGTATGGTTCATCTGGGGCCACTCCTGTAAAAGTCTACCACAGCACTATTCAGAAATGAGAATTCCTACCAATTGGAGGTCAAATCTGAATGTAGGCTTCCTGGTTTCATTTCCTATTTTTGTTGTAGCTTCTTTCCATTTACAGTTTGAAACCGTAGAGAAAATCACGAGAAACTGAATTTTATGCTAAAAGATGGTTGTGAATCTTAAGTTAACAAAATCTTCTCAATAGTTTTAAATTAACAGTTGAAATGGAAAATAAAGTAGGATTCTGGACTGAGGCGTGGAGTTATAGATATAATCCAGTTTTTACAGAAACAAAAATAAAGCTAGCACATTAGATGAAGATGTCAATCTAAAAACGTCAATGATAGCTTGCACATGTTAAAGCAGTAATAATGGGTACTGTAACATTTTCATTTATCATCTTGTACTTGATGTAAACTTTTCAGGTTTTTTCCTCTCTGCAGTTTAAAGAAAATGCTTACATATTAGTTTTTCATTTTTCACATCATAAGCACACTGAATAGCTTTTTAAATCTCTACTGTATCTGTGCCTTCCAACAAATACATAATGTTTTTGTGTTTTATGGCTCCGGTCTGTTGCTTCTCACCTCCCATGTCTGAAAGTGGACTATAAGACATAGGTTAAATTGGATGCTTAAGCATAAAAAACTGTTTGTATCACTTTATATGACGTAGTCAATATGACTGAGTCGGTATTTCACAAACTGCCTCCCTTGTAGCTTGGGTTACACATTCTTAGCATTCTCACCCAAAATAACTTCCTGCCAAAACACTTGTCATCAGCCATCTTGCGTTGATCCATTCCTTTTCTTATCCAATAGAACTTTCTGATCTGAATCTCCTTTCTTTTTCTTTCTTTATCTTTTCAAAGATTCTATTGTAGGAATCTCTATTTCTAGACAACCCACTTTAACTTCCTTTAGAGGTTCTCAACACCCAGTTTCTTTTTTCAAAATGATGTTCAATAGAAGTGAGTGGAACTGATATTCTAGTAGTTGCAAAAAATATATAGAAATAAATTTGCATATGTTTGAAACTCACATAATAGGAACTAAAATTGGAGAGGGATTACTTTACATGTAAAAGTGCTTTTCAGATTGTAAAGTGCTATACAAATTTAAGGTATTATGAATAATAATGGTTATGTTGATGATGATCGTGAAATTAGTAGCCTTTACTAAAGACTAGTTCAGCCATGAGGAGTTGTTCAGTTAATTTAGTATTCATTGTAGAATACCTTCCAAATCATTGAACTGTCCACATTATAATAGCAGCTATTTCAGGAAGATTTTTTACATAGGTTCATTTACATATTAGAGTCTTTTTGAATGTTCACACTCAGTGCTACTCTGTGTAAGGTGAAAGCTATAAACTTGGAATCTCTATTGTCATGTGGAGTAATTAGCAGATAATTTGATAATTGACTAGGTCTGCTATTTTTTAATAGATTCTCTTCAAGTCTGTAAATGTTTGATTTATTTTAAAACTCGCCCTACAGTAAAATATGGGGATTATATGTGTGATATTTTACACAAAATGCAAAATCAATGGTAAACCTTACGTACTGAAGGGACATCATTGTAAACTAGTTATTGACGTGCTAGAAGTCATTTACACCTGCCATGGAAGACAGATTGTGACACTATTAATTTGACTGGCAATGGGTATACTAACATAGCTGCCATGTAAACCAGGAGTCCACCATCTTTAAAATTTTACGCATATTTCGTGCAGATAGCTATACCGTATTTTGACAACCCAAACCAGCTTTAATCTGTCAATTTCAGTTTGTCACCAGAAAGTTCATCTGAAGGAGAATGTCTGTTCAATTCATGTTAAATGCAAAATGATTATAGTAGATAACACTGGCAAAATGCATCATTTCTTGGAAAAATAAAGTTGTTTAACATGGTTATTGTGTACTTTCAAGGCATAATACAGTGTTTTAAAAAGCACATCTTAAAACGCCAATATACAGTAGTATCATGAAAGATATGTTTACTCACAGAAGGCATATGGCAATAGCAGTAAAAATAAAGATGCTTTTCTCTGCAATAATTCTACAGACACATAATAGTATGTAAGGGGATAAATGATGGCGTAGTGCTGAATTTTCACGTCTGGTTCAATTTGAGGGAAGTTTGACATTCTATTCCAAAATGAACATTTTTTTTCTGTAGTGTCCACAGCCTTTTCATTCTTGGCATTTAAAGCCAGTTGACTTTAGTAAGGGGTAGGCCGCTTTGGAAGAGAATCAGGGCTGTCTTTCTACAGTGCTCTCTCTCTTAGGCATTCCACCAGCGGCATTAAACAGCAGCTGAAAACTATTGTTACACAAAGGATCTGCCTTTTTGTCTCAAAGAAATTGCAGTAGGAAGAAAGATGTCCCAGAGCAACACTATATCTGACACATGACCACTCATGATTCTGGTTTTTTTTCTAATTTTGATCTATTTTACTTAGATGTTATATGGTGCATTAAGTGAAACGGCCACAGGAAAATAATAGCTCATGGAAAATTTTTGAAAGAAACTGATGGACAACATGGTTCTTCAAAAATTGTAATGGGGTATCATCATATGAAGTATATAAATTGTGCCTATATTTAGCTCAATGTTAGGATCTTTTTAAATGATTGAAAAGCATTCTTCCTGATCTTTCTCACTATTTGACAAGAGTTTTGGATCTATTTTAATGAAAGTTTCCTTTTGTCCAATACCCTTTGCTGTAATTGTGTAACAGTTGAAGAGCATTTTAATTTTTAAAAAATGGATCTCATTGGGTAGAAGGTGAGTGGGCTTGTGACTTCTGTTACATACCGACAGCTGAAATATTTTACTTTTCTACAGAAAAATGTCTGTGTACTAATCTGCACACACAGAGTGCACTAAACAGCTGTTCAATTTCTTCCTTTTCCCCTGTATTTGGAAACTCTTGTAATTACAAACAATGTTCCTATTTATAGACCTAACATTGTTACAGGGAATCATCTGTACGGGTTGTACATAGAGCATCTATTTGTTTTCTTTTAAAATCCTAAGTGGAATAGATTTCAACAACATGAAGAGTTTCCAGGACATAGCCTCCAAAATAGGAGCCTACCCTTATTGCCTGTGGTGCCATCTTCTACTCTTACTATTTTGCAGTTGACTTTTATTCAACTGTTTGAAAAAATTTCTTTATCCAGGATCACCAATAACCTCCTAATTGATACATTAAATATCAGTTCTCCTTTTTTTCTTCTCTGCAGTGTTTGAAAATGCTGATCAACCCCTGCTTGAAGCTTTTGCTTCCTTAGTCTGATTATTTCCTGTTCTGTTTTCCCTTCATAGTCCTTAGCCAATTACCTGATTCCTGAATATAATCTTCAGATTAAATTATCACTCTTTTCTCTTCTGTCTTTATTATCTCTAACCAAACCTCATAAACTCTTATGGAATAAACCATTTCAAATCTCTCCCTAGCTCACCTTGCCAATACGAATTCCTTTTTCCAAATGTCTACTGATCATGATTCAGTCAACCAATACTTATTCTTTGGTGACTATAAATCCCACACCAGGCTTATTCTAGAGACACAAACGTGAAGAAAAACCAACAGGTCGTTGACGTCATGGTGCCTCAATTCTTGCAGGAAAATAAAAATTCAAATAATCACACAAATCAATGTAAAATTAAATTTGTGATAAAGATTATGAGTAGGAATGCTATAGAGAATGTAAGAAGAAGATCTGACCTGGGGAAATCTGCTCTTAGAAGTGGTACTTACACTGAGATGTAAAGACTGACAGACATTAGCTAGGTGAGAAGAAGAGATATGAGTGTTCCAGACAGTGGAAAAAGTAGGTATTATGTTCATTGCAGCATTAGTCACAATGGCCAAGACTTGGAAACAACCTAAGTGCTCATCAATGGATGAGTGGATAAAGAAGATGTGGTATATACCACTCGGCCATAAAAAAGATGAACTCTTGCCATTTGCAACAACGTGGATGAAATTTGAAGGTATTATGCTACGTGACATTAGTCAGATAGAGAAAGCCAAATACCTCCTGATTTCACTCATATGTGGAGAAAAAACCAAACCAAACCAAACAACAACAAACAAACACATAGATATACAGATTAGATTGGTTGTTACCAGAGAGGAAGGTGGGAGGGGGCGGGTGAAAGGAGTAAAAGGGCATATGTGTATGGTGATGGATGGTAATTAGTTTTTGGATGATGAACATGATGTGGTCTACACAGAAGTCAAAATATAATGATGTACATCTTAAATTTGCATTATGTTATAAACCAATGTTACCTCAATTAAAAAATAGGCCTTTAATGGAAATGTCCTCATTTCTTTGTACCTGAAAAAAGCCAGTGTGGCTGGAGCATATCTGAGATGAAGCTAGTTAGGAGAGGTCAGATCTTACTGGCCTTTGTAAGCTGTGGCAAAGACTTTTTATCCTAAGAGCAAATTTTCAAGCAGTCTGAGGGGTGGTATGATATGACAAACAGACGTTCATTTTGAAAATATAACACTGGTGCATATTGGAGAAAAGACTTGAGGGAGACCAGAGAGGTAGAGGAGAATAGTGAAGAAACTACTGAGGTGGTCTAGGTGAAGGATCATGGTGGCTTAGTCTGCCGTGTGATGGTGCCAAAGGGGAAACTTGATGGATGATTCAAAAGACATTTAGGGAGTGAAACCATCAGGAGTTGGTGATGGATTGATTGATATGGAAAGGGCAGTGAGAAAGAGTGAAAGAAGGTTCAGTGATGAAATTTTGACAGTTAGGTTTGCCAGAAAAAATATAGGACATCTGGTTAACTATGAATTTCAGGTAAACAATAAATATTTTTTTAGTATAAGTATGTCCTATGCAATATTTGGGACATATGTATATACTAAGAAATGATTTACTGTTTATCTGAAATTCAAATTTGTTTGCTAAATCTGGCAACCCTGTTGCCATCTCTGAATTAGAAAACAACAGGAAAGAACCAGGAGAAGAACATGAGTAAGGTTTAGTTTATGTTGAGTTATCTTTTACCCCAGGACCCTTGAGAAGAAATGTCAGAAAAAACACTTGGATCTGGAGCTAAGAAAAGTCTGCAATGAAGATATTTTTGTATGGTTTCTCCAGAAATATCTCAAATTTCACATGTTCTAAACAAAAACATCTTTTTCATCGTCAAATCATTCCCTTTTCTTAATTTCATAATTTCTGGTAGTGATGCAACTGTTATCCCAAGGAAACAGAAATGGAACTTAATAATTACTATTAGTTTTTCTGTTATCTTGCTCTATTGATCACTCAGTTACCAAGCCTTGCTACTATCAGCCCAATATCTCTCAATATCAATGTCTCTCAATATCTCAGTTTGAACACTCATTACTTTAAAAAATATTATTGTAAAAAAAACTCTAATCAGTTTCTAGTCTATGTTGCTTCTAGAATAGTCTATCCAACTATAGCATCAGTCTATAAGCTTGCAGTGACTTCATATTTCCTATAAAATAAAAGTCACTCTGATCTTAATTTTTTTCATGAAATGACTAAAGTAATTTTCTTGAACCTAAGAGTCCAGAGGACAAAATAGATGCAAGTATTTATGTTTAAATGAATTTTACTTTTACATGTAGTCAAAATAAGCAGTTGAAACATAGAGGAAATAGTTTAATTTCGTATTATCCAAGTAACAATGTTTTAAGAATGGAAGAGTAAAGGAGTGAGATAGACAAAAGTGTCAGGAACCAACGCAACCCATTATCATGTTGACCAGTTAAGCATGAAACTGAAAACACAGAATATGAATACAAGATTATGAAGACATAGGTCTTTCGGGGGAAAAAACTACATTAGTATTCTTCACTTAGCATTTCATAATTGTTTTGAGCAGAAACAATTTTAGTGTCTCTCCCATCCCAAAGCATACAACTATCACTGCCTACGCTGCCACTGTAATTCAATTTTAAGTCGATGAGGAATACTCCTAGTTTCACAGCTGTGTTCTGACTTGAGAACTGGCTTATTGCACACTCACTTTTCTGCACAGAGTACTTCTGTTTTCTTATTCCAAGTATGAACAGTACACTGCATTACTCTATCAGGTAAATAAATGTCTGTGCAATGAAGAATGAACATGCTGCAATAGAAAGCAGTCAAATAAAAGCCAAAAGACTTTCTGAATGTTAACCAATTGTTATTGGTAGAGATTACTTATTAATTTTCTTATAACTCAACATATTTGTGAATCACTGTACAGCTATTGTTTTGTACTTTTCTGTTTTTGTAGTTAGATCCATCCATAAGTGCTCTCAAGAATAAAAAATAAGTAGACTAAGAGTACTTTTAAAATAGTATGGAGACAACTGAGACAACAGAATACTAAGAAAAATGAAGTCCTTATTCATATAGTAAACGCAATTGTAGATGATTTAAAGAGGGTTACCTGTTGGGAAATAAACTTTTAAGAAAAATACAAACCCTGATAATGACTGTCACTTGACTCCATATTGTACCTGGCCAGTGCTATATTTCATCTTCAATGAGATGACATGGTCTAGTTGGTTTTGCGGTTATGAGTCAAGTCATTCAATTCTTGTGGATGTTTTTCAAAGCAGGGAAGGGTAGGGATGAGAAGAGGGAAGGGACATAAGCTGACTCTGAGCTTGGGATTGCCTTTGTGGGCACTTCATCAAAACACAAAAGTCTCTATTCCTGTAACCTCGTTTCAATCTTTCTTAACACTGTTTCATTTTTCCTGATATGTATCAAACCTTAATGTCAAAATCACCTTCAAAGAAAAAACTCTGCTGTCATTACCTTTATTCAGGTTTCCCCCCTCCAACCCCTTGTGGTTCCATATGTAGAATACTGTCCTTTCCACTCTCAGTTGGCTGAATTCTTAATTTATCCCTTCTCTCCCACAAGCTGGTCCCCTAAGGTGCCAGAGTAACAGAGACTTGGACGATTTGACTCACAGAAGCATAAAGACCAAAATGCAGATAAAAGTTCAATATGGCAATCACGTATTGTCCAAGTGCAAGTTAGAATCAGATAGGAAAGTTCAACAGTGATTGAAGTCCCATTACTATTATCTTCAATCTCATGCCAATTCTCCCAATGCCAAGATCCTGAGAATTTGCAAGGACAAAGGAAGAGGGGGGAGGTGGCTGACAAGTATCTTGCCCTTTGTCACTTTAAAAATTCATAATACCAAGATAAAACCAGATGATCTGCACCTTGTGTAATGTCTGGAATCTGAAAAGGTGTAGATATTTTATTTCAACTAGAATTGCCTTCTCTCTCCCTCAATCACCAGGAGCTGTAAGGAACCCTAGGCCAAATTGCCTCCAGACATATACAGAGAAAATCTAATGTAATTATGTAGGGTCAAAAGGAATAATACAAAAATACTATGCAATATATGGACACAATATTATGCTTTGAGTGTTAACAAGTGTTGTGGCTGATTCAGAAGAATATGACTCAAAATAAAGGGGGGGGGGCTGGCCCCATGGCCTAGTGGTTAAGTTTGCATGCCCCACTTCAGCGGCCTAGGTTCACAGGGTTGGATCCCAGGAACGGACCTACACCAATTGTCAGCCATGCTGTGGTAGTGACCCACATACAAAATAGAGGAAAATTGGTACAGATGTTAGTTCAGGGCGAATCTTCCTCAGAAAATAAAAAAATAAAGGAGGGAAGGTAGGCAGAAGTCAGACCATGAAGAACATGGTCAACTATGTTTAAAATTCAGATTTACATCTTAAAAGTAATTTGAAAAATTTGCTTAATAAAAATGGCTGTCATATTTAATGCTTATTGCAGAATATCTCTGTAACACCATTCCAATAACAAATATTTGTTTAGTACCTGCTACATCCAAGTCACTGAAGTGCTTCCTTTTCTAAGAATTCCTTGATCTCTCAAACTAGATTTGAATTCTGTTTCTTCCAAGTGCTCATAACTTCTTATCTTTAGATTTGATTCTCTTATTGGGTAATATATGTTAAATTTAAATATGACAGGTTAACTTCTGGCCCTCTGTCAAAAATTTACAACAGATAGAAAAATCAACTTTTTCTCTTTATTGTGTCACTTTTACATAATTCTTGCTTTTGCAGTTAAAATTCTTCCTAGAGAAATATTGTTTGTACTAGGAATCCATTTTTGGATTCGGTGTTATTGAAGTTTGTCACAGTTGAGAAGCAGGTCTAATTAGGAGGTTGAAATGACCCTAAACCTTTGTCATTTTCTGTATCTGAAATCATGAAAGGGATCTGACACAATATTAAGTTCTCAAATTCAAAACTTCTGGAGGCCTTTCCAGAAGTCCTGCTATTGCTTAACTCCTCTTCATTTCCTAACCTTTCACCATGAATAGAACAAAGATATTTGAGATCAGTGACCATGAGCAGACAGTATTAGTAGGCATGTGATCAACCTGTCATATTAGTGCTGAGTTACTCTTGCTAAATTCATTCTTCGTTGCCTATTTATGTAGTCAGAGAGTTCAGAGAATCCATGATAATAAATATGGAGATGAAAAGACTGACAGTGAAGAATCATTATGGAGTTAAGCAAGCTTGCACCCTGTCCAATTAACTTGAGAACTAATGTCTGAGTTTCATTCTAACAACTGTAAGAAAAAAAGTTTCATCACTGAGGAAGGAAAAGTTCTAGAAATAATTGATATAGCATCCAATTATTTTTGAAACATGTATTAGTAAATCAGAGTTATCTCAATTAACTAGATGCTACAGATTGCAAATCGTACTTCCTAAGTATTCCGTTATGGTGATATTATTTTTCACCATTCTCCAAAATTAAATTAAAGAAGAAAAATGAAGACTCCAGATTACTGTTTCTCAGAGCTTGGTCCATAGACAATTTGCATCAGAATTGTGTGTGCTTCACTCAGTTATTCGATCACTAGTAATTTTTTCACTTAGTCACTCATGAACTACTTACTAGTATTTATCATGTGCCACGTACTGTTTAATGTCCTGAGGCTGCAGTGGTACATAAGAAAGTCTCTTCTCTTGCTATTAGAGGTGAGTATTATTAGAAAGGAAGTTATCCAGGGCCCCATCACAGACCTACCAAATAAGAATGGTGATCGGGCCATCTGAACTCTTGCCCTAGATTTAAAGGGAATATTGCTTATATGGAGAAAACCTGTCTACAGTTAATCATTTCTGGGTTCAGTACAACTTGAGATACAACATAAAAAAATGTTTTTTGAACATACTGAAATATTTTTTCATCATCTGTTTCCCAGAAACTGCATATTTGAAATAAATGAAGTGTTCTTTTTATTTATTTACAAGTACACACACAGATGAACCTCCAGTTTTCTTACTAACTTGGGAGACTGAAGACATGAACTAGAAACTTACCTAAAACATTTCTATTTGGCCAGCAGGTTTCTGTAAGGATATCACCAACTCTTCAACTGACTTATTGAAGCCTGTCCATTTTTTCTGATTCCCACATTTGGTGGTTCCTTTCATTCTATCCTCCTCCCTCTACCATCTTTAAAATATATATATTTAGTAATGCGTTATCAGATATAATCTGTTGTTTTATCTGCTTCCTCAATGGCATTAATATTTTCCAGATTGTAAATTACAGGTCAAATGTCAATGCTTTCTTCTGGTGATCCTATACTACTCTTTTGGCCATTTTTAACTGTAATTTAAGCCCTGAAAACATTTCATGTTTTCTAACTGGATTCTTCTTCCCTCATAGCTTTTCTAATTTTTCTTTCAGTAACACTATTTTTCGGTGGGAGCGAGATCAATATCTTAACTGTACTTTTTTTTATACACATGTCACCTGCTTATGTTGGAAGGCCGAGGCCCCACACAGCCAATAAAGTTAGCAAAGTCACTGGCCCAAAGATAAAGTGAGACTAATTTGCTTTGGCAGCCAACACACCCCTAGAGATTTGGGAGCCCAGCCAACCTGAACTTGGAAGAAATGATGAAGCTGTCGACTGCCCAAGACTCTTTTCGTTCTGATTCAGTGCAAGAAGGGTGACATTGGACCAAGTGGTACCAACTAGATTCCAGGAGATTTCATCCCCTGAGTATTGCACCACGGACCAGGCCACAATGAAGACAAGCAATAAGGCAATGCATCTCTGAAAGAAAACATTTTAGGGTATTAAATATAATATGTAAATTGTACAGTAATATTTCTGCAACTGCATGTGAGAGAAAGCTACAAATACTTTTATAAGTAGAATTTCAATGGCTTTGTTTAATTACATTTCATGACCCAATATTCTTGTGATTTTGCTGAAGCACATTTAAAAGAAGAGTTGAGATTTTGACTATTTGGTTGGATGCTTTCAGTTGAATTTGTTTTTTTCCTATGAATTATCATGCGATACTGCCCCAAAGAGCATATCCGGGATGTTCTTAATTACCTTCAGAATAGATATGAGCTGCTAGCAATTTCTCAGTGTCAGGATCAAATACAGTGATTTTCATTGCATCATTTCATACATGGAAATTCCCATAGAAAACTTAATCATGTAACAACTAAAAGAAACCTGAAGCCCGAACTTCAATGTGTGCAAGAAAATAGGCAGGTATGGTTAAAATGAGCAAGATGCTAATGTACAAATAATAATAAACCTGCAGAGTTTTAATAACTTCTTCACTGAATTTGGCATCTTTGATTCAGACAGTGTATGTATACTATATATGATTTATGTCTAGCTCTGTAAAGTTCTATGGGCCTAGCATTCAGGTTTTTAATTATTAAATTGGAAGACATTATAGAATTTTGTAGGAATTAATAGAATGTACCTACTGGGATGCTATTTTAAAGATACTTAGAAAATTATTCATATTCTGAAGGCTTTTATGACAAATGAATCTTCTGTATATTACACAAGATATCATAGTTTGTTTGACATTTAGGTCTTCCTTTGAAGCCAAGACAAGACAATGAAATACTAATTCTTAGTCCTAATTTCTCCCTCCATTTATTTCTGTCATCTTGCTGCTTAGCAGCTGCAAACCTAGCTCTTACCTCAAGGCAAGAAGGCAAGCAAGCGTCTCTTTCCTGAACTAATGGCTATGTGGCTCCTTGGATTAATTGGCAAATCGATGATGCGGCCCGTATGTAGCTTCCCCAGCAGAACTGGTCCTTCACATCAGCAAATTTTTGAATTCAGTTTGGCCTTAACTTTGCTTCCAATCTTAACTCTGTCTAGGCCACCTGTATTCCAATGGATGGCCATATTAAGCATACAGCTCTTATGGTATAGGGATACATCTTTCAAAGGGACTTGAGA
Source organism: Tapirus indicus (assembly GCA_031878705.1). Lineage (NCBI taxonomy): Eukaryota > Metazoa > Chordata > Mammalia > Perissodactyla > Tapiridae > Tapirus > Tapirus indicus. Next base: position 17,208,107 of record CM062925.1, read on the forward strand.
AAAGTGGGAAAGAACAGTGGATTAATTATAAAATAAGTAAAACATCTTTGAAAGAAAGATGTCCCTTTTTTAAAACCAGCTTTTGTTTTGGCCATTTATATACTGAAAGAGCTTTTAGAGAATCTTAAGACAAACAATTTTTTTAAGTTAAATATTTATTACTTTATTTCTTTTATTGAGCTAAATTGATTTATAACATTACATACATTTAAGGTATACATCATTATATTTCGATTTCCATATAGATGACATCATGTTCACCACCCAAAGACTAATTACAATCCATCACCACACACATATGCCTAATCATCCCTTCTTTCCCTTTCCTCCCCCCTGCCCCTCTGGTAACCACCAATCCAATATCTGTCTCTATGTGATTGTTGTTTTTATCTTCTACTTATGAGTGAGATCATACAGTATTTGACTTTCTCTCTCTGACTTATTTTGCTTAGCATAATACCCTCGAGGTCCATCCATGTTGTCACAAATGGCTGGATTTCATCGAATCTTATGGCTGAGTAGTATTCCGTTGTGTATATATACCACATCTTCTTTATCCGTTCATCCCTTGATGGGCACTTAGGTTGCTTCCAAGTCTCGGCTATTGTGAACAATGCTGCAATGAACACATGGGTGCATGTATCTTTACATATTTGTGTTTTCGTGTTCTTAGACAAACCATTTTTGATGAGCTTTGCTGAATAGTTTTCCTTGAAATTATCATCTGAATTCTTAATTCCCTTATACTTACTCACTTGTAGACAGAATAGATGGAAAATTTAAACTTTTAGTTCTGATTTGAGCACAAACTTTCTAAATGACCTTGGAAATATAAGATGAAGTATACTTTCTTCTGTGTAAAATTAACAATTTGGATAAGGTAAGGTCTTTTCCAATTCTAAAATTCTGGATATATTTTTAAAATTCAGCCAGTGATTCTAAATTTGTTCTCTAGAGGTAGGAACAGAACCTCAAATAGTTCTAATTAGTTTTTCTGCTTAACAAAAATAATTTCATCTGAGCTCAGGTGTTCTGCTTTATTTTTTAATTTAATCACTTTCATAATTGAATGTTTTGTAAGTAAATTTAGCAAGAATTGATGCTGCTAAAAATTATTTTTTTCAAGTGACCCAATGCTCCAGACCAGCACTGTCCATTATAAATATAAATGGGCCACATTATAATTTTAAATTTTCTAGTAGTCAAGTTTAAAAACTAAAAGTGTACAGATAAAATTAATTTTAATAATATATTTTAAACCAATGTATCCAAAATATTATCATTATAATGTGTAGTCAATATCTTAAAATTTATTAGTGATGTATTTTACCTTTTTTTTCTTGTGTATTTTACACTTTCAAAAAGTCTCAATTCAGGTCCTAAATTTTTTTCTAGTGTTGTTGGGAAATAATTGACATACATCACCATGTAAGTGTAAGGTGTACAGCATGACAGTTTGATTTACGTATATTGTGAATTGATTACCACATCCATCATCTCATATAAATACAATAAAAAGAAAGAAATTTCTCCCTCTGATGAGAACTCTTAGGATCTACTGTCTTAACAACTTTCCTATATATCATACAGCAGCGTTAACTATAGTCATCATGTTGTACATTACATACCTAGTACTTATTTATCTTATAACTGGAAGTTTGTACCTTTTGACCACCTTCCTCCAAGTCCCTCTTCCCTCATCCCTCTGCTTCTGGTAACCACAAATCTGACCTCTTTTTCTATGAGTTTGGTGTGGGGTTTTTTGTTTTCGTTTTTTATTAGATTCCATGTATAAGTGAGATCATACAGTATTTGTCTTTCTCTTAGTTCACTTAGCATAATGCCTTCAAGTTCCATCCATGCTGTCACAAATGGTAGGATTTCATCATTTTTTATGACTGAATAATATTCCATTGTATATAAATATATACCACAACTTCTTTATCCATTTATCCATCAATGGACACTTAGGTTGTTTCCATGTCATGGCTCTTATAAATAATGCTGAAAATGTGGGGGTGCAGATATCTTTTTGAGTTAGTGTTTTTATTTCCTTTGGATATATTTCCTGAAGTGGAATTACTGGATATGTTAGTTTTATTTTTAATTTTTTGAGGAACCTCCCTGCTGTCTTCTGTAGAGGCTGTACCAATTTACAATCCCACCAACAGTGCACAATTGTTCCCTTTTCTCCCAGTGCATACCAGCATTTGTTAACTTTTGTCTTTCTGATGATGGCCATTCTTTTTGATGATGGCCGTTGATGATATCTCATTGTGGTTTTAATTTGCATTTCCCTAATGACTAGTGACGTTGAGCATCTTATCATGGACCTGTTGGCCACTCATATATCTTCTTTGGATAATGTCTATTCAGGTCCTTTGCCCATTTTTTAATTTGATTATTTGGGTTTTTTTGCTACTGAGTTGTATGAGTTCTTTACATATTTTGGATATTAACACCTTATCAGATATATGATTTGCAAATACTTTTTCCCATTTTGTAGATTGCCTTTTCATTTTGTTGATGGTTTCTTTTGCTGAGGCACTAAATTTTTAACAGAAATACATAATTTGTAGTTTAATTTCATAAAATTTACAACTGGAAAAGTAGATTCTCACCTACAAATTGTTCCACATTTGCTTAAAGAGTTTTTAATTAATTTTGAATTTTAATTTAATTTAAATTTAAAAACTGAGTTCCTTAGTGGCGCTAGCCACATTTCCACTGCTCAGTAATTACATGTGACAAGTGGTACCATATCGCATAGTACATGTCTAAATGTAGATCCACTTCTCACTGGAGATGCACCTTGAAATTTTGGAGCCTTCTTAATTAACAACAAAAAAAAATTCTATAGAGGGTGAAAGGGACTTTCCTGTTAAATTCACAAAGTTTAATCAAATGTTAAGATAAATAGTTCTGCCTGAACTTTTTTTTGTAACTCCAGCTCTTCCCTACAGGTATCTATCGCCTGCATGGAAAACAACTATTATGACTCTAGACTCCTTGTTTTTGGGGTAATCCAAGACACCCAGCCCCTCCTTTTAAGTAAAATTCTAAAGCAAGAGGTAATAATTGCATAATAGTTTTCTATTTTTGCTGAGATCTTATAACTTTGCAACGTAAACCATCTCAAAAGTAGAGAGAAAATCTTGTCCAAATCCAAACATTTAAATACACTGTAGCCTCAGTTTCTTAGGTACATATGCTACAAATGATCTTTTTAAAGCTCAAGTTTTCTGTGAGTGAAAATCATTGAAGAGGAAAGATTTCCTTTAACTTTGAATATGATATTTAACAAAGAAAAGAGTCTGTTCATTATGAAAAAGGTAGCTAGACATCAAGTTTTAGAGCTGAAAGATGGTTAAAGGCTGTGTAGTCTAAATTGCATGATTCACAAGTAAGGGAACTGAGAACCAGAGAGGCAAAGTGACTTGTCAAGATCACCAGCTATTTTATAGCAGATCCTGGACTGGAACCCACATTTTTTTCCTGATTCTCTACTTAGTACCTTTCCTGAAATTTATGCAGTTGCATGTGTATAAGATGCAAAATTGTTACATACTTAATTCCAAAAGGCTGCTGGGCAAGTACATAGAATAATAGGAAGATTTATTTCTGGTTCTTGCACATTAAAAAGCAGCCCTAAATTTTAGTAATAATAATGCTGTTCATTATATACTTTTATCCTCTCCAATCCTACAAAAGTGCTTAGGACCCCATACACAGGTAGACAATATGCAATAAAAACTTCATAATATTTAGTATAAAACGTTTAAAACCAGAAAAAATATTGCAAATAATGTCCTCTTAAAAAATGTGGAAGATGAGTGTCAAGGTATTTAATAGGGTATAAATACCCTTTCAGTATAGACTAGCTTGTTTTAACTATTCATATGAAATAACAAAATAAAAATGTATCAGTTTATATTACCAGATACATTATATTTTACCTACAAATAGCAACCTACCTAAAAATGCTGAATCATGTTTTTTTTTTTTTAATGTGTATAAATGTAACACTAGGATTCTAGCAAAGCAAAATTCTGAAATTCATAAAAAAGTCAGATTGTTTTTAGACTTTCCTGCTGATTGATAATAAATTAACCCCCCAAATATTTCAAGTTTGTAAAGAATACATATTTCAGAATGACCCAAACTAGTATAATTTTTTAAAGTTAATCAAAAACTACTATCTAAAATGTTAATAATTATAGAAGCTGAATGATGAATACATGACAGTTCATTTACTTATTCTTTCTACTTTTGTATCTATTATTTTAATATTTTCATAATAAAAAAGTAAAAAAAACGACAAGAATAAGAGATGCCTAATTCTCAGGATGAATGGAACTGTAGTACTCAAAATCTTTGTAGATATTGTTAAAAAAAACTATCAATATTAAGAATATCATAGAATATTATTGGATATGTGATTTTAAGAGAAAGCTCAGAAATGGGAAGAACCAGGATGGATCTATGACCCAAACATTAGGAGCTCCTGGACCTTCACCATAGTGACCACTCTGACATTAATGTAGTTTAATCTTAACTTTTTCAGTCTTGAATTCATAATTCCAATTCTTGAGTTGAGAAAAATAATTGACTATTCACTTGACTCAGCCAATGGACTAGCTCATTCTAGGTCAATTGCCCATTTCTAGTCCCATCAGCCAAGGCCTGAGGAAGGAGGTTGTCTTATAATACATAGGATTATCCTCTTCCGGGCAGTAGACAGAACAAGTTCTTTCTGAAGGTACGGGGATGGGAAGGAAATTGTGGGTGTTTCAATATCATTTTTTTTCCCATTAGTTTTGCACTATCCTGCATGTTTTGCTGGACTCAATGTGCCTACTTTTTCACCAAAAATTATATAATCTGTAAGTAAATATATTCCAACATTTTCGAGAAGGTCACTGCATTCTTATTTGGTTCTTGTTCTTGCTTGGAGCTTGCATTTTATCAGCATGCCTCCATCACCTTCATTTTATTTTAGTATTGTGCTGAGGTATTGCAGTCTGTGTTTCTCCAGGCCACTCCAACTTGGAATGATGAAAGGGTCAAAAAAATCTGTAACAAAGTGGCATTTCAGTTGCGGCAGATGTTTAGTGGCATGACAATTTCAGAGTCGGAGAATAGCTATGATTTTGGGGGGCTTTCCTTTAATATTCTCAAGATGGCTAATGTTACTCCAGGCCTCATCCTCACATGATTGAGTTCATAGTCAGGAGACTGGCAATAGCTTCCCGACAGACTTACCCTTACACCTCGCGGGCCAGACACAGGTCACAATCCCATGTCTGAGATCAAGGGATCTCTGTTCACCTTCCAGTCAACATTGAAATTTGATTAGAAAGTAAGAAGGGAGGAAATAGCTTTGGTGTAGACATGAAATGATATCTGTTACTCCATCCCTTCATTGTAGTGCTGATACCAAAATTTGGGTAGAATTGACTTTACCCCAGTGATCCTTGATTAGTGAAAGCCAATGCCCCATTCACCTCTTTCCATGGTGATTAGTTCAGTAACCTAGGCTTAAGCCAAGTGGCCACAGGAATGCTTTCAGGGCTGGTGGGATTAAAATTTAGCTGATAGCTTTTGCTGGATATTCTAGAGTAGAGAAACTCTCTCTTCTGGAAAGCGCCTATGCAGAGGACTTCTTTTACCATTTTGTCTCAACAAGGAAAACCAAACTTAGGATGAATGTGACTCTACAAAAGGCCAAGCAGAGAGAAAAACATAAATTAGGTTCCATGTTGACATTGCTGACCAGCCAAATCAAACCAACTGTGATGGCCACCAGTTAGGAACGCCAGTCCATTCCCTTTTGTGTTGGAGCTAGTTTGTTTTTGGGTTTCTAGTAATTGTTAGTCCTAAATAACATAGCAGGATTTTGATTTGTTATTAGTTCTTAAAAAAGAAGGATTTTATGAAAAACAAATTTGTATTTATGAAAGAAAAATGCTCCAGCAAATCTATTGTAAAATTTTTTAAGTTCCCCCTTTTATTAAGAAGGAGAAAATTTTAAAAATTATTGATGATAAATTATTACACCTTTTTCAGTGCAAGTTAGCCAGTCAATATCAAAGCAAACCTTTGCTTTAGGATTTTTCAAAGACAGTTGTTATGTATTTTCTTGTTAGTAGTTTCGTGCTAGTATTTTTATAAGACTTTTTTTTTTTTACTATAGGTACAGTGTAAACATGTTGGTTTTACATACAACCAAATTTTTAAAAGTTTCTTTCTCTGAAGTTTATAGATATGAGGAATGTGATTTGAACATAGTAGATACTGAATATTTAATTTAAACTTGCCTCATATAAATATGAAAACAATGTAATCGAAATTCAGTCCCTTCATGTTATAAAATTCCCAGTAATCCATTCCAGAGATGTTGCAGGAGGTAAGGAATCCCTTCCATGACCTGCATTGTCATTGGAGGCAAGTGGCCTGGTCTTTTCTTCTCACCTTCACTGTTGATGCTGCAGCTGCCCCTGTTATCTTCCACCCGCTTTGAGAGCACCAACCTTGCTCTGCTTGGTTAGGCCCAGTGGCCCAGGGCCACCTCACCCCCCTATGCAGAAATTTCTCTGTTTGGATTGTGCAACATTTATGTAAAGGGATTGTTCCGTGATTATTCATTAATAAATATACTTGAGCTGTTCCTAAGTATAAGTCCACTTGTTGTGTTGACTTGTAAATTCTCACCCCCTGTGCCCAGTGCCACAGACACACAAACAGAAAATCACTTTTCTGGTTGGTTTATTTGAGCTTAAGATACAACATATACAATTTGTGCCTGGATAAATTCACTCTCCTGGGTGGAACAATATGAGAAAATTCTGGTTGGCTCGCTTTCCTAAAGAGCCTCAGAATCCAGAGTAGATAGTACTTGGCTCGGCAATGATGTAGTCTCCGACCTTCTAGCTCTGGCCTTCCAGTGGCTGCTGATCTGCTTACAACCTGCCTTTGGGAGGTTGAGTAAGCTTTTGCACCGCATCTCAGCACTTTGAGAAACCAAAACCTAAGGCTTAGGAATTTTTATAGTATGGACTTTTTGTTAATTATTTTTATACAAATTCATGTATTATCATTAGGAATGTTTAATTTTCCTGTATGTAATCTTTTGTCTTTAAGTAAGAAGGAGCAAAGCAAATGAGTCCTTTTCACATAAAATCATAAACTCGTTTTATCTGTATCGTTTTCAAGTGTATTTTACCTACGCAAGAGAAATTGTATATGTGTGTTTATATATGAATGTGTTTGAGTTAGTGTCCTTTTAATAATTTCTTAAAATGTAATGGGCAGAGGGGCTGCCCGGTGGCGCAGCGGTTTAGTCCGCGCTTGGCAGCCCGGGGTTCGCAAGTTCGGATCCAGGGCGCCTGCCGACGCACTGCTTGTCAGCCACGCCGTGGCGGCGTCCCATATAAAGTAGAGGAAGATGGGCACGGATGTTAGCCCAGGGCCAGTCTTCCTCAGCAAAAAGAGGAGGATTAGCAACGGATGTTAGTTCAGGGCTGGTCTTCCTCACACACACACACACACAAAATGTAATGGGCAGACATATGTGAAGACTACATTTAATGAACTGGTATCACCCTGCTGAGTCTTAACCATCAGTACATGCCTGTGCTAGGCCAGGTTTCATTTCCAGTTTATTTCAATTAAGTGTCTGTAATGTAATTACATGGCACAGGAAGGATCTGTTGATGTTGTGAATTTGATTTTTAATAAGATTACTCTATACTATAATGTGCCTTTATAACTTTGAAAATCCCTGTTAGGTAATTATCTTTCTATCAACTGTTAGGAAAAGTCTCATTTACACAATTATTGGGAAGACTTTCCTTTAAGGTGGGTTACAGTGGTGAAGGTACTAGAATCATTCCTTGGTTTATAAACTGCAAACTCTTTCTTAATGCATCTGGCACTTTTTTGGCTAAAGATAATTCCAAAATATCATACATGGAGAAGAGTTTTCATTTAGAGTAAAAACTCCTGATGACTTATATTGTTAAATTTGCCTTTTCTTAATTTTTTCTCCCACCATCTCTAATCTTGACCCACATTTTCTTTGCCCTTTTATCAAGTTTCCAGGATTTCTATTGGGAAATGAGGTTTTAAGTGATGGCAGTCCTTAATATTCAAGCGGCTAATGAGTACTTGGCTTTTTGGTTTTGAGACATCATTTCCCTGCAACAGTTGCAGGACAGGTGACCCTGTGTGCAGAGTTTAGTGAGTTTCACTCTTCACTTGATATTTCTTTGGTTAATATTCATACTAACATTGAGGAGGGAATTGTAGAAATTAGTGGCATGTGTTGTTGAAGAGAAACACCCACAATAGTTTTTATATTAATTGTAATATTCAGTATTATTTAAGAGTATTTTATTAAGTGTATGAATTTATTAAGAATACATACAGTACTTCCATTATTTTATTTATTATCATTGGTGATATGTTCTTCCCAGAAGATTTTTAAATTAGAAGTGTGTTTGAAAAAGTTACTAATTAAGGTCAAACTTAACGACCACTGAATTGAACATGTTCTTATAACCTAAGTAAATACAATAAATGGATAACCACAAATTCAATTTTATTTTGCTACAAACTTATGCTAAAACACAAATGGAATGGTTTTCAATTTAGGAATTTTTGGTTTTTGTCTATATCAGCAGCCTGGAAAAGAATGGTTTTATTTTTACCTATTTTAGGTAAAGATTTTATTCCATTTTTTGCCAGAAAAATTACTAATTTCAATTTTTTCCAGTTTCCTTAATTTTAAAATCTAATCCTCTACGTATAGACAGTACTCAAAAGAGAAAGGGTGGCATTTAGATAGCCATACACGCTAATGTCAAGTACAGTATGAATGAAAAATCAAATTATGAAGAAGATTGTATATGTTCATTCAATAATGAGCTTGCCTTATTCTCATTTTCTTCTACTTAAAATAATTTAAAGATACAATTGAATGGAATTAAATAAAGCATTTTTATGGCTACTGATAGCATATTCAAAGTATAATTTTTTTTCTATGTTAAAATTTTAGGAACTTAAAATAGGAAATATAATTGGAGCAATTTTTTATTTAACCTATTTGTTAAGTTTTTACCACACACACTAATGTCTAGATAATGGACTTAAATCCTCTTGTGTTAAATAAGAATACTTGACACGTATTTGTCACTGTGACTTCTTTCAGCTTGACAATTGAAGTGACCTCACAGCACTGCCCCCCAAGAAAACCCTTGGCTGCAATCTCTGACATTAGAACTCCCTGCAGTCTTTATCTTGGACCTTTGAGACTCGAAGCTGCCACATTACGTGAACTATGGTCAGTTATGTACCAACCAGTTTTATTCACTAGGGATCAAGCTGAGACCGAGTAAGTAGCTTGCTATCCTGAAATTAATAGCCATCTTGACAAGAGTTGTTTATCTTTTTCTCTTATTTTAATTGATGAAGGCTTACTGGATCTCAAGAGAACTACAAATGACTGAAGCTAGTTGGTCCAGAATAGTAGATTGAAATACTAAATTTTGGATCTTTAGGATTTTTTCCCCCCCTTGGCTCCTAAAATGAATTGAACAGTTAAAAGTCTAGTTCTTTTTTTTCAATGTGTAGTTTTTCATGCGTAGCGCCACATTGATTTTGTTCTTATACAAACCAATGACCTAATCATTGCTTAAACTTATTTGTTAAACATATCATAAAATTAGAATGATTTAATTTCTTAATCTACACTGGGCTGGGGTAGGTAAGAGGAAGAATTTCTCCTGGTATACCAAGTTACCTTTGTAAATCTCAATCCTGTAACTACATTTTGAAATGACATTTACCAAGTCTTGCAGTTTTGTAATAGCTATGTCAAATATTTTATTTGGAAGAAAAATGCTTTTTTGAAGTGTTATTTTTTTATTTTACTTTTACGTGTGTCAAGATGTATAATTATTTGGTGATCTGGTGGCCATGAAATCATAATTTCATCTTCTTTTCTAGGAGAGAGAAGGCCCCCATCAGCCAAGAGCAATTCTCTAGTGAAGGGGTCGGCTGTGAGCTGTTAGCAGCCAACACTTACAGTGCCTGATAGCTGGATGCACCTGCCTGGTAAAGGGAATCCGTTTGGAGCATCACAAAGTCTGCAGCTGTCAGAAAGGGATATAATAAACATTTCTAAAATCATGAAATGTCATATAAGGTGGGTCTCAAAAAAATATCTAAATTAATAAGATGAGTGGCCATACCATAAAATTTGAATAGTTTCAAGATATAACCAAAAGTGCTATTCTATACAATGAGTAACCATTTTAATCATTAATTTAGTATATCATAGTCAATTAATATAAGGAGAAGTTTGGATAAGTGTTTGGAAAAAAATTACAAATGTTTTTATGGGACACTGTAATAACCTTACCCTTTAAGATTATATTCTGGAAGGATAACTTTCACTGGGAATGTCTCTTGACCATAAAGACTAAATATGACTTATTCCTACTATCATGCTGTATGTATTATATTGGCATTCATTCATTCATATATTTGGTAAATATTTATTAAGAACATACTGTGTAATAGGCACTATGCTAAAAATATAATGAAAAAAAGTTTAGTTGAGATAATTGTGATCAAATAGTCATACAAGTATAAACTTACAAACTTTAGGTTGAATGCTGCAAAGGAAAATTTGTGGAGGTACAAGAGTATATTATAGATATGAGAGAATTAGTCTAGGACTGTAGGGAAGGTTTCCCTGAGGAAATGATGTTTGAGCTGAGGTCTGAAAGACGATAGGTGTCAAAGAAGATGATGGAGATCATTCCAAGAAAATTGAATAGGATATTGAGAGGACACAAAATGGAAGAGAAAATGGTGCTTTCAAGGAACTGAACAAAGTCCAGAGTAGTAAAGGATTTGGGAATGTGGGGAAAGTGGTTTAAAATGATAATTTAGAGATAAGCATAGACTAGTTTACGAAGAATCTTGCAGACCTTAGTAAAATTTGGATCTTCACTCTGAAAGAAATGGGAAATCATTGATGAGCTTTAAACAGACAAAAAATATTAATAACATTTCATTTTTAAATATCTCTCTGGTTTCTGTGGGGTGGGACAGGAGTGGATACTGGGAGGGCAGTGAGGAGGTTCTTACAGTTGTACAGGTGAGCGATTGAGAGTTTAGACAAATGAGGGGTAAATGGTAAGGATAAAGTGATGGCTCACCTGTAGGCGGTAATAGGCAAGGGCAAAGTTGAATCTTCCATTTCTGCTTTTCCTGTGGGGTAGATGCTCTGTCTTGATAGGAATGTTTTCCTTTGCTCTGTGAGCCTGGTTTTGCTTTCACGCTGCTTTTTTTTTTTTTTTTTTTTAATTACAGTCTTGGCTAAGAGTTAGCAGGAGAGCCACAGAAATACAATGCTGCACTCAAAGTCCTGGAGAAGAGATGCCGAGGGGTTGTAACTTTTAGTAATTCTCAGGCTTGTATTTCTATACTTCTCTAGTCATTCCTTCCGGGAGACCAACAGTTAGTTCTGAATTTGTGATTCTCATAAACCCAATTCAGAAAGTCATGTTGAATTGACTCCCTTCAATTACCTGAGTGATTCTGGCTGGATCATCAATATGCTCTCATAAAAGTTTGTTTTATTGCCTCCTTTTTCTTTATCAGGCAATCCCAATCCAAAATGTCTAGCATGAAGCTAAACTTGGCTACCCATCCTTCAATCTCTTCTAGGTAGGGACAATTTGAAAGTGTATGGAGCAGAGCTAAGTAGGCAGCTTAAGCATATACTTAAAGGAAAGCACTGGGTCCATTGTCTGATCTTTCAGAGCCCTCACTGTTAGTTACTGAGGGAAAGAAGATAAGAACCATTGAATGGGTGGCATAAGTTCAGTTTTGGATAGTTGAGTTTTTGGTGGAAACCTCCAGTAAAGATGTCAAGTAAGCTTTCTTTCAAGGAGTTCTGTAGTAAGGTACATGATTTATTCTAATAATGTAAATCTGAAAATCTTTAGCACAGAGAGAGTAATGGATCAGGTGACCATATAATTTATTGTCTAATACAGGACACTTTTGGAAGTGAAAGAGGTTTTATTAATAATCATACTGGAACAACAAGCAATTGAGAATGTCCTAGAAACATCAGGAAATATAGCCACTCCAGCAAAGAAAGAAACCTTAGATTTGAATTAAGTTATCACCAATTCCTCTGCAGAGATTTAATCAATAGAGATTGACACTGTTGTGGATTAATACTGGTATGTGTAAATCACTGTTTCACAATCCATTTAAGTAGGAAAACAACAATAACACTGCTTTAAACTGAAATTATAAAGCCCTCCTTTTTCATCAGGGAGAAAAAAATGTCACAGGGTTATTGTTTAGAAAGTTTTATTCAGCTTTTTACTTTTGGAAGACTCTGTGTGGTTATAACCATAGAAAGTGAAATTATGTTCAAAGTGGATACATCATTCTTTGCGGCTGCTCAACACACTTTGACCATCCTCACTCTCCTTGCGTTTGACACGTGCATTCCCAGACGGCCTTGCGACTATGTGATAGTTTGGGCTAAAGCAGAAATCTGTTAGAGCCTGCTGGGCAGCCTGTTGCTTTCAGTGGTGAAAGTGACAGTTGTGGCTGACACTGTTTTTGCCCTTGTCCACATTTGAATGCAGAAATGATGCCTGAGTGATAATAGTAGACTTGCATCTCTGATGGAAAGGCCAAAAAATAGATATAGTGGACCTAAATTATTGAGCTAAACAGTATTCAGCGTCAATAGCTGTTGTTTTTTCTACATGAGAAAAATTAACTGCTCTTATTTAAGATACTGTTATTGGTTTTTCTACCCATTCACAGTGGAAACACTTTAAACTGGTTCAAAGGGTCAGGAGATGATTATTAAACAATTATCCAAGAAACTTCCTTCCAGAAAAGTTTTTCAGCATAGTCATGGCCACTGAGTTCATTATCATGAATTTTAAGTTCATATATAGTAAAAACTTACCAGTAACTGATAACTTGGGTCCAAAAAATTCAGTTAGGTAAAATGGATGTGGGATCATGATTGTGCAAGAGTAGTGACATGATTGGGACAAATTTGTCTACTAATTGGTCAGGAGTTCCTCGGGTGCTTCTGAGTGGTTCATATCTGCCTGTTCATGGTTTGGCACCACCTGGTGGTGTCCGTCTGCTCTGGTTTGAATATTATTGGAGGCTGTTCATGGTTCTGTGATTCACAAAATGAACCATGATGAGTGGTTTGCTGTCCCATTCCAAATTGGGTGGAGAGGAAACAATCGATGCAGGGGTCTACCGTCTACCTCCTAACTTCCTAAGAAGAGGATGCCGACTCTTCTTGCCACGTGCAAGCCTCACTTTCTCCTGTACAGATCCTTCTCCAAACCAGAATATTGGAAATTTAGCCTACAGCTGTTTGGGAATATGTGCTTAATGGAAGATGAGAACCAACATCCAATCCAATTTTATGTAAAATCATCTTCCCATGGAGCTTTATGGGGAGTTTCATTGTACTGTATATCTATACTTCAAAAACCTGTGTTCTTTGCAGTGCTAATAGCCACTCATGAAAGCTGTCTGTCATCCCTGAAAGACCAGGGGTAAATGGCACTCACCTGACTCATGTCAGAGGTACTGAAGTTGTGGACTGGCTAGCTGGTCAGTTTAACAGCAAAGAATACTCAGCTCTGTGCCTTTCCGTACAGGCTACTGTATGGAATACTCATTGGCGTCTTAGCACTAACTGACTTCGTTTTGTTCCTAAGAAACCAATTAAGCCAAATCTTGGCTTAATTTCCTACTACAATGTTTTCTCCATTAGATTCTACAGTCATGTGCTTAGTTAGGTAAATTTGGAAAAGGTCAACATTAAACTTTTTGTGTGTGTGTGTGAGGAAGACCAGCCCCGAGCTAACATCCATTGCCAATCCTCCTCTTTTTGCTGAGGAAGACTGGCCCTGAGCTAACATCCGTGCCCATCTTCCTCTACTTTATGTGGGACACCACCACAGCATGGCTGACAAGCGGTGTGTCAGCTGGCACACAGGATCTGAACCCCTGAACCCTGGGCTGCCAAAATGTAAACTAAACAGCTGCGCCACCAGGCCAGCCCTAAACCTTTTTTCTTAACTGTAAGTCTTCTCAGAACTGACATTCCTGAACCATTAAGGTTAGTAACATAGAGAATATCTTAGGCTCATTTGATCACCAAACTCTTTTCTTCTGGACAATATTGTGGGACTATTATCTCATAAAACACTCATGAGATTTGGTCAAGTTCGTGTGATAAAGTTAGAGGCGCACTTTCATTCTGGACACAAGGTTCTGTTTGCGTTCAGAGGTATCTCTTTTTTTGTGCTGCCTTTCTATGTGTTAGGTGTTTTCTTTCTCCAACATTTTTGTATTGAGGACTAGTATCAGAGTAATCTCATGATGTGAACCGGATTGTGAAAGTGGGAGATACCCTGCTCGGTCTGAGGAGTCTGGAGCAGCAATCTGCAGACCCATGGGCTACACTTACAATATGGCACATTATCTAATTGAAAAATGAAAAATTCAGTAATGAGCTTTAGAGCTGGAAGATACTTAGATATCTATTTCACTCTTCTTATTTTACAAATGAGAAAATTAGTGCTTGTAAAAGTAGAATGGCCTATTCTTGGTTAGCAGCCAGTTAGTGGGCGAACCAGAATTCAAATGTTTAGCAAAATAATGTAGTTTTTTCCCACTACAGTATGCTTTCTCACAATCCTTGGAATATAGTAGTGACTTAATAAATGTTTCTACATAAATAAATGGTCAAGCTACATAAATAACTATGTTTTCTCTGAAGCTTCCTCTCTGTATCTCCCTTCAGAATCTATAGAATCTTTTTCCTGGAGTTTTTTAAAGCTTATTTTTAAACCCTAATTCTTCTGATACATAAATTAGTCATCCATTTTTTTTAACAATCATAAAAATCAATATTTTTTTTCAGAATTCTTCCTCAGCTATGCATAAAGGAAATGAGGAAAAAACTGTGTGGCATGGATGCTTGAAAACAAAGATAAAAGTCAGACTTATAAGTTATTCCCTGAAAAGGATTTCCTGTTTGTGCTTCACATCATTTCCTGCCAGCCAATGCTGAAAGCGGCTTTTATCACTTACAGATGGACCGTGATCGGCAAACGTGTTCATGGTAGACACCTCTCTGTGTCTTTAATTTGTGAAGTAGCAGGGTCCTCTGGACCACTGAACCCACACTTCCCCATTATGGTTTTCATGGTTGTATTTTCTGGGAACATGTAGCATACTCTGACATTTTGTATTACATTTGAGACCACGACGTGTATTCAGTCCGAATCCCTAGCCCCACATTATACACCAACCATTTCCCTTAATCTGAAGTGGGAGACACAGATGTGTGAATATGAAGACATATATGCATGCAAATTGTACATTTGTATATCACATAGACATACAAGAAAGATCATAAACATAAGCAAACAAAGCCACATTGATACATGTGACCTTTGTGGTGGATGTAAAGCCCTTAGTAATCTAAGACTTCAGAGAGAGTTACCCTCAAGCTGGCAGAAGGGGGAAGAAAGAAGCTATTACACATTCTTTAATTATCTGCTTGTGAAGGTAGTGGGGAAACATTCCAGAAGAATAAATTGAACACCATTCACTCTCTTCATATGGCATATAGTATGGATATGGATTTCTTGCCATTTCTCCCAGCTGTGTCATATTCACTTGTGTCACATACTATGCCTCACCCAGTGTTCTGATTACTGAAATTCATGGGCCAGCTCATTAGTGTAAATAGTTTAATTTCTCTTGATGACCTGCTGTGTTAAAGGTAAGAGTGTACTTTGTCAGCTTTTTTCTGGTACTGGTTTTTATTTTTACATTTAAATGTGGTGTTCTTTTTTTTTAAATAAATAAAGAAAAGCTTCCTGAATTGTATGAAATAACCTATACCGTCGGGGTAATCTTATAAGCAGAGAAAATATTGGCTGAAATGATATAATTTAATGTGGCTTGAAAAATATTCTGTCTTAAAACAGCTATAATTTTCTGTTTATTTTGGGGGAGGGTATGTGTGCGCATGTGTGCATGCTCAAATTAGTCATTAGAAGCATTTTTCTTCTTCATGTGGTCTTCTTTAAAATGGAAAACTTCAAAGAGCGGTAAAATATTAAGCGTTTGATACCCTAGTTTCAATGAACTTATTAGGCATTTTCCTCATTTGAGGAAAATCAAATAGAAATATTGAGTCTAGAGACACCATGGGAAGATTTTGTTAACTTCAAAAATTTTAAATAGGACAACTATGGAATTGGAGAGAATGAAGCTATACTTAGTCCCAAATTGTATTTATGAGGCTGTTTGATATACGTTGAGGATCCCATTAATAGTAGGAAATAGTCTGTACACATTTGGAGGTGGGTTAAGTAGAGTCTTTAGGACATAATTGTTAGAAGTACATTAACTTAACAGATGCAAAGTCAATAGCACTCGAAATACCATTTAAGTCAGATCACCCTTTAGTCTTATATTCTGCACTTGATGCACTTGATGCTCAATAGGTTGAATCAAAAATGATTTTCCAAGTGAATTGACAGTGGTCAGATTTCTTTTATAATCGGTTGCCAGGATGATTATGCACACATCACACTTACAGAGGCCTTCTTCTCAAGTAGTGATTTCTATAATGCTGGTAAAAAAAAAAAAAAAAAAAAAAACTAGACAAGATGAGATTTTTGAGTACAGGTTCTCAAAAAAATGTACAAAGCTGGAATGTAATTGCAGGCTGTATTATTAACTCAAAGGCAGGCATCATTTCAGCAAAAAAAAAAAAAAACAGTTATGGGAAAGAGGACCCCCTTTTTTAATCATGAAAGAGCTTGTGTATGGATATTATGAGGGATTTTCCCGAGCCTTATTCTTAAACAGATTACACTATTCAAAGTCTCAAAGAATCAAAATCGTGCTCAGCTGGGGCAGTCAATGTGCCGTCTAAACATGTGACAGATGCAGAGAAAACTTCAAAGATGCCATTACAAATGCCTGTGGAGACATTTAAGGAGCCAGATGCTACTGTTTCATGTCTTCCGCAGCTCTGAATGTGTCCTGTGATCACCTTCCAAAGAGGAGGTGTGGTTCAATCTGGTGAGGAACCGAACACCACCTAATCTCATTGTTGTTGTCGTTGTTGTTTGCGTACGTTGTGTGGCTGCAGTGTGAGGGGCTGGGAGGAGTGGCTCTAACGGGGAGGACGTGTATATGAATTTGCTATTCCTTATAAAAACATGAAGGCACAATTGCAAGGAAATATGCATATGATGTATTCTGTGAAAGCTCTCCTATCTAAAAAGCATGATTTATAAGTGTGTATTGCCATCGAAGCACTTTTTTCTTTAACTTTTGCCATTTATTTAGACACTAAAAGAGGTAATAAATATATTCATTATTGTTAATGTTTATTTCCCATTTTGTTTTGGTGTGGGGAAATAAATTACTTGGGACGACATACTATTAAGTGCATGTTTCGTTTTCATCACTACTGCACTCTGGAGAAGAACTTAATATTTTGAGATAAAACGAAACACCAGGTAAATACAAAGGTGGTAAGATTTAGCTAAAAATCTAAAAATGCCACCTGCTTTTATTTCATATGGATTCCTTTATTTTTACAGTTTTCTTCTCCATTATAGGCTATATAAGAGAGTTTGTTTTATCTCAACTTTTGAGAACACAATTTCATAGGCTGATTATTCCCAGTGGCATAAAGGGAAATAAAGACAACTTCTAGGAAATATGTAATATATCAAATAAAACAAACTAGAAAATTTTAGTCACTGTGTAATGTTTGAGCATTTTTTTTGCATTGAAAATGTGCAAAATCACTTGGGCAGTGATTCTGCCCAAGTTTACTCTTTTTCTTATATATATGATGTACCCTAGCTTATCCTCTATTAAATCAAACGCATGGAGAGATTGTTTTATTAATTTTTCAATTGAAACTTGTGGCATATTATAAAAAACAAAACTCATATGCATAATTATTTACACGAAAAGGGATGACTATAAGTGGAAAATAAATAGCAAAGGATATTTTTCTTTCTAATGTAAACATCTGGCAGTAATTCTTGCTTACACAATTAATGGGCATTTAATTGGCAATGATCAGTTTATTGCTGCAATATGCAGTGAATGTTTCCCCAGGAACAAACAGCTGTTGCAAGAATTTCCCAGTGATTTAGCAAACACCAGGTGATAGCTGTGTGGAGAATGAAATGTTCGGTCTCTCAGCAAATCGCAGTGCATCGGAAAAAAACGAACTCAGTTAAAGGTAGCCTAGCTGGAGAGATCCAATTGTCACGACATTAAAATCTATCTAAAAAGCGAACTTCATAAAACAACAGATTAATTATGTTAGCTATCATCCGTGCCTCAGATGTAAAGAAAGAAATAATTTCTTCAAGAAGCAAATAATAGGTTGGCACGAAATTAATCTATTTAAAAGTGGTATTTTATGTCTCGTTTTAGTGACAGAATGGTTGATGAAACATTTTTTGTATTCTAATATTTCATCCTTTTAAAAGTCAGAAAATTTGATAGTCATGATTCTAATTTTTTGATTAAAAAGTTATGGAAGTCATTCAACAGCTACTGACAATTATATTTTTTCTTAATAGATTTTATTCAAGTATCTAAAATTAAATGTGCCACTTTTTAATTTGCATTGCTTGTGAGCTGCTTTCCCATTAAGTTTTAAATAAAAAGTTTTTCATTTTTCATTATGCACTCTTATTACTAATTTAATAAAATGATAATAGCTATGCAAACTTTCTGTTACTACTCAGCTTTTGGCATAGATTAAATTATACATTTTAAATGTAGCACATTGGCAGACTGTGATTTCATAAAGCTGAGTTTCATTAGTGAAGAAAGTAATTTTGCTTCAGCAAAAAAATGCTTTTATTTACTATACTATTTAGTATTAGCTCATGCTGGAGTCTAGGAACAATGAACTCAAATGAACAAAGCGTCAAGGGCCAATTTATAGAACAATGCTTTTATTTGTTCGTGTATGCATTTTGCAATAATTCATCTCCATGACAAAAGCAGACAATCAATCATCTTCTATTGTGCCTTTCTCAATAAAATTACCATTCTTGATGTAACAAAAGAAAGCTGCCTAAGTAACAGGAACAGTTTTACATGCTCAAATCAATAAATTGACCATACTTCAAAAAACCTCTACCCATTAATATGACAATGCAGTTTTATGTTTAACTTATCCATATTAATATTAAATTATTAAGTAGCATTGTTCTTCTTTTTCATCCAAGAAAGCAATAAGCAATAGGAAAGCATGTTAAAGGAATGTTTTCAAGTGTCTCAGTGACAAAACTTTGTAGTATAAGTGTTGACATGCTATCATCTTATAACTGTGTGTAAGCTGAAATACATCACGTTTTAGAAATAATCTCTATAAGTCCTAAAATCATATGGAATCTACATACTATTACAAAGTGTATTATAAGATCACATAAGAATGGCAGGTTTAAGGTGATCCTATAATATATGGTATCGTTCCTAAAGTGAGGTATTTATATGGTAGTATATGTTAAATATGTAAACTTTTGTGCATATTTCAAAAAGTGGAATCTGTAGATGTCGTGTGAAATGTAAAGGAAACTTAAGTTCAAAAGTTAAGTGTAAGTTTCCATACCAGAAAGTTGAAGATATAGATATAGATACAGCTACGTATGCATTCCAAATAATCAGCTGTTTTATTTTTGGTTAGAGGAATAGAAATTTAATATGAAAAAAGTAAAAGTTTTTAGAAATTTTCTAGGCAATGTCGAGCGCAATACTGAGATATGTTTTTCATTTTCTGACAGTTTATATTTTTGGTCGTAAATTTCTCTCACGGAGATCAAATGGAATTACAGCAAAATTCTTAGATTAAAATATGAATAGTTTCTATATAACCTACTAGAGTAACAGGATTAATTTAAGCTGATAACACTCATGTCATTAACCACTCCAAAATTCAGATGACTTTAGAACCTCTGAAGACTTTCTTTAATTGTATTTTCTTTTTTCTGAATTAATGAGGCCAGGCCATAACATGTTCCAAGAAAATGAAATCCTTTGTCACCAAAATGCAAATGCAGTGGCTTAGCATCTCAGATACTATACAGTATAGATGACTGTGAGAATAGTTTCATGGCAGTACACATGACATCACAAAAATTCATAATTCATAATAATTTATATACCAATTATTTAATTAAATCTTGAATATTTTATGCTCATAATAGTAGTTGTTTATGAATTTACAGTATGTTCACGAGCTACACCATATCATGAAAATGACATTCTAAATTTGATATTGGAAGAAACAAAGAACCATATTTTACTGGATATTATATTTTTAACTTTGTAGCAATTTTAATTTGAAAAATTGTAATAAAAATACTCCTGTCACTGAAAGTTCAAAGTAAGCATTAGTGAAAATTTTGTTGCATTGTATATAAATTAAATATTTAATGGAAATATTATTAGGTCAAAATTGACTGTAAACAGTTGCTTATCTTGTTTCCCTTTTCTTTCCCCATGAATTGGTTAATTTACTTTGATTTAGTTCCCAGTCAGTGTGATGTAATGAGTTATCTACTGAGAGAGATTTACGGATGATCAACTCTTATTAAGGAATCTTGCTTACTTATATGTTACTCTTACTCAGCTCAAAGGAACCAATTTCAGGGAAAATTAGAAAGTTGTTTTATGTTGGATATTTCATTTTTGTCTTGCCATCTTTAGCTATAGTTGCTGAAAAGAAAAAGCAGAAGATATCATTCAACAAGAAATCGCAATGTTGTTTATCATACCATGACAACAATATTGGTGAATTTTCTTGAATTATTACTTATCTTCATAGAGAATCCATGCGTGGGACCAAGGTTTGGTCTTTGCTCCTATGTCTCAAGAAACTTAACTCTGCAGGTCAATTATTTTCTCTTGTGGCCATCACAGCCCCTCTTCCTCATATTCCTCTCTCTCCTCCTCCCTGTCTCTTTCTCTCCTCTCTCCTCCTTCTTCCCTAAAACTGCCAGATGGATTAAAGTGTAACAAATAACATCCTCAGGATTTCATTACAAACTTCACTTTGGAGGCAGAATTCAGGGCCCAGGAAATTTCCATTGAGTGCATCTCTTTCATTAACCCTGGGACTTTGTTGCATTTTGTTCAAATTTGTAACCATTACTACTATCTCTGAAAGCCCTTGGTTTCTTTCTTTTATGGTTGGCAGTATTTTTAATGACAGCCAAAACTGAAGAAACTAAACTCATCTATGTTTGTAGGTACAAAAACTCAGAGTATTGTATCAAAATTTGAAGTTTTTTAAAATTTCTTTTTGCTCATTTAACAACCTTATTCAAAGCACTATGGTTCTTCTTTTTATTTTTGTTTTTAGCTGCATAGCTACTGTATCTTTCTCATGCCTGGTCAATCTGTCCTTGGTAATAAGAAATTGGTCTGAGACAATGTTTTTTTAAGAGAACTTTGGCAAAGAATATAAGTCGAAATCACAATTATTAGAGAGAAATCTAGGCTGACCTTTTTGACAAGTCAACGTACACCAGTGAGATGACTACATTGCACTGCTTCTCACACTTTGGTGTGCATCAGAATCATCTGGAGGTCTTGTTAGACAACAGTTCACTGGGCCCCACCGCCAGAGTTTCTGATTCTGAAACTAGTCATGGGGTGGGTGGCAGAGAATTTGCATTTTTAACAAATTCCAAAGTTTGCTGATTCTGCTGATCTGGGGACATTTTAGAACTACTGCTGTGTTAAGCCAGAATATATTTGAAATTTTATGATTTTGAACCCAAAAATATGGTGGATACATCATATCAATTTGGGCTTTTTTTTGAATATGATTTAATAATGTGCCAAAGATTACATTATTTCCTATAATAGGGACTGCATGTTGAATATGTTGGTTTTTTTACATGACTGTATTTTTTTAGATCAGTGTTAGGTTCATAGAAAAATTGAGAGGAAAGTACTGAGATTTCCCATAGAGTCCCTGCCCCCACAGCCCGGTGGGGAATTCCCACATGGAAGAGACTGAACTGTTGCAGAGGTGCTGCCATCATCTGAGCACCCCAGGAGAGAAGATAGTGAGGGAAGAACAAGAATCCCTCAGGATCTGGCAGGGGAAAGAGAGAGCCCCTCCCCCCGCATGCCCGGTGCTTCAGCACAACTGGTCAGCCAGAGCACCTGTGGATCACAGCGGACTCAGAATACACAGCACCTGATCCCCACCCAGTGGAGGCAAGTGGAAACTGGCCAGATATTTTCAGTATGAGAAAATAAGCCAACATCTGCAGGCACTATGCAAAAATGTATGAAACATCCAGACCAGAAGGAAAATGACAAGCACCCAGAAATCAATCCTGAAGGCACAGAAATATATACCCTAAATGGCAGAGAATTCAAAATAGCTGTCATAAAAAAGCTCAATGAATTACTAGAAAATACAGATAGACAATTCAATGAAATCAGGAATTTCTTCACAAAAGAGATTGAAACCATAAAGAAAAACCAATCAGAAATGTTGGAGATGAAAAACACAATGGAGGAGATAAAGGAAAACCTGGAATATCTAAAGAACAGAGCTGACAAGATGGAGGAAAGAAATAGCATTATTGAGACTAGGAATGCAGAAATGCTCCAGATAAAGGAGGAGAGAGAACTAAGACTAAAAGGAAATGAAGAAATTCTCTGAGAAATGTCTGACTCAATTAGGAAATGCAACATAAGGATTATAGGTATTCCAGAGGGAGAAGAGAGGGAAGAAGGAGCAGAGAGCTTCTTCAAAGAAATAATAGCTGAGAACTTCCAAAACCTGGGGAAGGAGCTGGAAATACCAGTGGAGGAAGTCAATAGATCTCCTAAATATATCAACATGAAAAGACCCTCTCCACGGCATATAGTAGTAAAGCTGGCAAAAGTCAATGAAAAAGAAAAAATATTAAGGGCAGCTAGACAAAAAAATAAAATAATGTACAAAAGAATTCCCATTAGGCTTTCAGCAGATTTCTCAGCAGAAACTCTACAGGCCAGGAGAGACTGGAATGATATATTCAAAATTCTGAAAGACAAAAACTTTCAGCCAAGAATACTCTATCCAGGGAAAATATCCTTCAGATATGATGGAGAAATAATAACTCACCCAGATAAACAAAAACTAAAGGAATTCATTGCCACAAGACCCCCCACTACAAGAAATGCTCAAGGAGGCCCTCATGCCTGGAAACAAAAAAAGAGAAAGGGGATGCAAAGCTTTGAGCAAGGAGAAAAATAAGTAGAGAAATCCAGAAAAATTGCAGCTTTCTATCAGAAGAGGTTAGAAAACAATTATAAACATCAAGATTAAGGGAAGGAAAGCTCCAAAAATAAATATAACCTCATCACTTTAAACATACACTCACAGCACAAGGTGGAATACATTGTGACAATAATAATTTAGAAGGGGAAGAGGAAAGGGATCAAATCAACTTAGTTTGAGGAAATAAGAGGCCATCAGAAAATGGACTATCTCATCCATGAGATTTTTTATACAAACCTCATGGTAACCACTAAACAAATAATCAGAACAGAGTCACATATGAAAAATAAGGAGAAAAGCAAGAGAATCATCATACAGAACTACCAAACTGAATTGGAAGTCTGAAACACAGGGGAAGGGAAACAAAGGAAATGCAAAAGAACTGGAAAATGAGAGATAAAATAGCAACATTAAGCCCTTATATATCAATAATCACTCTAAATGTAAATGGATTTAATTCTCTAATGAAAAGACATAGAGTGGCGGGATGGATTAAAAAACAGGACCCAACAATATGGTGCCTCCAGGAAACACATCTCAGCTCTAAAGACAAACAGAGACTCAGAGTGAAAGGATAAAAGACAATACTCTAAGCTAATGGCAAATGAAAGAAAGGGGGTGTTGCCATTCTTATATCAGAAAATGTAGGCTTTAGGATAAAAAGGTTAATGAGGGACAAAGGGGGGCAATATATAATGATAAAAGGGACACTCCACCAAGAAGACATATCACTTATAAATATATATGTGCCCAACACAGGAGCATCAAAGTACATAAATCAACTATTAACAAACCTAAAAGGAAATATTAACAGCAACACAATAATAGGGGATCTTAACACCACACTTACATCAATAGATGGATCATTCAGTCAAAAAGTCAATGAGGAAATAGTGGACTTAAAATGAAAAACTAGATGAGATGGACTTAATAGATATATAAAGAGCACTCCACCCAAAAACAGAAGATTACACATTTTTCTCAAGCATGCATGGAATATTCTCAAGGGTAGACCATATGTTAGGAAACAAGGCAAACCTCTATAAATTTAAGAAGATTGAAATCATAACAACCATCTTTTCTGAGTATAACACTATGAAACTAGAAATCAACTACAAGAAAAAAACTGGGAAAGCGACAAAGATTGGAAACTAAATAATGTGCTACTGAACAACCAATGGATCATTGATGAAATTAAAGGAGAAATCAAAAAATATCTGGAGACAAATGAAAATGAAAATATACCATACCAACTCAAGGATACAGCAAAAGCGGTTCTGAGAGGGAAACTCATAGCAATACAGGCACACCCTAACAAATGAGAAAAATCTCACATAAGCAACATTAAACTACATCTAACAGAACCAGAAAAAGAAGAACAAACAAAGCCCAAGTCAGCAGAAGGAGGGAAATAATACAACTTAGGGCAGAAATAAATGAAATTGAAACCAAAAAAACAGTAGAAAGGATCAATGAAACAGAGTTGGTTCTTTGAGAAGATAAACAAAATTGACAAATCCTTAGACAGACTCACTAAGAAAAAAGAGAGAAGGCTCAAATAAATGAGATTAGAAATGAGAGGAGAAATTACAACAGATACCACAGAAATACAAAGGATTATAAGAGAATACTATGAAAAACTATATGCCAACAAATTAGACAATATAGACGAAATGGATAAATTCTTAGACTCATACAACCTCCCAAAATTGAATCAAGAAGACGTATCTCTGAATATGTCTGAATAGACCAATCACAAGTAAAGAGATTGAAACAGTAATCAAAAATCTCCCCAGAAATAAAAGTCCAGGACCAGGTGGCTTCTCTGGAGAATTTTACCATTCAAAGAAGATTTAATACCTATCCTCAAGCTTTTAAAAAAAAATAGAGGAAGATGGAACATTTCCTAACACATTCTATGAGGCCAACAACACCCTGATACTAAAGCCAGAGAAGGACAATACAAAGAAGGAAAACTACAGGCCAATATTGCTAATGAACATAGATGCAAAAATCCTCAACAAAATGTTGGCAAACTGAATACAGCAATATGTTAAGAAGATCATACACCATGACCAAGTGGGATTCACACCAGGGACACAGGGATGGTTCAACATCTGCAAATCAATCAGCGTGATACACCGCATTAACAAAAAGAAGAATAAAAACTACATGATCATCTCTATTGATGCAGAGAAGGCATTTGACAAGATCCAACATCCATTTATGACAAAAACTGTCAATAAAATGGGTATAAAAGGAAAGAACCTCAATATAATAAAGGCCACATATGACAACCCCACAGCCAACATCATACTCAATGGGGAAAAACTGAAAGCCATTCCTCTGAGACCAGGAACAAGACAAGGGTGCCCATACTCCCCACTCTTATTCAACATAGTACTGGAGGTTTGGGCTACAGCAATTAGGCAAGAAAAAGGAATTAAAGGACTCCAAATAGGCAATAAAGAAGTGAAACTCTCACTATTTGCAGATGACATGATTTTATAATAGAAAACCCTAAAGAATCCATTGGAAAACTATTAGAAATAATCAACAGCTACAACAAAGTTTCAGGGTACAAAATCAATTTACAAAAATCAGTTGCATTTATATATGCTAATAACAAACGAACAGAAAGAGAACTCAAAAACATAATCCCATTTACAACTGCAACAAAAAGAATAAAATATCTAGGAATAAATATAACCAAGGAGGTGAAAACCTATACAATGAAAACTGTAAGATATTATTGAAAGAAATTGATGATGACATAAAGAAATGGAAAAATATCCCATGCACATGGACTGGAAGAATAAACATAGTTAAAATGTCCATACTACCTAAAGCAATCTACAGATTCAGTGCAATCCCAATCAGAATCCCAATGACATTCTTCATGGAAATAGAACAAAGAATTTTAAAATTCATATGGGGCAACAAAAGACCCTGAATAGCTAAAGCAAGGCTGAGAGAAAAGAACAAAGCTGGAGGATCACAATCCCTGACTTCAAAATATACTACAAAGCTATAGTAATCAAGACAGCATGGTACTGGCACACAGATCAATGGAACAGAATTGAAAGCCCAGAAATAAAACCACACATCTACCGACAGCTAATCTTTGACAAAGGAGCTAAGTAGACCATCTTCTTTTGCCAAACACAAAAATTCACTCAAAATGGATCAAAGACTTGAAAGTGAGACCTGAAACTATAAAACTCCTAGAAGAAAATATAGGCAGTACACTATGTGACATCAGTCATAAAGGGATCTTTTCGAACTCCATGTCTACTTGGACAAGGGAAACAAAACGAAAAATAAACAAGTGGGACTTCATCTGATTAAAGACCTTCTACAAGGCAAATGTAACCAGGCTCAAAATGAATAGATAACCCACCATCTGGGAGAAAATATTTGCAGAACATATATCCAATGAGGGGTTAATTTCCATAATATATAAAGAATTCACATAACTGAACACCAAAAAAAACAACAACACGATCAAAAAACGGGCAGAGCATATGAACAGATACTTTTCCAAGGAAGATAAACAGATGGCCAATAGGCACATGAAAAGATGTTCAACATCACTAATCATCAGGGAAATGCAAATCAAAACTACACTAAGATATCAGCTTACACTGTTAGAATGGCTATAATCACCAAGACAAAAAACAACAGATGTTGGAGAGGTTGTGGAGAAACAGGAGCCCAATTCATTGCTAGTGGGAATGCAAACTGGTGCAGCCTTTATGGAAAACAATATGGAGATTCCTCAAAATATTAAAAATAGAAATACCTTATTATCCAGCTGTCCCACTCTTGGGTATCTATCCAAAAAATCTGAAATCAACAACCCGAAGAGGCTTATGCACCCTATGTTCATTGCAGCATTATTCACTATAGCCAAGAAGTGTAAGCAACCCAAGCGTCCCTTGACTGATGATTGGATAAAGAAGATGCGGCATATATATACAATGGACTACTATTCATCCATAAAAAATGGCAAAATCGTCACATTTGCAACAACATGGATGGACTTGGAGGGTATTATGCTAAGCGAAATAAGCCAGAGAGAGAAAGACAAACACCGCGTGATTTCACTCAAAGGTGGTATATAAACTAACACTCTGACAGAGAGAACTGTTTGGTGGTTACCAGGGGAAAGAGGGATGGGGTGTGAGCACAAGGGGTGAAGGGATACCTTTCTATGGTGACTGACAAACAATAATGTAAATTAAAATTTCACAGTGTTATAAACTATTAAAACATCAATAAAAAAGAGCAATAAAATGTTAGAGAAAAAAAGAGTTCTTTGTATATTTTGGATAACAGTCCTTTACTATATTTGTCTTTTGCAAACATTTTCTCCCCGTCTGTGGCTTGTCCCCTCACTCTCTTGATTCAATATGTTTTTGACACACGCAGTTGGTGCCTTAGGCTGATGTCATCAAATCCTAAAATTATTTCACAAAGCTGTATATTTTTACCAGATGTTGCTTTTAGAGATTAAAATTATTTATAAGTCAAAGTTGTCAAAGGTCTAAAGAGAAATTTCTTTTATACTTGTACTTCGACAAAGTGAATATTTCTAAAACTTTGACCCCTTTACTTTCTTTGTTAGAATTAAAACTTCCTGCCTTCACTTGCTGTGCTATCCAATGTAGACCACAGCCTTTCGCTTCAATCATTCTTTGTCAGTTACCTCCCTTTCCATTTCCGTTTGCTCTTTAAAATTCTAAATGTAAATCCATCCAATTTTTCATCTTTCCTTAGACTATACCTGGGCTGCTGAGTGCTGATGGAAAAGGAATCACACTGCACGACCATCACAAATCCATGGTCTCCAACCTCAACTGGATCCTCATTGCTCTCTGGCAGTCCTCCTTTCTTCAGTTGTTTCTCTTTTCTATCGACCATGCCTATTCTGAAACTTCTTTCAAACTTTGTAGTCAACTACACCATTATTTACACTTTGAAAATGGTTTTAATTCCTGCTTTACAGAGAAAATGCTAGAAATTAGATAAAAAATGTCTTGCCACCAAGTCTACCCCCACCTCAGCAAGGAGCAAGGGCATGACTCCTTCCTAAAGCAAAGTCCTCTTTCAATGCTCTGGATATAGCTGTTCATAAGAACATCATTTCCTCCATTATTCCCCATTCCAACTGCATCTTTTATCTTTCCCTTTCCACTTCCTTCTTCATATCAGCATTAAAAACTTGCTTAAGTCTCTTCCAGTTTTTCCTCTAGAGACCAACCTCTCTCACCATTCTCTGGCACACTTATTGAACCATTTGCCTCTTCTCACTGTCACTGCCCATAATCTATTCAATTGTTAGTTTATAGCTGACAACTCTCTTCTAGAAATAAATATTATCTTCCCTTAGCTTCTCCGGCACTCTGACTTCTTTTGTTCACTCTATCCATTCTTCAAATACTATTCCAGCTTCACAAAGCAGGGTGATCTTATCCACACCCAGATACCTCCAAATGCAGCCTCCACACTGGTCTCCCTCCTGAATACACACCTGTATATCCAAATACCAACTGGAGATCCTCTCCTAGAAGTTCTATACTCACCTCAAACTCAGCATTACCCAAATCAAACTTATCACCTTCTTCCTTGAAATGTGCTTCTTAATGTGGACTTTTAATTCCGTGAAAAAGCAGGATGATACAGTACATAACACTGACTATACTATACCTGACTATACTCCGTGACTCGGCATACGTCACATCACTGAATCTCTGTTTCTTCTCTATAAAATTAGAATGACAAAGTGATAATGCATATATTATAGGAGCACAGTGAGCTACATATGACATGATATATGTGAAATGCTTCAGCGAAAATACAAAGTGCTGTAAAATGTGAGAATAATAATGATCTCATCCAAGAAGATGAAAATTAAATAGGCATAGTTGGTCAATCATCTCTCACAGGAATATTGTTTGTCCCAACAAAAGTGCACATTTATTTTTTTTTATTCCTATGTAAAATGCCCCTTTTTGATGTTCTTAACATTTTTCTGAAAGGCCGATTCTTCTAGACTTTCGTATATCTCATGTGTTCATTAGAAGACCAATCACTTTTTAAGTATCTTTAATTTTTCTCTTTTATTGGGAAGTAAAGGGTGAGCTTATATGCCACTTCAGCTGTTTTTGCTTTCTTTTTTTTTAACTTATTCTCTTATGAAAGTTATCTTGAACTTTTAGACACCTCCCTTTTCTTTCAAAGCAGTATTATATTTTTTGTATTGTGAGAATTTTATAAGCCGTTCATCACTCTTAATCCATTTTCTCTTTCATTAAATCATAAAGTCTTTTATGTGAACTTTTTGAAGGTTGGCTAAAGACTATAGTTCAAGTTCTACTCTGCCAAACTCCCCTCCTTGCTTATTAGAAACTAACAAAACCTGGCCACTTAATTTGAAATTTTATATCACTTTTGATCCACAGATCAAATTTTTTATTAAAATTTGGTGTAGAAATAG
Source organism: Tapirus indicus (assembly GCA_031878705.1). Classification (NCBI taxonomy): domain Eukaryota; kingdom Metazoa; phylum Chordata; class Mammalia; order Perissodactyla; family Tapiridae; genus Tapirus; species Tapirus indicus. The sequence goes on from CM062925.1 coordinate 17,238,028, forward strand.
GTACTTTGTTATTTGGTTTACTTTCTGCACAAAGGAAAAGTCCAAACTTTGAAAGATGCTAAGTTGAATCAATGACATGTCTCACACTTTTGCTATGGTCAAAGATGCACGTCACCATCAAAACTATCATCTTGAGTAAATTTGGTGTTTTTCATTTGTAATAGCATCATTATTTTTTGCCTGCCATGCATTCATTCCCAGATGAGTACGTAGAATCTACAGTTTTTACTTTTTATGCAACATTCTAGGAACCATACAACTTATTTACATAATAGGAATTAAAATTGCAAAAAATCAACAAAAAAGGAATATATTATGTTACAGTTAATCTGCTTTTATCAAAGTATTTAAGTTTCCACTCATCAGTACCAGCTTTCACTGGTTTAGAAATGGAGGACATGCTGAAATTTTCTTGCCTATACTGATTTTTAAAAAGTGGGTCTATAGGACAATTACTTTCAAAATATTTTACAGTTATTTCCTTTTTGCAAAGCAATACAAATTTATTGAAAAATATTTAAACAGTACAAAAATGTATAAAGTAAAAAAATCCTCAATAATCCCATTTCGCAGAAAGAGCTTCAAGTAGCATTTTATATACCTTCCTCCCAATTTCTATCTATATACTAACAAGTGTTGTGTACAGAAAGCAATAGATTATCCCATCATTTGTATTGATAGACAACTTGCTTGTTTCACTTAGTAATAGATCATGAATCTCTTCTGTTTCCATTGTAGTTTTGCCTCACTTTTTAATAGCTGCATAATATTCCAATATGTGGATGAATCGTACTTTATCTTATTAGCGTACATTTAGATCTTTTCCAATATTTAATTATTAAATAAAAAACTGTAATTAACATGTTTGTACACAGATTTTTACAGGCTTATGTGAATATTTTTGTAGAATTAATTTCTACAAAAGAATCAAAGGGAATATGCATTGAAAATTTTATTGGATATTGCTAAATTGCCTTCAGAGAAGATTGTTCTATTTTACGTGCCAACTAACAATATATAATCTCTTTACTGTGTCTTCATCAATTCTGAACATTATCACTGTGTGTGTCCATTCTGATAAGAAAAAATAATTCTAAAGTTGTTTTAAATTTTTTGCATTTAAAAAATCTTGTACTCTTTAAATGCTTGTTTTTGCCCTTTGCACCCCTCCTTTTTTTTAACTTGGATTTTTCTTATTTAGGTGTAATATAACTGTTAGTGTTGGGAGTAGTGTAAATTTAAGTGGTTGTAGATGTTACACATATTTTTCCATTTGTTTCTTTAAATTTAGAACTGGCCTATAGCATTTTATTTCATAAATCTTTTTTCTACTTCCATTTTTTATTTTTATTGAGATAACATTAGTTTATAATATTATATATTTCAGGTGTACATCATTATATTTAGACTTCTATATAGGCTATGTATGTGTTCACCACCAAACTCTAATTGCCATCCGTCACTGTACAAATGTCCGCCTTTACCCTTTCACTTTCCCCCCACCCCCCTTCCCCTCTGGTAACCACCAATCTGTTCTCTGTATCTATGTGTTTGTTGTTTTTTTATCTTCCACATATGAGTGAAATCATATAATATTCCTCTTTCTCCATCTGCCTTAATTTGCTTAGCATAAGGCTCTCAAGATTCATTCTTGTTGTTGCTAATGGCAAGATTTCATCTAGTTTATGGCTGAGTAGTATTCCATTATATGTATATATGCCATATCTTCTTTATCCACTCATCCGTGGATGGTTTTTTCCAAGTCTTGGCAATTGTAAAAAATGCTACAGTGAACATGGGGGTGCAGATATCTTTTCAAATTAGTGTTTTTGTGTTCTTTGGATAAATATCCAGAAGTCGATTAGCTGGATCATATGGTAGTTCTATTTTTTAATTTTTTGAGGAATCTGCATACTGTTTTCTATAGTGTCTGCACCAATTTTCATTCCCACTAGTGGTGTATGAGGGTTCCTTTTTCTCCACATTCTCTCCAACATGTGTTATTTCTTGTCTTTTTAATAATAGCCATTCCAATGGGTATGAGGTGATAGCTGATTGCCTCAAAATGTCTATAGGCAAATGGTCTATAGTTTTCATGCTATGCTTATAAAGGCCTTTCTAATTCTAATTACTTTCTTCTTCATTTTTGGTAGTTTTAATTATAATTGTAGAGGAGTTTTATTTGTTTTAATGGAAGATAAACAATATCTTTTTAAAATTTAATAGAATATGTGAAAATATTTTTATTTTTTCTCATGTAAATTATTTTTTCAAATACTTGATGAATATAAGTGCTTTATGAAAAGGATATCTGACTTGCTTAAATTAAAAAGAAGCTAACATATATTCAAGGCAAATACTCAGCTAGGCCTTATGGTTAAACATGAGTAGTGCGAACAGGAATCAGAAAATATAATGACAAGCTAAGAAGGTAGTTGAAAATAAGAACTATAAGGAGAAATTAATGGAATTAAACTATTTTGGAGATGGAGAGAAAACCACGACTTAATGGCCTTTGTTGAAATAACAGGATCAACATCAGTTCACAATTTACTTTTGCCAAACGACCATTGAACGGAAAGTTTTAAACCAAAGAAAAGGGAGAAGGTTTGATTAAATATTGGTACACATTTTCTGGTAGTGAGAATTATTAAACATTGAAGTGAGTTGCTTTGGAGGTCTCTAAAATTAGATAGATTCCACTAGTCCTGGAAGATTCTAGCAGATGGGATTGGATAAGGAATGGGTAGGCAATGCTGAGGCACCTTTCATTATTTTATGATAGTCTGAAAATATGTCAAAGCCAAATGTAGATTCACATTCTTGGAATATTGTGAAGGTTTAATTCAGTCTTAAAACAGGAAGCCATCCAACTCCCAAATGGTTTCCCCATTTTTTTGTTTATCCTTACTCCAATTCATCATAAATACTACTTTTGAGATAAAAGATCCCAATCTTTGACTGTGATCACGTTACCCGCATGCTCATGGACAATCTGAGACTGCTGAGTCTGGATCCTCAATGATCTGATCCCAAAATAGCACTCTTCCCCTTTCTCTACCTCCACTTCATGAATCTTAAGTGTAGCCAAACCTCACTCTTTACTTATTCACAAACTGGCTCTATAAATTTCCTCCCTCTTCTTCCCATCTATCTATGTGTCTCTTGTCTAACTGCACGCACCATTCCCACTACCTGTAACATTTTTTCCATCTCTGTCTATAAAATTTCATTCATTGTTCATTTATTACACCCCAAGTTTTCCTTTCTCATCAGATGAGGGCTCAATATGCAGCTATCATTTGTTTATATCTTTATTTCTACCTCTAGAATGTAAACTCTGCAAATCCTGTGTCTCTTTTGTATTAATTATTCTGTTCCTTAAGGGACACTGGCTATTTTCACATAGTACAAGGCTTCTGCAAATCTGTCCAATGAGAAGGGTCACACTCAAGGATGCAGATTCCTCCGCTCAGCCTGGCTATTGCATCAGGATGCTGAGGAGCGGTGGTAGGGAATTTATCAGAAGGCAAGTTTGGAAATCACTAACATTTAAGTCCTTACTAAAAGATTGTTAGATAAATGAATGAATGGTCACTTTTTATTTCTTTGGAGCTTCCTATTTAAGGTCATTTCCTCAAGTATATTTTTCTTTGCCTTTTCTGCCTTTCTTGTTCCTAATATCTTCATCAACATACATTGGGCAGAAGGGTGTTAAACTCAGCAAAACTAATTGCCTTTAGTAGCCAATTGACAAATGATATCCTTGCAAGTCTTAAAAAACAATGATGACTTTTGAGCAACGTTTTCAGCTGTTAGGTAGGAGTTTAAAGTAACGTGGCAGGCAGAATTGGAAAACTGTAATGGATTGTTCCTGGACATCTTTAAGTCACAGGTTCAACTTCACCTGGGAGGACTTCTTCAAAGACAGTGTAGGACTGTGGAAAGAGCCTGAACCAGAAGACCCACTGCTCCTTGATCTGCAAATAACCTTGCTATGTGACCTTTTAAAAATCCCTGCATTGCACTGGGCTCAATTTATCCATCTGTAAAATAAGGGGGCTGGAGTAGCTGATCTCCAAGGTCCCTTCAGCTCTAAATTCCATGATTCTCTGATTCTTGCTTTATCTGAGAATTTCATTTGTCTATGTGATTTCTTTCTTGCCTCTGAAATGATAATTGAGGGTTGATTATACGTACCCAGTCCAATTATCCGTAGATCATAAAGATTTTTATTATTACATGTGGAAGATTAAGATGTATGAAGGGCATAAGACTGAAATCTCTACAAAGACTAATGATAAAAATATCATTATATACATATGAATTTTCTTTAGAATATTCTACTGGTGTTTGATGTAAAAAAATATTTTAAGAGCGATGCTTAATATTTAGTGTGCTTCCATTCTTGAAGAAGAAGAGAGCTGAATTTTAAAAATATATGTATTAAACATGCTTTCATATAAATTTATATTACATCATTATTGAAAGCACTGAGCCATGGCAAACGATCTATTACATCATGATTTACTATGCTGTACTATATCAGTTGATGGATTATAGCATGTCATGTTTTGATATGTAAAATTTTAAAGATAATTAGAGATGCAAAGCACAAAAATGGTTCACATACTGTTTTCACTAAAAACCTTCTTTTTTCTACTCTCTCACGTAATTTTAGAGGGTTCTATATTTTGGCATAGCTGAGTGTCAGTGTATTAGTTCTATGAGTATATAATATGCACCAAAAGTTATTAAGATAGGACACATGATTTAAATAGCTAATGACACCATATGAAAGATACAAAAATTAAGTCATTTTTTTAAAGCTTCACATTATATCTGTTTTTCTGCTCTGATTTTTCCAGTAATGTGTCAACCATGCTCTTAAAATAAGACCCCTATTTTTTTAAAGAATCAATATATTTTTCCTGCTATCCTACTCAGCTGTTACTATCAGCATAAAGTTGCTACCAATGAGTCAACAAAAATAATTTTTGCTGACAAGTGGAAAAAGAAGATGTTGTGTAAAAAATTATCTGTATTTTTAATCTGAATAATGACATAACTATGATTGTCAAATATGACGATTTGAATAAGGTAGGAAAACCATAAGTTGTCAGAATTAAAATGTGATCTTACGACCTGACAATTTCTAAAATGACAAATATTTGTAGTTTAGATACATTTCACATGAGAATGTAGGGATTGTCCCTAGTGAGTCTGATAGACCTAACTTTTCTTAATTAAAGAAGAATAATGCTGTAATATTGTTATTTAAGTGAGCAGTATTCGGGTATCAGACAGAGCTGAGTTCAATTCCTGCTTCCGCAGTTTGCTAGCTGTGTGGGGAGGACAACTACTTAAAGTCTCTGAACTTTTCTCCTTACCTGTAAAATGGGACTAATAGCCTCTACTTCTTAGGAATGTCGTATTACGTGGGACCACGCATTTATGTGCTTAAGAGAATATGCCTGGCTCTGAAAAAGTGCTCAATAAATCTTAACTATTATTATTGTCTGTTTTAGGCCTGTGCAATACTCCATATTTACTATCTGCTCTTCAAAGAGTTTCTTTTTCTTTTCTTGTTCACTTTTTGCTGAAATTCTGGGGCAATCGACGTATTCAATTTTTTTTTCAAAAAACCTATATTCATCCATCAAATCCTTCATAGTTTTAGAGATTGTACATTCTCTCAGACCAATGCTTTCCTGATTGCATTTTGCTTGGAGAATCTAAACTATTGAGCCTCTTCTCCACAGAGGAAGTTTTCTATATGCTTATATTTTCAGGAACCTCTGTAGCTTGTAATAGAGCCGAGACAGACAAGACAGAAGAGAACATGCAAAGAAAATGCCACTGTTATCACCATATGACAAATCATTATGGCTAATAGTTTATTTGAGGCATTATTCTCTCTTGAAATTTTAAACTTTGGAAATGAGAACCCAGCTTGTCCAAGTATCCCCCTTCCTGGACGTCTGCATGTTTAGAAGTAAAGGCAGTGGTATATGTTTTTTAATGCGTGTGCTGGATATCTTCCATTTGCTCCTCCAGATCCTCTTTCCATCCTTCTCTCCCTTGGACTGTACCCCAGGAGGTAATTCTGAATGGATTATATTAACAGGGTTCTTTGCCCTCTGGCTTCCTTTTGGAGTTGGCATGTAGGCTACAGTGGTGTTAGGAAGAAAGGGGGAAATTGAGGTTGGGTGTTTATTCTTCCAAAACCCCTCCCTGCAGGCTTGTCTGAGGCTGTCTACATCCGTTTGTCACAGGTTCCAGCTCCTGCCAGGGGCTCTGTCACACAGACTTCTTTCTCTCTCACCTGGTTCTGGTAACTGCCCTCTCCCCTGTTCTTTCCAGCCTAGAGGCGGGTGATAATGGTGATTTGATATTTCATAGCCCCTGGTTACTGCACTAACCCTGTGACTTCCCTACATCCTTCCCACACTTTGTAAATCTTTCTGTATTAGACTATCCTCCAAGTACTCACTTTTATTTCCTTCTGGGACCTAGACCTCCTATAATACTCATACGTGAGTAATTATGATTGGCCAACTATTAATATAACCTGCATGATATATTTGAGTGAGACCTTCAAATGACTATAGGAAGGGGACTGCAGGGAAATTGTATAGAAGTTGACCATTAGTGATAGTATGCAAGTATTTGCTATAGTACATACACAAAAATCCTGTCCTATAATTTAAAAACATTTTTATAGAGAGAATACATGCAAAAAAATTTAAATATTTTGCTTTATGAAGATTCAGAGAGATTTAACATCCAAAAAGATCCTTTTTATTTCTTTGCATGCAGATGTAACATAAGTTGTTAAATATCTTAAAACCTGTAATGTGATTACCTTCCCTTATGGGAAGTCCCTGTAGCAAGTTTTTACTACCATATTGGCTCAAAATATTGTAATGCATATACTACCAAGATTTCTGAAAAATCCTTGTTCATCCTTGCGTGAATAGGAGCATGAAATACCCTTCCTGTTAGGGGCCTTTGTCCCATAAATGTTAATACACCCATGAAACTAATCTGATGCTTTTTAACTTTATTTTTAAACTCTAGTACTGAATCCGCAGATTATACTATCAGAACGTCATTGAAGAACAGCTCTGGGCAAAAATATGAAGTATGAAGCTTATTTCCTTCCCATTAGATTTTTCTGTGCCATCTGATAAACTTCCCATGCCTATCAAGATAACCAACGGAAATTGAAAAACTTGATGTCAAGTGAAAGTGAACACTTAATAGTCTCCACAGAATATCACAGAAATTCATTATTCCCCAAATACTTGCTAAGCACTTACTATGTTTTATCAGGAACTTTTTGGGGTGCTCACTACAGTAAACAAAAATGACAAAATCCTCTATTCTCATAGCCCTACAGTCTAATAAGGGGAAGACAGAGACATATTTAAAAATTGAAATTAAAATGTTGTCACCATTACCACTCCCACCTCTTGGCTGTCAAAAAATTAAAATGGAGAAAGGTGAAACAGGAAAGAAAAATATGGAGTTTCAGCTTTTAATAGGGTGGTCAGGGAAGGACGGAATGAAAAAGTGATGCTCAAGCAAAGACCTGAAGGAGGAGAGAAGCAGTTCTCCTGGCAGAGAAAGAGAGAAGGTAAAGTCACTCATCTAGGATGCGCCTAGCGTGTTTGAGGAAGAGCGAGGAGACCAGAGGGGCTGGAGCAGAGAGTGAGAGCAACAGCAGAAGCAGAAGTGAGCAGAGTTGGAGCCTGTCAATCCTGGTAGGCTTGTGAAAAACCATGGTTTCTATTCAGAAGGAGTTGGGATGTAGAGGAATGATGAGATCTGAATTATATTATAAAAGGATCATTCCGGTTGCTGGGTTGAGAAAAGAAGGTAGGCTGCAAGTGGACCAAGTTGGAGATGGTGGCAGTGATGAGAAATGGTTGAAAGTGAGATGATGTAGAAGTTTAATTTGTGGGTTGTAGAGATTCTAAATTACATGTTAGCTAGGAAGGAATAAAAATGCCAGATTTTAAAGGTGGTGGAATCCGTAAGATTATATAAAAAAAAGAAAAACCGGAAAACTTCTGTGAGTAGAAATTCCATTTTCACGTGGGTATATAATAATCCTGTTTATGTGGTGTTGCTATATGATATGTCAGTGGTTCTATTATAGATTATCTGACTGAGATTAAAAGAACAAAAGAAAAAATGCTTATATAAATTGAGGAAGCTAAAGAATTAGTCAAAGAGTGTAATAGGTTAATGGTTTGGGGCTTTATCCTGCGGTAGTTGGTAGAATGTTTCATTGGCATTCTATTCCTAGTAATAAAATATGTTCTTCATAAAATCCAAAGGAGGGGAAATGTACTGAATTGGCTCTGACTAATGGATGGCCACTAGATAAAAATTTAACTGTTTGAACCAATAACATTCAGTGATCAAGAGAATTATATGCAAAGTTCTAGCAGGAGATGGAGAGAAGAGGGAATTAATGTTTACTGAATGTTTATTATGTTTAGAAACTGTGCTGTTAAGTTTACTTACATTATCTCACTTAAACCTCAAACATTCCAGAAAGCGGCATTAAGAGAAAAGCAATAAGGAAAAGCATTGAAGGTAGTGTAGCATGGAGACATGGAAAGGCAAATAGTTCCATGTGCCCAAGAAACTGAATGAAGGATGGGGAATGGGAAGAGAGAATTAATGCTTTTGTACTGAAGTTACTGAAGAATTTTAAGTGGTAAATTTGTCATATTTGCATGTTAGGTTGTTTTGGTAGCATTGTGGAGGCTGGAATTACAGGAAGCTAAGGCTGGAGACAAAGGACTAGTTAGGAGGATGTGGAATCAGCAAATGCAACAAATGACTATGATGAGAAGTAAGGGAGAGACTGAGAAGTTGGTGAAGATAGACTAGATTCAATAAATATTAAGAAATTAAAACAAGAGGATTTGGTGATGATGTGGTAGGATTACACATGTGTTTAAAAGAAAAGAGATATGTCAAGAGTGATTCCACATTTTCTGGATTGATGACCAGGAAAAGAATATTGGTTTTGGTGAAAAAAAAAAAAAAAAGAGAGAAAGAAAAAGAAAGAAGGGAAGTGGTGTGAACTGGCTCCCATAAATGATTATCTACACTTGGACATGTTGGTTTTAAGGTTTTCTTTGGCTATCCAAATGGACAAGCAGCTCGAATATACAGTTCAGGAGACTGGTCTCAATGGCAGACAGAGATTTGGGACTGATCTCTACAGAAGCCTTAGACATAGATGAGATCAGGGGGTTGATGAAAATGGGCAGAGTTACGACAAAGTAAAGGATAACAGCCAGCACTGAGAGGAAGAAGGGAGAAAAAGAAGAGAATAGCATGGAAGCCCAGGGAAAGAAAGTTTGAGAAAAAAGGGAGAAGTCAACAAATAATAGTGGAAGGGAGTAGTCAGAGAATGTAAGGACATGCTTAGAATATTCAGCAGCAGGATATCCTTGTGATCTTGGTAAGAACAAAATCAGACAAGTGGTTGAGGCAAAAGTCCAACTGAAGTAGTTTAAGGAATGAATCAGGAGTTGAGGAAATAGAGAAAGGAAAGGTAAACACGTTACCTTTACTAGGTATAATAATGACCCCCAAAGATGCACACATCCTAATCTCCAGCACCCGTGAATATGTTACTTTACATTGTAGGTGTGATTAAGTTAAGAATTTTGAGATGGGGAGATTATTCTGAATTAATGGGTCCAACGTTTTTACAGGGTCTTTATAGGGAGAAAGAAAGACAGGAAGGTCAGAGAAGAAGATGTGATGATGGAAGTAGAAGTTGGAAGGTTGCAGTTGCTGGCTTTATGATGGAAAGGGACTGAGAGTTAAGGGATGTAGGCAGTCTCTAGAAGCTGAAAAAGGCAAGGGAATGAATCCCGAGAGCCTCCAGAAGAAAGACTATCTGGCTAACATCTGGATTTTACCCAAGTTGAAACCCATTTTGGACTTCTGATCTCTAGAATTTTAAGATAATAAATTAATGTTGTGTTTAGCCACTAGGTTTGTGGTTAATTTGTTACAAGAACAATAGGAAATTAATATATTACCCTTGGCTGTGGAAGGAGAGAGATAGGAAGAACGATGAGAGCAGAGCACAGGATATATATGTATGTGAGGACGATAAAATCATCACCAGGGAAGCTGGAGACTACACTTGTGAAAATTCTGTAATATGGTAGGATGGCAGGTTTGGAACTTATTTATTGTGATGTTTTAATTATATGCAATTATATAAATTATAATCATTCATTATGATGATTTTACTCAGTTCCTCTCACACAGGTTTGCAAAGCACTGAAGAAGCAAGGTTGACAGCTGTACCATTTGGTACTTTGTTATTTGTGTACTCATGTTATCACTTTTTTTTTTTTTTTGGTGAGGAAGATTGTCCCTGGGCTAACATCTGTGCCAATCTTCCTCTATTTTGTATTTGGGATGCTGCCACAGCATGGCTTGATGAGCCTTGTGTAGATCTGCGCCAGGAATTCAAACCCCTGAACCCGGGCCGCCAAAGCGGAGCTCATGAACTTAATCACTATACCACCGGACCAGCCCCTCGTGTTGTCACATTTTTATACTCCTCTATAGTCATTTTCCTGTATATAAGCACATACCTTTCCCATGTTATTTTTATGCATTTTAAAGAAATCTCTGTTCAGGGTGTTATTCATAATAATAATGTGTTCTATTTTTGTCATTTTTAAACTGGTGGAAAATAAGTTCCTGCAATATAATGAGGACCCATGACAAGATTCAAACTTTCAAAATGAAATGAAAATCCTTTGATTTTAACTTGCTATTGGTCTGCATAATCATCCTTGACTAATTCTACAGCATCAGCATCAGAGCAGCAACATGTAAAACTTCTGAACGTCAAAATGACATAGTACCTGAGGAGAACTGGCCTAGTTTAAAGAAAAGTTCAAGTGTTTGCAATCTAAGTAATCAATAAAAGGTGATTAGATATTAATAATGGAACAGAATTCTCACTATTCCCCTATGCACTCATTAATTCAGACTTTTCTCATTATTATAGATTACAAACCATAATTATAATTTATAAATATTTTAGGTCAAGTGGAATAATATTTGCCTCTGATAATTATATACCAATCATTCTATGCAAACCTGATACATACCTTATTCTTCAGACTATTAATGCTAAAGGTTAATAACTCATACATTCAACTCCATCCTCATATGAATACAAGTCAAACTTATTTAAAAAAGATTAAAATACACACGTTAAGGGACAAAGTTAACCAAGTTTTCTGCATGTAGCTGCTGTGTTTAGAGTTGCCCAAATTGGCTTGAAATATATTCAAAACAATTTCCTTGAAAACTCCTGTGTAATTATATTTTAAAGTCAAACATGATTTTTTTTCTCTCTGAGCAACACTTTCCTCTGTGATCTCTTTCCTCTGTGCACTTGCCTATGCTAATCCTTACATCTGCACTCCTCTCTCCCCCCATCTTCATCTAGCTCAAAGCTCAACTCTAATTTGACTTTTTTTTTTTTCTGACCTGTGCTTGATTTTAAGGAAAAAAATTCACCTCTACTTCCTTTTGGGACTTACCATTATAGCTCTTTGTGAACTGGTCATACGTTCCCTACTGTAGAGTGGAAGCTTATAGATGGAAGGAATTATTCATCTCACTGGTTGTATTTACAGGGCTCGTAGTGTGGGCTTTAAACCGAACAGAACGTCTATAATGACTAAGTGGAGAAGGAGGTTTTACTCTCTTCTCTTAGTAGGTTGCTATATTTTAAAAATAAATTATCAGTTATTTTTAAATATTTATTTGTATAGGTTATTCTCTTGATTAGTAACGATATTTAGTTCTTCAGAGTAACACGGCTTTAAAAAAGGAACTCTTCATGAGAAATGTCTAAAAATGGAGAAAGCAGATTTCAAATCCTAACTACTCAGCTTTACTTAAAAATACCCAGATATCCTTCCTAATGCATCCATATATGATCATGACTCACCATTTACTTTACATAAATTTCGCATTTCAGAGGAACTCTTTAGTTTTATCAGAATTCAATTAAAGTGTAAATTTTATACAAAAAATCTAAAATAATGCTATCATGATATTTTTGGTCAGATCTCATATTCCTGATGAAATATAATAGATAGCATATCTGGCAATTAATATGAGTCAGGCTCTCTACATTAACTCACTTGATCTTCATAACTGCTTTATGGTTCACATACAACCACAATCCACATTTAATAGATGAAGAAAGTAAGGCAGAGTTTAAGTAACGTGGCTAAGTTAGCACAGTTGGTTAAGAGTAGAGCAGGGATTTGCATCCACGAAGTGTGGTTCTCAGCCACTATTATCTCAGGGCCTCTGTATACTTTAAAGGCTTTCCTTGATTTTTCTAGAATGAGATCATTGCCACTCTTTCATATTTCTTCCTGCCTTCCCCCTTGCTCCATCTCTGGGTTTGCTAATCTAGCATAGAATTTTTCATATTTGTTATTATTCAAAATCTTGAATAGTCTTGGTTCACAAGATTTGAATGCATTGATATCAGGGGCAGTATCTTTATCATCCCTTTCTCTTAGTGCAACTAGGTTGCATTTACAAGCTTTAGCTTTCTCCTCTGTAAAATGAAAATGACAATACCCGTATCCAAGACTAATGAAGATATCAGTTGAAATAGAGTGTGTAAAATAACCAACATATTTCCTAAAACATATTGTTGCTCAGTTCTATTTATTTCTTCCTCCTTTAATACTCTTTACTTTAGAATTTGAGAAAACCTATCTGTGTAGAAAAAAAAAGCATGAGATCACACTTTTTTGGTAAAAATTTTTAAACAAAAACGACCTGCATTTGGTGTGCAATTAATTGCTGAATGCATTTCCTAGTTCTTTTCCATGTGGCAACACTAAAACTATTCCTATCCACACCGATCAACTACATTTTTCATTTACTGATTACAAATTTCTGGGACTCAAACAAAATTGAGGATTATGGTAGATGTGCTATTGAGTGTTTATGAGTGTATATGTGTTTATATTCCTAGTCTTTTCAAAAACAGTCTTTGCAGGATTAATTATGGAAATGAACATAAAGGTGCAATGTCTAAATTGGAAATTTTGTTTATTTATAGTTCAGCAAGGTGATTGTAAAGCTCAGTTTCAGGGCACTTTGTGTTCTCTGAAACATAGGATGAGAATTACAAAATACATTTTCTGTTCAAGTAAATTTATAAAATTCAGAATTAAATAAAATAAAATGGTAAGTCTTTTTTTTAACTGAAGAGTTTTCCAGACTATGGAAGACTTTTCTTCCATCTCTGAGGCACCTATTAGCACTTTCATGAAATACTACTGGTATTTCCTAGAACACAGTTTGGGAAATGTTGGTTTGACATGAGACAATTGAAGATGTTAAACCTATGTTTCCAAAGATATGTACACGTTAAAAGTTGTTACTTGAAAAACTGAGTTAGATACTCAAATACTTTTAGAAAATTAACAAATGATTTTTCTCTTATTGCAGGGATTCTTAGAAATGTTAATATAGTAAATATGTCTGTTATTAATGTGCCAATAGTAAGTTAAAATCTCTAAGAGGATATTTCCATATGTAGCATAGCCCAAAATAATTTGACTGTTGGTCACTTTTCTGTAAAAATCCATATTAATATCTCATGGAACACTAATGCTATAAAAGTAGTTTTGGAAACTTTGTACTAGGTGACTGCTTCTCAAACTATAGTCCCCTGACTAGCAGTATTGGCATCACCTGGGAACTTGGCAGAAATGCAAATTCTCAGGCCCCATCCCAGATCCACTGAATCAGAAACTCTGGGACTGGGGCCCATAATCCGTGTTTTAACAAGCCCTCCAGGTGATTCTGACAAACACTGCAGTTTGACACCACAGTGTTAGATGTCTGTAAGATTGACCACAATAATCAGTGCAAATATTTTTAACTGGACTCAAATTAGAAAGGTCACTTAAACAATGGATAATAACATTCTAAAGATAGTGTTATGGGCTGAATTGTGTCTCACCAAAATCCATGTTGAATAACCCCCAAGTACCTCACAGTGTGACTATATTTGGAGATAAGGTCTTTAAAGAGGTAAGTAAGGTAAAATTAGGTCACATGGGTTCACTGTAATTTAATATGACTGGGGTCCCCATAAGAAGAGGAGATTAGGAAACAGACATGCCTACAGAGAGGAAAGACCCTGTAAGGAGGCAGCAGGAAGGTGGCCATCTGAAAGCCAAGGAGAGGCCTCCGAAGAAACCAAACTTGCATACACCTTGATCTTGGACTTCTAGCATTTAAAACCGTGAGTGAGTAAATTTCTATTGTTTAAGCCACTCAGTCTGTGGTATTTGTCATGGCAGCCATAGCAAATCAATACAAGTACATGTTTCTATCAGTGAACTTTTGGATTTAGAGTCAAATCTGTTCAAGAGATCCTTTTGCCTTTATAAAAAACTGTTTACTTTGCAACTTATCTTCATGAAAGCTCACAAATGTTGAATATTTTGGAAGAAATAATACAAAGCATTATTGCAGTTGTTTATATCTTGGGCTGTATAAGCCACAAGACTCAAAATCAAGTTTAAAGCAGAGTTAGTAGCTCTTGGCTTGTTAATGTAACTAGCCTTTTATTTCTTTCCTTTTATTTTCTCTAATTTTAAGGTAAAAGCTTATTTACATACTACCTCATCATCTTGGTTTATGGTCTTTGTTTTTCCAAGTAGCAATGGCAGCATTTGGTATTTTGTTTAGAAAAAAAAGGAAGACTTCATTGGAAAACACCTAATTTATCTTGTAAAAACTCCACTGTTTTTTGTCATTTATTAGTGCAAACTACACAAAAATGATATATTTGCCTTTAAAAATTTAAAACTATTTATCCCACACACTGTTAATACATTTAATACCATTATAGATTTAAGTGATGTCTGTGTATTGAGTGGATTTGGCCTTAGGTGGATAGAGTTAATTCTTTCTATATGGCTGCTTGCTATGAGACTTCCTTTGACACATATCTCATAATGGTTCCTGTTGATTGATCTAATTATATACACATGGTTTTATTGGAGCTTTGTGAATCTGGAGATACCCATGTTTGCTTAATGTTCTACAAGCACAATTCAAAACCCTTTAGGCTTACCAGGATTGTTTCCATAATCCTTAATTGAGAAAAGTAAGCCTTGAGAATTTTGAAATACCCGGCCTAAATAAAGCTCCTGGGCCAGAAAATATTTCCATTTGATTTTTTTTAAGAAAAAAATCTTTTTAAAATATAGAAAATCTATTTTTTATGAAAGTCATTTTAAAATAAAACGTATTTATTTGTGTGAGTGTGCATACAAATGTCTTTGCTTTATGGTTCTTGATTCTCAAATTTGAGGAATGAATATTTTGGAAAAAGAATATGCTAGATAAAATTACATCATAGTAACCAGTGAATAGCAGAGAAATAGTAATATTTCAATGCAAGGCTAATAATAATACTTAAATTACTACATTTTATGTATGAGGATAAATATAGCATAATTCTATTAATTTTCATAACTTTAAATTAATTTTCTTGAACACTCTTGAATAGAAGATATGAATCTGTGCATCTCAGTTCTTTTGTTGGTCTCCTTAATACATCGATGATATCATCCCGATGCTTGAAACATCCAATTGTGTCTATGGTCTGTGGTTTACCTTCCTCTCTGCAGTTTTAGCTATTTTTACATTTTTTTCTTTGTATTGCTTGAAGAATAGTTCTGACAAATAAGATTACTCTGTTTTCTATCCACTCCAGTGTTTTGGGGTTTTGGGTGTCATTTTTTAACAAAGCTTTAGCTCACTGAAAGCCCAAGACAAACCTAAAGTTTTGAAATGTACTTCCACAGATCTATTCAATTTTTCTTGACTGAATCATTTTATTTAACAGCCAAAATCTTGTCAAACATAAACCAGCGAAACGGTAATGCTGATTGAAATCTCTCCCATAAATCTTCTTCCCCTACCAGATATACACACATTTAGCTGCATCAAGACTCAGGGGATGGCTGTATAGGAGCTAAATAATGGTGGTGAGGGTGGGGGGACTGCTTAAAAAGGAAAAGAATAACAAATGAATGACTTGTTAAAAAGTGGAGAGCTTTGTGGAGCATAATCACATTCTTTAAGCAGCCTAAGTAGTTTGCTTTCTTAGTACTTACTAACCTCGATTAGAGATAAAGAGTTGTCTAATATACTTCAGGAAACTGAAGTGGCACAATTAGCTTCTAAAGGGAGGAAAATGGGTTCAACTGAAGTTTAAAATCAATGGCTGTTGATGGTTGCAGTATAAGTTTAAGGAGTTAGCATCTCAAAAGGTGAGATAGTTTGATCAATGAAGTGAAAGTTAATAGAGCTTTATCATTCAGAAAGGGTCAAAAAACCAAACATGACCTTAGTATTTAAGTGGGACTCCAGTGTTAAAATCACACATGTTCATTTAAGAACAGCTCTTGTCGTAGAAACACCTTATGGTTGATTCATACTTTTCTATTTACAATGCCTGGAGACATTTATTGAGCCCTTATTGTTAGGCACTACATTAAATGCTTTCTTAATTAATCCTCTTAAGAAACTCACCGAGGGCCAGAGCTATCTTTATCTTCATTTTACAGATGTGAAAACTGAGGCATAAAAAGGTTAAGTAATTTGCTCATGGCAGAGGGTTGGAGGCAGGGGTCAATGCTAGGCATTTTGATTTCATTCTTATCTCTAAGTGGTATTGCCTAATGCTGAAATGATTGTTGAAGGTTTGAACATTAAGAAACTGGGAACTTTTCTTATCAAAAACCACACCAAACCAAACCACAAACACTAAGAATTTGGTAGTCTCTGGTTCCAAGTGGAAAACAAAAAAAGATCCGTTTCTATTTGGATCTTCATGTCGGCTTTGTCTACCAGTTCTCTCCTAACCATTTAGAGTGTATTAGTAGAATAAAGTTGAGTTTTAAGAAGTAACTATGATTTTTTCTTTAATATCTCCCAGTTTGTATAGATTCTAGGTTAAAACACATGTTTTTCTTTTCTTTTCCTCATTCAGAACCTTTTAATCTGGACAACACCCTTACATTTCTTTGTTATAAAGTTCTTTTTTCCAGTGTTTTCAAGTAGACCAAGTATCAGTCTTTAAATCTGTTAGCAATGTTTAATTGAAAATTTAGGCAGTGATTCGGTTTTTGCCTTAATGTAATATTATACCTAAAGAGAGATGGGAGAAAAAACTTGAAATAGCAAATATGTAGCTCTGCTTTAAATCTGGATTAACAGTGGTTGTCTTGAAAACATTGGTTAAGTTAACAATATGAAAACGTAGTATGCAGCTGTAGTTAGTGAGTTTGCTTTCTTATGTGCATAATATGAGCTTGTAATGGAAGTAATGTCATATAGTATTTAACTCTGACATTTAGTGTTTGCCCTAGTAGATGGTCTTCCTTTTACTTAAGTGCCATTACTTTTATGTAGTCCATTTTCATTGCATTTAGTCCCATTTTAGTAATAATGCTTGCATGATTTACCAGGCAAATGCAATCTTTGCCCTGAATGGCACAGTGCAAGAAAAAATGGAAGCTGTTAAGAGGCTGAATGGCAAAAAAGTATTATTGACCTATGCTGGCAGCCATGTGTTTCAATTATTTTCAAGAATCCATTTGTCAAATAAGTGAAGCGATGTGGGACGTCAAGTTCAAGCTGGGGTTAGTGCCTTTCCACATCTGATATGATGTATCTTCTGTAGCCATTTAATTGAATTACCCAATTTATTTTTCAAGCAACAATGCTCTACCAAGAGCCATGACATTAAACAATTAAATATGAGTTTAAAAGTCTGCATTTTGTGTAGTTCATCATTCCTCTGCAGCAGAAAGTGAGCCCAAAGGCCTGAGGATTTCTGATTTTGGTATAGTAAAGGCTTAGCTTTGGAGGAAGACCCTAACCCTCCCATACGGAAACACTTTAAAAATAATACTTCATAATTCTTTTTTTAGCAGAATGGTGGCATAAACATTTAGAATTTAACTGAGATAACTCAATAATTCCTTGAGGAACTACATTCTAGGTGGAAAAGCAAACTAGGTGATCCCCTTACCTAATTAATGCTCAATGAATTTGGTTAAGAATGCTTTTCTATTTGAAGTGGCTCCCTTTTGTGAATATAAAGAAGAGAAATCCTAATGAATAACAAATCAGGCTTTGCAAGAATTATGAAGGGGAAAATTCAGTTAAGGAATACTTGTGTTTTCAAATCACTAAAATATTCTGGGCCATTATCACTAACAAAGTTGTTGGAACTTTTAATGAAAAACAAGTTAGGTGACCATAACTCTACTTTTAGAGGAGGGAGTGGGATTCAAAGCAAATGCATTCTGGCTTTAGTTGGGATAACCATTGTGGAAAAAAACTTTAATTTTTATTTATTTTTACTGGGGTATTCTGTGACAAGTGTTAAGAGCACTTTATTTTAGGTTTTCTTTTGTTGCTAACTTTGACATAAAGATATGTTTTTGATCTGAGGAGAATAATTACTGAAACGCAGAGAACAGAAGCGAGTTATATTTTTTTTCAATTAACATTCAACAATTAAATTTTAATATGGTCAGGGAATTGTTCAGATCCTTTTGTATAGGGATACGGCACCTTTAATTATCTGCCCTCTGGTGCCAAGCCTTTTCTTTGAGTGCTTCCATAAAAGCTTATTGCAGCTAGTTATTGAGCAAATTAGTACTTGAGTTTTGGTGAAAAATGTCTTTATTAGTCCTAAAACCAGAGTCACTGTGCATTCCCAGAAGGCGTGATTTTGTTTGATGAATAAATCTAGTAATTATCCTGCTGTTAGGGCTGTACCGCAAATGTCATAAGCAGATAAACAGAGGGAGTAAGCCTTCCGTAAATTCTCTAATTATCTATGTTGGACTACTTATTGCCTGCAGATGATTTATGAGCATATTGATATATCCTTAAGTATGTTCATTTGAGTTCACAGATGCAAATAATTAAGGCAGTAGTCATTTACAAAGGAGGCTTCAGGTCAGGGTCATTTCATTATAAAATTTCAGCCTTTCTTGTACTATAAAACAAGATATAGATATAACCAACTTGACCAGGATATTTCCTAAGAGACATTTAATTTTCTCTCCTTTTCTCCCTTTCTGTAGATTTTATTATTTTCACCCATTATTTTCATTTTCAATTTGCTCATGTCACCTATTTATATTTTAAGAAATATTAACTATCCTATTTTTAATACTTCTAAAATTCTTGACAAAATGATCACTAGGAAAGACCAGAATTTCTTTAAAACATTTAAATGTCATTTTAAAATTTCTAAAAAATGTTCTTCAAATACAGGTGTTTTATTTTTCTCTTCTTTGACTATTTCACTGGAGGTAATTGAATTTTTTTTAAACTGCAGAAAATTTTATAAGAATGTTTTGTTCTTATTTTTTAATTGACTAAGAAATCAAATGTATAAATACCTCTAAATAATAATCTATTTTTTAATAAATAAAGCTAATATATCTGTATATGATAGGAAAAAGAAGTTACTCTGAAAACTTGAATGTGAATATTCAGTAATAGTATTTGATACTAGTTCTCCAATATATTCAATTAGAAACAGTTTAAGAAGATGAATGATCCTAAGATATGTATCTTGGCACTTTTTGAGCTGCGACTTTTTTGAAGAAAATACACCAGTTAAAGGAGAGTGTAAACATTGCAGCATATTAAAAAAAAAAATTGTACCAAAACAAAACTAAGCAAGCAAAAACAAGTTCTTACTTTTGATATTACTAGAAGTCAAAGAGCTAAATAGAATCACATGGATATAATCATTTACTTGATTACTTGATTTATGTGTAAGAAACAAATCTGTTTCTGGCCAAATCCTTCTTAAAATGAGGTTTAGCTACATAATTCTTGAAGAAGACTACTGACAGTTTTTTCAAGGGATTTATTTCAGTTTTAGATCAATGCATTTCCCATCTGATAAGAGCAAATTAATTGGAAATTTATGTATACCTTACAAAAAAAAATCAGGGTCACTCCAGTAGTCTCAGATTAAGAGGGACAGTGCCTTAAACCTCTAGAATCAATCCGGTCTATACAGAGCCCTTTGTAAAACTGATCTGACTCTTGACTTCAGAGGCAAATTCTTAGCAGAATTGCTACTGGATGAAAATCAAGATCATTATCTCAGAAGCTGGTAAATGAAGGGATATTTCTGTTTAATATATCAAAGTGGTATTTTACTTCTTTTATGTGCCTTTCCTTGCTCTCTTCCTCTCCCAAAACACATTCACAGCTGTCTCTACATCCTCGTCTACCCCTCTACACAGTCCGTGTGAAACAGAGATCACAGTCACTTGCTTGGGATTCAGTGCATCAGATTTGATACTCTTTCTCTTCCATTATGTGCTAAAACGGTTGAGTATTGTAAGGCCTTTTAGAAAGAAAAATCCAGTCAGCTTTTACTTCAGCTCGTCTATAAAGATACCCTGAATGCCAATCCACTGCCAGAAATTATCTTATAAATATAGAACTGCACAAATGCATCTTATACAAATATTTTATCGGTAGTAAGTCATAAAAACTGCCTTAGAGCTTGCAAAAAAACCACTTTTCACATTTCTAGCAGTCATATGCAAAAATCAACACTTTTACAAGTATCATATCTTTGAAAATTCCTTCTTGGCAAATTGTTTTTGCAGATTTCCCCTAAATGAAGTGTATATGCCATTAACAATAGTTTGATAACATCAGGAAAACCATATATATATTTTTTTCTGTGTGTGTGTAAATAGAATACAGATTTATAAGTTAAATCCTAAAAGTACTTTAAGAAGTAAACTTTTTTATTCCAGATGTTATTTCAGCATATATGAAATTATGCATCTAGAAAAAACCCTCAAAAACAAATTAAAATAGTTTATATTTTTAATGGAGTTGAGACTTCCTAAGATCGTGCAGCTAGAACAAAATTAGGATGTAAACATGTCTTCCGACTCCCAGTCCATTTTCTCTTACAACATTGTGTCAAATATACACCTACTCATTAGTTCTCTATAAATGTACTTTCTACTCAAACTCATCATTCACTTGACATTTCTTAAGTAACTCTAGAAATTATGAGTATTTTTTATGAGTAATTTATTAAGAGTTCCCATGTCTGGAACATTTTGGTATTTTTTTGATTCTAACTGCTCCATAAAACTAGTAAGAATAGCCTTTCCCTTAAGTTAAGAAATTTAATTTTCTTCTATTTTACATTTCAAAATACGTGCATTAAAGCCAATAACATGGGATCAATAAATGTGTGTTGACAAATTTGTTGAGTGAGTTAAACATAAACACATGTAAACAATTTTGCTTTAACAAATGCTCTCATTTTTCCATGGCTACTTTCTTTTTTTATATCATTCTGTTCCATCTTTCATTCTTGTTTATATACTTTGCCATAAGTAGAAGGCCTAGGGCATGGCTGTGAGGACATGGCTGATGTCTTCTAATAAAGAGGCAAAATAAAAATGGTATTTAACAACTATTTTCTTACTGCAAGTGCATGTTGTTTTGTAATGTTTGCTATATAACGTGGGTTATATACCTACTACATATGTGTATGTGTATATGCATTTATATGTGTGTCTAACTGTGTATATAGCTATTGATTTCAGAACCACCTTTCTTCACTGGAATTATTAGTTTCTGAGCAAGCATTGTTCTTTTTGAGAAGATGAAAAACAAAACAAGCAGTGAGCATTTACAATGTGGCTGGAATTGTGCTGAAACTGATGTCTCGGATAGATAGTTGGGATTGGCTCAGGCACCCTGGGAGCCTGAAATTGTACTACGGGAATCTTTACTCTGAAGACTAGCTCCGCAGGACAATGATTCCACTGTTCTGATTGCAGGCACCAAGCTGTCGGATAGCTGGGAGGCAGAGAAGGGTCCTGCAGATGTCAAGGAGACCTAAGGCAATTGTTTTTGGCTTTCTGAAGTTGACTCTGTAGTAATGGGGTCAGAATGTTTTTATCTCTTGACAAATCCTGCATAGAAATAATTTATCATCACTCTTAGCTTAAGAAGTCCTCAAAATTCTCAAAAATTTTAGGTCTCTTTTGGTGCCTATTAAAATAAACTGGAAAAGGAAAAATGAATAAGAAATAATAAAGTGTCATTGAAAGTGCTTGCACTATAAAGTAGCTTGTAAGTGATTATTTCATTTTCAAACACACTTTCACAAATACTGGAAAACCCTTTCATTTAGTCTTGGTGACTGAAATTGAAAATGCGTAGAGAAACAGGTAAACAGCAGTCTTTCTTTGTGGGTATTCAATCACTGTCAACAGTTTATTTTTATGAGTACTAAATTTACTTTCAAAATAAGCACAGTAAAGAAAAAGAATGTGATGCTAGAATTTAAATAGCAATATGTCACCTGACTAGTGTTCCTGCATAAAATAGAATCAGATCCTATTGGACCTGTGATAGGACTATTAATTGACCTACAAGGATAAAAGCACAAAGGTAGATATCTAATTCCCTTGCTCCCTGCCCAATGAACGTTTTTCAAAAGAGCTAACTAGTTGGAATCATTGATTTTTCCGCTTTGCTATTCTATGATTCTCACCAAGATTTGAGCTTATTCCTATTAGTGAATTAAATCTCACAGTTTATCACAGAAGAAACACATCTGGTAAGAAAGTAAATGGAAGTTCAAGAATACCACAAATTGTAATTTGCAGTTTTTTATAGTAATCTTGTTTGTTATGTCTGACAAAATCATCATGGTACTTTGTTAGATATAGAACATTTTTCTTAATTCTATTGTCTGCTTCCATCAAAGACCTTCTTTTCCTTTTTCTTTTCAGTGAGAACTTTATATAACCTGGTTGGAGAAGTACGGTGTGTGGTGTGTGTGTGTATGTGTATGTGTGATTTGTTTAAAATCATTGCCTTTGGATTTGTTTGATAGTAAAAATAAAAAGCAAAAGCAAAACCCCAGTGCAGCTCATCATAACATCATAACACTGGGAATTGTGCTTCTTGTTTATATATCCTCTGTGGTTGTAGTGTTTTAATTTCCTACCACTTTATTTATTGAAAAATTATATAATGTGATTATACTGACAAAAATTGTTTGGTTGGTTTACAAATTTGAATATTATAACTATTATTGCACATTCTTCATACTTTCTCCAGTTCTTAAAAAATTGTTTTTGTTTGCTTTTACTTTTTCCCCCTGAAGTATCAAACTTGAAGAGTAAAAATTTAGAAGAGTAAAGAATGAAATAAAATGCCGATAGCTTTCATTATTTTTAGACTATAGGTCTTTGTTTTCTGAAAATGGGGAAAACCACAAGTATTTTAAAGAATTTGCCAATGTTTGTAATCTTAAGGATTTACCCTCAAAAACAGTTATTTAGCATCAGATGAAATGTCATCAATAAGCAATATATGAATTGGTCAGTATATGGAATGTGTTTTGGATTTTGCCTGAGTCAAGTCATTTTGGCTCAGCTACTTTGGATTCTGTGATGGGACACAGCATAGCATGTGGTATGTAGTGTTTTCAGCATACCCAGAGGATGCAGAGATGTCCATGCTGAGCCACATTTCCATGACCCTCTCAGTGATCTACGCTGAGCAAAGAAAGAAATCCACTTGTCCACCAAAACTACAACCAAAGGATGTTAATGGTGTGTTTTATAAAGTCTGAGGAAAATCTGGGAGAAGTATGTGTGATTTCTAATGTTCTCTGGTATGTTGCACAAGATTAGAAAGGACAAGTAGAAGATTTTAAGAAAGGGAATAAAAACTGAGACATTATAGACATATCTTTCCCCCCATTCCTTGATAGAAATTGTTCTTGTCTTTTGGCCAATAGCCAATTTACAATTTCTTTGAGTAAGATCGCTGAATAGGTTATGATAACTTTCATTTAATGAGACTCAACACAAACTATTTTAGTTAAATATATCATGAAATATCATGTATTAAATTCCAGCTACAATAGATCTAAAAGAAGGCAAATAATTGTAACCAGCATACATAAAATCTCTGTGTATGGGAAAACTTGTTAATGATACTGACTGGTATAATTTATTTTGATAGAGAGTAAAAGATTTCTGGAACTGAGCAGGATTGCTGGTGGTTGTTCAGTCCTTTGAAGACGTTGCAAAGAAAAAGTAGGTGTGAGTTAATATGAAGCAGGATGGAAAATGGAAACGGATGAAAACATTTGAACCTGAAGTTAGACCAGCGTATTCTAGTTGAAAAAGGTGTTCCCTTGGTATCTTACTACTTTGCTTCATCTTATTCTGTACTCCTAAATGTTTATAATACTTTTAAAATTTATTTTGATCATAAAGTGTTCATTTTGAAAATACAGAAAAAGTTGAAGACAATAAAAATTACCCATCTACAACCCAAAAAATACCCAGTCAAAATTTTAGTGTATGTCCTTCTTTTTTTAATCTTTTATTTCATGTATTATTTCACAGGATCTTTCAGTACACATAAATAGAAAGACTTGTGAAAATAACTATATAGCATGACTTTTTAATAGAAGCATAGAATTCATACAAAGTAATTTTTTAACTTCTTTCCCATAGTCAAACATTTGACTTGTTTTCAGATTTTTGCTATTATAAGTTTGTTACACATGTTGCATGTTACACATGTATTCCCAATTTTTACTTTATTTTTTTTACATAAGGACATTATAAATACTTATAGCCCAACACAAAATACCCTGAAATGTTTTAGAGACTTAAATTGAAATGTAATTGCATTCAGGTCTACCTTTCTATATAAGTAGACTAAGATTTCTCTGTGTTATTTGGGAAATACAAGGACTGCTCAGGTACTATTTCCATTATCTCATCCAACCTGCAACTTCATCACTAAAGAACCAGTTTCTAAATTAAAATACTGCTCCCTACCAAATCTCATTAAATTACTATCAATCATTAATCTTTCAGTAAAAATTAATTTATTCAGTTTTTTTTTCTTGACAAATAGAAGTCAGAGAACTACGGAAATACAACATTTATCAGAGAGGAAAGAAGGAAAACTTCTGCATCTAGGCATGGACATAAAGATCACTTCAATTTGTTGAACTTTGGTAGGAAAGAGAATAACATGAGTCTGTATTCTTAGTTAAAAGGAAAAATTATGAAGTGAGATGAATCCAGAAATGAGTTTATATGGTATGTAAGATATACAAACAAACACATAATAACAGCAAAACCTTCACCTATTTCTATGTTGAGATTTGCTTCTGCTTGTCTGAGATAAATATTTAAGGAGATGCAAAGGATGTATTCTTGTCTGTTTTCATGGTACTATTGTCTAATATGAGTCAAGGAAAATAAGTGCAAATATCAAAAAACTCCACAGATCTATACAGGAATATAGACTAACTTGCATGTTTTAAAATGTGCTTAATTGGGGCTGGCCCGGTGGTGTAGTGGTCAAGTTCATGCACTTCACTTTGGTGGCCCAGAGTTTGCAGGTTCGGATCCTGGGCGAGGACCTACGCACTGCTTATCAAGTCATACTGTGGTGGCATCCCACATACAAAAGATAGAGGAACATGGGCACAGATGTTAGCTCAGCAGCAATCTTCCTTAAGCAAAAGGAGGAAGATTGGCAACAGATGTTAGCTCAGGGCCAATCTTCCTCATACGCACACCAAAAAGTGCTTAATGGCTAGTGTAATGGCAGATATTTCTTTAAATAGGTGCCTTTCATGCCTTCATTCTCAGAAAGGTGCTATGCACTGCATCCCCCTTGTCCCACTGACTCTAGAATTGTTGTATACATTTAGTTTTTCCTGAGTCTTTGGGCCTTCTTCTCCTCCACTAAGTCTCCAAACAGTTCCTTAAAAAGAAAAAAAAAAAAACCAAAACAAAAATTGCAAACTACAAATTCTTCGTTTCCTACCATCCTATCACAAGTACACTATTCAAAGTCATCCTTTACCAAAAATGAAAATTGACTGTAAAACTTCTTCATGTTCTCTGAATTTCCTTCACACCACCAAATGACATTTCAACAATCTACGATTAGGCCTATGCTTCCACCACTTCTGAAAATGCTCTTGTGAAATAACACATCTCCAAATTGGGAATCATTTTTATGTCTTATCTCCCCTAACTTCTCTGTAGCCTTTACCTCTTCCCACTGTTTCTTGGAGTTCTCACTTTCTTTGGCTTCTGGTCGTCATTTTCTCCTTTCTGTTCTCCTGACAATCCTTTCTTAGTCTTCTTTTTCTGGCTCCTTCTCTTCCATCTGCTGTTTAAATGCAGATACTTTCTGGGGTTTCATCTGTGCTTCTCTTCTCATTGGCATGATCTCCTTGTGGGATCTCATTCACCAGCAGTATATCATCTACCATCCATTTGCTAGTGATGTGAGGTTCTATTCCTCTTGTGTCAACCTCTCTCCTGAACATACCATTTCCATCAGGATAGGTGCACACCCTGTATTTGAGAAATAAAATGTATATTACCTAATATAATTTAATCCTCATCCTGTGTTCTGTCTCCAAGCTAGAAACATTGGGATCATTCTTGGCTAATTTTGCTCCTTCACTCCCTTCATTCAACTAGTTGCCAAATTCTATTGCTTCTACCACAGAAATGTCCCCTATATCTGATTCTTCCTCTCATTCATTGTTGAAGCCTAAACTTCATTAAAGCATTCTATATATAGAGAACATACTACTCATCAGGGATGGAGGACCGTACATTTCAGTTAAGGAGACATACATATTAATTAGTTTTGTCATCAGATTCTCCCTGTTTTATAGTAATTTTTTTCTAGTTTTGAAGTTAGTACTTTGCTAAGTCCATAAATGATATAATTTAATCCTCTGCAACTCTGATAGTTCCCATTGACTGTTTTTATAATAAGGGACTAGCACATTTTACTTGCTTTTCAAAAAATCTTTAGTGCTTTGCTTAGTATATTGTCTGATGCGTGAAAGTTGCTCAATATAAGCTAATTGAATGAACTAATGAATGTAAAAGAAATTCAAAGTCTATTATTTAACCAGGACCACATTTCTGATGTTAATTCTAGTGAGAGGGGAGAAAAGTAAAGCATAGGTAACTTTAGCAGGAAATGATGTATTTTAGAAAAAAGGAGTAAATTCTTGAGTTTATAAATATGAGGCCCAGCTTGATTCAAAGTGTTTTAAAATTCAGAGGGAAGAATAATCACCAATTAACTATGGGAGGAAGATAATTTTTCACTGGTTGGAATCTGTGCCATTTGTTTTTCTCATCTATCATTCCACAAATATATTTTAGTAAAGGCACTATAAGCTAACAGCTAAAGAAAATACTTTTCTGAAACTTATTCTTAGGTGGTTTGGAAGCCAATAACGAAGATACTATAATAGCACAGGAGTGTATAGCCTGGAATAAATCCATGGCAAGGATGAGGATAACACCATACCTAGACATTTACAGGGAAAAATCATTTGGATCCAATGGTGGTTGGATGTGTGAACTTATAGAGAGACAAACTAAAGATGATTTCAATCAATGTGGAAGTCAGCCATGCTACCCATGATATTAAGAATGATGAAGAAAGTGAGTATGTGTGGTTGGGGGAGATAGGAACCAGCATAATAAAATCTTTTTTGGACTCTATGAAAGACTCAGTATAAAATATGGATAAAAACTGGAAATTTAGAGTAACTTTCTTTTAAAATCAATTTAAGTTACAAAGTTGACATGTGCACACCAATAAATGGAAGACTAATAAAAAGGATAAAATGATAGTCATCACATGTATCACTTATTAAATGTTTATTCTATGCTAGGACTGGTACTAAGTATCATCCCCTTCCATAACAACCCAATAAGATGGTACTATTACAGTTATGTGCCACATAAAGATGTTGAGGTCAACGGCAGACTACATATATGATGGTGATCCCATAAGATTATAATGGAACTGAAAAATCCCTATCTCCTAGTGACGTCAATGCTGTCATAATGTTGTAGCATAATGCATTACTCATGTGTTTGTGGTGATGCTGCTGTAAACAAACTTACTGCACTGCCAGTTATATAAAAGAGTAGCACATACAATTACGTACAGTATGTAATACTTCATAATGAAAATAAATGACTATGTTACTGGCTTATATATTTAGTATACTTTTCATCGTTATTTTAGAGTGTATTCCTTCTACTTATAGAAAAAAGTTCACTGTAAAACAGTATGCCATGTTATGCCAGCACAACCTCACACATCTCATGTTTACCTCATCTCCTGATTGCATCGTTTTCTCTTGTGCTTGATTTAATCTCATGTTGTTTTGTTCACCATGGGCTCTAAGCATACAAAATCCACTGCTAATGTTGCCAGTAAGAGGCCACATCAAGTGGTTGACTTAGAAACAAAATTAATGGTGATTAAGGACTACCAATGTGGAAAATCAGTGACGGTTATTGCTAGCCAGTCAGGCATGTCCTATTCCACCATACCTAAAATCTTGAAGAACAAGAACAAAGTGACAGAAGCTGTTAAAGCATCTGCTTTATTGAAGGAAGTGAGACTATCAAAAATTCAAGAAGGGCCTAGAACAGGTATAGAGAAACTTCTAATGACCTGGATTGAAGACTAGACACAGAAGCATGCACAGACCAGACTCAGTACCATGACGATCACAGCCAAAGCAAAAAGTTTGTTTGTGATGTTGAAAGAAAAGGCTGGACCCAACTATGATATTGAATTTACTGGTAGCTCTGGGTGGTTTAAACAATTCAAGAATCATTATTCATTACATAATGTGAAAGTGAGTAGTAAGTCTGCAAGTGCTGATGTGAAGGCGGCTGAAGAATTTTTGGAAACTCTAGAGAAGCTGATTGTGGAGGAAAATTACTTGCCAGGGCAAATATTCAATATGGATGAAACCTCCCTATTCTGGAAACAGATGTCTGAAAAGACTTTCATCCATAAGCAGGCCAAGTCAATGCTAGGTTTCAAGGCTTTCAAGGACAGAATAACAGTCTTGCTTGGGGGCAATGTTGAAGGCTACAGACTGAAACCCTTTGAGATCTGTCACTATACGAACCCCAGGGCATTCAAGCATATCAATAAAAACACACTGTCACTGTACTACAAGAGAAATAAGAAGTCATGGATGACCCAGTTTGTCTTCCAAGATGCCCTCCTGAATTGCTATGCCAGCAAAATGGAGAAGGTAATGTTTGGGGAATAACATACATTTCAAGATTTTGCTTATTGTTGATAATGCTCCTGAACATCTTCCTTTTCTTGGTGATTTTCATCCCAATATCAAAGAGGTATTTCTCCCTCCAAACACCACCTCTTTGATCCAACCAATGGATCAAGGACTTAAAGCAACTTCTAAGGCCTAGAACCTGAGGAGAACCTTTGCCCAGGCTATAGCTGCAACTGAGGAAGACACTGATACACTTCTGGAAGGGTTACAACATCTATGACTGCATCAAGAACTTTGCTTGGGCTTGGGGTGATGTCACCAAGGAGTCTGAATGGTACCTGGAGGAAGATATTCAAGAGGTTCGTCTATGATGTGAAAGGATTTGCCAAGGATGAAGAGGTTGCAAAAATCAACAAGGCTGAGGTTGAGATGGCAGACAACTTTAACCTGGGTGTGGATGAGGATGACACTGAGGGGTTCCTAGAGGTGGTTCCTGAAGAATTGACTAATAAGGAGTTGTTGGAACTAGAACAGGAATGCATAGCTGCAGAAGAGGCAAGAGAAAAGGAAACTCCAGGAGAAGAAAAAGAACAACTCCCAATAAAATTTACAGTAAAAGATTTAGCAGAAGCTTTTGCAGACCTCAACAAGCTCCTTAAAAATCTTGAAAACATGGACCCCAACACTGAAAGATTTTCATTAATAGAGAGGAATGTTCATGGTGCATTATCTGCTTACAAGCAAATCTGTGATACAAAAAGAGAAACCAAGCAAAGTGCCATAGATATATTTCTGAAAAGATGGATATATCCTCAAGAAGAGCCTCAGGCAGCTCCTTCAGGAGGCATTCCAGGAGAAGGCATTGTTATCTTAGGAGAGAACAGCTCCATGTGTGTTATCACCCCTGAAGACCTTCTGGTGGGACAAGATGTGGAGGCGGAAGACAGTGATATTGATGATCCTGACCCTGTCCAGGCCTAGGCTAATGTATGTGTTTGTGTCTTAGTTTTTAACAAAAAAGCATAAAAGGGAAAAAAAGTAAAACATTTTAAAAACGGAAAAGAGCTTACAGAATAAGGGCACGAAGAAAATATTTTTGTACAGCTGTACAATGTGTGTTTTATTCCAAAAGAGTCAAGAAGTTAAAAAAATTTAAGTTTATAAAGTAATCTAAGGTTAACTTATTATTGAAGAAGGAAATTTTCAAAATAAATTTAGTGTAGTCTAAGTGTACAGTGTTTATAAGTCTACAGTGGTGTATGGTGATGTCCTATGTCTTCACATCCACTCACCACTCACTCACTGACTCACCCAGAGCAACTCACAGTCCTGCGAGCTCCATTCGTAAGTGCCCTGTACAGGTGTGTGCCATTTTTTATCTTTTATACTGTATTTTCACTGTACCTTTTCTATGTTTAGATATGTTTAGATACACAAATACTTACCATTATGCTACAACCGCTTACAGTATTCAGTACAGTAACATGCTGTACAGGTTTGTAGCCTAGGAGCAATAGGCTATAGAGTATAGTCTGTGTGTGTAGTAGGCTATACCTTCTTGGTTTGTGTAAGCACCCTCTGTGATGTTTGCACAACGACAAAATCGCCTAATGATGCATTTCTCAGGATGTATCCTCGCCATTAAGAGACATGTGACTGTATTACCCCAATTTCACAGGTAAGGAATCTGAGGCTTCAAGAGGTTAAGAAACTTATCCCAAGTTGCACAGCTAGAAAGAGGCAGAACAGGGACTTTGATATCAAAACTTTTATCTCGACATCCATGTTTTCAATTAGTAGCATTATATCGCTTCCCTCTTAGGCTATTAGATTGACATTTCCACAATTTTCTTTCTTTTTCTGATTCTAATAACATTTTAATAATGTATTTAATGTTGACATATATTTACTTTATTAAAGATTGTATCTAAGCCTTCAGAAAGACAGTACAGAAGAGTCTGTTTCTGCATTGCTGAAAGTTAGTTCTTCACTAAGCTATATTTTTATTTGAATAGTTTTACCTTAAAATTAAAATCTAATACAGAACTGTATGTTTCATCTAAACTAGTATTTAAACTGTTTTTATAACCACTTAATGGATATTCTCCCCAATTATTTTCAGCTCAATATTTATAATTTTATGTAATTTTTTTGTGGAATGATGTTCTAAAAATAAGATATCTAACTTTCTTAACATTTTGACTTGTGCAATCAATCTGTATATTTGAGTTCATTCTCATTCCAAAGTTTCTTTAGGACTAATTATGTTGTGTGCATGTGTGTGTGTATGTGCGTGTGTGTGTGTGTTTGGAGTTAATAAGCTTAGATACTAGGGGGGAAAACAGTGGAAAGATTATAACACAGATAATTAATAAAAATCAATTAGTTTGTTAATGAGGACTCTGTCAGTACCCAAGGTGGCAGAAACCAGCTGGGGGAAAGAAATCAAGATCCCTGAATAGGACATTTAGAATGCCTGAGTCCTGCTGAGAATTCAAGAGGAAATAAGTATAAGAAGCAATAGTTGGGTTAAAACTGGCTAAATTTCCTCTTGAGATTGCAATTCCTCTAGCTAATAAATCTAGTAAAAAAGTGATTCACCTTTAGTGTATGCCATAAAGCATTTTCTGAGGCCTTAAGTACATTGCTCACTGCCCTGTATTAAAAACAAACCCATAGTTGTAAATGTCAATGACTAAGAATATTAGAGCCCTTGCATCTTTCTTATGTTAGTAGAAAACTAGAAGTACCCATTACCTCTTCTGTGACTTTTTACATTATATTTATATAAATGGCAAAAGTCAAACATGAGCTGACAGGGAAATACAAAAATCTATCTTCTAATGGTCTTTGGATGAAAAAGCAGAAAATTCCAAATGATAGCAATTGACCTTCACAGAAAGTTTTCCAGAACAGCCCATTCTTCCCATTGTTAATTATATTTGTGTTAATATTATTCCCTCTTCGTCACATGTAATTATGGATCATTTATGGGAGTAACACAGAAGAGATGATTTACATAAAAACAAATTAATTCCATTTGATATGTCTTCTCTAACGCTTGAGGAAGAAAAAAAATATTCCATCAGATTCATAGCTTTTATATGAATTTATATGTGCATTTTTATTTTAAATAGACACAAGTTTTCAATAATTGTTATAATTCTAACTGACTGCTAATGGGTCTCTTTTTTGGATAAAAGATAAAGTCTAACAGATGTTTTCAGTACTGGTCACTGTTTATAACAGGAGAGTTTCAAATTCTGTGAGATGGATTTATATTATGGAATAAGATGCATAAAATTTCTATTGAAAATTTTTACCTAATAACTCCCTCTGAATATGAGTTAGAATCCTAGGGGTAAAAGGTCATTGATTTGACCTACTGGACTAGTTGGCTTTCACAGATTATATGTTCTTCTAATTAACTACAAATTCTGGGTAGTGAAATGAAGAGACTGAATATAGACATAGAAATGATTCCTTAAGTAATTTTAGACTATTTTTAGTCAACTAAATATGTTAATGCTCTGCCCCCCCTCAAATATATGTTGCTACAGTTTCCTTTATAGTATGCACAACTATGTGCTTAAAAGCCACATTTGTACAATGAGCAAAAGTGATATCTATACTCATTTAAGTAAGTTGGATTATGGTTTCCTTTTCAGCACTTGCTTAATATCAAGATATTTCCTCTAGTACATTTTTAATTTCTTAGGAGGCAACAGTAATAGTCTCAGTTCTATGACCTTACATTTCTTTTAATGCGTGGGATTTTTCAAATGTTCTGGCTCCTGGGTACATATAAAATACAATTATCCTTTATTTCAAAATATGTTGAAAAATGAAGAATGCATTTTATATTCATTTTTGGAATATAGAGATATTCACACACAAAAGAGGAATTCTTCTGTGAACAGGTGAATGTTTAGAGCACATATGTTAGATTTATCATTTTCTATTTAACCTTTGCCATTCCACCAAGAAATTAAATGACATTCCTCACAATCATTAACTAGTTGTATGAGTTTTTCATCAACGTAAAATAAACTTTTTTTTTTGAGGCTGTGTCTTAGTTCTTGGAAGCCATGTGCACCTAAAGATACAAACCGGCTGACCTGTGGGATGGTGGGAGTCACCATCCAACCTCATGTGGAGGAGCATGGCCCCATGAAAAATGGCAGAGTTATCTCAAACTTATCACAGAAATAAAATTTAATACAGAAAATTAAAATTTTAGCTTCTGGAATGCATTTTACTTTTGGTCTTTAGATACCTCAGACTTTTACATAGGCAGTATCTGACTTTACACCTAGTCTTTAAAGATGAGGAAATTGAGGCCCTAAATTACTTGTTAATATTGCTAGACTTGTGATTGAACCAATGGGCTCTGACATTGGAGTGTTGAGGTTTAAATGCTCTCTCTATCACTGAAAACTTGGACAAACTATTTAACCTCTCTGTGTCTTGGCTAGTTCATCTGAAAAATAAAAATAATAATGACTATCTCATAGGGTTGTTGTGGTGATTAAGAGAAGTTAATTTTTTAAAGAACATATAACAACATATAGTACATAGAAAGTGCTATATAAGTGTTTGCAAACTAAATCATTTAATCATGTTAACGCACTCACAACATTTAAACCCTTCCTTTGAAAGACTACCAACCAGTGGAGCTGCTTAGAGGTAAACATTTATTCCTTCATGTGATATTAGATGTTGCATTGTTGATTCAACAAATTGTGGAACCCTTGGCATTTGCCAGGATTAATGTTAGCCACTGGATATTGTAAAAAAAAAAAAAAAAAAAAAAGAGAGAAAAAAAAACATTCTCTGCCTTCAAAGAGTCTCATTCTGGTTGAAGAGATTAAAACATATGTGTATATAAATAATTAAAACACAATGTGATTGGTGCTATGAAATAGTGTTGGAAAAGTTATAAATTTTGACTTGAAGGAAGGCCTCGCAAAGGAATTTCAGTGGTGCTTGAAGTATTAATAGAAATATTTCTAGTGAAGACAGAGGAAAATACATCTTTATTAGTGCAAACAGAAAGGATGGGTGAGACTGCTGCTGCTTTAGCTCCGCTCTCATGCTTTCTTCTTCAGGGATCAGGTTAGAGGAGCAGCCCAATGTGGGACATTCCTACTTTCACGCACAAAGAAAGAGCAAGAGGGTGAGCTAACTGTGCAATAACATTTACAGCTTCTGTTCCATGGTGGCATGTGTCACATCTCCATATTCTGTTAACCAAGGGAAGTCACATGGCCAACCCCCCTGTCAATGAGGTAGGGATCATTATCCTACATATTTCTCTCTTAAGAGTACTAGAGGTCATATGACAGTGAGCAGAGATTATAATCTCCCTGTAGGAAGAAAGGAAGTGAATAATTGTGAACAATGACATAAACTATCGCAGGCATTTAGGGAATTGTGGGAAATTTGGTGTGGCTGAACTGCAGACTATAAACTGTGTAGTGAATAGGAAGAGATAAAACAAGAATGATAAATGCTGCCAGACTGTGAAATATCCCATAGGTTTTACTAAAACTTTTTGACTTTACCTATGATCAGAAATGCATTTTTAGAAATAGGACCCTGGTTGAGTGGAGGAAGGCCTGGACAAGGAGAAAATGGAAACATGAAGCTATTTAAGGGCTAAAGGATAATGGTGGTGGATGGAGCTTACTCTGCATAAATTCAGAGTGCCTGGAAAAGAAGGTAGAATTGATAGAACCAAGACCAGCTGTGGAAGGTGAAGAGTAAGGATTTGGCAAGAAAGAAGTAAAATTATGAAGGTTCCAGCTTGGATGGCTAAGTAATGAGATTGAATGAGCTGAGAAATGTGAGAAAAGCCAGTCATTATTAGCGGAGAAAAGGGGTGGGATTATTCTGTCAAGGTCGCGGTATAGAGAAGATGAAGAGAAGCTTCAGAGAGTGGGACTTCTGAGCTGACTTCACAGAAAAGCAAGTGGCTGTAGTGAAGGGGATTCCCGGCAAGGAGAGCAACATATGGCAATGCATGATGGCATTGAAAAGCATGCCATGTTCAGAACTTTTAAGATAGTTATGGCCACAAAAATGATAGTTAAAATCAAAGAAGAAACAAGTCAAATATACTTGAGTTTTAGGGTTCTGGTTCATTTTCTTTCTCAGTTTTCCACCTCAGAGTATAAGATTACGTGCAAACTGAGAATGACATAAATGCAATAAAAAGAACAAGGTATAAAAGTCTTTTGTGATTGGTTAAACTCAGTACGGTTAAAGGCCAACTAGAAATCAAGTTAGATTCATAAAATGAGTTCTGAAAATGGCAAAAATGATCAGAAGAAAATATTATATAAACTTGAATCATCTATTTCTTAGTTTTGCTTTTTTTTTCTAAATTTCTCACTTTGTTTTATGAATGTGGAAATAATCACACATAGAAATTGGTATTGAAAATTGATGCTGAATCTCTGTATTAAGTTAGGCTTCATGATTATGTGATCATTTCATGTTCAGTTTAGTTGATATAACCAGAATCAATATTAATACTGTAAATATCGCATGCTATTTTCATATAATGCTAACGTAAGAAACAGAATAAAATTTTATAAAGGAAAATATTGTTATAATAGATTTTAAAAGGAGGCCAGCTGGCTAGTTTGGATGGAAATGAGCAGGTCAGCAAGGTTCTAATGGGTTTAAAACAATCTAGAGTCAGACTCTCAGACTAACATTTCCAGAAATTCAGTTTGAAAACTTACTCTTTATTTACTTCTTGAGGTCTGAACCAAGTTTAATTGTGAAGAACTAAACTCATAAAACACTAAATTATAAACCATGGTGTTCATTTGTTCGTTCACAAAATGCTAGTTATTTAAATATGATGCTCCTTTTTGCTGGAAACCACGTGGAAGGACATTTATGTGAGAGAATATTGTGTGCTTTGTATCAAAGTAAAAGAGATAAAATGACTTCCAATTGCTACTAAACTAGATGAACTGGACAAGATGGCATTCTGTGGTCTAAAGATAATTTTTTCTCTATACCCAGTATCGACGGAATTCCTGAGGCCCATTCCAGATATAGTGACTTCAGGAGTTCCAGGGTGGGACCAGAAACCTTACAACAGTATTGCAGATAATTCTACTCATGAGGTAAGTTTTGGAAACACTGGCATGATGAATCAGCACTTCCTCCTTAATTCTCTTTTTAAAATATGATCCAAGCAGATCTCTGACTTCTGGTACCAGGTTGTTAAGATTAAAATTCATGTGAATTATAGCTCATTCCTGAGAACACTTCTTTGCTGCTCTGATTTATCTGAGAAATAAGTATAACTCTTGATTTATAGAAACTTGGTCTCTGTAGTACCATATTTACACACCATGAATGGATGGGTTATTTTGCAGACAATTGAATACTAACCACTTTGATTTCAAAGGTAAATTTTGTCTAACCAGTGCCTAAGTACAGACTATATTTCGTTATAGTTTGCAATTAGCAAACTGCGTATCTGCAATAAGCTTATCCAAAACCCCTGCCAATTAATTTATTTCAAAATTCAGAATGATTCAGATCTTAAAGAAAAATTGAGCATGTGCTGTATATTACATTATACACCATTACGGTTGGAGCTGTGCTCTATAATAAATGGAGAAAAGTGTGTGTGTATACGTGTGTGTCATCCTGTTGTTGGTTCAGGTCAAGTTCTTACTGAGTGAGTCTGCAGTGTCAAATTTGAGAAGAATCTTGCATTCTTTTTTTTTTTTTGACTTGGGAATAACAGTTAGATTGTGGACCTATATAATAGTATTAAGTGAAATGAGTGTCTTAAAAGCGTCTTTCCTGCACTCATTACTCAAATATTTGAGTCCTTATCCCTACTTTGTGCCAAGTACTGTGATTCTATATGAAAATTATGGTCATAGTCTTCTTTTCAATTTTGACATGATGTGAACTAATTTTTTTTAACTTGAAGATATATTCCCTTAGTATTTGGGAAAGTACAGATATGTCTCACCTGCAATGTCCATTGTGTGGTATGTCTTTCCAAGTTTGATCAGGACTAATGAGCTGAGACTTTTCCTGGAGACTTTTACCTTAGTTTCAAAGAGACTGGGGAAGCCCAAGGGCCCAATCTTCTGTGCCAATAGCAAGAACAGTAGCAAGTTTTGCTGAAATTGGTTATGAATGTCTCCAGCTACTGGCAGAGCTGAAGTACAGCCTGTCCATATCCATGTGAGGATAGAGTAGAAATTAAAATGAGAACAGGATATGGGAAAGGTAAAGTGAAAGATTTTGCTATTAGTCTAGTGCTTTGATCATAAAGATTCAAACGTATCTATCACCCTATATCTGTAAGAATGTATTAAAAGGTTAATGAAGTTTTGTACCGTTTTGGACTTATAACTAAATTGTCAGGTCAGCAAATATGAAGACTTTTTATACTGTAGACTATCCTAGGAAATTCTCTAGGGGGAAAAATGAGATGCCTTTACCATTTATTTCAGAATATCCAGTATCTTAAAACTGTTCTACACAATTCTGAGGCTGTTTCAAAGGAACTATGTAGAGCTAATCCTGCTTAAAAAGAAATTGGGAAGGCTCAAGAAAATCCCTTATGTGAGAAATCAGGACCATATAGTACTATGATTTATGTACAATTTATAGACCTTTGAATCAAATATTCACCATTTTAATAATTTCAGGGAGAAAACTCCTTCGGAGCAGTCTGTAGCATAAGGCTCCCATCATAAGACTGCAGATAATAGTGATACTGCCATGGGTTAAATGAGCAGAGCTTGAAGTGTTATTTTTTTTTAAAAATTGAAAGGTTGTGGCAGTAATAAAAAGGTTGAATGGTAATGCCTCTAATTGAACAGTAAGGCCTCTTCCCTATTAAGTCACTCTTTCATCTGTCTTTTTAATTATTTCATTATCATTTTGTACTGCAGTTCACAATGAAATGACCATTTGTGTTTAAGTGAAAGCTAATTATTAGGACTGAATTATTGTGCAGTTTATTGATCCCTATGGTGGATTAAGGGCTTTAAGTTCGTCTAGACAGAATAGTTAGCAAAATGACAAAAGGAAACATATAAGACCCTTGGGAAGAATCCCTACGCTCCATAAGCAATTAATGCCTGCCAGGTAATGGAATTTAAGTTTATACTAAATCCAGCAGAGCTTTGACATTTCAACTGCCTTATAAACACATTAGTCTAATGAATTAAGACTTATGAATTGTGTTTAGACACAAGTAGGAATAGTAAGTCCAGGATATTTTTAGTTATCCATTGATTGAATGAAAAATAGATCATTTTCTCTCTGAATTTGATGAAAAATGGACTGTGTACTCCTTTGTGTTTATCTCTGTTCATTCTGTTCTCTACTGATGGATGTGTATTAACAATTTCCATTTCCCAGAGAACACTTAATCTCCCTTACGAATGTGAAAAGTATGCAGTGATAAACCAAGAAAGGAAAAGAAAAAAATATATATATATATAGTACTGCTGAGTAAGGAGCCAAACAGCTCATTCATCTCAATCCAGTGCTGGGCAATTTTTAAAGCAATCTGTCATTATGGTGATGAGCAAGCCCCAGTGTGAGCTAATGATACAACCCCTTGCTGTTATTTATAAGAGCATGTCCTTGAGTGGACTTTGAGGAGATCTTAATCCTTCATTTATGTGATTTTTTTCCCTAAAGTGCCCTGTTCAAAACTCTATTGACAAACTGGCATAAATAAAGGTTTTTGGAAAAATTGCTAAAGCTCTTTGGTATCAATAAAGATTTTGGCAACAACTCTAGGAAACAATTACAAATCAATTAAGACCAAAGTGGTATTACTTAGTGCCAACTTTCACGCATTTTTGTTTTCCATCTTCATTTTCAGATTTTCCACAAAAAACTTTTAGTGTACCAACCATGATTATTTAAGGGTAAAATAACAGATAATTAAGTTTTGTGCAATAAAAATCTGGTACATTTTGCCTATCTAGACTTCTCTGAATTTGAAGTTGCTTTTTTACTACGAAAATCTTGGACATTTTAATAACAGCCTTTTGTGTGTCTTAAAAAATATATATCATGTGAAGAACTATTCAATAAGAGATGCCCATACCAGGTAGCCAGAGGCATAGTTTAAATATTAAAGTATATTTATACAAAATAAATTTTTGGTGCTCATCGTATAAGTTTGAATTAAATTGAAGGCATTCATATCCACAAGATATAATCTATTTAGCAATTGCAAAAATGTTTGCTTCCATTATATTTATGCAAATTTTTATTGCTCGCATTTGACAGTGGCAAAGTAGCTAGTTTAATAAGCAAGCATAAGTTTTTATAGCAATGGTTATGGACTTTTATGGTATTTAAACTAGATTAATCAGTCAAGTATGATAAAGTTGAAGGATTAAACAGACTGCGTGCACTTAAATATAAAACACTAATGGGGAAATCTTGCACGAGGCAATATTTGTTATTATGAAAATATAATAAAAGGATAATTGGCGGGGTTCTCTTTTTAGGAAAAAAGACGGGTTTTCTCAGCTTAAGAAGTCAAATTAATGCCTAGGGAAATAGGGCATCCTTCTTATATGTAGACATGGTGCCACCTACGTGAGAGTCATTTGATTTTTAAAATCTAAAATAAAACTTACGCCTTATGTTATGCCACTCCATGGCTGAATTGAAAATACGACCTGAGAGAAAAACATTCCAAGCATTTCTCCTAACTTTATCTTTGTAAAATTGTGTATATGCCCCTGGATATGCATATTCAAATATTGATTCATAATACATTTTCATGATTGGAAGACTTTGTTTTCTGTTTTGAAGGAAAAATATTCATTTTTCTATTGAACAAAGTTGTAATCTATTTTTCAGAATGCTTGAATTTTGAATGCCTGAAATATACTAGTAGAGGTTAGAAGTAAAAGTTCAAGTGAATAGTATTAATTCATGTAATAAAATTTTTTGAGAATTTTATCCATGACGTGTATGATTCAAAGTCAAATATGTCATGTTCTCTAAACTTAAGAATACTAACACTTGTATTAATTATCAATTGCTGCATAACAAAGTACCCTAGAACTTAGCAGTTTAAAATAGCAAACCATTATTGTCTCATAGTTTCTGTGGGTCAGGAATCTGGGAATTGCTTGGTTGGGTTTCTCTGGCTCAAGGAGGCCCATGAAGTTTCAGTAAAGCTGCCGAGAGGGGCAAGAGTCTCACCGAAAGCCTTGTTGTCCTTTTCCAAACTCATGTGGCTATTGGCAAGGTCTAGTTTCTTGCTGACTGTTGACCATGGGACTGCCTCAGTTCCTTGCCACATGGGCCTTTCCATAAGGCAGCTCACAACATGGCAGCCAGTTTCCCTTAGACCAAGAAATCAAGAGAGAGAAATCACCTAATATGGAAGCCACAGTCTTTTTGTAACCTAATATCAGAAGTGACATCTCCTTACTTCTGTTGTATTCTTTCCTTAGAATGAGTCCATGAGTCAAACACACTCGGGGGGAGGATTGTCAAGGTTATGCACACCAGGAGGTGTTGAGCATTGTGGGCCCTTCTAGAGGCTGCCTACCACAGAGCTTATGGCCTAGCAAATAAGACAGATGGCCAATGGTTATAGTGGAATGTTATGTCGCAATAAAGGTGTGCATAGAGTGTGCTCAAAGCAAGGAAATCTCGACAGACTGAGTGTTTTAGGTAGGCTTTCCACTGGGAAAGATGATAAAAAAAAAAAAAAGTTTAGAAGGACCAGTAGCCAGTGGCATATGTGGGAGCAGCAGAGAAGAGCATTTCTGGCAGGGGGCTATGTAAGAAGGCTTGTAAGTAAACTATAGGTTGATGGTTGCAGCTAGAATATAGTCTATAATATGAGGAAGGGTGAGGATTTAGGCTTATATAGGTAGGTAGCAGCCAAAAGCCTTATGTTAAACTTGGGATTTTAAATTTATCCTTGAAATTGGCGGAGGCATCGATAATTATAAGCCTGATCAACTTTGTTTTTAGAAAGCCCACTCTGGCAACAGTGTAGAGAAAAGATATGAGATATGAGAACTGGTTAGGAGACTATTGTGGTTATAGAGGAGAGACGAACTTGAACAAAGACTCAGTAGTAGTGGTAATAGAGAGAATGACATGAAACAATAGCTTGTAGGAAGGTAAATAAAAGCTGTGCTACTAATTGGATATAAGGCAGTAAAAGGGGATCAATAAAATAAATCTGAAATAAGCCATAGTGGGTAACACAGTATGTTCAGAGAAAGGATTTTCATTTTTGAAAAAGGAAGCAAAATTATTCTTATTTGATATAGTGGTTAGTTAA
Source organism: Tapirus indicus (assembly GCA_031878705.1). Taxonomy (NCBI): domain Eukaryota; kingdom Metazoa; phylum Chordata; class Mammalia; order Perissodactyla; family Tapiridae; genus Tapirus; species Tapirus indicus. Next base: position 17,279,628 of record CM062925.1, read on the forward strand.
CATAGGTATCATGTCTTAGGACTTGATATCCGAGAAAAGGAGGCTGAATATTACAAAACGTCAAAAAAGGATAGCGGTACAATAAAACATTTTCTATAGAGACAAGTCTCTATTAACATTAAGGTATCAGATGATGGGTAATTGATATGATGTATACTCATATTCCAAGAAATTGTTAAGTAGTAGATATATTCTCTTTACATACTTTCATTTTCATCCCTTTGTTCTCATAGGAATTAAAGTAACTTTAGCCAACTTTATAATGTGGATATAAAAAATATGTAAGAATGAGACAGGATCCCAACGACCTTAGCCTTGGAGGAGCGCCCAGGTGTCGAATGGTGGCAACTCTGGTTAGAAGATTCAAGTCTATGTAAACAATCCTTGGAACTAGAGAAACTAAAATGCACCCACCACTTAATCTAGATTCTCCAAATCCAGAAATAATGAATAATAATATAAATTCCCAATTACTAAGTTTTTTATTAAATTGTGCCTGTTAGTCAGTTTATCTTGATCTTAGATGGTGCCTCTAATCGAGTCAAAGCAAAATGATGCTATGTTGTCAAAAGTAAGGAAAATAACAAAATTGACCTTGACCTTAGTTTCTTTATAAGAACTCAGATGGTATCCATTGTTTTGTATATTTTACAGACTATTTTGGTGCTTTTCTAACACGCTGTGTTATAAAAGACTGGAGTATGTAACGATTGCCCTGTATCAAACCAGAACTGTTAAATCTTTGGTTTTGAATTATCTTATATCTTTGAGTCAGCTCTTTAACAAGCATATAAGAAGGACATGTGCACTAATATGCTCAGTTTAACAATGAACTTAGTAATTGTCTGGAAGTTTACATTGAATTTACAGGAGGTCTTTAATGACAGCATAAAGAAAAATTTTAAAAATAAATATACTAGTAGTTAAACATTGAGACTTTTCCTTCTTAATCTTCAGGAAAAACTGTGAAACTTCTTCAATATTTAATCAAACAAATGGCAAGCATACATGGTTACATATTTTACAGTTGTACATGAGAAACTGAAAAAAAAAGTATATTATAGAAATTAATCCAGGTATAGAGTTACACGTCATGGGTTTGAATCCTGGTTTCACTGTTCGTAGCTGAGGGATTTTGGAAAGTAACAACTTCTCTAAGACTCAGTGTAGTCGTTGGCAAAATAGGAATAATAACGGTATCTATTTCACAAGGAGCTTGTGCAACTTAAATGAGTAATCTATTGAACAACAGTTAACACAATATTAGATATTAAAGGCACTTAACTTCAGCTATTCTTATATAATTAAATTTTCTTTCAAATAATATATTCTTATTTGGTTTTATTTTCTGCTTTTGTTTTTGTGCTTTATATTTATTATATAACAGAAAGCTTAGGATAATTTTTAAAGAACATATACATGAGAGAATATAATGTGTTTAAAGTGAAATTCATTCAATGCTTTGATTCTCAGAGCACACCATAGCTATTCATATTATTCATTTGCTAACTTATTTATTAAATCAATGTATGTTGGAGGCCTGCCATCTGCTAAATCACTAGGTAAGGCACTGGAGCTACAGTGGTGTGCAAAACCAGACATGGTCCCTGCCCCCATGAAGTTTATGGTCTATCAGAGATAGAGATGCTAATCATATAAACAAATGCAAAACTGAAACTGTGAGATGCTGGTTACAGAATTGGCTGCACTCAGCCATGCTAGGAGAACCATGTGTCAATATGCCTGCAGTTTTGCTAATAGTATTAGTAGATTTTATAAATATGCATCTTTATTTGAATATATGGCTAAATAAGATAATGCATAAAACATCTAGCCTAGTTACTGGCGAATAATCAGACCTAATAAATTCTAGTCTGTCTTATCTTCTATAATTATGTGCATACTTACAGGTATTGCTTAAAAGGAAATCATCATTTGGGGCCATATTCAGCCTTAATTCCAATATGCCACCCAATATACTTCAAAGTGAATTTTTGCTACCATTATCATGATTAGATATATACTCAAAGTAATAGTAACATTCATAGAGATGTTATACATAACAGAAATAGAAGTATTGTTAATTTTCATGTATCTATTGTACTAACACTCTTGGTTAATATAAAGCTTAAAATATCTAAGTTATTTTGAATATTAGAATTGCAGACCCTTAAAATTGTCCAAATTTCATCCAATTCCTGAATTCTCTCTATTTTACAGGTGGAAGATAGTTTCACTTTACTTTGAAACTCTTATGATCTGTAATGATATCATTAATATTTTTAAGTTCAATTGACTCAGCTTGTATTGAACACTAGTTCTGTTCACAAAACTGCTTTGAAAGTTTTCACACTTCATGATACTCTGTTAAAAATCTGGTGAATTTAAAGGAACACCATAACCTAGCAGCATATATGGCAGATAAGTATAGGAGTGCCTGGGCGAGTAAATCATCAGTTACTAATTTTGATAAAATCAATTTTAAAGACATTTTGTTACATCACTTTACTAATATCATGTGTTAAATCTAAACATATTCATTTGATAATGAAAGAAATCAGTTAATAAAGTGGTCATTGTTACTATCTATATTATTGCTAATTATTTAGCAGCTTCATAAAAATCGTTTTTTCTTAGAATAGTAGAAAACACTGTAAATTGACAAAATTAGTCAAAGTGTATTGATTGCTTAATTTTTTATTTTTTATTTTTTTGTGAGGAAGACCGGCCCTGAGCTAACATCCATTGCCAATCCTCCTCTTTTTCTTTTTTGCTGAGGAAGACTGGCCCTGGGCTAACATCCGTGCCCATCTTCCTCTACTTTATATGGGACGCCGCCACAGCATGGCTGACAAGCAGTGCCTCGGCTGGTGCCTGGGATCCGAATCCGCCAACCCCGGGCTGCCAAAGTGTGACCTAAATCGCTGTACTACAAGGCTGTCCCCTGATTGCTTAATTTTTAGTGATAGCCTTGATTAAATGGAATAGTTAATAAAATCTAAGGGAAAGTTATTCTATGAAGTTTTACAAATTTTAAAAAAGGAAATAATCTTCTCTGGTATGTTTATATTTTGAAAAAGTATAACTTGATAAAAGTTTGGTTTCTAAAAACTGCAAGATGATACAATTAGAAGGCAAATTGACAATTTAATGAATATGTTTTCATTATGAGAGACTTAAACTCAGAATCCCAACCCTAAAGTAAAACTGGAGGAAATAAAAAACATGAAAAATGTACACTCTTTCAAGACACTTCAGACCCACATGCGATATAGAAATTCTATGGAGATGCTTATTGAATAGGATTGAAGAGTTTCCTATAGTCTCCTCTTCATTGAAATAGTCTAGTCCTTCCACAATTTACTTTGATTGATCCTTTTTCATTCCTGAATTTCCTAAGGAGAAGGGGTCACTCCTGGTATCCCCTGTAGCCTGGTTGAGGCATTAATCCTTGTTAATATCTTACTTGGGTAATTTGTTACCCCTTCCTGGAAGGACTAATTTCTTACCCATAGAATGATTAACAGATTTGTTAACACATTCTAAGAGCTTCCTCTATCTGATTGCATTTTAATTAAATTTATTTAGAATTTGCATCTCAGACTAAAATAATTTGAAGATGCAGACTAAGACATTTTAAAATCACGTATTTAGAGCTTGAAGGAAGCAGTGGGGGCAGAGGCTTTGAGGAAAATCATGCCACACCAGACTTTGGCACTTTATCTGATTAATCATTGGCAGCCGGGTGGGGTTTTCAAAGGCTCTGTTGAGCTTTGACCTATAAAGTGAGATTCAGAGAAAATGGTGGAGAATGGGATTTTGGCAACTAGAAGTGGGAACAAAGAGATAAAGGCCCCAGAGAGAGGGTGTGAATACCCAAAAGATTCAGAAGAATTGAGAAAGCAATAATGAAGAAACAGCAAAATCACAGCTTACAATTTTGCATGTGGCAAGCTCTATGCTTAAAGCCTAAACTTCACTGCAAATGGAGAAGTATGTCCTATAGGAGGAAAAGGCTAAATTGTTTAATATTGAAAATTAAAGATTAACTTAGTAGGCGCTTGCTGATAAAATATTTTTTAAAGCATGCACATCGAAGAAGATAACTATTTTCAAACTACTTAATAACACACTGATCTTAATATTAAAGTAATCTATACATTAATCCTACTGGATGTATGTCTTTCATTCACTGAGCTTGAAATTTATCAGACTATCTTTGATCAGCTAAAAGATAGTTGGCACCAGTTCTGCTGCTTCCGCTACTGAGAAACTTCCTAACATGGGAATTAGATATAAAAAAGTAAAACACATCTGGGTCAAATGCTTCTCAATTCATATGACTTGATATGACAACTTTTTAATTCTGGCTCTCCTGAATCCAAAAAGAAAGCTCCAGGCCCCCTCTAAGAGGTTTTAAATTAAATAGTTAAGTTTATTGAAAGAGAGTCTATGGCAATGAAATGGTTTTTTTAAGAATGTTACAAGGCCACATCATATATATATATATATATATATATTTTTTCCCTTTGGTGAGGAAGATAGGCCCTCAGCTAACATCTGTAGCCAAATCTTCCTCTCTTTGCTGAGGAAGATTAGCCCTGAGCTAACATCTGTGCCCATCTTCCTCCATTTTGTATGTGGGATGCTGCCACAGTGTGGCTTGATGAGTGGTGCATAGGTCTGTGCCTGGGATCTGAGCACGCAAATTCTGGGCCACCAAAGAGGAGTGCACAAACTTAACCACTGTGCCATTGGGCCGGCCCCTAACACATCATATTTTTAAGTGAGAAATACATGTGTATGGCAGGTATCAAAAAGAAAATTTACTTGAAAGGGTAATATAAGGTATGATATTTTTTCTTTTAATGATTAATTGCCTGAGGTAAAGCATTCTGCAAATTTAATTATCTTGGATAGAATATTTTCCACCTAAATGATCAATACAGAAGAACCAGAATGGTATTGTATCAGTTTATCCTAAAATCAGCCATTTATTTCAATCTCTGTAAAGTGGTTTTAGCTATTACCACCTTGGATCTTTATGTCTATTCTACCACACCTTTTTAGGTAAGCCTTTGTTAATTTTTTGGGGGGAAGAGTAGGGAAGATTTGCCCTGAGCTAACATCTGTGCCAATCTTCCTCTGTTTTGTATGTGCGTCACTGCCACAGCATGGCTGCTGACAAGTGGTGTAGGTCCATGCCTGGGAACTGAACCCTGGCCACTGAAGCGGAGTGCACCAAACTTAACCACTAGGCCACGGGACTGGTTTGTGTTCATTTATTTTTACTCTTCCATATTTATTCACAAATGTTATGAGTTTGTGCCATGCTTCAGGTTTGGTTGAATCCCTTCTGTTTATTATACTCAGAAAAATGTTTTAATGACTTAATCATGGATTTAAGAATTATTAGGAGATTACTTTTACAATGATTGATAGGTTGTTGAGATGTTTTGGTTTATATGAACTTTTCTTATTAAAATAAGACATTGTGTCCAAAAATATTATTTGTCTAAGTTTTGGCTTGGAAAATTTCATGAGAGTTTTCTTTTATATATTATTATATGCCCAACTTTTTATACAAGTACACATTGTAAAACAGCATTATATATGAAATAAAGAATTTATTACTTTGCCACTTGTTAATTTTATGTCTCAAACTGTCTATTTCTATGTTCATATGACTCTCTGGTCTGAAGATTAAGAGAAGACTGTTAATCTCACATGTTGATGAGGTTCCTTGTGATTATTTCCTTATAGATCTAAAAATTTTGCTTAATTAATTAATAAATTTATAGGCCATCTTTATTATGCTTTCTTTGTCCATTACATTATGTGAATATCCTGTCAATAGCATGTAATTCTACATAACTTTTTTTTTAAGATTGGCCCTGAGCTAACATCTATTGCCAATCTTCCTCTTTTTCCTTTTTTTCCCCAAAGCCCCAGTACATAGTTGTATATCCCAGTGGTAGGTCCTTCTAATTCTTCTATGTGGGACGCCACCTCAGCATGGCTTTAGGAGCGGTTAGCAGGTCCATGCCCAGGATCTGAACTGGTGAACCCCAGGCTACTGAACCAGAATGCTTGAACCTAACCTCTATGCCACTGGGCTGGCGCCTACACATAACTTTTTAAATTCAATCTGACTGATGTATTGTTTAATTCATCCTTTTATTATCATAACCTATAAATCTGGATTTCTGTTCTCTTTTATATTTTTGTTATTGTGATTTACTGGAAATAAAAAAGCAATAAATATGTATTATGTGCCAAACACTATTACACTATCATCTCACTTAAGCGTTTAAACTATGATGTAAATACTATTGTTATCTCCATTTAGAGATGAGGATTTTAGCATGTAATTAAATGGTCAAGTACTTGGATACTAGGCAATAGATTAGAATCCTTTTGTTTGATTTTAGATCCTTCCTTAAACTCCTTTTGCTACATAGGGGTTGTGGTTTGATTTATTCCTGAATCTCCAATGGCTAGTAAGTTACTATTTTTGTTAATTGTATTAGTTGTTACCTTTTTTAAAACATTCTTATAACTATATTTGTCAAAATACTTAAAATCATTAAGCAGAGCTTAACTGAAATATTAAAACACATTTTTTTGTGTGTGAGGAAGACCAGCCCTGAGCTAACATCCGTTGCTAATCCTCCTCTTTTTGCTGAGGAAGACTGGCCCTGGGCTAACATCCGTGCCCATCTTCCTCCACTTTATATAGGACGCCGCCACAGCATGGCTGACAAGCAGTGGGTCGGCGGGCGCCCGGGATCCGAACCGGCGAACCTCGGGCTGCCAAGCGTGGACCAAACCGCTGCGCCACTGGGCCGGCCCCTAAAACACATTTTTGAATTGGATCACAGAGCAAAGCCCAACTTGTGCCGAATACAAGCTTTACAAAGGATAAAAATAAATGAACAGGGGGCTGGCCCAGTGGCACAGTGGTTTAGTTCGCGTTGTGGCAGCCCATGGTCTGCGGGTTCGGATCCCGGGCACCTGCCACTGCACTGCTTGTCAGCCATGCTGTGGCGGCGTCCCATATAAAGTAGAGGAAGATGGGCATGAATCTTAGCCCAGGGCCAGTCTTCCTCAGCAGAAAGAGGAGGATTGGCAGTGGATGTTAGCTCAGGGCTGGTCTTCTTCACAAAAAAAGAAAAAAATAATAAATAAATGAACAAATCATACCAGAAAAATAAAAACAAATACAAAATAGGAAAGTGGAGCTTATAATTAACATTTGCCAGATAGAGTTCAGAAAAAAAAAAAAAGCTTTGAATAAGATAAAGATATATATAGTCAATGTCACAATTTAGGGTGAAGATAAAACAGTTATGGTCATTTATCCATCAAGGAACGTGGTAGCAATCTTCATGAAGGAAAAACTTCAGAGGATGCAAAAAGAAATAGAAAACACACAAAAATAGAACTGTGACAATTTCAGTCATGGAAAAGTCAAGTGACCAAAACATAAGTAAGAGTATAGAAAACCTAAGAAACATAAGAAATTTAAAAAATATATATTGACTTTGCATCACTGATACTACACATAGAAATTTTCTAAATAAGCATGTAGGAGTTCACAAAGGAAAACCCCAGTAAGTTCAATAAGGTAAAAATTGTGCAAATGATATTATCTGATCACTATAAATATTAAAGCTGAAAAACAAAAATTTGGAAACCCTTGCAATCTCTTCCACTTGGAAATTTAAAACTTAGTTAAAAAGAGATTAAATAGAATATTGCAGTATTTTGTTTGAAAAGTGATAATGAAAACACTACATATCAGATTTCATGGAACACAATTAAAACAGTTACCAGAGCATTATTCATAACTAAATGCTGAATCAATATAAATAAAAGATTGAAAATGAAGTAAATAATAAGAAAGTTTTCTGAAAAGAAAGAAGGAATGACATAAAGATGAAAATAGAAAATAATGAATTAGGAACAGAAAAATAACAGAAATAAATGAGTCAAATGCTGATTCTTTGAAAAGAATAGCAAAATAGACCAACTGCTAACTAATTTTTAATCAAGAAAATTAAAAGGGAAAAAGCACAAATACACAATAAGAACTTACAAGGCCAAATAAACATTGATACCAAGGACATTAAAAATAAGAACATGAGACTACTTTGCATATATGTACAAATATCAAAAACTTAAATGAATTGGTAACTTCTTAGGAAAATATAATAAACTCAAATTGACCCAAGAAGACCTGGAAAATTAAGCCAGATTAATTTCCATAGAATAAAGAAATTTATCAAACATATCTGACCATATCCCATCCCAATCCCACAACCCCAAAAACACCAGGGCAAAATGGTATCCCAGAGAAATTCTACCAATACAGCAAAAACCAAATAATCTCAATACTACTTAAATTATTTCCGAGCATGAAAAAAAGAAAAACTCCAAATGTGTTTTGAAAGAGGGGAACATTGATACCCGTGTACAGTGTTTATATTGTATAAAAACCTGGAGATTGATAAAAAATTCGAAATAAAATATGAGCAAACAGAATTTATCATATTAAGGAATAATAAGTCATGACTAAGTTTATTGCAGGAATGTGAGGATAGTTTAATATTAGGAAATCAATTAATTTAATTCACATATTCATAAAAGAAATCTTATGATCACCTCCATTAATGCTGAAAGGGCATTTGACAAAATCCAATACCTACTCTCGATTTAAAAAAAAAGTTAATGGAAGGGAAATCAATGAAAAGTTTCTTAACATGATAAAATATATGTACCTCATTCCAAATGTCGGCATCTTTTTTAAATGAGGAAACATTAGACATTTTTCCACTAGAGTCAGGAAAAATGAAAAAATGCAAACTGTCACCAGTATGATTTTATTGGAGGTATTGTAGGTGTTAGTAAATGCAATCAGGCAAGAGAAATTAAGAGAAGCATGAGCACAGGAAAAGGAGATGAGGTTATCTCTATTGGCATATGCTGTGATAGCATACTTGATAAAAAAACCAAGAGAATCAGTGACAGTAAAAGTATTGGGGTAACAGGAGATAAAATTAGTATATAAAACCCAATAGCCTTCATGTAGCAAACTATAAATCTTAGGCGATATAAAGAGAAGATTTCAAAGGGGGGAAAAAGATAAACTACCTAGGAACATAAATAAGAAAAGCACAAAATTTAGAAAGAACTCATATACCTGAATATCACAGTAATAGATTGGAATAAATAGACATTCATGTTCTTAGGTAGGATAATTCAACACCATAAGGATTTGGTTCTCCTCAAGTTAGTGTATAAATCAAATATAATCCCAATAAAAATTCCTAGAAAAATAAACAATCAAGGATAGGAGAATTCTGAAAAAGTAGGAAAAAAAAACATAAGGAGCATGTCTGCCAGATATTACATCATATATATAAAATCTCTATTAAAACAGTGCACATTTGGAACACCAACACATAGACCAATGGAATAGAATGGAAACCCAGAAATAGATCCTAAAATATAAAATAAAATGTGGTATGTGATAAAGTTGGCTTCTAAAATAAGTGTTGGGGAAGGGACAAAAGGTAGACTTTAAAAAAATTTGTTGAAATAACTAGATAGCCATTTAGAAAAATACAAGTGGGTTAGAAATCTATATTTAAAATAAATGAAACCACAGATTTACTAGTGTAAACCAAGGATGAGTTCCTTTATAATCTTGGAACATGAAAATATTCAAAATTTAGAATCAGTAACAGATCCAGATTGATGAATTCAAATACACTTTTTAAAAAGTCTGTGTGTGTGAGGCGTAAGAGAAGCTCCATAATCAAAATTAAAATGATTAACTAGAAGAAAATATTTACAGCTTTTTTCGTAAACAAAGGGATAATATCCAAATAAATAGCTCTTAAAAACTGAGATCATAAATTAATAGACAAAAGGGAGATATATATAAGGATCAATTCAAAGAAAAGAAAGGCAAATGACCCATAAAAACATGAAAACATGCTCAACATCACTTACATGAAGAGAAATGTAAATCAAAATCACACTGAAATGCCACTTCTTACTAGCAGATTGGCAAATATCCAAGTTTGACCACACACTCAGTTGGCAAAGCTTTGGAGAACAATCACTCTCATGTATTGCTGATAAGCATGAAAAATTACACAAATCACTAGAGGACTATTTGGCACTATCAAAAAAATAACATGCATTTTCCCTTTGACCCAGAAATTCCAGGGATTGGAATCCACACTTAATGTAAATCTCCAGAAACATGAAGCAAAATACACACAAAGCTTCTAATGGAGGATTTTTTATGAGAGCAAAAGATTAGACACCAAATTAATGCCATCAAAAGGGGCCGTGGTACACCCTCAGGTTGATGAGCCTATTTATATAAATTCAAGGAGGTTTTTTATTTGTGGGGTTTTCTGTGTGTGATCAAGAAATACTTCTGTCTACATCATGGTGCATCATAATGCTTTTGCTTCCTCCTCTGGAAAACTAATTTATAATTGTTATATTGGGTTTTTGTGCTTTATCTTTTTATGTTATCTTACTTAGTTTTTAATCACTTTTTCTCTGCATTCTGCATAAGTTTCTCAAATTTACCCTCCATACCACTGACTTGATTTTTTCTTTTTGTAATCAAATCCAATTGGGACTACCTCCAATGTGGATTTTTATTATGCCACTCTTAGGCTGCCAGCCTCCTTTCCATCTTAACTCAGTCAGTTTTATCCTTAAGGCTTCTTGCTTCTGCTTCCTATAACTCATTTCCTCTTGCATTATTTTGAGGGCAACAAGCTGCTGCTCGCTATAAAAAAAGCATATATATATTTATTTGTCCTGTGAAGATTATTTTCAAAGTTATTTTTTCCTGTGACTATTAAGTATAAATTCCTTTTTCTTTATACTGGGGTAGTAATTCTTAGACGTATTTTTCTTTGTCTCCACTGGGCAGAATGTTTGCCCTCAGGGTAGATGCCATGTCTTGCAGCTCCTGTCATGATTGACTTGAGTTGTAGGTGGTTTATCCTCCTATCTCAGCCTGAGGCACCACCCTAAGCTTGATTTGCAATTCGTAAAGTAGTTCTGTAAACTGAGCTTCCATCATCTGCTGCTTCAATGCTAAGCTTCTCCTGTTCCAATATTCACTTACTGTTGTAATTCTTTGAGCATAAAATGCTCTGTCCTTACTTCTTCCCCAGTACTGTTCCTTGCTTTTTTCAATCCTATACTTCTGAATATAATGTTTGAATCAACATAGTTCTGCTTAGGTCTAAGAGGGAGAGAAGCCAATACTTGTTGGAGATAGGGCTGTTCACTGTGTTCTGAATTTTTGTGCATATCCTGTCTTATTTGGGAGATTTATTTTGGTCCAGAATGTGGATTGTTTTATATATAGTACAAGAATGTGTCATGATTTATTGAGCAAAAACCTTACCCAGATTTAGGCCCGTAGCCTTTTCTTTGGTTCACTTTGGGTTATTGTTGAATCTTCATGAGTATTTTAATTGGTGAGTTATAGGAACAATATTACATGTACCTTATCCACCACCTTTTTAACCCTGAAAGTCTCAAAATGTTTTCTAAAATTTTCTTCTCTTTCCAATGGTAAAAATGTTCAGAGATACTTTCTTCTAGATTCTAGAGAATAATTTCTTCATTAGGTCGTCTGAAATAATTTCGTGTACAGTAGTCTTATATTTGTGTCCCTTTCTTTCTTCCTTCCTTCCTTCCATTTGTTCTTCTTTTCCTCATTTTAAGTGAAAAGAGATCAATACAAACATTGTGTTTAAAAAGTGTGCCTGACTTTTCCTTGACTCCATATGCTGTCTAGCTGGATACGGGTCAGATCTTCACTTGAAGATTATGTTAATATCCATAGCTCTTTGCCTGGATCTCAGAGTCTAGCAGGAATTTGTCCATTGTGACTTTACTACACTTGAAACTGACTGCCCTCAGTACCTGTTTTTATGACTCCCACATGCAGGATAAGAAATCATTTCGATCTCCAGCTTACACTCATTAGTGCTCAAGTATCATGTAAAGGGCACAGCCACTTCTTATTTCAATCTAACTTTCCTAATTTACATATATTTGTGTATACATACATATACACACAAACATATTCCAAAATATAATGACAAAGTTTACATTTGAGGTCGTTGCATTATATCAAACTCATAGCAATAGTAATACATTTAAAAAATACAATTAAAAAGTCATTGCCATTTTCAAAAATAAAACAAGAATTGCTGTGGATCAAAAGGCCAGAAAGGGGCCTCTCGGTGGCGCAGCTATTTAGTCTGTGCTTTGGCAGCTCAGGGTTCCCGGTTCGGATCCCAGGTGCCCGCTGACGCACTGCCTGTCAGCCATGCTGGCGGCGTCCCATATAAAGTAGAGGAAGATGGGCACGGATGTTAGCCCAGGGCCAGTCTTCCTCAGCAAAAAGAGGAGGGTTGGCAATGGATGTTAGCTCAGGGCTGGTCTTCCTCACCAAAAAAAAAAAAAAAAAAAAAGAGAGACCAAATGTGATTATTTGGCCTGAAGCTGCAAATCTGCTGAGCTTAGAGCACAGGCACAGACGGCATTGAGATATTCTATTGCTGTGTGGGAAGTGGAGACTGGATCTGTGATATTCCCAACAGCCCCTCAGGGTAGCCTAAGGGTTACCAAGAGCCAACATTAGACCTGCTTTTGGATGAGGAGGCTAAAAGCACCTGTGGAGGAAAGTGAAAACTTTTTACACAGACACAGTTGAGCACAGAGGAAACAAGAGAGGGAGCAAAAAGAACGTAAATGAGTCTGCCTAGCTTAAGACGTCACTAAATCAAAATTTGAAAACATATTAGTAAATTAAGAAAAGTTACTTTTAAAAAATCAACAGAGTGGTTATTTACTACAGAAAAAGTAAAAATAATAGAACAACCTAAAAAATTGGAAATGTGTATAGAAATCTTCAAGAGTTAATGGAAGATTGTATATATGTGTGTGTGTGTATACCTACTTTCAAGGAATTGTAAAGCAATACAAGTAGTATTAAAACTAGACTTGTTGGGAAACATGAACTTTCTCTGCAGCAATGTTCTAGCTTCCAAGATGCTGAGACACCGTTAAGGCTGCAGCAACAGCAGAGGAGTCTTCCTGATCTGGCCAGATTCTTCCTCCAAATTCCTGGGTACCCAGAAGCAGTTACACTGTCAGCAGTTGTGGTGGTTTCTTGATTCCAACATACCTCCAGAGGTAAAAGATTTTATTGAGTGGTGGGTCAGTTGAGTATTGTTCTGGAAGTTATTCCTAGACCTAGAACACATGTCTTTGACTCTTCCAACAATTTTTATAAGCACTTAATTTCCTGAATTAAATTATTTCCTACTTAACTATCTAAAAACTCTGAAGGATGGGAATATAGTTTGGCAATGTGACATGATTTGGCTTGAAAGCTGATTTCCCATTACTATTAGAAATGGATAGGTCTATGGTATATTGAAGTAAAATAAATGATTGGATTATTATCTGGAATTACCTGGAATGAGGTGTCTATTTAAGGCTAGTCTTTGGCAGACCAAGAGTTTTCTGTTACAGGCCACTAAGGGGAGATTGAAGCATAGAAGTGCTGGCTCTTAGTACAAATAAAAAGAGTAAAGAAAGTGACAATTTCGGGCCTTGGCAAGGTCAGAGACCAAGGGGTTTCTACAACAGTCCTAAAAGTCTCTCTTATTCCTTGTAATTGAAAGCCTCACTCAGCTGGAAATTAGATGCATAGCTAGAATCTGCTGTTTGCTGAATTTCAGCGTAAGCTCAATTTACAGCTTTGCCAGATCTCTTATATAAATGTCAGAACATTTATTGGGAGAGAGAGAGGGCCCCTGAGTATTAGAATAGGGATATTTAAATAGATTTAGAAATATCTAAGCCCAAACACCAAAACTAATGAGGCTCCTTGAAAACGGCAGAAGCAGCCCCTTCAGAAGCAGACAAGACTGAGAGGCTTGTCCTGCCTTCACAGGGGACCTCATGACCTTACCTGAGAAAATTACCTTTCAAAAGTAGTCCAGTTTTTTTCACACCCCCAAGCTTAGCTCCTCTCATTACTTTCAGAATCTATAGCTCAAATTTTATGAGTCATATGTATGTATACTTTATAATTTAAAATACACATGTACTGAGTACATACTTAACCATTTTATTCACAGTGACAGTGATCAGAAATGTTTGGAGATTACTGTACTAGTCAACAATACTCAAAGGAGCCCATTAACGACCATATCTTATTCAGGAAGGCCAGATATATGGAACAATGTTAGCATTAGTTAGAAAAATCATAGTAAGAATGGATAGCCGATAAAATACATGGATTCTAAACTAAAAAATCAGAAAGTCTAGAGAAGATTTGAGCAACACCATTAATGAGAGAGAAGGAGAAAGAAAGAGAAAATTCTTTACCGACCTGAGACTGTACATTATTTTTAAACCCCTAGGTAATATTTCTAAAAAATAACTACAATACATTACAAAAGAGGAATGATAATTTAAAAAATTCACAACTCATACACTCGATCTTCTTGAAGTCCAATATAATTAAATTTGAAAGTAATAACAATAATGGAATAAATAAAAGGATCTAAATGACTGGGTTTATTTTCAATAAGAATAATATAATAACAGTGTTGAATCTATGGCCAGAAACAGTGGTAATATTTACATTACATACTTATAACAAGCCTGAGAAATAGATCTTTTTAACCCCATTTGATGGATGAGAAATCTGAGGATGAAAGAGGTTGACTAACTTGCCCAAGGTCCCACAATGAACAAAAGTGGCAACAGGCAGAAACTAAATATACATCTATTGACTCCTGAATCTTTGCACCACAGAAAAATAAGTAGCCATGTTATTAGATCCAAAGTTTTAAAACTACATGTTTTTTAAATTAGTAAACTTTATTTTTTAACAGTAGTTTCAAGTTCCTAGCAAAATTGGCCAGAAAGTACGAAGAGTTCTCATAAAGCCCCTGTCCCAACAAAGCATAACCTCTCCCTCTATTGACATCCTGAATCACGACGGTATAAATGTTACAGTATATGAACCTACACTGACACAACATCGCCCAAAGTTCATAGTTTACATTAGGGTTCACTCTTGGTATTGTACATTCTGGGAGTTTTGATAACTGTATAATGACATGTGTCCATTATTTTAGTACCATAAACAATAGTTTCACTGCCCTAAAAAATCTCTGTGCCCAGGAGCAGAGGCAAACTTCTTCAACATGGTAAAGAATATCTACAAAAAACCTACAGCTAATATCATACTTAATGGTGAGAAACTCGAAACTTTCCCACTAAGATCAGTAATAAGGCAAAGATGTCCCCACTCACCACTCCTTTAAACATCCTACTGGAAGTCCTTGGTAGTGCAATTACGTAAGAAAAGGAAAAAGATTTACAGATTGGGGAAGAAGAAATAAAACTACAGATGATATGATTATGTAGAAAATCTGAAAGAATCAACAAAAAAATTTCTGGAACTAATAAGCAATTGCAGCAAGGCTGCAGGATATAAGGTTAATATACAAAAGTGAATCGCTTTCCTATATAGTGGTGATGAACAAGTGGAATTTGAAATTAAAAGTGCATTACTATTTATATTAGCACCCCACAAAATGAAACACTTATGTATAAAGGTAACAAAATATGTACAAGATCTATATGAGGAAAACCAGAAAAAATCTGATGAACTAAATCAAAGAACTAAATAAAAGGAGAGTTATTCCATGTTCATGGATAAGAAGACTCAATATTGTCAAGATATTAGTTCTTCCCAACTTGATCTACAGATTCACTGCAATCCCAATCAAAATCTCAAGTTACTTTGTGGATATTGATGAAAAGGTTCTAAATTTTATATGGAGAGGCAAAAGACACCAAATAGCCAATATGATATTGTATTATTGAGCCTAGTGTTGAAGTTCTCTATTGAATATTTCGGTTCCATTGTTGTATTCTTCAGCTCTAGGATTTTTGTTTGGTTCTTTTTTAATAGTTTCTATATTTTTTAATTAAACTTCTCATTTTGTTCATGAATTGTTTTCCTGATTTTTAGTTGTCTATCTGTGTTCTCTTGCATCTCACTGAGCTTCTTTAAGATGATCATTTTGATTTCTTTGTCAGGCTATTCATAGATCTCCATTTCTTTGGAGTCAGTTACTGGAGCTCTATTAGTTTCTTTTGGTGGTGTCAAGTTGGCCTGATTTCTCATGATCGTTGTAGTCTTGCATTGATTTCTGTGCTTTTGAAGGAGCAAACCCTTCTTAAAGTCTTTACAGAATGGTTTGACAGGTAAAGACCTTCTCCCATTAGGTCCCTAGGCTCATGGGCTTGTCTCTGTGATCCTAGTCAAGAGGCATGGGAGGCTGGTCACATGGCTGCTGTTCAGCCCACAGTGGGTTCTGTCATTGTTGGGCCTGTTACCAGGGGCTTGGCTAGGCATGGATCCTGTCTGATCTCTGGAAAAATGAGACTGCCTCCAGGACCTCGGTCAGTAGGGCTGGTGCTGGGACAAGAGTCCACTTCAGGATCTGCAGTTGGATCTGCAGATGGCCAGCCTTTTTCCAGGTGCATGGATAGGTGTGGCTCCTGCCAGCTCCCTGGATGGTTTGCTGGACAGTCAAGATTGCCTCAGGAATGTGGCTCAGTGGGGCTGGAACCAAATCGTAGGGCTTCTTCAGGGCCCACAGCTGGGACTGAGGTTTGCAGGCCTGCCTCTGGGGGCACAGACAGATATGTCTTCCTTGATTCCCTTGGTAGGCAGCACTGCTTTCGGACTGCAGCTGAGAGGGGGAGCTGGTTCACACAGGCTGCTACAAGGTACACTGACAGGGTTGAGGTTGGTTGACTTGTTACCCAAGGCATAGGGGAGAAGAGCTCCTCCCAGGTCCTTTGGAAGATGGTGCTGGTGGCAGGACCAAGACCAAACAGGGCTGTAGCTGAGTCCTGTAGGGGATGGGGCTGTTTCCAGGTTTGTAGCCAAGACCACAATCTGCAAGCCTGCCACCTGGGCACAGGCCTGCCTTTCCAAAACAACCCTTCTCTATCTTGAGCTCCACTAGAATTTTGTAAGCTCCTATCTGGATCCCAAAGCTCCCACAAAGGCAATTTTGTCTGTGGATGGCTGCTAAATTATTGTTGCTTTTGGAGGATATGAGTGGGGAGTCTCCTGTTTAGCCATCTTGCTGACATTTCATTCCACAAATTTTGATAAGTTGTGTTTTTATTTTCATTTAGTTCAAAATATGCTAAAATTTCTCAAGATTTTTTTTGATCTCTGTGTTATTTAGAAGTGCATTGTTTAATCTCCCGGTATTTTGGGATTTTTCAGCTATCTTTCTGTTATTGATTTCAAATTTAATTTCATTGTGATCTGAAAGCAGACATGATATGATTTCTAGTCTTTCAAATTTGTTAGGACTCGTTTTATGGCTCAGAATGCAGTCTATCTTGGTTAATATTCCATGTATGCTGGAGAACATATATTCTGCTGTTTTTGGATGAAATAGTATATAGATGTCAATTCTATCCAGTTGATTGGTGTTATTCAGTTCAACTATGTATTTACTGATTTTCAGCCCCTGGATCTGCACATTCCTGACAAAGGGATGGTCAAGTATCCAACTATACTAGTGTGGATTCATCTATTTCTCCTTGCAGTTCTGTCAGTTTTTGTCTCATATAATTTGATTCTCTGTTGTTATGTGCATGCACATTAAGGATTATTACATCTCCTTGGAACATTGACCTTTTTATTATTATGTAATGGGCACCTTTATCTCTGGTAACTTACCTTACTCTGTGGTTGACTGTCTTAAAATACTATAGTTACTCCCACTTTTTTTTTTGGTGTTAGCAGGGTATATCTTTCTCCGTTTCTTTACTTTCTCCGTTTCTTTACTTTACTTTCTTTACTTTTCTTTACTTTTATAGGTGTCTTTATTTATTTGTATGTGTCTTAAAGTAGGTTTCTTGTAGATGACTTATATTTAGTAAAATATTCCTAATTCCTCCTTCCCGTTCCTTGTATCATTGCTGTCATTCATTTCCCTTATATATAGCATACCTAAGCATCTATGTATGTAAGCATACATAATTGAATACTTTGCTATCATTATTATTTTGAACAAATTTCTATCTTTAGATCAATTAAAAACAAGAAAAGTTTTTATTTTACCTTCACTTATTCCTTTTTTGATCTCTTCCTTACCTCATGTGGATACGAGTTTCTGACCTATATTATTTGCCTTTTCTCTAAAGAAATAACATTTCTTGCAAGACAGGTCTACTGGCAACAGATTCCCTCAATTTTTGTTTATTTGAGAAAGTCTTTATTTTTCCTTCACTTTTGTAGGAAATTTTGCAGAGTACAGAATTCTAGCTTGTTAATTTTTCTCTCAATACTATAAATATTTCACTTGATTCTCTTCTTGCTTGCGTGGTTTCTGAGTATAAGTAGGATGCAATTCTTATTTTTGCTTCTCAATAGGCAAGGTATTCTCCCCCTGCTCTGGCTTCTTTCAGGATTTTTTCTTTATCTTGATGTTCTGAGTTTGAAAATGATAAGACGAGATGTAATTTGGGGGACATTTATCCTGCTTGGTGTTCTCTGAGTTTCCTGGATGTGTGGTTTGGTGCCTGACATTAATTTCAAAAAATCCTTGGTTGTTATTGCTTCAAATATTGCTTCTCTTCCTTTCTCTCTTCTTCTTGTATTGGCAGTGTATATATGTAATACCTTTTGTAGTTGTATCACAATTCTTGGATATGTGTTCTGTTTTTTTGTCTTGTTTCTCCTTGCTTTTCAGTCTTGGAAGTTTATATTGAGAAATTCTCAAGGTCAGAGGTTCTTTCTCAGCCATGTCCAGTCTAATGAGCCTATCAAAGGCATTCGTCATTTCTGTTATGTTGATTTTGATTTCTAGCATTTCCTTTTGCTTCTTTCTTATAATTTCTATCTCTCTGCCTACATTGACCTTCTGTTCTTACATGCTGTCTGTCTACTTTATCCATTCAAGTCCTTAGCATATTAATCATAGTTGTTTGAAATTCCCAGTCTGATAATTCCAACATCCTTATCATGTCTGTTTCTGGTCAGTCTCTTCAAATGGTGTTGTATGCCTTTTAGTGTGCCTTGTAATTTTTTGTTGAAATTTAGACATGATGTACTTGGTGAAAAGAACTCAGGTAAACAGGGCCTTTAGTGCTGTGGTGGTAAGGTTTGGGGGAAAGGACATAGTCTATAGTCCTCTAATTAGGTCTCCGTTTTAGTGAGCCTTTGTCCCCAGCCTGTGAACTTCACCAGTCTTCCCGTTTCCCCTCACCCTTTAGGTGGGACAGGCTGGCTAGAGGTGGCTGGAGTTGGGTATTTTTCTTACCCCATGTGGAAAGCCAGAGCTGGCTAGAGTTGGATATTTTCCTTCCTCCATGTAGGTTAAACTCTGATAAAATCCCAGCAAGTTAGACTCTGATAAAATAGGTTCTCCCAAGGGCAAGCCTGATTAAGAAGAACAGGATGCTCTGACATATTTCAAAATGGTTACTTTTCCCCTCCTCCTGCTGCAAGTATGAAAGAATTTTTCTGATATTCACAATAAGAATCTGATAAAGCTCCTAGAGATAAAATTCACAAAAGCATGGAGGCCTCTCTATGACTAGTCCCCCTGGAATTTTTAACTCTGGCTTTTTCACATCGAGCCTCCATCAATTTGTCAATTACAGTTTAGGCTTTCCTATCCTGGTACTGGTTCCTGCAGAGGTTTCTGTTCTAGAGTTTCTGCCCCAGTAAGTTTTGATTCTCTGTATCCTGTCTGTCTCTCCAATTTTTGGAGGGAGCAGTTTGCCCTGTGACCTCACTTTTCTGATGGATCTAAGGAGATTTGTTGATTTTTTTCAGTTTGTTTAGCTTTTTACTTGTCCTTAGGATAGAGTGTCAACTTCTAAATACTTTACATGATGGACTGGAAACTGGAAGTCTCAAAACTACATTTTTTTTTCTGATACTCACTAAACCCTCAACAAATGGTAGCTTTTATTATCTAAAACAAGAATCCTTCAAAAGTTGTAAATGTCCAGTACATTTTACTTTTTAAATTGATGTCATAATAGTTTATAACACTGTGAAATTTCAGTTGTACATTATTATTTGTCAGTCACCATATATATGTGCCCCTTTACCCCTTATGCCCACCCCCCAACCCCCTTCCCCTCTGGTAACCACTAATCTGTTCTCTTTGTCCATGTATTTGTTTATCTTCCACATATGAGTGAAATGATACAGTGTTTGTCTTTCTCTTTCTGGCTTATCTCACTCAACATACTACCCTCAAGTTCCATCCATGTTGTTGCAAATGCAACAATTTTGTCTTTTCATGGCTGAGCAGTATTCCATCGTGTATACACACTACATCTTCTTTATCCATTCATCAGTCACTGGGCACTTGAGTTGCCTACACGTCTTGGCCTTTGTGTATAATGCTGCAATGAACACCGGGCTGCATAAGTCTCTTTGAATTGTTGATTTTGAGTTCTTTGGATAAATACCCAGTAGTGGGATAGCTGGGTCATATGGTTTTTTGATTTTTAATTATTTGAGAAATCTCCATACTGTTTTCCATAGTAGCCGTACAAGTTTGCATTCCCACCAGAAGTGTATGATGACTCCCTTTTCTCTACATCCTCTCCAACATTTGCTGTTTTTAGTCTTGGTAATTATAGCCATTCTAACAGGTATAAGGTCATATATCACTGTAGTTCAAAACTACATTTTGTGTGTGTGTGTGTAAGGAAGACTAGCCCTGAGCTAACATCCGTTGCCAATCCTCCTCTTTTTTTTTTTTTTGCCGAGGAAGACTGGCCCAGGGCTAACATCCATGCCCATCTTCCTCTACTTTATATGGGATGCCTCCACAGCATGGCTTGACAAGTGGTGCGTCTGTCCAAGCCGGGGATCTGAACCTGCGAACCCCAGGCTGCCGAAGCAGAGCACGTGAACTTAACCACTATACCACCGGGCCAACCCCAAACTACATTTTTTAATGAAACAAAAAATAGAACAAATTCATTAATTAATCAAATAATGCATTAATGTACAATAAAAGACCTGAAATTTTCTGTCCTTACAAGGACAGAATTACAAGGTGAATTTAAGAAATAAATTTGCACTTTCCCCAATGTGTATTCCAAGTAGATTTTCTTAACTGAATTGTGACTAATTTCATTCTCCACCTAGACAAAACGTGTAAGTCGTTTTGTGTTAGCCATTCCGATTGGAATCCTAAAAGCTCTTGACCAAAGTTCCTAGGGTATCTTCAGCCACCTTATTATGCACAATGCTCAACTTCCAGTTTTATTCGTCATTTGTTTGTCTGAACAAATCTTGGATTTTTAAGAGCATACGACAGACTTTCAAATTGCTCCTTCTGTATACCCTCATGTTGATCAACCGGTAATAAGTACAATGATCAAGAAGAGGATGCTAGAGTTGAAGTAAATAAGATTTAAATATAGTTAGAAACAGCTGATAATCACCTCATTAATTTTCACTGCAGGCAAACCATTTTTGCCTCATTATTTTATGTACAGATTAAGCAGTACTGGCTCAGTCTGCTCACTGATTGTCAGAATCACCTCAGAGTAAATAGAAGACACTATTTACCTTTCATTTTGAATAAGTTGTCAATACTAATCTTGCCATTCAACTATCTTAAATCCTGGTTGCTGAAGGTTTTTGGCTTTTTTATTTCTGCCCAAGCTTTCAAAGGTATTATTTCTTTATTTAGAACACTACTTGGGGGACAGAAAGTAATAATAACATTTAGTTTAAGTTACTGTACTTATTTTATCTGTGTTCTTTTATTGCTCCAACTTTTCATGTTGCTTGTCTGAAAAAAGAAACTTTGTTTCGCTATCATTAATATTCAGTGCATTGATTTCCATTTCAACAAGCATTTCTCCTACATCGTGATATATTTTCAAGAAACTTTCAGTGATTCTGACTTGTATCTGAATCAATCAAATTAATGAAATTGAATGTTACAGAAGTCAAAGTTACTGAGTTCTTCTCTCCTTTTTTCATCTGCAGCTGAAATTTACTGCAAAGATAACTATCCGCATTTCCAAATCTTGTGAAATTTTAACTTGTGTGTAAAGGCTAGAATTATACTGCTGCTTTCCCAAATGCAATCCATTTATCTTTGTTGTTCAATGTCTTACCATTTAAAGATGGCTCTTGGCATCAGTAATACGATTTTCAGGACACCTGTTAATGTTCATTTGTAAGAAATACAGATCACAGAAGCTTACCTATTAGCAGAAGCTTAGACTATTGATACTTTTTTTTTTTTTTTTTGAGATTCAACTCTAATAGTCCAGGCAGAGTACAGGACAAACTCTTCAGTCTTAAACTTGTAAACTTTACTTACACTTATCACTCATGAGATGAAAGCACAATTAAGCAGGAAACATATTTCTTCACGTTAAAATATTTGTAAAATCAAATTTATGTGTTGTTAGTTTTATATATAAGCACAATGTGAAAATCATTTCATTTTTGTTTCCTTTCTTATCATTGTAAAAAATAGTCCCTACTGATACAGTCCCAACCATATTTGGTCTTCAAATTAGACATAAAATCTTGACTTCTATGATTCTATTTTTGTCATGCATTCGTATCATTCAAAAATTTGATTAAAAGTAGCATGACAATTTATTTATACTTCATCTTTTTCTAAAAAATATGGTCTTTGTCATCGTTCTGTTTGGATTTCTGTAACTAATAAAAAAGTAAATCAAACAATCTACTGATTAAAAGTGAGTATTTACAAAGAGTGTACAAAGTTTTACATTTCCCCTTGTTTAGGAAATAAGTCCCCTCCCCTTTTTATGGAAAAAAATTTCAAGTTTAATTCCTCTAAACTTTTGAGTGATTATATAATAGAGATGATGCAGAAGTATCTTTGGTAGATCCAGCTGGCTACTAGCTATAAGGGTCGGATTCTCATAGGAAAAGGTAGGACAAAGGAGAGAAAGTGATGTCTGTAGGGAGGAGGCACATGTACAAGAACAACCTTTCATATCTCAGGCTAGTTTTCTGTATGATTCTTAATTTGTGGTGATACCAAATGAAGAAATAGTATGTTCTACAGAGATGTAGAATTGCTACTTCTTAATCCATCTCCCTCTACAACTATAATTAGTGAAAGCTTATATGGAGATTTATTCCCAAACTTACTCTGTAACAAACGTTTTGGTTTGTTTCCCCCAAAATACTGAGAAAATATTTCATGAACTCATTTAGTAGGTTTTATTTATCTACCTAGTCCTTCAGATTTTCAATTTCATTCTGAAAATGATGTGTTCAAATGAGTCATCACTAACTGGAAGAACTTAATTTAAGGAGACTGGCCTCTTCTTTGATTTTGTAGGTTTTAAGTCCAGATAACACCATGTAGCTTCAAGAAAATTTAAGTACACCTGCAGCAGTGTTTATGATGCATTAAGACAAAGCTTTCGAATGTTGCTTTACCTGGATGAGGAATTTTCTTGTGAACAAGTTTTCTAAAGACAAATATTAACTATTTGTTTATTGGTTTCTTTGGAGCCTATGTTCTTTCTATTTACCTATTTTGTATGTTTAATGACTTATTGTTTTAGTTACTGTGGCTGTGTAAGAAATTATCCCAAATCTAATAGCACATCCAGATATTACGATCATGACTTCTGTGAGTCAGGAAATCAGACAGCGTATAATGCGCTTATTTCTGCTTTACAATGTCTGGGGCCTCAGCTGGAAGATTCCTAGAACGAGTGTTTAATTCATCTGAAGGTCTATTTACTCACACATCTGGTGGTTGATACTGTCTGTCAGCTAGTGCCTCTGTTAGGACAGGTACAAGATGGCTGTTTCATATCCAGGCATTCTATCCGTAAGCAAAGTAGAAATCAAAAGGAAAGGGGAGACAGGAAGGGGACATTCCTGTGTTATGGAATCAAGCAACATATCACATGGCTCCTCTAGAAGCTATCTGGAGAAACAGGTATTATTTACTGGGCACAGAGCTGCTCCAAATAAAATTGTGGTTTTATTATTAAGGCATATTAGAATGTATATTATGTGGGCAACTATCCATATCTGTCACTCTTGGTATTCTCTAGCCTGCCTTAAAATTCTCTTAAAGCTTTGAGCTTTGCTTTTCTACACAATTTTACCTGCTGCAAAGCTTCTAACTCAATTCCTGTTTTCTGGGGCTAGAGATAATTATATTCTAGTCTGAACCGTACTTGAAATGAGTTGTTTATCATTCTGTCTTCATTCATCCCATCCTTGTGATAAACTTAACTTCAAAGCTATGGTCACAGCTCTTTTTGTTTTATGGCTGCCCAATCACCAAGATGGAGACAAAAATGGAGGAAATTTAGTATCTGTATTCCCTTAATTACATCTCATAATCAAAATATTTGATTTGTTAGTTGATTAATGATGATAGGTTTATATATTACCTATAGATTTAGTCACATTTTAAAAATAGAAAGTTTTCATAAGCGTCCAGCCTAGTTCACCTCTTAACTTATTTCTAAAAGAATAAACATGCCAACTTTTCTCTTACAAATATATACTAAATTAGCAGTTAACACTAACTCAAAGCACTAAGACCCACTAATTGAATGGGAAAGTGATCTGATGGGCACAACTAGTTCTATTTTACCAATTCACTTCCTGTAAACATTCATCTTCTGCTTTGATTTTAAGTTTAATTGAGTTTTGCTCTCAATTTCCTTAGAAGAAAATATATAACCAGAAGTAGTGTATTGGTTTTAAAATTTCTAATACTGTATATAGAGAGTATTACAATGAAGAGACTAAAACCCAGGTGAGTAAATCACTCTTCAGCTTTTGAAGACTTTAATACCAAAGTCATTTATTTTCTGTAGAATATACACTGTCAACATTCTTTTAAATATTCTGAATTGATTTCTTTCTCTTTTTCTTGTGTATGGGTGAACAAGATAGCTAACCGAAATCGTGGTCTGGAGCCAAACCAAAGTTATATGGCAGAGACCGTATCTATGAATTTAGGGTTTTATTACCTAAAAAATAACAAAGGCTTACCAGGTGACCACAATATGTCAGGGGCTGAGCTAGACCCTTGAGAGAGAGAAACAAATTAGTCCCTGTCTTCAAGGTTAATGAAAAACAGAGAAGAACATAGAGAATTATGATGCATATAATAAGTATTATTTAGATAAACACAGTTTGTTATGGAAACCCTGTGATTTTGCCAGTTAAACACATTGGAACAAATTGAAATTTGACTGTTACAAGATAAACAGCAGGAGTCAAATCTTTGTGTATGTAAAGCAAATGACATTATAGTAAATGCATTTTTATTCCTTCTTTTTTAGATAGTATTTTTGCAACAAAGCTAGGACTTAGTGGAGGAAACAGGACCTTCATAAATTAGAATTTAGTTAAAGTGGATGGCTAGACTGAAGAACAGAGAAGGAAGTTAGAATAACAAATGAGGAAATGTGCAGTTGATGTGAGTTTGAAATAAAGATGTAGCTTCTATATTTGACCATAGAGTATAAGAAAACAAGTTAAAACAGCCATTTTCCACATCATTCCATAACCTTAGGTACTTTAATGCTAAAACTCCTCTTAAAAGTATGACTTTTTCATTATTTCAAATCTGGAGCTTTATTTTTCATTTGATCTGCCTCCTTAAATTTCCAAATCACATCAATGCCTTTCTTCTCCGCTCCCCCTTTTTAAATTTGGAACCCAAGTATTTTGCCTTACGTAGGAAAGAGAACTATATAATGTACTATTAAAAACCCTTACTACATCCACCTGAGGACCCATAAGAAGTCTAGAAGAATGTGCTAAAGACTAATCACTTCTTATTCAAGCCATATATTCCAACCTGCAGAGTCCTCGTGGAGTTAGGGTTTCAGAGCATTTCTTTAATTCCACTCGACTCAACCAAACTTCTTCACTGCTTAGTTCTTTTCATTTCTTCTTTTTTAAAGCCTAAAGTCACTTAGACTTAACTGTCACTACTTTTCTCCTTTTTCTTACCTTCTCCTATATCCACTTAATCTTCATAATCTCTTTGGTTATCTCCCTAAGGTGCCCACGTTTTCTCCGAACCGTTATTCATTACCAATTATCCAGATCACTTCATCTCTTCTCTTCAGGAATTCAGGGGTTAGGGTGGGAAGTAGAGTGTGGAAAAGTCAGATCCTGCAGGCAGAGCATCCTGAAGAGAATCATGGCCTTCACATTACAAAGATGGAGTAATTGAATCTCTCTCTCTCATCTCTCCTCTCTTGGTCTCTTTTATAGCCAAGTAATCCTCTATGAGATCACTCAGTCCTACTTGGAATTTGTCCCAGCCGATAAAGACTAGGGAGAAATACTGGTCACAAAACTATCAACTTTATTTACCCGCTTTTCTCTTTAATTTTGATTTGGCTTTGATTAAAATATTTTCAACAAATTGTTGTTACTGAGCCTTTAACATTGACTTTATTTACATTAAATAAAACCTTCCCCACCCAAATATTTAACTCTATACTTTCAACTCTGCATGTTCCTAGAATGGAAATTTTATAGACTTACTGAACACTAACGAGTGTCATATTTGAAGAGTTAACCTCAGTTCTAAAATAGATTTTATCCTGGTGTAATATCCCTGTCTGATTCTTTCCATCTGAAAATGTTAACTTTTCTTGCTTGATTTAAAGGCTTGTATACATTCTTTCTTGCTCTCTGTGAGGAACTGTTTTGTTAATCTTTCTCTATGGCAAATGGCCCCTCCTTCTGACAGATTGTCCTTTTCCATTGTCCTTCTTAGTCACATCTCCAAGTTCCCACTTGGAGATCAAGAACATGTCCTTTGTGGGGCTGAGCAGCTTTCTCAAACTCTTCCTACCCTTAGCAATTTGGGGAACCAAGGTGTGTTTTAAGCCTAGGCAGTCATAACCCAGTCTCATGGTTTCTTTGGGAATTCATCTTCCTCATAAACTTAGCAGTCTTCTTAATGAATGAATATCAGCCCTTAAAAGGATATTTCCTCTGAGTTATTGTATCCAATAAAAAGAACGACTATTTGCCACATCTGTAATATGATTGTTGCCCTGAGTCTTCTTAATTTTTGAAAAATTTTGACAGTTAGTATGAAGGCCACATCTTTAGTTCCCTCTTTGCTGCAAAGCTGAGTTTTAATTATCTTTGTCACTTAAAATATTTTCTCAATTTTATCTCCTAGTGTTTGTGATCTTAGAGCAGTTGATTTGTCCCATATTTAAAATTCCAAAACTTCTTGAATCTCTTCATTTTCTTTCATTTTAAGAATCAAATTAGCCAATACTTATCTGAGCTTGCCGAATTTTTAATAATACTCTGTCAAAAGTAGATAGCAGCAATTAACTCAGAAGAGTAACTTTAGTTTTGCAAACTCTTTTCCTAGGACTACAAATTCATTAAGTTCACGATCTAGCTTCCATATCATGCTTTGTCACTGCAAGCAGTAAAAAGATCACCATCTTTCTGATTATAATAGTCAGTCTTCCTCACCTTATCAGTACTAACCAAGGTCACATATTTTAGTTATTTGTTTCAGAAGCTTCCAACTTCTGGGATTAGTTTCTGTGTTAGGATAAGCTGATATATGTTCTAATAACAAACCACCTTAAAATTTCAGTGGCTTAAGACGACAAAAATTTATGTCTTGTTTCTTGCAGAATCCACTGCAAGCTTGGGTGAGTTTCCAAGGAAACTGTCTTACAAGAAACAACTAAGTGATCTAGGATGACCAGAGTCCCCACCATTCTGTAGTTCAGCCATCTAGAACATGTAGCCTCAGAGGTTGTCATGAGAAGGAAAGAGAGAGCTGAAGGATCTCATACAGCAATGGAATGCTTCTACTCAGATGATGCACACAACTCTTCCTCTCACAGTCCAATGGCCAGAGCTGATCACT
Organism: Tapirus indicus; assembly: GCA_031878705.1. Lineage (NCBI taxonomy): Eukaryota > Metazoa > Chordata > Mammalia > Perissodactyla > Tapiridae > Tapirus > Tapirus indicus. The sequence goes on from CM062925.1 coordinate 17,307,668, forward strand.
TGTCACATGGCTCTGGTTATCTGTAAAGGGACAAGCAAATGTAATCCTCTTGTGCTCCCAGAAGGAGAGAAGAGTCTGATGTGAACAGGCACTAGAAATCTATACCACATTCTCTTGTCCTGCCTTTGCAGATTTCTGCCTCTTACCTTATGAAAATAAAATCCGTGTCCTTCTTAGAAAGCAGGGGCAGAGGTATCACTGTATGTTCTTCTCATATGAATAAAATTAAAATCTAATACCTTTAACTTATATTCATGACTATTGACTATAGAGATTTAGATTATTTGTTTATTCCAGATGTTGCTATCAGACAGCCTATTAAGGTCTACATAAAAAAGACTTGAAACTTTGTGCCTAATGGCTCCAAACTCTACTGAAGTTGAATTTCTTTATAAATTTATTTTTTTCTGTGTTGCTATTCTTCTTCTGCACTCTGTTGAACATTACGGGGAATATTTTCTCTTCCCATAGTTGACAAACACACAGACTCATTTCTCTCTCTCTCACTCTAGGCACCTATACAAATGGCAGAATTTACTGAGAGTTTGGGGACAAAGTGGATTGATATTGCAACAAAACAAACCTCAATTTTAATATTAGTCATCTCTATTTAAAAAAATGCTTTTTTTTTTTTTTAAAACAATAGTCCTTTGTTCTGCTCCCTTTACTGCAATCTATCCACTTACTTACCATCACTCTATTAGCTCTCTTCTCACTGCTACCCTTCTCTCTCAGGAGCAAGATTATCCCTATGTCTTTCATTTCTTGTCCGAGTCAGTTAGCCTCTGCAGCAGCTAACTCCAGATTTAGGACCATATTATTCCCCGTTCTCTGGGAGTGAGAGTAGAGTTCCATAGTTTTATTTATACCAGGATAAAGACAAATTTCTTTTGGAGTTGACTTTCAGCCCTCAGCAACTTGATTACTGCCTTCCACTTAGGTACTCAGGAAACCATCACATTCACCTGGCTTCCAGAAGTAACAAAGAGCCTTTCTATTAAAGGATCAGATTAAAAGCTTGTAGGAGAAGGAGTCAGATTTGCCTGAATCATTTTTAAAAATTCTGTTACAAAAATTTAGATATATTTATTAATAAATATCTGGTATCTTATTAATAAATACCCAAGAATGATAAATAAATTTCCAAAAGTCTGAACTCATGTAATAGAAAGAGTTTTCAGAGCTTATAAATGCCCAATTTATTATATCTGAATGGTCCAAATGAGGACTTTCAGTCTCAAAGGCAAAATCTATTTCCTAATTGCAAAGGAAGAAATGTTTAACAGAATAATTTTACAATTTTTAATAGGTATTTATTTTGAAAAATAAGACCACCTTACTTTCAAGATCATCTTCTATTTGAGCCAATGTGACACACCTTAAAATATATTCAATTCAGAATTCTAAAGAAGCAGTATACTCCTTTTATGTGACTTCTTAATGGCAAAAAATTAAGATTGCATGATGTATAAAAGGAAGCAAACTTTAATAAAATGCATCTCAGGGTTCATTGCTAATCAACCTTTACTGCCTATTATTCACCTTATTAAAAATGGAAAAGTCAAGCTTGACAGGCATGTCAAGATGAATTCCTCAAAAAGAGACATGTCGACGTTCGAATAGAAAATATCATGGAAATGCTAAATTACAAAAAGTGCATCTTTATTCTTTCCTTTACACAGAGATTTTAGGCAATGAAAGATAATGAGCAATTTCCCAGAACTTTGAGCAGCGATCCAGTGATGAGTTATCAGGGCTGTTTGCCCGTGCTCAACAATCTGCTTGCTGGATTGGGATGAGCTGATAGGGACAGGGTTAATGATGAGATTATTAAAACTTTGAAAACTATGCAATAAGCAATGAATATATAACATTTAAAAATCTTTTTTTATCTTATCTGGAATTTTTCTGTCTTTTCTCTTTTTTCAACAATGTGTTTTCTTTGTTCCATGATGTCATTACACATTTCAGACCATAGGTTGTCTCTTTTGTTTCTTTAAATAAAAACTAGAATTACACTGTTTGCTTATAAGCACTTAATAAGCATTTGATTTAGATAGCAATTTATAACATGATTACAGGCAGATGTAGTCCCTATTTAGGGAATTTAGAGGGGTAGATTAGGAATGAAAAATAGAAAAGTATGCAAAAATTCTCCATTAAAGGATTATATTTTTTGTTACTATTCAAAATAGGGCAAGAATGATGAATGTATGCTACCATGTGAAATGTTAAATTTAATAAAGTTACTTCCTAATGGTCTTTTCTCTAAGAAGCCTCCTGATTCCTTATTACCTGAAAGGTCTGACCATTGGCAAAGTGACCTGCAATAACTCTTACTGTCCAAAGATCCTGCGATGGATGTGAAATTAATCCATATATATTGTACTTCAGTTAGGTGATTAAATATAAACAAGAATTGATATCATGGTCTATGTCATGTTAGGAAATGTAACATAGAAATGACCCTCATCTTAGCCCAAAATGCTAATCTATAATTAATTTCAATTCATATTTCCTGGTAATTTTGTTAAAAGAAATAATTATATTCTTATGGGTATTTTAATATTGTAATATGCTTAAAACAGGTCATCATTAATCAAGAAACCTTAAAAAGCATGTGGGGATTGAGAATAATAAACATCACAAAATATTTTTGTATCTTTAGATTTATTCAGAATAAGTGAGTCTTAAATCGTTTTTAAATAAAAGAATTGTAATATAGTTTTTAAAAAATTCAAAGTAAAGTGCTTCAATATTAAAATGTTTTATAGGAAAACTGAGATTACAAAAGTCATGCAGATTCTTAAAACTCTTCAAACCTATAGGGGTAATGTTTCAGAAATAAAGATGGGAATAAATAATCTAGATCGCATAGATAGACAGAATGATAATTTCTCCCTCACCTCTCTCAAGACTCAAACATTGAACAATTTTTTATTACGTAACAAAAGAAAACCTTGTCAGTTATTACCCCACCAAGTGAATTATAATAAGATGTAGAATCTATAGTGAGACAACTTCCCATGATGTTCCACCTAAGAAATCATTGTAAAATTGTACTGCGACCTTGCCCTTTCAGCCAGCCAGAATTAGCCTTAGTTTCTGAGAATGAGTCTAGACTGGGCTGGTCTCACAGGGTCATCCTTGCTGGTCTGACTGCATCAAGTTGTTCCTTACCAAAAAGTTGCTTCCTGGCCAAGCATGCTCTTAGCAGATTGACCTAGCAGGGAAACTTTCTGAACTTCTGCAAAACAGGCAAAATAGTGACATATCCATGAAGCCACTCAATTTCAAGTGAAGTTGTTTTAAAGAATATTTGAATACAAAATGTTTACGTATTGTAAAAGGTCAATCCATAATTAGTTTCCAGGTAATCTGAGCTTTAGAATGAAATAATTTCCATGTCTTCAATAAAAAACTTTGTAAAGGTTAATCTTCAGATTTTTTCATTCACTACTCTAAATTTTGATAAATCAAGAACATTTAAATGGCAGTTTAAATGATAGTGTAAAAAAGTGTCTAGCTTTTTAAAAATTCCTAAAATATAGGGGGAGGAGGTGATAAATGAGAAATCTCATCAATTTTCTTGTAATAGAGCAGGTACAAAATTAAGATTTTATAAGAACATTGAAATATCTTTCCAAAGATTATTCCAAATATAAAAAGAACACTTGAGATGTCCATAGCAAATAAGATATATAATTTTTTTACATATTTGTAGCTCCCACAATTTGTATCTCTGTAATTGTTTCTAGACTTATTCATATTTTGAATACTCAGCAATGACAGAAATTATTTCAAATTTTTAAAAAAATATTCACTTTATGTTTAAAATAGAGACAAAATGCTAGCATCTTTATAAATGATTACATTGAAGAATTGATAAAATGAATTGTCATTAAGATTTTTAGATGTAAAATTTACACCTTAGTGTTAGGATGCGCTAATAAAAAATACTACATATTTCAGTACTTTAAAGGAAAATTATAGTGACATTTCAGAAAAAGGAAAGTTGAGGTACAACTTCACTATAGTTTCACTTAATAAAATGAATTTTAAGGAACATATTATCTTTAGCTATGAATCAAAGGAAAAGAAATAACCATTGTATTGAGAAATCTTGGCCTATTAAAAAAATTTGTGGCAAAAGATGAGAATGGAGCAAGGTTATTATAGTAGGCAAGAACAATGTCTCTCTCTTGTTGATGAACTTTTATAGGCATCATGGCTGGTCCTATGTTCTTGTCATTCATTTCTTCTAAAATGGCCAAGATCCTCATTTAGCAATTTCAAAGTTGGATGTTTTTTATTAATTGTGATCAAATATTGAAACACATGAATTCAGAGTACAGAGAACAAACATCTCTTTTAGATGATAGACTTAATTTTTTCAGTCACCTGAGTTACCATTTTTTAATTTTATTTTTTCCTAGCTTTATTGAGACATAATTGAATGATAAAATTGTATATATTTTAATTGTAGAATCTGATGTTTGATATACATATACATTATGAAATATTTACCCAAATTTCCCAAATTTGGGGAGAGAGATGAACATCCAGGTACATGAAACTCATAGGTTCCCATGCAGATTCAACCAAAAGAGGATTTCACTGAGACACATTATGATGGAACTGTCAAAAATCAAAGACAAAGAGAATATTTTGAAACCATCAAGAGAAATAAAGACTCTATTTAATTCAAGGGAACCCCCATAATGGGGGTGGATTTTTCAGCAGAAACCTTGCAGTCCAGAGGAGAGTAGAATGATATATTCAAAGTGCTGAAAGAAAAAAACTGCCAACCGAGAATATTTTACCTGGCAAAGCTGTCCTTCAGCAATGAAGAGGAGATGAAGACTTTCCCAGACAAATAAAAGCTGAGGTGAATCACCATTAGACCTGCCTTAAAAGAAATGCTAAAGGGAGTTCTTCAAACTGAAATAAAATGAAATGATGATAGTTAGTAACATGAAAACATACAATAATATGGAACACACTGGTAAAGGTAAGTATGTAGTCAAATCCAGAATACTCTAATAGTCTAATAGTGGTATGTCAATCACTTTAGTATAATGTTAAAAGACAAAAGCATTAAAAATAGCTATAGCTACAATAATCTGTTAATGGATACACAATATAAAAATATGTAAATTGTGACATCAAAACATAAAATGTGGGAGAGGAGAGTAAAGGGTAGAGTTTTTGTAAGAAATCAAAGTTAAGTTGTTATCAGGTTAAAATAGACCATTATAACTACAAGATGTCTTATGTCAGCCGCAAGATAACCACAAAGCAAAAAGCCTATACTAGACACACAGAAGATAAATTTTAAAATTTAATTTCAATGCCATGTTTTCTCTAATTCTGAAATTTTGATCCAGATAAAACCAGGATATTCTTGAAAATCATAGCAGAAATATGTATCTGTGTATGTGTGTGCATATCATGACTCCTACAGAAACTCATGTGAGTGAGTAAATGAATGAATGAATGAATGAACAGATAAATAAAATAAAAAACTCAGAATTTTCTTCACATGACAGTGATGTCAAAGAGGTATATCCAATCCCTCTTAAATCCAGTCATATCATATCACTATAGAAGTTTCAAATGTTTTAGTCTATTAGTTGTTTGCATCTATTTAAATAAAAGATTTAATAAAAATTTTAAAAGAGTTTTTTAACCTGAAGGAAAAATGGCACAGAATTGTAGGATAAATTCCACTGAAAAACATTTGTGATCTTTTTGCAGGATCTTTAATTGAAACCCAAGGAATTAAAGTTCAGTACTTTTCTCTGTGGCTGGAGTAGAGCCTGTTTCTAATTACTTTCTGGGCATTTATTTTGTCTTGGGATTATTGCAGAACAATGCTGGGCCTCTAGCCAGGCATTAAATGTTGGTCCGCTTTAGTCTTCGTGTACCATTGTTTTGTGGTTGTTCCAGGGACAAGTTAAAACAACTTGAAAAAACAAAAGAAAACAAAAAACCCTACAGTATCTGTGTTATTGTGAATCTCATTCAACCTGAAATTTAATTACGTTACCATGTGGGTTTGTAATGTGGATTAATAGTTTTATTGTACTCTTGTGATTAGTTTCTGTTTGTTCTAATTTCTTTTTCGGTCCTTCCTGACCTTGAGGTGAAAAAGCACAGAAGATGTATTCTTTCAATTTAATGCCAGTTTGAGGTGTTTCTCCTGCATCATCAGATCAATGAAAAGTAAATAGCCTACACTTCTTGTTTCACAGCGTAGTATTGATCTTTCTTCAGCTTTTGCTTCCCCTTTTCCCTGCGTCTTGTGTCTTTCAACCCCTGGGACTGAAGTGATTGCCATAGATTGGACAAGCTAACAAGCGCATGATAAGGAACGGGTGTTTTGTGGCATACTCACATACACACGCTTGGTATATAAAGCCTGCTTCCTCATTGAAAGAAAGATGCCATTTTGTGTGCGTGGCACAAGCCACTAAGAGAAAGAACTAGAAGGAACAAACCCGGAAGGAAGATATTTTTTGCTATCCCAAATCTTTGCAGATAGTGCTAAATTAGGTGATGAAACTCCTTTGAAAAGTAAAAGACAAGTAGCCTGCGGGAAAATGTCATGTGCTTTTAGCTTTAGCAAATGACTGGACATTGGCAGCCTGTGGGTAAGTCTCTCCTATCCTTTCACGTCTATGCTTTCTCAAGAATATTTGTTATGTTTTTTGTCTTGTTTGGTTTTGGTTTTTTACTTAAGGCTAATTGCTAATCTTAGAGTTTGAGATACAGTTATTATCATTTGGATTCCATATTCGACACCTAGAAATATACATTTCAGCCACATATTTTACTTCACAAGAGGCTTTGATCTGCTCCTTTAACAATCTGACTCATTTGTGGCTTTTGAGGCAAAAAGAAGTGTTTTTGTAAAGATGTGAACTGATCTGTTTTTAAAATGTCGAGTAATGAAAGGAAGCAGAATAACTATAAAGCTTAGAAATGCTTTACTCTCTGTAAATGTGTTTACTCTCTGCCTGTCTTTAACAGGCTCATTATAGAAATGAAAATCCTCCAAATTTTATTTTTGGGCCCTTCCATATCCATAGATTTCTCTAGCAATGAAAATTGGATAAATGAATAATTGATATTCTATCATATGCTATTGTCTCCTCACAGAATTATATTTTATGCTGTGCAGCTCACAAGTTCTCTGACATCATTTTAGGCTAGGGATCCAGTTTCTTGACTCTGAGTGCTTATTAGTCACTAATGTATATATTAATAAGAAAGTTATCCTTTAATATATTTTGTTAATGCTCTCCTTCTTGAATTTAGTTTGAGAATCTATAGTCAGGTTAGCATCTGGACTCCATGGATGAAAGGAGGGTCACATGACAGAAGAAATGAACAAAGCTTTGGCTTCTCATGGGGAAAGTTTTACCTCTGTAGATGTTAAGATGGTATGGCGATGTGTGTAGAATGTTTAACTTATTGCTAATTTTAGGGAAGAATATTCACAATGCACGGGTTCCTGATTCTGGTATACAAATCCCCGTACAGTGATGTATGAACATCATATGGACGCCATGGACGCCACTGCAATGCGGCTTATTAGCACATTGTTTTCAACATGACACTTTTATAACTTAAGCCTTTTGTTGTCTGAGTGGAATATAGTGTGGGTGGAACAAATTAAGCATAACGTTTGTGCTTTTGTATCTTAGGTTTTATGGCATTTTATACTTCTTGGAGTCGGTGATTGTTCTAACTCAAGCTATTATGTAATCCTTAGGGTAACCCTAGTGCTGATTTGAAAGCTATTAATTTTCTATTACAGTGTGCTAAAGACGTTCTATAGTGTGGCGCTCACCTGCATTATTGAGTCAATGACCAATTGCAGAGTTGCTCTGTGGTAGTTGGAGCTTAAATCAACCCTCTGGGATCTCATTTATTATTTGCAGATATTGATTTTGGAAAAAGAAAAGCTAAGATGTGTGAATATAATACTGACTTAGACCTGGCCTAGGGCTGTTAACTCTTAATGGTCTGCGTATCGTATATGTTAACAGGTAAAACTATCATATATTTTGTGGTTTTAGCCAAGATGAATTATGCCGTGTTCACAATAAATGTTAATCAGTATCTATCAATGTCTTCACATTGGGTCTGCAAATGGTCTCACTGTATGTTCATAGAATCTAAACTTAGCTCTTGTTGTGTGTGTAATTTTCTGATGTCTTATAAATGCAAATAGGAGAATATTCACTTATATGGTGAAAAGTATGCTAAAAACAAACCCTCAAGTGTGTCTGGAATATGATCTCCAATTAGTGTGTGTGCGTGTGTGTGTAAGGGGAATCTTAGTGATAATTTATTTTTCTTAAAGAAATGCTATGGTTTGGGACAGTTTCAGGGAGTTTCCTCAAGCAGCCTCAGAGACTGTAAAAAATCAAACGAGCATAAAAATTTATGGGGAAGATTTTCACCTGAAGGAACCTAAAATTCAAAATGAAGCCAGGCTTGTGTGGCAATCTAGCATGAGTGATCTCCTGACTGAGGGGACCCCAAAAGCCTAGTATGACATTGGTGCTCTGACAATGGCTGACAAGTTTGTAAAGACACACTCTGGTGAACTACACAACAATCACCCTCCTATGCACTGTGTTTATAGCTAAGGCTAACACTTCAGTATTTCCCCAAAACCTCAATTTTCCCTGTCAAATATCTTCATTATTTTTTAGGAATTGGCATTTCTAGATAGCCAAAGTCATTGGAAACATTTATAAAATTATTTTGTTTCATTTATTTAAGTTAAATGCCATTTTCAAAAATGAAATTTTATTTTTTATTGTCTGTCACTTTTATATAATAGTGGATGTGCAAGAGCAAAACCTATTAAAATTTGAAATCAACTAACTTCACAAATAATTAAAGGGTATTATGTTGTTTAAAATCCATTTACTTGTATAAATCATCTGGAAATAATTGACTACTCAATAGGAAATATTTGTTAAATAATTTCTCATGAGCCTAACATGCCTAAGGATTACTTTATGCCATGAAAAGGACATATAACTTTTGTACTGCTCCCTCTTTTGCAACACATTTCAGTTCAAAATTCACCAGTCCTGTCTCCTTCTAGGTGCAATTGCTCCCAACGAGCATATAAGATCCCTTAGTAAATTCATTTATTCATTCGTTTTTTTATTAAACAGAAATATATTGTATCTATTATATGCACAGTGTTCTACATAATAAAAATATAAGGAAAAACAAGATTCACAATAAGAATTCAACATAGATTAAAGAAAGGAATGCAAGAAGACCAAGTCTTTGATTTAAAAAAATCTCAAATATAATAGTCTAGTACAAAGCCAAGTTTGTGAAGTATAATTTATTTTATGATAGAAGCAAAGAGAATTTATTGGATTGTGAGAGTACACTAAAATATAGAGTGAAAGGAAAATGTTTTTCAGTATAAATTTGTTTAAAAATTGCCATTTGGTTAGTAATGTGTAGAAGGATGTCTAGCAGAATTACTTAATTAATGTAATTGTTTATTAAACCAAAATTTATTTAGCATCAATTATGTGATAAGGGCTAAAGAGGTAGAGAAAACAAGGGGCATTTTTCAGCCCATACAAGAAAACAGGTTAGAGAGGAAGACACACAAAGCCTAAATCTAAACTCACCCTTTGGGGCATCCATTCACTGCAGACTTTTTAATCAAATGTTAAAAGGAAAGCTTTGCATTCTTCAATATATTTTTCTAAATATCAAATCTTAATGAATTGATTTTTAGTTCAATTTTAAATGGAAGGTATTCGTATGATAATTTTGTTTACTATATTTTTGGTATCACATATGTAATATTTTGTGCATACGACTTGAAGGCTTATGTAGGTTTTTATTACAAGTATTGAACAGACTGGGGCTAGTTTAAAGATCAAGTAGAGACACAAATTAGTGACATTGAACTTGGCTTAAATCACTAAATACCTAGCAGTAAAGTTAGATACCAAACCCCAAACATATTTACAATAGACATAGCTGTTTAAATGCTGAGATGGATACTGATGAAACATCTCTTGGGGAAATTTTAAATAGGGTAGGGATCCAAAATGAAAGCTTAGAAACTCAAGATTAAATGCTCTGACTTATTAAGTACATTTTCAAGGATATGTTTGTGATCTGACTACAAATATTTTCCTGAAATGCTTAACATTCTTTTGTTTAATTGACTTTGAGTAGTTTTTTTAAACTGAAAGTATAATTGAATACCTGAGTCAATATTTTTAATGAGTACTTTTTCCAATTTATTTCAACAAATAGCAGTAACAACTAACTGACGGTGGACAGTCAACATTATAGGTGGTTTTACATGATTAACTGTAAGATTATAATTCAGGTTAATATATGGATGTCATTCTTTTCAATAAAATGGAGGCAAAATAGCCCCATCACCGTACTAATTACTATTCCTTCATGTCTTCATAATGACTATGAGGCTATCAAGTTTTTCCTCCTCTTCTTATATGACTGTTATTATTGTTGTTGCTGTTGCACATTGCAGGCCAACACACAAATAGAAGAAAATTCTAGATGTGCTATTATTTTTATTAATGTAGAAGATGCATTTTTCTAGCATAATGTTTTGTTCACATGAACACCAACTTCAAGTGTGATCTGCTCCTTTTTAGTGGCCCATGAAATAGTACCACAAATTCAGCCCCTATATGAGGAGCTTCAGGAGTGAGATTTGAGCGAGGCTGTCATGCTAAGAGTAAGGCATTACTCACAAGAGGCAGTTCTAGCCAAAGGTCATTGTTAGGCTCATATGGGTAAGCAATGAGTACACAGCTTTTTTATCACCGTCCATTCATCCAATGGAACAATTTTGTTTCTAAATTTGAGTTCAGAGATGTTATTGACCCTTGGTCAGAAAAGATGCTTATGCTGAAAATGGCTCTTCTTGTTGGTTTACTGCAATTTACCTACTCATATGTCTAGGCACCTACAGCAGCAGTCACCACTGAAATCTATGTGGCCCAGGCTTTTGGCACCTTTCGGCCTCACTTGGATTTTAGTCCTGACTTGAGATTTTTATCAGAAAATTATTTAAATTCTCCCTCTGATTGCAATATAATTTTCTCCCCCTTGACTCTCAAGTGTCAGTCCATAGCCTTTCGTCCTGTATGCTCCAAAAATCAAAACTGCATTGAAGACTGAAATTATCATAAATCCATGATTTCTAATTGGACCATCAGTGCCACTTAACCACACTTGTGTTAAACTTTTCATGACTCTCTTTCATATTTCCCAGTGACTATGTCAAACATGTTCCACACTTGCCAGATTTAAAACTTCATACTTCATCTCCTCATGCTCTGTGGTAGACTTCTAGTGCCAGTTCACATTTGGTTCATTTGATTCTTCTCTCCCACAAGGATGACTTTATTTCTTCACCTCCTTTCTGTTACTTGGGGCCAGAAGGTTCTGAGTTGAAGTGGATTCTGAGTTACTCTCAGTGGAGGACATCCAGCATTCTCCTCCTCTGCCTTTTTGACCTAGAGACCTTATGATGCAAATCATGAAGCTGCAATGTGGTGGAGTTTTGCCTGAGCTTACAGGGAAGCATGGAGGCCAGTTGTCATGGAGAGTCAGCAGATCACATTTTCATGAACAAAGGAAACTTGATAGTTTTAAGCCACTGAGATGTTGAGGATGTTTGTTCCACAGAATAGCCAAAGGTGTCCTGAGTAATGTACCTTTATATTTAGGTAATTACCTTGTTTTCCATGATCCTGAAAGAGTTAGGATAATACAATATATTCTCTTTTTACCAAAATATAACTGTATTTATACACTTCAGAATATATCTGTATCTTTCTTTGCATCAATATCAGTGGAACGATTTTGTAGTGCCAACCTTTTAACTCTAATCCTTATACAATGATCATCAGTTTCTTCTGGGACAATGTTTTATTAAGTAAACATTATAAATATTTTAGTAAAATATGATCAAATTTCCTTCATTTCATTAAAATTTTGCATTAAAATGATTACATAGCATACATAACACATATATGATATGTATTTATAGATATTTATCAAGTTATATATATCCACAAACATTCTCAAGGTCACACAGCTGGTGTCTAATGGGGCCAGAATTTGAGACCAAGTGTATTTGAGCACAGACCCATGACTTTATCCTCTCTGCTACACCACCTTCTTCTGAAATTTCTTGTTCTCTTGGCTTATACAATATTCACTTATTCTAACTATCATTTTACCTCTGTGGGTGTAATTCATTACCTATTAGCTATTATATGCTACTTACATGATGTTGACAAATAGCTTTCTTTGAATCTAAGTTTACTCAAGTATAAAATGAGCATAATAATCTGTACTTGACAGTTTTTCATAAAAACTTTGTAAAATAGTATAAATATACTGTGATGGCTTAGTTACTGATGCATATTGGTATTTGAGAAATATTAGATGTGTGCTTCTTTATGCTATTGCTTACATCATCAGTCTTTTCCTGAATTGACCTCTTCCCGTTTCTTTGGTTATGATGTTGTTACCAATTTTTAGACTTGTGTCAAATTATTTCCCTTCTCAAACGTTTGCTGTCCTCCGCTTGATTATTTATATTTTTTTGTTATATGTGTGTTATTTTTCTGCTATATACATATGCCTTCTTTCCAAATGAATTCTGAATTCCTTGAAGACAGAACCTAGTACATCCCAATTTCTTCATTCCTTGTATGCTATCTGATGCTGCTGCTGATTTTTATGAACAGGTATATCCTACTGGATCTCCTAATGGACAGATATCATTTATGTTAAATTATATTTATCAAACTCTGCACCTCTTGGTATTCTAAATATAATGTCCACCTGACTTGTCATTAGTATCAAGCCGTTACCATCGCCTGCTACTTTATTGTGGCATTTTCCTAACTCAGCTCAAAATACAACACTGGTGAGTTCCGGAAACAGATTCTGTCATGAACCTGGAAAAGTAGCTCTTGACCTTTTATTCCTCTAGTCTCTACACCAGAACCAAGTAGATTTAATGCTATTCCTTTTTTGTTCGGAATTTTCTCTCTTCTCTCCAAAGATATATTATTAGCTATCAATAATTGGATGAAAAGATACAGTTTTGTCTGTAATTATTTCTTTCATTGATGCTGTTTGGATAGTGGGAGACCAATGAAATATCAAAATATTTTTTTAAAATGTATGGTGAAGTTATAGCTGACACAAATGACAGCTTTGAGTAAGTTACGGAGTTGAGCACATAGAAGCCTAATCATGTGCATTTATTTACTTCCTGTCCTTTGGTGGGTATTAGTAGATTCTCAGAGTAGGATTTTACCTAATACATTTGTTAGCAAAATGTTTTGATTCACAGGATCATCTGTCGACACTGCCTGTGGTGCTGCTGCTATATTTCCACGTTCACTGCTTAAGTTGGTTACCATAGCCTAGTGTTTAAAGCTTTTAACTCTTGTATTCAAAGCATAATGTTTCTGAACATTTTCAGCATTTTAAATGCAAAGTGCTTCTGTAGCAAGTCATGATACAACATCTCAGGAGACGGATGAAGCTGCCACACTTTTCTTTTAAGCTGAATTAATGCTTGTGCAGACTGACATCCAGGAAGACTAAAGTGCTTCAGTCACAGAAAGTAACTACAACTCAGGAGGGGCAGTCAGTGCCTTTGACTGTTCTGCAACACTAATACATAAAAAAAGGTTTGCCAATGTCCTTGTCTCCTTTGATTCTCTATCTCTTTGCTAAAACTCCCATCCATAATCCTATGATTTAGTTGCTTTAGGCAGAAAACGTATTGGCCGACAAGATCCCAAATACAATTTCTACCATACCTTCTCCCCTGTAAATACACTAGTTGTGAAAATCTAAAAAAAAAAAAAAAAAAAAAATTGGTCAGTGAGGTCAAGAGGTTACTGCTCTACGGTGGCCTTGCTCTGGGAGGAGTGGAGTGAGGCCTGAGGGCACAGGCTCCAAAGCCAGACAGATGTGAAAATACATCTGTGCTCTACTACTTCCCAGGGACCCTGAGCAAGCGGCCTAACCACTTTGAAACTTAATTTGCCCCTCAGTAAAATGGATATAATAATAGGAGCTACCTTACAGGGATGATGCATGGGTAGATGAAATGAGATCGTGAAATAAAGGCTTGAAATGCTTAATATAGTGTTTGGCATATGGCAAGCCTTTAATTAATTTTAGCTTCATCATAATCTTATTGGTACAATCATTGGTACTCTTGATCATTCAGTGTCAGTTGGCCTCAGGAAGACTGTCTGGCACTGCCTATTACACCTTAAAATTCTGCTTTTTTAAATGCAGTGTGATGATGCCTACAGACAAGTAGATTTATTTCTGGCTGGTGAAATCTCTCCTTACAGGCCACGTCAGCCAAATTACAATCAGGACATTACTCGGTAGACTGTATTCAGAAGGACAAGAGTTTGATTGGATATGTAAGAGCCCTAGACTGCATCACCTGGAGGCACCCTGTCTTCCTAGAGGTAGGTTCGCGTCTGCTCTTAGGACACGCTCCTTCTGGATAGTTTGTGAGAGCACTGACAGAATACGTTACTGCTTCTGTAGACGTCAAATGCCTCTTTTAACTGTTACTTTCTTTTTTTATGTTAAAAACTTCAGGTTGTGGTCAAGTTTTTGAACTGATCCATTATGTTGATTTTTCAAGTTTAACTTTTAGTAGGTAACATTATTTGCATTATTTCTAAGCTGTTTGAGGAATGATGTGTTAATGTGTACCACCTCTAGAATCCCTTCTGAAAAATGGCTTGTTTAATGATGTATCCAGTTGCTTTGTTTTTCTTCCTATGAGGTACAGTAGTTGTCTTACCAAAGTGCTCACATAGTTTTATCATGTTGATATTGACTCTGATTACCTCTCCTTTGACAAATAAATTAGATTTTCTTTTTAATGGGTTCAAATTTTTGTCAACTCTGTTTCTGATTAAATGGGGGCATGAAATAGCACAGAAAAGAATAGAAAACAATTTAAAATTTGGAAATCATTCATTGAACGACATTATTCACAGAAAATTTATAACACATACAGAGATACTGGTCAGAATTATCAAAATTTGTAAACTTTATTGTCAGTCACAATAGTGTAAGCAAGGATGTGAGACAGACCCAATAATTCCTAATCTCATTCAAATTTTTACTTAACAACGCAATCAGACTTTTTATATGGCCAAATTTATTTTTCTCACTTGGAAATTAGGAAGGTTAATTATTTGTATTAAAAAATTGTAAAAAAAATGAAAAGTATTATAAATTCTTGTGATACTCAATTGACAGTCATTTGAATGAAGAAATAGATGGTTGAAATAAAGAACTAAATCAGATTCTTTCCTTGTGTAAGCTACTCAGTGTATGTCTACATTAAAATTGACCATGTAGGGTTGATTTTATTCATCTTCCTTGATCTCTATTTTGTACATAATTTTACAGATTAGTCATTTAGTATATCCAATGTGGCTGTTGAAACGACCAAAAATAAATTTTGTCAACTTGTTTTAATTATGTAGGTAAAGATGATGAATTTCAGATGCTTTTAGCACACTTCTCCGTAGTGTACAGAATGCGAAGACTATTGAAGAAATGCATGCGTCTTCCAAAAGCAGTTACCTCTTTCCCAGGGAACTTGGTTCAGCATGTTGAAAATAATCAGGCATCCAGAAGATACTGATTAAGATCCTACTATGAACCCAGCAGTACTCTAGATATATGGAACATAAAGAAAAAAAATATATATATACATATATATAAGTAGAGAGAGAGAGAGAGTGCACATGCACAGTTCTTTCTCTTAGGAATTAATAGACGGAGAATAAAGAAATGACCAGGTGAAGAACAATAAAGAGTAATTATCGATCAAAAAACATGTTTTGATTACTGATTATGTCCCTGGCTTGTGCAAGAAATTGAGGATACAAAGGAGAATGATGCAAACTCTGCCCTCACGGAGATCATAGTAAAGTTGCGGTGTGAGATAAAATAATTTTGGAAAGGTGCAGTAGGTGCCAAACCATGGAACACCAAGAAGGCTTAAAGATTTGAATTTTATGTACCAGGCCATGCATTTAATATTATATATATATATATATATATATATATATATATATATATATTTGTCTCTCTCTCTATATATATTTGTCTATATAACTAAATGATTTTACTCTAATAAAATATAAGCTGTTAGAAGTTAGAGTCTTATCAGTTTTGTTCACCAATTTATCCCAGTCACCATTTTGGAAGGGGTCTGGCTACTGCAGATCCTGAAAAATATAAGCCCTGACACTGAAATCTTGGTGCAAATGAAAAAGCATCAGACTTTTGAAACCAAGTTAAAGAAGTAAAAATACTGCTATTATCCTTTTATTTATTATTCTAATTTTTTATTTTAGAGTTTATCTCTAATTAAAACTATTCATATAGTATGCACTCTATATGTCTGTATAGTTCCTCTCTGGTGTTAGAGAGGAAATGTATTAATGAGACTTTTCAAAATAGTCCAGAAGAACATTGATGATAATCTGTAAAAAGGTAGGAGAATTTCAAAGAAAGGAGGGGTTTAAAGTTTGGAGAAATAGAATCAGCCGTATTGTTTGGATATTAGATTGTGATGATGGCAAGATTTCTGCTCTAGATGTCTAGGCGAAATAATGATGCCATTCAATCATGGAGGCAAAATTTTAAAAAAGGACCTAGTTTAAAAGTTCTTCATTCCCAAACATCATCCTAGTGGGGAGGAAGATCCTAAGGCAAGATGAACGTAGCAGGAGAGGGTGCCTAAGCTGAAGCAAGGCCAGCTGAGTCTGAGGAAGGCTGGTGCGTGGCAAACTGGATCAGTGCCTTTGGCTACTTCCAGTGCTTAGTCAAGACAAGGAGAAGGTGTGGGGATTATTTGAGATGTCCACTCAGGTGGTCCTCAACGTCTGCAGGAATAAGTGCTGGAGTGGCCTTCCATCTCTGAGATCCTCAAGGCCTCCCCTCCTGGCCCCCGTCCCTCACAGGGGTACAGAAATGACCCATCCCTCGCAGTCCCACCCATTGAGTTTCCCCAGGCCCAGTGGTGGTGGCAGAGGCTCTCCCTCCCTCCCAGTCTTCTGGGAACCTAGGTCTATGTCCTGCTCATCCTGAGCTTCCTTCCTCCTGTTGCCTTTGTCCAGGGGTAGGGCTCTTGACCATTTGGCCATCCCCAGAGGATCATCACACCCCAGCACTTCAGACACATGTGGCTCACAGGAGAGTGTCTGGACGGGGGACTTGAAGGATGTAACCCGGAGTCCCCAGCCTTTGGCTCTTCTGTTTAGAGCAGGGGTCTTATCTCTAGCTGTCCTAGGTGGGGGGCATGAATAAAAGCTGTAGGCTCAAAAAAAAAAGTACCTTGGCTATTTTGAGTATGAGTTTCTTCGAGTATATCGTGGAACAAATAGACCAAAAGTGTCTAACTGGAATCCCAGAAGCCATAAATGAACCAAAGACATGCTTCTTTTTCTAATATCCACAATGTTTTTTATTTGCTGTCATTGGAAACTGGCAGATCTGGCAATGTGCTAGGAGGGAGTCACTGGAGTGGTGTGGCTGATACCTTCTTTATACAGGAAATGAGCTCGGGAAGCTCCATTACACTCTATAGTCTCCTATCGCTGGGGCTGGATGTTGTTTGTCCTTACATTGTGTTCTTTCTTTTCTTACAAGAATCTTAAGAAAAAGTGTAGTTTTTAAAAGAAAATTGGTATGTAATAAATAGTCCAAGTAGGCCACATGTTTCAAGGAAAATGGAAGTAAACATTTTCTTGATGGAAGCGTAGAACATTCCTCCCTGTTTAATGTGCAATGACTTTATTGAAACTATATCATTGTGAAAAAAATCTATAGCAAGAACTCTTAAGTACACTTCAGGAAACACATATGATGAAAAAACTTCAGTGATACTGAGTAAATAAAATTTCAACAGTGTTTATTTTGGAATGCAAAAGAAATGAAGACAATATTATGAATTTGTTTAATAACTAAAACCATAAACTTGACACCATCATTTTCAGATGGGAATTTTAAAAAATCTCATCTACTTAGCAATATAAGAAGTATGTGTCCCAAACAGAAAGAAGCATTTCCAAAGATAGTCTAACTGGTAGTATTGCTGTACTTAGCCTTGCATATTCAGCTGAACTTAGGGGAAAAGTGAAAAAAATAATTTGTGATGCCTTCCAGTTCAGTTAATTTCTGTTATCTAACTTTACTAATAGTTTTAATAAGTATATGATGTGTGTATTAGTTTGCTAGGGCTGTTATAACAAAATATCTCAAACTGAGTGGCTTAAACAGAAATATACTATATCATAACTCTGGAGGCCAAAAGTCTGAAATCAAGGTGTCAGTAGGGCCACTCTCCCTCTGAAGGTGTTAGAGAAGGATCTTTTCCAGATCTTCCTACTAGCTTCTGGTATTTTTTTTGGCTTGTGGCAGCGTATTTCCAATCTTCACATAGTATTCTCCCTGTATTTGTGCCTTTATGTCCAAATTTCCTATAAGGATACAAGCCATATTGGATTAGGGGCCCACACTACTCCAGTGTGACCTTATTTTAACTAATTACATCTGCAATGACCCTATTTCCAAACAAGGTCATACTCAGAGGTGCTGGTGATTAGGACTTCAACATATGAATATGGGGATACATGCTTCAACCTGTGACAACGTGACTGAAGACATTTTTGATCTAGTGATGGTACAACAAAAGAAATCATTTATTTTTATATGTTAGGAAATGTCTTGAAAAGTTAATGTATATCAGTCAAAATTATTATGACTACAAAAGATGGTTTATTTTCATTGGTTACTATTGAGGCTGGTCTGGTTACAAAAATTAAATTCAAGGTGACATTATTCTGAATATAGTTCTCTTCATTGCATTATTCACCAGGAATTTTTTTTGGTAAAATATTAAAAATGGAACAAATCATGGACATGGTCATTATCATCATAAATTAAATGATCTATGATTTAAGTCAAAGCAAGTTCAAGGCTTTGCTTGGTGAATATAGTAGTCTGGTGTGCTACAGGGAGATCGGATGGCAATGACGTCACAGTATACCAGAGATGCTTCTTACTGATGAAAGACACCAACTTGTTAACATCATTTGAGAGAAAATCCTTGTTTCAGTCCAGTAGAAAAGACTGGATCAAAGACTTGGCGTTTTTTAATTGGTATTATAATTCATCTGAATAAACACTTTGAATAATTCCCTGCAAGTGAATTCAAATGTAGTTACACAAATATGTGACTTAATTCGTTTGGAAAGGAATAACATGTCCAAATTTTCTATACTGAAATGACATTCCAGAAGTGAAATGAAAATGATGGCCTGAATTACTTTCCAAAAATTGTAATCTTGAGGACTGAATATATATATATATATTTTTTTCTATATATATACTTTTTTTAATTCAAATATTATGAAAATGGACTGAAACTTTTCAGTTTGCCTTCTGGTACTAAGTCAAAGGAGTAACAAACTGCTATTAAGCTTTCATATATTCATTTTTTTTATATTTGGAATTTAAATTGTCACTAAAACAATTTATATATTATGCTATACATTATATAATCATTTCATAAAAATAAAGAAATTTTGTTTACATTTCCAGCAATTATTTTTTCTCATACATGATGCATTCCATTTATTATTACACAATAGACCATTTCTGCATATTATAGAATGTATCGAAACACAAAAACTATTACTCAGCTTCAACTTAAATTCTGCACCAGAGTGTAATGCACATAATAATAAACATTTCAGACTTTTTAACATATTAAAAAGAATATTCATTATAAGTAATTACCACTTTTTGTCATGTTAAAAGAGCATTCGTTCATTCCACAGTGCCAAGCACTGTTCTAGATATATATGAGAGTACTACCATTTTACCAAGGAGGAGACCAAGATTCAGAGGCGTTACTTTCCAAGACCACACAGAAAATGGTAGCTCCAGATTCCTTCTGATTCCAAAGCTTTTGCTTTCTATTACACCATATTGCTTCTCTTTGTAATTCAAAGAGAGTAATTTGTACTTTGTATGTACCTGTATGTATATATGGATATTTAAACATCCAACTTAATTCTTTATATATATTACACAATTTGGGGAAAAATATATAATTATGGCTTGAGGAATGACTTGCCAAATCCTTACAGCAGTTTAGTGTATGACTTAAGAGCATAAGAGCATGGGTTTGGAGTCATCCTGTCTTTTCGACCTGAGGAAAGTCACTCAAACCCTCTAAGCCTCAGTTTCCTCAGTAAAATGGGTTTAATCATCCAGTTGCTGTAAAGATTATCTGAGATGATGAATGTTAAGGGATCCATTTAGTAACTCATAGGAAACTTTCAATAAATGTTCTCTGATACAAATTGTTTGTTATTTGCACTGCAAATTAATTCTCCCATTCTGTCTTTCTTTTCACTTCTTTAATGGTTTTGTTTTTCCTTTGGTGAGGAAGATTGGCCCTGGGCTAACATCTGTTGCCAACCCTCCTCTTTTTGCTTGAGGAAGATTGTCCCTGATCTAATATCCGTGCCAGTCTTCCTCTATTTTGTATGTGGGTCATCGCCAGAGCATAGATTGATGAGTGGTGTAGGTCCATGCCTGGGATCCAAACCCTTGAACCCTGGGCTGCCAAAGTGAAACACACTGAACTTAACCATTAAGCCATTAGGCCAGCTCCCTTAATGGTATCTTTTGATGAACTAAAGTTCTTTAATTTTTAAAGTAAAGTTTTAAGTATAAGACAGAGAAAATAGCACATATCAGAACTGTACAGAAGTGATGAGTTTTGTGAAAGTGAACCCATCATGTAAACAGCACTTAGATTTAAAACTAGTACATTATATCAGAACCTCAAAGGCTCTCTCATCCTTCTTCCTGTCCTCAAAAGGTAATTATCCTAACACCATATAACAATTTTATCTATTCTTAAACTTTATATAAAGGGCATCATAGAGTGTGTACTGTTGTTCTGCCTGGATCCTTTCACTTAACATTATATTCGTGTGATTCAAACATGGTGATGCATGTCATTGGGATTTGTTCATTTTTATTGCTGTATAGAAATTCATCATATCGATAATATATTATCTATCTCCTATATTGTTAAAGAAGATTTAAGTTTTTTCCAGCTTAGAGTTACCATAAATAGTGCTGCTATGAACATTCTTCTATATGTCTCTTGGCAAATAGATGTGTGAAATTCTCTGGGGTAAATATCTAGGAGTGGAATTGCCAGTTCATAACATATACACATATTCAGCATTATTAGATGCTGCTAAACTGTTTTCCAAAGTAGTTGTATCAATTTAAAATCTCACAGGCAGTGTAGGCATGTTCCAGTTACCTTTAACTCTTCATCAACATGAGTAACTGCATTTTCTATTTCGGTCATTTGGGTTGGTGCGTACTGGTATTTGTGTTATAAGCTTGCAATTCTTTAATATTCAATGAAGGTGATCACCTTCTCTAATGTACTGGCTACATATGGTGGCTATTGAAGTCCTAGAAAGTTTCCTCATACCCTGTTCCAGTCAATCCCTCTCTACTCCTTTTGGAGGTAAGAGCTATAATGATTTCAGTCTCCATAGCTTAGTTTTCTAAGTTCTTAACCTTCATCTGAATAGAATCACATATGTATATCCGGCTTCTTTGATTTACCATAGGACTTTGCAATTCTTCCATGTTTTATATTTATGAGAAATATGTTTATTTTATTGGTGAGTAGTGTTTCATTGTATTAAATTACCATTATTTGTTTATTCATCACCTATTGATTATAAATTGGAGTTGTTCTCAGTTTGTGGACATAGTATTTTCATTAATTGCTTTTCAGGAGTTCCTTCTATTATATAGACTAGCACTGTCCAATGTGGCAGCCACTAGCCACGTGTGACCATTGAGAATTTGAGGTAAGGGTTGAATGTCTAAGGAACTGATTTTTAAATTTAATTTTAATTTAAATAGCCACACGTGGATAGTGGCAAAAGGGACAGTGCAGATCTAGATAAACATCTTTTTGTCTTATATATGTGATGTGGAATATTTTCTCCCAGTCAGTGGCTTGATTTTTTTATTTAACAGTGTCTTTTCATGAATAGAGTCTTAATTTTGGTAAACTCTGCCATTAATGTTGAAATGTAATTTTCTATTTGTATGTTGCTACTGTATGTTGTATAGATATGTAATTTTTTTATACTGGCCCTTTATATTAAAACTTTGCTAAATTCACTTAATAGATCTAGTAGTGTTTTGGTTTTGTTTTGCTTTTTAACAATTCCTTCGGATTTTCTATGTATACAATTATGTCAGAAATAAATAGGTTTGAGTCATGTTAGAAAATGTTACAACTCAGATTTTATCAGGATCTCTTAAAATCAAACCCAGATGTAAAATAACAAAAGTATTCAAAAGAACATGAAGGAAATATATTTCTCTAATTCAGTTACTTATAAGTAGAGTTTGAATTCTGATTTTCTAAAATTTGCTTGGGAGGATATCAAACCAGTTCATCGAATCCTTTGTGTGTCGTCTAATGGCTATCTTGCACCAGTTATTCAAGTCTCTTCCAGTAATAGGTCTCAAAGACACAATACAGAAATATGCTGAGTCTGTAGAGTCTCTGTCTAAGCCCAAAAGTGTGCTCCAAGTGAGTGAAGACCCTTGACATGAGAAGATTATATGAGAACATAATAAAAAGAGTTGTAGCTGGGGCATTTACAAGAGCTAGACTGACACATCAAATCTCCTGAGGCCCCGAGGAGAAGCTAGAGTAACAGCTAAGAATCTTCCTGAGTTACAGGATTCTCTAGTGTAAAGAACATTATTAAAAGGATATAGAGTTAACAGGTAAATTGGTTTAAATAATTAAGGCTAATATATATATAAATATTTAATTAAAAATTTATGGTATAGACTTCTAGTTTCATATAATTCAAATTAACTCTATCTGTAGAGTGGTATATCTGTGAAACCCTAGATTTTAAAAGCATATAATCTCACAAATGGAAAATTTAAATTCCTTCTTGATATTAAATGGGTGCCTACATACACTTATAGTATAAGCTGTAAGGCAGAAATTGAATTGTTTTCCACTTAAACATTATGGCACATGCCTCTAGAAATACCATAAAAATGACTAAAATATATGATGCTGTAATGCCTAGTATTAAGTTGCTGCTGATTCTTCAAGTAGCAAACAGTAAAGAACAAGATGCGTAGCTTTTGAAGTGACAAGAGCTGTATCTAGTCACTGGAGTACTATTTAAAAAATATCTATTCAAGGTAGGGCAGTATATTGGTGTTTCTTATATATTGTCTCTGAAAACTTACCAGTATGGCTAAAGCCTGGTGAACAGAGGGTAGAATGGGACTAGATGAAGTTGATGATAAGGCAAAAAGTAGCTTATAGACAGTGATGAGGAAAATGGGTCTTACCCTATACACAAAGGGAAGCCAATGAAATGATTTTAGTGGTGGGATGACACAACCATGTTTGGGTTGGAAGATTAATATTTTTGCAGTATAGAATCAGTAATGAAGAATGGATAAGAGAAGAGGAATCAAGGTTTAATACTGGGTTACTGAATTGGACCTTTTGAACTAATTCATTGGAAATTCCTTTGAGTGGTGTCCAGTTTTGAGTATTAAAAATTATTAATGATTAAGCCCCATTGAGTTGGTAAGTTAACAGCATTCTAGTGAGATTTGTTGTAGTGAAAGCTTCATAAGGTTAAAAAAATATTAAAGTTCAAAGTATAATGAAGATTTGGTAATTGTTTACTTATTTTAGAACATAAAGTGGAAATCCAGGTCTCCAAATGTATTTTATTAAGGTATTTTCATTCTGAATTAATCACTAATTTTGTTGACACCACTTTTTCCAAACTTTACTTATATTTTGTGTTTATATACTCGTTTTTATATATTATAGTTGCAAAGATCAAAGGAAAATATTCCTCCTTTTTAGTACTGTATTATACAAAGGTAACAGATTCTGTATTATTCTCTTCATTCTTCTATTAAATACTATTATGACTTTGAATGGCACATTCAAACCCTCTATGCCACCATGTCTGAATTTCTAGAATGAAGTGTTTTGTCTGGGGAGTGGGATAAGGGTGGAGATAAGGGAGAGACTTTTTCTCTTTTACTTTATAACTTTCAGGATTGCTTGAATTTAAAAAATAAATACCGCAAACCCTACACTATAGGAAATTTAGATAGATACGATGTGATTTTCTACAGGTTTCCGTTATCCGTCCTGCCCTGTTTTCAAATCAGAGTAGGCTAAAATTTTTAACTGTTGAATGTGGGAAAGGAGTATATGAAAAGTAAGGCTTGGGTGGGAAACAGCAGGCAGCTGCTTTTGGGGAAGGAGAAAGAGAATGGCAGTTCTCCTTAACCCTAGTGTTCTCTTGACCCAAACTCCATGGCCTTAGAAAATGTACATCTATTAGCCATAAGATTTACTAAAATGATGGCCACTGTGCTAGAAATCAGAGTCACAGAACTTGATTCAGCCCCATATATACTTCATTAAAGTGGACAACTGCCAGGTAGTGCAAAGTTTTAGGACAGATATGGAAGGCACAGGTTTACCCTGCAAACTCCTGGCTAGTTAGCTGTGCCAACTCATTCCAGTAACACTGAAATAAAGCAACTCTGCGTGTTATGTAATTGAACTTTCTGTACTTCATTTAATACATTATTGTGGGGGTTTCCTTTAATTATACAACATTTTGTTCAAATGAAGGAGTTGGACAGATTGATCTCTACATTTTGGTGGTCAACCTATTTCTGATTCACTACATAATATGTGCCTAGCTTCTTATTTATATCTGATAATAGTTTATTTTTTTGTTTTTTTCCATGCTCCAAACATGTTAAATACTGCTGACTTCTCTACAAGTCCTCAGGTAGTAGAGTTGGGCTAATCCAATTCATTTAACATTCTTAGAAGTTGTTTATAAACTCAGATATTATTTATATCAATATTTGGTTTCTGTTGCATGTATACTAGTATAGACATGATTAATTGATGGCATAAGAGAGGAAAATCATCTAACCACCCCTGTTCTCATCCTACTTTCACAAAGTAACCTCATTAAAATTTGACTTTGCTAATAGAGAAAAAGTGCATTGGTCAGCAATTATGAAAATCCGATTGACTTGTGTGGTTAATATTATGACTGTTCATCAAAATGTCTTTCTAGACACAAAGTTGTACTTCTCTGCCTCCCTAGGCGTTATGTGTGTTCATGTGGCTTGCTTTGGCCAATGGAAGTTGAGTTGAAGTGATATATGATTTGTGTCCTTCTCCATGTTCTATCTTGTTCAGCTGAGGTAATTGTGAAAGTATCTGGTGATATGCGAGATGCCATAAGTTTAGAGCAGCCTGGAATGCTAGATGGCAGCCCTGGAGATCTACCTGGACCCACAGTGGAATTTACGTGACTGAGAAATAATTTCATTATGATATGTCACTGAGAGATAGGGGTTGTTTTGACTGCAGCATATACTAGCATATCCTGACTGATATACCTGAAACTTTTTGATAATAACATTTAATAGTATCTATTAATACAATGATATTATATTCTTAATGGAGTTCCTGATTTAAATATGATTATTTTATATGAAATGTGTTAATTTGTATTGATAGAATATTTAGGGGTTATTTTCAATCACATTGTATAATATTTAGTATTCATTTTACTCTCAGTATATTTTTATTACTTCACTCTCATTACATTTTCTTTAAGTACAATTCTCATATTAATATAGATGGTTCCAAACCAAAATAACCCCTCCTCAGAAGCAATTACTGCATCCTTTTGTGGAAACATACCTATAAAACTAAAGATGGGAAAGATGAGGTTATTTCAGTGTTTTCTTTTCCGTGATGAAGCCTTCCCCAGAGCTTCACCATTGAGCTTTTGACACTAAACCCAGAAATTGAACATCATAGCAAATTCTCAACAAGATCATTATCTTACATATAAAGCTACACAGTGTTATTACTTTAATATAAACACACATGCTTTTTAGTGCTTTCTTTCTGGATGGCTTAATTTAAGTACCCACATCTTGCAGCCCTCCTAATTGCACTTTATTATTAAATCTACATGGAGAGAAACCACAAAATAATATCAAAACATGAAGCCTGTTCACATGTAGTATCAGGCCTCAGACATTATAGGGCTTAGTTACAATTCTTGGAGGAAGTCAGAACCTGAGCAAATCGAAACTTGTGTAAATTTGAAAATTAGAATAGGGATGGAAATATCTCAATAAAGGGTTCAACAATTTTGTGTCCTCAGGGATTTTGGATATAGAACATAGAAATGGAATATTGGTGAAATTTCACATATTTGGAAGTTTTACATGAAATCAGTGATTCTTTCTTTTTCTGCTGAGTAGAAAGGTGATCAAAATTTGGCTTTCTGCTTAGCATGATCACCAAACTCAAGACATGAGAGAGTTTAGGTTTATTTGAAAACTTTTCTTTTTCTTAAAGAGAATCAGGGATGAGTATTGAGGGTCAGGAGAAACAACACATGCCCCACCTTCCCAGATCTCCACAGGTGCATGGATGTTTGAAGGCTCAAGTGAGGTGGCTTGTAGTGGCAGGACATAGACACTCTCCACAGCTGGAAGACTTGGGGAAAAGATGGAGAGAGAGAGGCTAAGGTAGGGCTAGGGCAGGATTGCTAGGGACGGTTGAGGATGCCTGTAGGGGAACCTCTTATCAGAGCTCACGGTACTGCTGGAACCGAGGTAGTTGGCAGGGTAGAGCGTGGAGGTAGGGGGAGATCAGCAGGAGAGTGCAAACCATCCCCGCCAATAGTTCACAACAGTCCACCAGATTGAGCAAAAAATGTTCAGATACAGACACAGAAATCAGAGCAGTAAGTCAAGAACAGGGAACAAAAGGAGTGAGTAGCAAATGAGAAGGTAATGTGGACACATACCTGAGACATGCACCATTCCATGTGGCATTCTTTAGTGCCCGCCCCCATTCTCTTTGGGGGAGCTGGAAGGAAATGGACATATGGGTCACTTGTCCACTATTGCAGCAGATATCCATGAGACCCTGGTAATGCAGTTTGGAATAATGGTTAAGAATTTTGGTTCTGAAGCCAGACTGCTTAGCTTGGTGTCCCAGTACCACTAACCAGCTTGGGTCCTTGGGGTAGGTTAATTAAATTTTCTCTGCTTCAGTCCCCTTACCTATTAAATGAAAATAATAGAAGTCATACCTATCCCCTCAGTTGGAGAGACTAATAAATAACATAAATACACTGCTGGGTATTTAATAAGTAGCATTTGCTGCAGTTGCTAATACATTTATTATTACAATGAAATAATTGCCATTTTTCTGGAAGACAGTGAAACAGGAAATGGGTGTATATATAATCCACTGAACACAGGTCTATTTTTAATATATGGATGCTAGAGATGCTATAAATATCAACACTGATCATGTTTCCATTTCTATTTTGATTTTTGGGAATCTCAGAGAAAATTTGTTGGACTTGATACTGCATATTTTTATTTAATAAAATTTCAAATTTTATTTTGCAATTCTTAAGCGTTTTTTTTTTTACCCTGCCTTCTTCATCTAGTTAATTTTTAATTTTCTTTTAGTTAATGAGTTTCTCCAAACTTCTTCAAATTCTTTTAGATGAATAAGGTGATACTGGTTTTGGTTGGTGTATAGGGTTTGTGAAGAGTCATCATAAAAACTGCACTCAGATATCAGAGACTGGAAAACTCAGCCAATCAAGTAAACAGCTTTACACAATAGCGGGCTAGTGAAAACACCTGAACAGGGGAGGGTCATAATGATTTTAGAACTTATTCTGGCATCAATATTTAAAAAAAACAGAAAGGGCTGGGAACTGAAAGCAGAGGGCTCAGTTAGGGTGTAAAAGACTGGGTCCAAGGTAATGAATAACTAGATCATGGCAATTTTTATGGGACTAAGAAGGAGGTAGTAAATACGAGGAGATTAAGTTGATAGAATTTGGAAAAATGATTGAATATTGGGACAAGGAAATAGGAGCAATCAAATATACATAAGATTGAATACTTTCCCCAGTAATAATTAATGATCAGCAGGCATCTTTTGCAGAGCTTGCTAAAGGAAAAAGCAAAATATTCTTAGCTATACAGGTAACTCTGACGTTAAAATTTATACTTTGAAACAACTGCAGAGAGAAACAGTTCTATGAAATCAATGATAAGTTTCTTTGTATTAGCATGTGAATTCTTCAGCTTACGCCTGTGTGAAAAACACAGAAAATAGGCAGAATCTGAAGACCATAGGAGAAATCCCACCTAGATTCTGCAGACAATATTCGTCGGTCATAACAAACTGAGAATTTTTTTTCACTAGTTCATATCAAAGAGGAATTAAGGAATTATAACATTTACAAACTATGCTCACTTGTATCTCAGTTGGATTTCTACAGCAACTGCTTGGGACTTTTGAAGCGGGTAATAGAGTAGGGCAAGACAGCTGGGGCTTGGGATTCCAGATTACTACTTCAAATCCAAGCCATTCATCTGTTTTATGTGTGGGACACGCCATTATAAGATTGAAGAAATGATTCTGTGATTAAAGGAGTTAGAAATCCTAACTTTATGGTATTTGTAATTCTTGAATACAATTATGTCAGAATTAACTACATAGTAATATGTTTTTCATTGCCTAGCATCAGTTCAGTTATTTGGTTCTCTGCAGAAAGTCTTGAGTCAAAGAGCCCATGTAGATATTGATTTGAATAGGATGTGGACTCTGTGGACAGTGGTAGTTGTATTCCGGCTTCTAGTGCCTGGAGCAGGTGAGAGAGAAAGAGGTTCTCCTGAGCTCACTGAATCCTCCAGGCCTCTGCTCTGGTGAGTTACATGCACATCATGCTCTGGGCAAGGCCATTTTGCCCATGGCATTTTTATAGACAAGGTCATTCTGGAGGCATCTAAGGCACACTTTTATTTTCCAAGTCCCAAACCAATATATCTTGAAACACATAATTACTTCATTAAGGTTTCTGCAGACATTGCAATGGGAAAATGCAGGAATAAGAGGCAGGTTTTTTCGACATTGAGATGGTCACTCCTGAGAAGGGTTTTGGCAGCCAAGTTCCATAGTTGAGAGAAAGACATAGGATATAGAACCTGGTATAACAGTTTACAGATACATTTTTTAGATTCTAATAACTGCCTGAATGATTTTGTGATAAGAGAATAAAAGATGTAATGGCCTATATTAGTTATCTATTGCTGTATAACAAATCACCCCAAAATTGAGTGGCTTAAAACAAAATAATTTATTATCTCTCATGAGTTCTGTGTGCCAGAAATGTATATAGGGCATAGTGGAGATGATTTGTGTCTTTCATGACATTTTGGGCTTCAACTGGAAAAGCTGAAAGTTGAGTGCTGGAATAATCTGAAGGTGTGTCACTCACATGACTGGTGGTTGATGCTGGCTATTAGCTGGCACCTTAGCTGGAACTGTTGCCTGGAACACTTTAATATGGTATCTCCATGCCTACTCTTCCTCACAATATGTTGGCCAGGTTCAAACAGACAGACAGAGAGACAGAGAAAGAGAACCAGGCAGAAGTCATTTCACTTTTTATAATATACAGTTACAAAAGTAATAGAGAGTTACAGCCACTAAATTCTATTTAAGTCAGTTACAAAGATGCACCCAAGTTCAAGAGGAAAGACCATGGATTCCATCTCTTGATAGAAATATATTACTATCACATTAAAGAAAAACATGTGGGATAGAATATATATAGTTGCACCCAACTTGGTACAATGCAATCTGCCACAAGATAGAAGAAGAATGATGAAAAATAATGAGCACATTATTGTGCTTTGTTCTGAGGTGAAAATCAAACCTTTCCTCCTACTGGTTCTGAACCAGAATATGTAGAAGCCTGCTTGATCATGCATAAGTCTTCCATGGAAAATGCAGGTCAGCGTGTAAATCAAAAGATTTTCCCATTAAAATGAATTTACTCGCCAATCCATGGAGCTGAGAGGCCTTACCCCAGTGAGTTTTCCCTCACTCATAGCGACAGGAGCAGAGTAGATGTGAAGAAGAAAAACACGAGAAAGAAAAAAATAAATGCACATCTCTGGCCAAGGTACATTTTCTTTATTCTGTGGAATCATCTTCAATTGGAGTACACTTGCAATGCTGCCAGATATAAAATGGAATCGAGGGCAGCAGAGTCTTAACAGGTGTTGGTACAAACTTAAAGCTTCAAAGGGACTCGCTTTTTGCTGCCAAGAAGATCGATGCAGATGTATGCTTTGGCTTCTTTAAACTGAAATGGCCTAAATTCTCTTTCCTGAGAAAAGTTTGTGAATTTATTCCATGCTAAAACCCACTGTTATCTGACCAGCAAGGAAACATTTCTCTCTTCGAAATGGTCTCTTGTCATGAAATATTCAAACAAAAGACAGGCAAGGTTTTGATTTTTAATGATTCTGTAAAACACTCTTCGTGCTGTTTTGGGGGGGTTTGGGGTTTTTTTGTGTTGTAGTCGTTGGAATCAAGAGCCAGAATTCTTAATGTGTACTTGCCTTTCTCCCATCTCACTGCTCCAGTGGCTTTGTGGAGCTCAGGCTAGAGGCTCTCATACCCGATCAGCCTTTCCCAGTAACACAGGTAAATCACGCAGCTGTGAGCGCTCTTCCCACGTTAAATTTATTCCACGCCACAGAGTAGGAGCTCATCTCTGTAAATAATTTTATTATGCTCCTTTATAAACATTTTGGTGGAAGAAAATTTCTGGTTTAACTCAATAACATATTACACTTCCCCTGCCCCACGAATTAGATTGATTATGGTGGCATGAGAGATTGATAATACATAGATCTGTGTTATGACAGCCACTGTTTTAGTGCCAAGCCGAAGAGGAATGCTTCCTTAAATGTATTGTTGTATAAAATATTGACCTAGAAAACTTCATTATTCAAGCTGGAGAGACAGTCACTACTTAACAGTAATAAACTGTTTCTGTGTTACATTGAGAATACTTCGGGAAATATGAGAGTTGTCAAATCTCTTGAAAATCCTGTCTTTATAGTACACATGACACTAAAGCTATAGCTGTATTTTCTGCTAATAAAAGCAAAGGCACAGACAGATGTGAAGGATATCACTGCGCACTGACGAGAAACTAAGAAAAATGAATACCTGGTTGAGGAGTCGGAAGACACAGGCCAATGACCTTGGGAAGCTTTACTCTTTCGAGCTATTTCTGTTCTTGTAAGGAGAGCAGAGATAATGCCGCATTCGTGTAAAAAATAAAATAAACCTGAGGCTCTAAACTGAACACATTTTATGAAAAATATCCTGAAGTGTCTCTTAACAAAAAGTCACGTGAGATAACATAAAAATAAAAGATGCTGAATGCCAGCCAGAATATTTTTAAAAAGACAGACATTTTAGAAGTTTCCAAAAATGATATACAGAAGTGCAAAAAAAAAAAAAAAAAATGACAGGATGGCGTTTCCTTCATTTGTTAAATAAGAGAAATTCTTGCTGTCTATTAACCTTAGTATCGCCTCCTATTCTATTGTAGCAGTGTTAATGAAGCTTTTTCCTCCCCTTTAGGAAAACTGTGGTAAATATTTAAAAAATAAAAACATTTTAAATGTCATTTTTGAATTGCCATTATGGTAACCTATTTGTCTGGAAGCCTAAAAACCAAAATTAAAAAAGAATCAGAAAACATTAGCATATGAAAAATGCTAATTGATGCTCAGTATAACTAGTCATCCTGAAGTGCCTCATTAATAATTAAAGAAAGAGTATTCATTATAGTTTTAGTGATTGATTTTATATTGTTCTAATTTTTGAAATTTAAAACTCCATGAAGAATATATGTGTTAATGCTCAGTTATTCAGACTATCAAACTGAACAGAATACCAATAGATAATTCTGTCTTCAAATTCTTCAGAAATCTAAAGTTGTTTTTTTAACTAGTTCTTTGTTATGATAAAACTTCATTTCTTTAATAATACCTATAAGAAACAGTGTACATTGTATACTTATTTTAAAAAGGGAAAACTCTAAAAAATGGTGTTTTGATTTCCAAGTAGCATCTGATTTTCTGAAATTTAGATATAGTTGGAAGAATTCTTATTTTCTATTATATAGCATAATTATTTTGCTTTAATTATTCTAACATTTTAGTGCATAAATAAGTATCATTTTACAGATTACCTGCAGTGTTTTCAAAACTGCTTAAGAAAAATGTGATCATACAAAGAAATACAGATATAAATATATATACACACAGAGAAAGAAATTAAGAGGTAGAGAGCAAGAGAATTTTAAAAGGGAGAAATAAATCTTATCATTTACTAATGGAGAAAAGCAAGGGTAGAATAATAAAAAATTAATCTCCTAAATACCAGAATTTGCTTTATGCTTTATTTTTAAATTTAATCTATTTAATAATAATACATGATGTATTTGTGCCACATGTGCTTGGAATTCATTTTAAATTAACTAATAATTAGCTCCTACATTCCATAGTTCCAGAATGCTTTGTTTTAAAGACTTGGCTCAGCAGTTCTGAAGAAACTCCAAGCTTCCCATTTCATTCGCCTCAGCAAGAATTTCTCACAGTCTACTCAGGGCTGGGAGTAGGCAGGATAGTCTCTTCTTTCTCAGACTTTTCCTCTTGAAAGTTGATTAAATATTTGTATGTCAAAAGTTCTTGCAGATTTTATGCCAAGGAGATAAAAAATAGCTGAATGAAAACAAAGCAATTAATTAAGTATATGCTATTAATAGTCAGTTCAGTATGTCCTAGATGCAAGTAATTAAGAAAAGTATCCACAAATGATGCGCAAACACGAAAGCATGACTTTCTGGGATAAACTGCCGTGTGGTCATCCATTCACGAGTTACCAAGAAATGGTCTACTTTATGAGCATAAGAATCTAAGTCTCTTCAGCTGCAAAGTCAGATGATGTCCTTAAATCATCTTTTGCCTTCAGTAGCAGTTTGACCATCTGATATAGGACATATATTATAGGTCCATATCTTTCCTTTTTATGTGTTGTTATACTATCAATTATGCACAAATAATTACCAAATATTTTTTATATTTATCAAATATTATGACACTATGTAATCATATCTGAAGTCAAATTGGCAAAATAAATGGAAGCATTCATGGTGTGCTGAAAAATGTTCTTTGATAGTTGGGTCGTCATGAACTTCTTACATGGAACGTTATACTTGAATCCTAGCTGCTCCAACAAAGTCAAACATGTTTAACATGTCTCTTCTCCATAGCAAATACTGATTTCTATTAGAAAAGACTCCACGTCACTCTCCCTTTCCAAACCATCATTCTAACTTCCAATCCTACAATAAAATGTAAGAGATGTTAAATTTTAGGTCCAGGCAGGTATAAGGTGTCAAGTGGCAGTGAGGTAACCAACCTGTGCATCACTGAGAGGTTCTAGAAGACACGTCAGGAAATCATACCCATATAAATTTCCATGCCCCCTCTTCCAGCTGGCAAACAGGCTATTCATTAACTACCTTTCTACTAGGTTACTTGGTTTAAAATAAATCCATCAGCTCTAGTTCTAGGATTCTTCAGGGGTAGAAGTACTGCATCTTGAAATGGCTGCTAGCTCTGTGTGTTACAATGCCTTACATGGAGTGATAGAGTGAGAAGTTAAAAAAAACATGTCAATAGGACTCTGGCCAGCCTTTCCTATTAGTATTTTTCCTGCATTCATAGAGGCTAATTCTAGTGCTCCTGGTATCTCAGGTTTTTTCTTTTGTTTTGTTTTTTAAAGATTATGAGTCAAATGAATACTTTTTAAAAAGTTTTCCTTATGTAGGTCTATATTTGTATGTTTATTTCCACTCACTCCCATACCACTCTCATATTTTTCTATCACATATTACGACTAAGATGATAGAAAGAGCTGTGTTAGGGTAACAAAGACAGATCTCTTTAGCCTTTGTCTACCCACAGAATCCACAGCCCCATTCTGCCCTCTAATAACAGAAGATATGCCCTTGAATGACATCAACCTATTCTGAAGACTCAGCACAAAACAAAACCGTTGGGTTTCAGGATGAGAGGATGGGAAATCAGGGAGCTAAAGGAAGTTAAGAGACTGATTGGTCCTGATGGGAGGGAGGGAGGGAGTAGAGATGTAAAGGAGCCAGGCAAAGGAGGGCCTCCTGGGATAGGCCAACAACAGAGATCCCATGGGATACAATTGAAACATTACTGCTAGATCTTCACTTAATGTAACTCTACAGCTTGGAAGTCACGATGCAAATCTACAATTGCACATGTTTTGTGTATTCTTTGGGTCTTCATGTATAGGGTTAATCATTTAAGATCGCTTGGTGATAGATTCTACTCTCCCTCTGTCCCAACATTAAGGGTAAAGCGTTGGGATTACAAGGGTACGATTTTGTTTGGATGAGGGAGTGATGAAGTAGTCTAGGATTTAAAGTTTTGAAGTAAAGGTTGGCAGGAGGAGGAGTAAAATGCATTAGCTCCCTTGTATGTTTCTCATCTCTTTCATTGGGTTTTCCCTTCCACACAAAGAAGCCAACCAAGACGTAGATGCAAGCTGGTAGCCTGTTTAAAGATGAATTGCTCGAGATAGTTTTCTTACGTCAGAACCATGGGTTATAGCATCTGGTACTTTAGCCCTGTGAAAGACTGAAATTATGATAATTAATAGAGACAAGTGTGCAACTCACATAACCGACATTCTCAGATTGGTTTGTAAATGAAAATGCCAATTTACTAATTTGTATTGGGAATCAGCATGCTCTAATGACAAAACACCCGTGTCCAGTGGTCAGGGGTCCTGTTCTGAGAATTGAGGCACTAGAGAAACTTAATTCATATTGAATCTACTTGGTGAATGTAGCTTTAGGAGAATATATATTTTTACTCCAGCTGGCAGCCTAAACTGTGGTTTCCAAACTAGAATACGTTGGGAGTATGTGTGAGTACATGGTACATAACCTTAGAGAACCAATTATACTACAAGATTTTATTTTTTAACAGGTATAGTCAAGTCATTTAAAAATATTTGTATTAAAATGAACACAATTATGTTATAGTATATGCAGAGAAATGCAAAACGCAAGTAGGTATTTAGATAAAACACAAAATAAAATTTCCATTTTTAGAGAGCCTCTGTGCCAGACAAAAGGGGTGCAGTGCAGACAGGATTGTACACCAAGAGTTCACTTCCTCTCTTCTCAGTAAACACTACTGGGAAAGTTGGTAAAAGGTTCACTGGCTGAACTGGCACCCTATTCCATGGAGAGGTAGGAGATGCATCTCCGCAGTAAGGGAGACGCATTGACAGATCCTTCCCCTCCAACGCATCTGCAGACAGGCTCCTTGCTGACCATTGTCCATTTGTACTCATCTTTACAGCCTCATTCATTCTTTTTTCAATACACTTTCATAACTTTTCTAAATTTATGGCTTATTTTACATTGATTATATTTTAGGTTGACTGCTTCCTGATGATATATAAAGGGCACCTTAATATCATGAATTACCTGTTTCTAAATCACAATGCAGGTTGAGTTACTTTATGAAAGGTTTTCTGGCTCCATCTCTATTAGGTGGATTTTGATCAACAATTACATGGAGGAGATCATTTTGCCCTGAATGTTGTATTTCTCTCGCCCTTGTCTTACCTGTTTTTTGACCTAGGTTTTTAGATAACATTGTTTTTCAGCTTTTACTCTGTTTATCATCAATTACATACTTTTTGAGTAGTTCTTTCTTTTAAAAGTTTAAATAAAAGTAAAATCCTCCAAAAAAGAGCTAGATGTGTCAATCTCTATAGGCAACCATTTAGATTAAAAACCATTATTTTTTGATCGTTATGAAATCAAGCCTAGTACAATCAAAATTCATCAAGACATAGCCTGAAGGCTACCAAATATGTGAATTTAATAACTAATATTTTTTGTTGTCTTTGCCATCTTTTTCTTTAGATTTTTTACTGTGTAATTTATGACCAAGGTAATTGTATAAAAGAAAGTGAGGCCAGAGAGAAGGGATAGGTGGGAAATAATATTATGTGGCAATTGTACCGAACATAGCATTGTGGCTCCTATCTCCACCCGTACCTCTTCCAACTCACATTTTATCCATTTGCTCTGCTTTATCTTTATGGTACTTGCCAATTCTAAAATCATATTGGTTATTTGTTTTCTGTCATTTTTTATTATTCTCATTAGAATATATGTTCCACGAGAGCAGGGATTTCTCTGTTCACTCTATTGTTATAACCTAGAACAGTACTTGATGACTCATTTTATATATGCATATATATATATATATATATATATTTTGGTGAGGAAGATTAGCCCTGAGCAAATATCCTTTGCTAATCCTCCTCTTTTTGCAGAGGAAGATTGGCCCTGCGCTAATATCCATGCCCATCTTCCTCTACTTTACATGAGATGCTGCCACAGCATGGCTTGACAAGCAGTACGTAGGTCTGCTCCCAGGATCCGAACCTGTGAACCCCAGGCAGCCGAAGTGGAGCACACGAACTTAACCACTATGCCACCAGGCCGGCCCCCTCATTATATATTTTTAATGCAGTTTCTCAACTTCAGCATCACTGACATTTTGAGCTGAATAAATCTTTGTTGTGGGGAGCTGTCCTGTGCATTGTAGGATGTTTGGTAGCGTCCCTGGCCTCTGCCCTCTAGATGTCAGTAGCACCCCACTCCAAGTTGTAACAAGCAAAGATGTCTCCAGACATTGGCAAATGTCACAGGGGACGGGGGCTGATGGCAAAATTGCCCCTGATTAAGAACCACTGGTTTAAAAAATCAGAAGTAGCATGGATCTAAGCCTATTCTCCTTCATATGAAGAGACATATGAAAGTAGGACAAAAGGAACTCACTTAAATAGGCATATGAAATTATGGCTAGACAACCCAGTTCTACAGAAGTCGGAGGTGACATTGGGCAAGGAGATAAATAAAGCAATCCAAACCACATCAGAATTGAGGATTAAGTTGGATGGCTCATTTTAGGACACTAGCATTCCTGGAGTGCCCCAGCCCTTAATTTGTCCCTGGGTGATGCTACAACAGGATTAGCTGTGAACATTTTAGTTGTGTTTTTTTCTTTTTTAATTGAGCCATTGCAAAATGACAGTCTTCCAACCTGCTCTACTTTTGGCAGGGCAGCACTCTCATACCAACTGGCTAAAAGCAAAACAAACCCTACTCTAGAAGGTTCTTTTAAGCATTAAGTTAAAATTGCTAATTTTAGCAATTACCAATTGCTAATTACCAATAAGCTAAACATACATGGGCTTAAACATACATGGGCTTCTTTCTCACTTGCTAAGTGCTTGGCCATCATGTAATTCTTCAGATTAGTAAGGGGTTAATATACATGATTACAAATAAACTGATGGTCTAAGTAAGTTGTATATATTGATGAATGGTAAACTATATGAATCAAACATAAAAAGAAAACATTTATCAAGCCCTACTAAGTGGCACTTGCTTTGTTCACATTATTGTATTAAAATGTTACAATAAAGTTATTTCACTGATAATATGGTTATTTGTCTGAGGCCAATCAGCAGTAAGTACAGCATTTGAATTTTGAACCTTGGTCTATCTACTTTAAAGGCCAAAGTTTTACCACTTTGCTAGGATATGCACTAGCAAAAATTTCTAAATAATGTCCCATAAGCGCAATTTGATAGACCCCAAATAAATAATTTTTTAATCTCACTAAAATATTCAGCATGTTAAACACTTCAGTAATTAAACTGTTAAAGATATGTAACTCCACTTGCTAGAAACAGTTAAGATTGGACCACACAGACCTCAATTGTATTTTGCCACAGGATCTCCATATTTGTTTATTCTTAGGTCAGGTAAATCCATCCAGGAACCTACTTAACTGTATTAATTTATGGTTGATTTAAGCACTTTGTTTAGGATAATACAGATTCTCCTTTTTTCCCCCTCTTTATCTTTTAACTTTTGGTGAGAAATTAATCTTACGTTACATTTATTCATTCGTGTACCTTTTATTATGTCAAAGTATACATTAATTTCTATAATCCAATAGGTAGAAATAAGACTATAGATCTTTGTAAGTTACCCAGGGGTGAAAGAATTCAACGATTCTGTTGAAATTCTTCACTGGGAAACATTAAGCTGGGGCAACACCCAGCATTGTAGAATTAATTTGCTACTATTCAGCCTTGTGAAAACACAATTAGAGCAATCATGTGCATTTTTGGCCAATAATTATTTGAAGATTATGTTAAGTTATAATAATCAAAAACAGCAAGTTGTAATTTCACTAAAACTTTTTTCAAATAATGATCATTCCTATGTATTGTTGAATGTTTATAATACATGTAGTAAAGGAAAATGATAGTGCATGGAACGCTATAGGAATTGTGCATGGAGTGGCCACTTAATGTTTTACATTCTTTAATGAGAATTTGTTGATTTCTGGTATTCCCATGGGTTCCTTGACAGGGCAGCTTGCTACAATTAAATGGCTTTGAGTTTTCTTATTTTAAGGCTCTAACTTCCTCACTCCTTTTCTGCTCTGATTCTTATGACACTTGTGTATCAATTAAACGAAACACTTTGACTTTTTGAAAAAAGTGCTTTCCAGAATATGTTCACAATGGCAACAATTTAATCCTTTTTGTGGTTTGCAGGTTTACTGTTTTAACTTTCCTAAATGTCTTTTCATCATCATTTTCCAATATATTAAAATTTTAAAAGTTGCTTAAGTATTTTGTGGGTTAATTATAGTTTTCTCATATGCTTATTCATTTCCATTATATTTAGTCAACCAGTAAAATATTGATGTTTTTGCTATTTTGAGATAATGCGAATGTTTTAAACTAGTATAGAGAATAAACTGATATTTTTACATAATTTTGACATTTTGTAAATCCATCAGCAACGTTTTCATTTAGATATTCAGGTATCAACAAGATATCTAAGACGGTCCTAGACTTTTTTTGACAGGTATATCAAATTAGTAGATCAGAGCAAAGTAGTCCTCAGAACACAAGTGAAATTCAGCAACGTGTTTTGTGTTAAATTCCTCATGATAGACTTGTGAATAAGAGGGGAAAAATATGAGTGTGAATCAAGGGCAATTAGGTGAATTAGTCATTGATTGAAGGAAGGAATCCAAAGGATCATAATGAATGGATTTATATCAAGTCAGAATGCGCTTTACTTGGCTCTGTCCATAGCTCTAACTTAAGGTTTGGATAAAAATATTGAGGACACACTCATCAAATTAGTGGGTGACACAAGCTGGACCAGGAAGTGAATATATTAAGTAATAACATCCACGTGAAAAAAGCTTAACTGGAACAGTGGACCTAGTCTAATACAATGAAAATCAAAATATCTTATACTAGTTCTGAAAACTAATCAAGTAAATAAGGATAGAATTACATGTATTAACAAGAGTGACTGGCCAAAACTAATATTTTATGAATTTTTATTTTTTTAAATTTAAAAGTAGTATATGTTTGTCACAGAAAATTTAGTAAATGTAGAAATCTAGAAATTTAGACACCAACAATAATGGCTATAATATTTTCATGTATTTTATTTGTTTTTCAGTTTTACATACAAATTTATATTTTCCTACATCATCCACCAACATTTTCACATTTATATGTGTGATTTGTTTTCCCAGTTGTTTCACATGAGTTTAAAATTATAAATAAATTTAATATTATATATGTAATTATATGATATTTATATCTAAATAGATATATATGGATATATAATGTATGAGGATTGTTGTCATATAGAACAATACTAAACTCTCATTGCTGAAGTGTTCTTACAGGAAAATTTCTTCAGTAGAATTACATACTGGTCTCCGTAATAAAAGACAACAATAAAATAGTTTGCTTTTAAGCGGCAGACAGGTACCCCTAGAAAAGGTATATTAGAGTAATGTATAAGTAACTTTATTAGACTAGCCAATCAGGTGTGGTTTGCTGAAGTAATGGTTCTTTTTAATATTTTTATGGCACCTTGGGTATTGTAGAATTGATAAAACGTCTTGTCACTATTATTTGTTATTATACAACTTATGCAATCCTGAATTATTAGTTTTAACCTTTCTGTGTACTGAGTAAATTGCATCGTCTACCAACATTTTCACATTTATATGTGTGATATATTTTGCCAGTTTTTTCATAACCATTTATATTTCTGTGACCCTCATATGAAAGAAAATTTAATTGCAGTTAAATTCTTAGTTCATAAACTTTTCCTTTCAAAATCCACTACCAATTTCTCTATTGACTTCCGCAGTTTGATGCTGCGGGAGAAAAACTAATGTAAAAGATACCTTATTCATGTGTTCTAGTCTTATGTTTATTATTTTCTGAATGCTCACTGGATTCTCCTTTTTCTTATAATGCAAACTAGATTACCAGGATGGTTCATAGAATGGGCTGTTCTTTATTGATTTTGACTATAATTTAGGAATCCCATTAAAGATACATAGTTCTAGTTTAGGAATATTGTCTTCTGTAATATTTTTCTGATTTCTTCTTTCAGAACATAAATTATTTCCATATTATATTTCTACTATCCATCCTTCATGTCTCACTTCATTCTCTCCTATCATTTAATCAATTATTCCTTTTCCTTTGATTCTAAGAAAATTGATATTTGTCATCTGCAAATATCATATTGACTTAATTCTTTGCAAAGTTGTCTGCAAATTTTTATTGTGTTTTTAAAATATTTTATTGTTGAGTTTTTAATTTTTATTCTGAATTCATCCATCATTTTTCTATCTCCTTTAAAAAATATTATCCTGTTGCATTTTCTTCTCAATCTTTGTTTTTCTACTGTATTTCTGCTCCTATTTCAAAGATGCCATGCTTTCCTTATCCTATTCACAGTGCAAAATAGTTTTCTTCCATTTCCTATCAGTCATCTTCAAAAATTCATCTTCCACTTAGTCTTCAATATAATATCCTTTTTCTGTTATTCTGAAAGTTTTTTTTTTTTTTAGTGCAGACCACTAACTACTTTTTCCTATTTATTTGCCCTCAATTAAACAAGGGGTAGCCAAATGATTTCCCTTGGGCCTATTCTCTATCAGTTGGTGATGAGAAGTTTGATGTTCAATTCCTTGCTTTTAGTAGGCTTTCATCAAGTAAGGTTTTGCTAAAATAACTATAATCCCAAGTATGACTACTGCTCACAGTGCATATCCTATCTTTACTTGAGCAGTCCACACGTTTTATGATGCAATCAGGGCATATATCTCCACCTTGCCTAATAATGTTCAAATGTTCCAATTTTCAAACTGATGTAGAAATAGAGGCCTATTCTCTATCAGTTTTATCAGAGTTTAATGTTCAATTCACAGTTTCTAGTAGACTTTCTTTCTAACATACGTAGAAATTTCTTCAGCAGAAATACATCTCAAGAAAATTGTAAAATTTGCACTATGAGTAACTGTAATTATTTTTTTCAAAAAATATAGAAAAATAAGATACAGGCATTATAATGATCATACCCTCATTGGTGGAGAATTTAGGGATGTTCATGAAAAGAGAAGAATTGCTAATAAAAA
This sequence comes from Tapirus indicus, assembly GCA_031878705.1. NCBI lineage: Eukaryota > Metazoa > Chordata > Mammalia > Perissodactyla > Tapiridae > Tapirus > Tapirus indicus. The sequence continues at coordinate 17,349,464 of CM062925.1, forward strand.
TTTTCAAAGACAAAAGGAATTGATATGGATGAAATAAGTCTACTCTCACAACTAGTTTCCAAATATGTTTTGGATAGCCACTGAGAGGGGACGCTGCAGAAGGGATTCAAACTTTGATGGTAGGTTGGATAAGATAGACACTCGAGTCCCTTCTAGTCCCGAGATTCTAGATTTTTAAAACTTTGTTTTATATTAGACTAGAAAAATATTATTCAAATTTTTCTCTTTTTTACTTTTCCAAGCTCCCATTTCTCTTCATTCATGTGCCTTGGATATCCCTTGCATTGCCCAAAGCAGAAGAACTGTGTACATTGTAATAGCGTGCAAAAGGACACTTCTCAACACTTTTTCTTGAGGTTCCAGCATTTTGACAACATCACTGGGAAGAATGGAGAATTTCAACTTTTATTTAAGCTTTACTGAATAGCCTATAAAGAAAGGAATAGAGACCAGTTTTTAAATATGAATCTGTGGAACTCCACAGGAAAATGATATTTTTACTTTTGTTTTAGCACATACCAGTGGACCTTTTCTTTACAAACTTAGGAAAAGTCAACTTAAGTAGCACTATACTCAGGTCTGAGAGAGGGAAGATAATTCTTCTCTTGGATCATGAGAATTGTTTGATTAAACCAACGTCTGAAGATCACAGGCCTTGGACATGGCTTCAGGTGCCTGAATCACATCATGTTCTTATTAGTACACATTTTGTTTTTTCCATAAATATCCCCTAAAGACTCAGAAGTTTAATAAAGAAATCAACTTGTTGAGAGAGTCCTGAGATCTTTAAACATATTAAAGATTCTTTATTACATAAGCTGGCTCAGTTTTAGACACAATTGGAAAATATCCTTAAAAATTTCCCTTATTAGGCTCATTAATTTAAAATATTGATAAAAAGATGATGATAATTTTATCCCATTGATAAGGCAAAATAGATTCATCCATCCAATAGATATTTATGGAGTAACTTTACATTTGAGGAGGAGGGAGAGAAACAAATTTATTATTTCAACAAATATTTGTTGAGGGTAAATCAAGAGAGATGTTTGGATTGTTAAAATCAACTCAGAATAATTAGAGATCTCACTCAGAAATCAAAGACAGAAGCATCCAAAAACTCAGAAGTAAGATGCCTGGAACATTCCACATGACTTCTCATGCTTTCTTTCCACCTTGGTCAAGCATTCTTTGGCTCAGAACAATAGGTGAGGTCTTGAATGAAGTTTTGGGGTCACCTCACACAGTGGGAGCAGTATTTCAGTTTCAAAACATCTATTTTGTATCCAGATCATTAGAGAGCTTATAAGACAGTCTCAAGGGAGCCATGACTTCATCAGGGTTCATCTGAGAAAGTCAAGACATGGGCCCTGTCCCTAAGAAGTTTATAGTGTCTTTAAACTTAGTTTAAAGACATATATCCATCCTTGTGGATTCTTAACTTTTTAAATTATTTTACTTAATGGTTTTTCTTAAATTATGTACATATTTTTTCCTTCTTTCTTTGATCACATTATCAAACTATCTGTTTTCACTTATTATATCTAGGACTGTAAGTCTGTTTATGCTTTTGTATTTTTGATAGACAGATGGTATTCTTTAAAAGAAGTTTTAAAGTATCAATACCATGATATATTAAATACAGCCTCATAAATATTAATTACAAAGTTTAACAAATGCGTTCTAAATATTATGAGATTTTTAACTTCCCAAACAGACATACAGGTATCTCAAAATGGTTCTTTTTTTCAGTACCTAATTTTTGTTCCAATTGAGGAAAGATTGCACACATGTATGAGGTTTCAACATATGAAGGGTGGGTTGTGTAACCTTAAGAACATTGTCCTTCTACACCTGTTGTCCATATCTATGATTTGTCCAAAGGAATCCAACTATATGTTTTCTTACTTATGAGAGGATCTTATTTTTTATTGGCATGAATGTGCAGGGTGCAAGGAGAAGTTACTGAAAGAAGTATGCCTTCAGGTAGTTTACAGGCAAGGGAAGATGATCAGGTAATATTTTAGGAAAAAAGAAAAGCAAAACAAACAACCCACCCCAGTATTCTTTTTAGTAGATCTGCAAACTCTTCGAATATGAAGTAACTAAGGGAGAATAAAATGTACGCTTATTAATTTTTAGAATTTTGCATAAATCTTTAAAGTCATTCAGGCTTTTTGCAAAGTGGAAGGTTCAAATCTGGTCTAAAATTTAGGTTAATTATATTTTACTATAAATTTAATTACACAGTTTTAATTACAGAAATACCAATATCAAATTGGCAGGTGGTTCAGCTGGAACTGTTTAGTAATTAAGCAAATATAATGCCCCCAAAGCCAAGTAGACAACAACAAATGAAAATTTTTAAAAATGGTTTAGGAAAATTGAACTTTACAATGTGATAAGAACTGGTTCTAATTTGTTAAAAGATTCTGGAAACTTGCGTTTGTGCTGCAAATTTGTGCATGTTGGCAACGTGTAATTTTAAAAAATGTGTCATAAATGTCATTTTGTTGGTTTTATGTCTTACATATTTAATTATGAAAATAGCTTCATTTAGTTTTTACAGTGGATAATGATGTCCACGATACAATTCTGTTTTGAAAAAATATCTCAAAATGCAGCTTTACGCTGTTTAGAAATTTTATAGTATTGTAAGATTATTTTATGTTTTAAAATGATTCCATTTAACATCTGCACTAGAAAATCATTTCATTTATAATGTATACCATGCCACTTTAAGACTGTAATTGTGCATTTATTTTCTACCTTATTCTCATATGTCCTAAAACCTCCTAAATAGCTGTGTTCCCAGGCTTGCTGAGTCTCCATGAATAGCAGTGGTATCCTCTTCATTTCTCTCAGCAGAACAGGAGAAGAGGGACTAAGATACAGAAAATGAACCATTGATGGGGGATATGTTGTGATGAAGATCACTTCAGATCATACTGTGTCAGTTATATATCAATGATACTGACAGTATGAAGGAGATGTCAGCCAATTTATACTATTCCTGTCAACAGATAACTGTTTGTAGCCCTGAAACTATTTCTGTAACTCTGTTAACCTTTCATAATTTTCCCTGTAGGGAAAATAACGTACAAGACAATTAAGTAAATGCAGCTATATATTAGTCTACAAGGTAGTCTACCCATACTTAAAACATATAGAAACAAACTTTCTGTAGGATTAAAAATGTACATGGGGAAAAATTACAAAAAATATGGAAGTACAAGGAAAATGTATAAAAGAAACTTTTTTCCATCTTAGTATGTGCAAACTTTCAGATCAAGACATGAGACAGAAAATCTTAAAAGCATGTTGAGAGATGTTAATGATTAAAAGGAAAACAACTTTATTTGAAAGTTAACAAATATATACAAATAAAATACCCATAATCACATATATAAAAATCTTAGAGACTATTCTTCTTTGGTACATGTCTATGTGGAAGCAGGCTTATACATTTCATTTATATACTTTTTTACTGTAGCAAAAACAACGTGGCGAAAGCAAACATAAGAAAATTGTGACATATAGAAGTAGAAAGTAAGATGATCAAGTACTTATTCTAGAAGTCAAAGAAAGAAAACTTGGTAAGTTTTCTTATTGTACTCAGAATTTAGATTTCCAGGTTAGTGTACTCTCTGTATCTGAGCTTATACTGGGAAAGGAGCTGAAAAATAAACATCTTTCTCCAAATAGTGAAACCAGTATGCGAACACCTACCTAGCCATTCTTTTTGAGGTCTTCTCAAAATCCCAATAGCTTACAGTTATAAAATGACAGACATATATATCCTCTTCTCAGAAAGTTGAATGATCTCACTGAATTCTACTAATATTTATATAATATCTCAATAAACCTGTCTACTCATGAATATATAAAAGAAGCAGGTGTTTTGTTTGCGTTGCTTTGAGGACATATCAACTTTTAGGAGTTCTGTGACTTCTGCTGAAAACTCAGATCTGAAAATAAAACAAAACCATATCAGTCTAATGACTGCAAGGGCCCAAGAGAATGACTTCTACACTTGAGATAAAAATTCCTTCCCTAAATGAGATTGGCATCACACATACTGATTGAACAGAAATAATTTCAAACGTTGATACAGCTCTATATTTAAATCTATTGACTTTAAAACGTACAGCATGAGTCAGAACAACTGGTGTTTTTTCCTTGCAGCATTTAAGCCAGAAGCCTCTGCAGACAGGAAAATAATTCTGTCCTGGGTCGTGTCCCATTTTTTTCCCCCCAGAGTTTTAAGTACTTAAAAACTCTTGGATAAATAGTGAAAAAAGTTGGAAAGTCTTCTCATACAATAATTTTTACAAAACTTTTTGTGAAGATTTGTGTCTCAAATGAATATGCATTTGTGTTGAATATTTTTATGTTTTGCTGTTATGTAGCAAGAACCAGCAGTTGGGAGCTGTAAGAAGAGTTCTAGAGAGAATTTCTCTGAAATATGTAGCCAAGGAAAGGATGAAGGAAGGAAGGTCCTTTTATTGGCCAACTGTCCTCTGGCCAACACATAGGAAAAATAGTTCTGTTAAAACCTTTGATATCACAAGCATTTGGATAAAGTCTGGGTAAAGAAATATTTGTTCCAAGGTAATAGCTACATGCAGTGAAAAATATGTTCAATGACTGTTAATATTTAACTCAGATATTTATGCTGAATTTCCGGATAGTGGTCAAGAAGGAGTTCATTGTTTTGTTAAATTTTCTATTTTGAGGTAAAATTTAAATACTATGAAATGCACAGTTCTTAAGTGGACAATTTCATGAGTTTGACAAATATACACCCTTGTAACCAACACCTCAATCAAGCTATAATATTGTGCTTTCCAGCAATAATTCCCTACCCTTCTCTTGGCAACCACTGTTCTAATTTCTATTGCCGTAAGTTAGTTTCACCTGTTCCTTAACATCACATAGGTGAAATCATAGAGTGGGTACTGTTTCATCTGGTTTATTTCAGTCAACATAATGTATTGACAGTCATTCTGTTATTGCATGAGTCACTAGTTTATCCTTTTTGTTGCTGAATAGTACTCCATCATATACATATACAATTTGTTTATCTGTTCATGTTGACAGACAGTTGTGTGGTTTCCAGTTTTCAGCCATTGTTAATAAAACTACAATAAAAATGTGCATGCAAATATTTTGATGTATTTCTCTTAAATAAATCCCTAGGAGTGGAATTGTTGGGTTGTAGTGTTGGTATAGATTTAGCTTTATGAGAAACAGCTAAATAGTTTTTCAAAGTGGTTGTACCATTTTAAAATTCCACCAGCAGTGTGTGAAAATTCTGCTTGCACCAGATCCTTATCCAATTTTGGATTTCTCAGTTGGTAAAATTTTAGCCATTTTAATATATGTAGAATGGTATCTGAATGTGATTTAAATTAAATTTTCCTGATTACTAATAATATTGAGTAGTATTTTCCATGTACTCATTGACCATTTTTATATCTTCCTTTGTGAGGTTGCTACACACATTATTTTTTGCCAATTTTTTAAGCTTTGAAAAAAAAATTTTTTTTTCAGAGCAGTTTTGGGTTCACAGCAAAACTGAGAGGAAGATACGGAGATTTCTCACATACTCCCTGCCTTGACAAATGTATAGTTTCCCCTATTATCAACATCCCTCACCAGAGTGGTACATTTTTTTCAACTGATGATCCTACATAGACACATCTAATCACCCAAATCCCTTGTCTTTACGTTTAATTTGTTTGCTATTAATAAAGCCACCTCAGCTTCTTTCTTATGCTGTTTCCATGATACATTTTTTTCCATCCTTTACTTTCAACCTACTTTTTATTTGTATATTTAAGCTGTATCTCTTGTAGACTGCTTTTAATTATATCTTATAATAAATTGTGAAAATTCCTGCTTTTGAGTGTTTTGTACATAAATATTTAACGTAATTATTTAGGTGTTTGGATTTATGTCAGCCATTTTTCCATTTATTTTTTAATACTCCTATCTTTATTTTGTCTTCTTCTGTTCCTCATTCTTGCTTTTGTTTAGATAATCTAGTAACTTTAAGTATTTCATTTTAATTACTCTATTTGCTTTTTAGCTATTTCTATTTGCATTATTTTTTCATGATTGCTGTGATTATAATATGCTTCTTTGATGTACCACAGTCTACTTTGATACTAATATAATCTCTTACATTTACCCATACATTTACCATTCCCAGTGCTCTTAATTTTGTTCCCATCAATCTGAATTTCCAACTGAATTTCTCAACTTTATTCATCTGCAAATCCATTTATTTCACTCTCATTTTGGAAGGATATTCTCACTGGATTCAAAATTTTAGGGCACATCTTTCTTCATTCAACACTTTGGGAATATCATTCCATTTTCTTCAAGCCAACATTTTTTAAATAAAAATCAGCCATCATTTATATTATAGGTCATACGTTTTTCTGAATGTAATGTATCTTTTTTCTTTGACATTTTTTTTTTTTTTTGCTTGCGGAAGATTTGCCCTGAGCTAAATCTGTCCCAGTCTTCCTCTACTTTATATGAGCATCTTGGCCACAGTGTGGCTGATGTGTGGTGTAGGTCTGTGCCCAGGATCCGAACCTGCAAACCTGGGCTGCTGAAGCAGAATGCACTGAACTTAACCACTATACCATGTGGCTGGCCCCTTCTTTGACTATTTTTAGGATTTTTGCTTTGTCCTTTCATTTACATGAGTTTGCTGTGATGTGACTAGGTGTTCTTTGTACTTATTCTGTTGATTTTTTTTTCACCAAATTTTGGGGTAATTTTATCTATTATTGCTTTAAGTTTGTCATTTGTTTGTTTTTGGTTGTTCCTCTGTGTGTGTGTGTTTGCCTCATTCTGTCTCTCCTTTCCTGGAACTTTAATACATGTAATTTTGATAATTTGATATTATTATTTATGTTATTAAAGCTCTATTTTTTTCCCCTTTTTCTCTCTCTCTCTTCAGGTTAGATACTGTGTATTACTCTGTCTTCAAGTTTATTGACCCTTTGTTCTACAGTCTTCTGCCTGGTGTTTATAACATCTCGTAAAATACTGATTTCAGATCTTCTCTGGTGAGCACGTGCTTTACCTGTTTGCTTTTTCTCAAGGATAATAGTACTATGCTGTTGGTCTGATGTCTGTAAACAGTTGCTTTATATATTTTGTCCATAAAAAGTTGTCAGAAAAAATGCATAAATCCATTTTTTATCATTATTATATTTTTATCCAGTCAACAAATATTAATAAGAATCAGATCATTTCCCTCTAAGATAGAGACCCTAGATGAGAAAGAAAGTAGAGAAGGGAGGCTTGGGAGAAGTTGCATTTGCATTGTCTCATCTCTTAAAGAACCTGTAACTGGTCACTAAGACATCAAGCATGAGAACTTGCTAGAGAGTGAAGATATAATAATACCAATTTGTTTAAAATGATTTGGTGCCTGAATCTAATAATTTTAGAAGGGAAAAATAAGCCTGTTATGTATATTAGATATGAATTCAATTAAATAATTTGTATTTCAAAAGCATAAAAGTTCTTATGAATATTATTTAAGTAAATAAACTAGCAAACTTTATATATATCTATGATGTATAAAGCACTATTCTGGCCATAGACAATATAAAATAATGAATAATATATGGCGTATATATTCAAGGAGCATATAGTCACGTGACATGAGATAACGATTTCAGTAATGTAAAGTTATCATTAACTATTTGATTTTCGTATTCCTTTTCAAAACAAGATTTTTGTCTCATAAAGACGTGAAAAATTGTAGAGAAGTAAAAATGAACTTTAGAATAACATAAAGAATCAGAAGGAGAACACAGGTTATGAGGTTTAGAAGAAGATATGTTCTATCACCAGGAAAACATTCTATTGTATTGGGGGTGATTAAAAAAGAGTTACATTTATATTCAGACAGATGGAGAACTAAAAAAAGAACATAACAAAGGGCTACAACTGAAAACTAGGTTTGTTAAAATACAGAAACACCCTTTTTCTAATATATGACTTTTATTTTCCAACAATAACAGTCACTTTATTATATAGTTTTAAGGGTAAGGATGTGTGCTTTTACAAAGTTGAATGAAAAAAAATTAACTTAACTTCCTTTAATAGGTAAGTTATTCCAACAGCCCATGACTAACACTAAGAATATGTTACTCAGAATTAACGGATAGGAATTTCTTTTACGTTAATGCCAAGTATTAGATCCATGATAACTTTAAATAACTTCCATTTGATTTTATCTCATAACAAAATATCTAACACTTTTATAAAAAATAAGAAAATGATTTTAAACTTTACATAGTATTTCTCTAAAACTGTATATGAATTGTTTCTGAACACACTCAAGTTAAATCAAAACATTTTAGCAGAGAGGTCTATTAAAGTTTTTCATCAACTAGCATTTGAACTAAAAAGAATAGGATGCAAATAACTCTTGCCATGATTTACAACTTACCCATTAGTTTCTCAACAGGGTAAACTGAACTTCTATATGCCTAGCTAGCTTGAAGTCACTTGCCTTGGGCTAGGAATTAACCATTTGCCAAGGCCTGAGTGTTGAATACGAATGAAACATGTTGTAAGATTGATGAAGACCATAAATAATAGGTATAATTTTAATAGGAAAAAAAAACTCACAAACTTTACTTTCCCATACCTGCCTACCCACCTGTACCACTTTCTGCATCATTGAAGAAAATTTTCTAATTGTGTTTGAAATATGATGCAGCCTATAAATGAGATTTTAACAGCAGGGGCGAAGGAGATGAAGAATAGAAGTCTATAATGCATTTAATCTCCCTTGTTTCATTGCTATCATAGGATTGACTTGGTTTTTCTTTAAGAATTAGTATCAGTTATAAGAAAATTAGGGCAAAGATATTATAATATTCTCAGATGATTTTTGGCATCTGTATCACACTGTTGTAAATATTTCCGTGAGCTAAGATGAATATGGTAAAGATAAGCTTGTGTTTTCCATTTAAACTCTTGCCTGATTTTGCAGAGTAATGTTGTAGAGGCCAACTTTTTTTGTTTTGATTTTTTTTTTTTTTTTTGTGAGGAAGACTAGCCCTGAGCTAACATCCGTTGCCAATCCTCCTCTTTTTGCTGAGGAAGACTGGCCCTGGGCTACCATCCACGCCCATCTTCCTCTACTTTATATGGGACACTGTCACAGCATGGCTGACAAGTGGTGGTCAGTTCGCGCCTGGGATCAAAACCTGAGAACCCCGGGCCACCAAAGTGGAGTGTGCCAACTTAACCACTATGCCACCGGGCCAGCCCCTAGAGGCCAAGTTTTTACACCTGAGTTGCCTATATCAGAAATCTGCGGGAAATGTTTCCTATTATTTTAAAAGGGAAACATGAAAATTGTTTTATTTTTGTGCTATTCAGCTAAAGAAGTGCAAAACATATCAGAAAGCAGGTTTTTTAGAGAAAGTTTTAAATCGATCTCTTGTTTGCTAGGCTGAAAAAGCATTTCTAACTGTGAAGTCTAGTTACCGCAAAGTACTTTGGACATGGACAGGATGCACAATTCTCCCTCCACGCCCCTGAGACTTATTCACATGCAGTCGTTGCTCTAGAAGAAATGAATAGATTTTTCTTTTAGTATAATGATCACAGCTCTTTAGTTCTTTCAACAGTTAACATATTCAAGATAAGTCTGGCAAGATTTTGAGGGGCTGTTCTCTTGTTTACATGATTAGCTAATCTAGACAAGGGTTTAAGGGAAACTATCCCTAGGAGGTGCTGAGAGCCAGCAGCAGGATGGACAGAGGTGAAAATAAGGGAAGAAAATTCATCTACATACCCAGCAGGCATCAGTCATTTATATATTTATCTGTTTTCAGTTCTCAACTTGATAAGAGTGTGTCCATTTCATGGTGCCTTGCAGAGAAAATGAAGTGTGTAAGGTCATTCAATAAAGATTAAATTAAAAACATATTCCTATTGCACCCTCAGGGTCCATTAGCCTTGATGAGTGTACAAATACGTTCTTTGTTATATGTGCTCCATCCTGAAAGAGATTGTGTACTTCGCTCATTATAAATGTGCACCTGAAAAGATTGAACATTATCCCGTCTTTTTTAACTGACCTGTGGCCACCGCTGGGTTCATTAGTGCAGAACATCTTTTCCACTGGCTGAGTCTGCCCTATTGTTTGCCTTGGCCAGGGTCAAGTCAAGGGCACCCAGCCTAGATTGGACTCATTTGTCACAGGGTCTAGCAACAAAGCTGATTTCAGCAGAGACGGGGTGAATTTCATGGGGCTGAAACACAACCTTTGACACCGAGCGCCCAGGGCTGCTTAGAGTTGCACAGATGGCCTGCCACCCCTCGGCATCGAGGAACAAAGAATTGGTGAATTATAACAAAAATAAAGTTTCCACAGTCAGCATATATTTTAAGTGTTTAAATTATTTGCAGGGATTTTTGACAGTCTAAAATTGCATCTTGAGCACTTGTGATAATCGCTGTGCTTTTTAGACTATGAAGGAAAAAAACAATTCAGTTGGGGGCTTATTGCTTAACTGGTGTAACGGTGTAAAGTGTAGCAATTTAGTGTGGAGTGCAGGTTTTCCATGGTCAGCAGGAGCCGGCATGAACAATGGGTCGTGCTGAGGTAGCATGTGGAAAATGACTTTAATACACTATATAGAATGGCTTATTGCCTTGGTCAATAGGCTGCAGTGAAGATGGTGTATTCAGCCACTTGGGAAGGTTAAACCTGTCAGGGAACACCGTGACTGATATGCAGGGGCTGCTTATGAGGTCTCTAATGGAAAAACCTGACAAGCAAAGTTATAAAGGTTACACTTGACACATACTTCAGCATTATGCCTTATATTAATCCATTTTTTTAAAGGTAGGGTACTTTATATTTGTTAGAAATTGATGCCACAATAGTATTAACACTCCAGAGGAAACATTTAAACTTTGCAGGAAAGTAAAGAGCATTATAGGATGAGATCACTGCTTGGGTAAGGACACTTGTCTAATATGCTAGCAACATATTTCTCATTCTCCCAGGAAATCATCTCTGTTACATTATTTTACTTTATTAATGTCATTCAGGATCTGTAATTTAATAAAATGCTCATGATAGTTTCCATTTTTTTAGAGAAAATATATATTGTAATGGCATTATGATATATTCCGGAAGAATAGAAGAAGAGAACAGTGAATTTATGTTTAGGATATTTTCTTTTCCCTCTCATTCCCAAAGAAAAACTACAGAATAAAATTCTACCTTTGCACTGAAATTTGGGGCTGCATTAGCGTTCAATAAGTGGATGACTTGAAATCCTCAAAAATAATTGCCCCAGGATTCTATTCCTATTGGAATATAATTCCACAACTATGTTACTATGGTAATCAGATATTGTAAGTGCTCCTACACAATTAGATATACATTATATTAGTAAAAGGTAATACAAGAGGGTATTTAGTTTAAATTTATAAAGGGTGGAAAGCAGGTGACAATTCAAACATCTTTGAAAGTGTTGGTATTATCTGGAATTCCTCAATTTATTTAACAATAAATCATATATTTAATTATTTCCCTAAATGATATATTAATAATCAAAGAGATTGATGAAGAGTAGGCCATTTTATTCTGATGCTACCAAGGACCCAAACATATTCTATTATTAAAATCATTAAAAAGCCCTGAGAATTATACACTAGAATATATAGAAGAGTGTTAAACATAGAATATTTTACTTCCCCCTTTTTCTCCTCTCTTCTGAATTAATGAGAATTATAGGAATTATTCTTGTTTCAAGGTTTTAGAAGAGTTGTCTGTGAAAAGTTGGACTGACAATACTGGATAGTGAGGGTCTTTATATTATCATATTTCTTTAAATAAAATACCCCAAAAAGATTTATATATTTTTGTGAAATGCTGGTATTTTTAACTGAGAGGAAACTATAATTGAGTGTTAGATTTCTAGTCATTTTTTGACACTTTGACATAGAATGATAGGAAGAATTAAAAATGCAACTCCATAAACTAACAATTTCAAATATCTAAATGTTTAAGGCACATTGTACCTGGCTAACCCATCCTTGTGAATACATAGATATCAAATCTATGCACAGAGTTAAATAGCAGCCTGCCCGGTGGCGCAGCGGTTTAGTTTGCGCTTGGCAGCCCGGGGTTCGCGGGTTCGGATCCCGGGCGCCCGCCGACACACTGCCTGTCAGCCATGCCGTGGCGGCGTCCCATATAAAGTGGAGGAAGATGGGCACGGATGTTAGCCCAGGGCCAATCTTCCTCAGCAAAAAGGGGAGGATTGGCAACGGATGTTAGCTCAGGGCTGGTCTTCCCCACACACACACAAAAAAAGTATATTGAATATGCTTGTAGAATTTTATGACAAATAATTTTTAGTTGTAACAGCATTAATATTCCTGTAAATGTACATATATACCTATATTTTATTATTGTGTATATGCATGTGTATACACACATTTTCTAGTTAGATATAATTAAGGTTGAAATCTGGTATTTAAAATAGTACCAGAACTATCCTTACTGAACAGTATGTATTGGCTAAATTACAATCCAATTTTTTAAAGATATTGGGAAAGAAGTTAGACTTTTAAAAATGTTTCCCTTGGTTATAAATGAAAACATATAAATGTTCTCTTTATCTCCTGTTTTCCTTGCTGAAGCTGTGCTTTTGTTTTGGAATGTTCTCTGAATCAAAATTAAATGAGTAAGAATTCAAATAAGGTATTTGCATTTTAGATGTTCTTTTGTAATTTACTATATTAACAATACACAAAAGCTACAAAAACTAATGATGTTTAGACATTATAAGCAAAAGTTGTATAAGTAATTGTGCATGTATTTCATTCATTCTATATATTTTTTCAAAATATTTCTAATTGCATATTTAAGGTAATGCTTGTGTTTATGATCTGTAAAATATATTCACATGCTTATAGATATGAATTACTTCCTTACATTTTTCTTCTCAGACAAATGAGATACATATGCTGCGAAAATTTTAAAGATTTGTGTTCAGAGATAAAAAGAGAACATCTATGAATTGAGAATAGTAGGAATCAGCCCTATGAAAACAATTGAAGTGATGGGGCCAGCCCAGTAGCATAGTGGTTAAGTTCACATGCTCTGCTGTAGCGGCCCGGAGTTCGCAGGCCCAGATCCTGGGCATGGACCTACACACCACTTACCAAGCCATCCTGTGGCAGGCATTCCACATAAAGCAGAGGAAGATGGGCACAGATGTTAGCTCAGGACCAATCTTCTTCCTCACCAAAAAAAAAAAAAAATTGAAGTGAAAGTATACAAGAGTAAAAATTAGTATTGAATGAAACAGTATAAACTAGACATCAACCCATATCTCAGCAACATTGCAGCTCTAACCAGAAAAAACTCTCCACAAGCAGCTTTCTTATAAAATGCTTCGTACCATGTTCTTCAAAAAAGTTGTAGCTAGATTTCATTGTGTTATATCTCAGACAAAATAATCTCCCTATAGCTAATAAAATTAAATCAGAGTACCCCATATATACCAGATACTGTGCTAGGCATCAAGGAAGATTTACATACATAAGATGAGGTTCTCACCCTTCAGAAGTTTATAATCATTCCGGTTGAACTAAAGAGATCCGACTTCTCAACAAAAATTTTTTTTGAAATGTTCTTTATGCATATAAAATACTCTGAGAGAAGACTCATTTACTAAAAGTCTTCAACGTGCCAGCTATTTTGAAAATACCCGAACAACTCTGAAAGTCAATCAAACCACTGAATTATAATTTTTGTTTAGTAAAATAATGTGAGTAAAATTGTTAAATTGAGATAATTGATATTTAACACTATAGTTCAAACCATATGAGAGACTGAAAAAACATTTCATCAGTCATAGAAGTATTAGATAATTTTACTGTTATTTTCATTTTCTTTTGAGTTTATCATTTGTTTGCACGCACAGAATTAATTTCTTATGTGGTTTATTTTTCTCTAACAAAAGACCGGGTGATAAAGTAATATAGCATAAGTAAAACATGTTATCATGGTCTGTGGACACTTTATCTCTGATCTTCCAACTAAATGGAAACCAGGCTTTTCAGTTAACCACGTGAAATAAGTTGGTTCTGCCAGTGCTCTCCTCAGTGAACAAAATGGGTAATATGAAAAGAATATCAATAGGTATTAACTAGCAGTTTCAACGAAGGCCGCAAACTGAGTGGATAAAGAAATCAAATTACTTTCCCAGTCCGTGGAGCCATTATTAAAGTTTTTGAGGCTCACAGAAAGAGCTTGTGCATCTTATGTTGGCTTTGGCTTTCTTATAGATTATCATAAAATTTTATTCCCAGAAGTTATCCTGAGCACTAAATTTTCTTAAGAATGATTTTTGGTAAATCAGGATTATGTGATTAAGGTTTCACAAAGTCTCAACTGGAATTAATTTCTAGAAGATACTATCCCATATCCCCTGATTCAGCATTTCATTCTTTATAGTTTCACAATAACGTCTGCCTACAGGCAATTTTACCAGCCAATTTTGGCTCTATTTTTAGATTATTATTATGATAATATGTGTGATACATCTGAGAAAGGGAAACAAAATAGTGGCATGAAAAAAATACAATATTAATATTTATAGAGGTAAGTTTCATGAAATCTCAATTCTGGCTAATTTTGCTTCAGAGTATGAAAAAACTCCCCTTAGGCACAATTTGTCCATTTTTGCTCACTCATCTAACATCTTAAACATCACTTTGTAAATGAGACTGTGCATTTTCATAAATAGTTTCTCACTTAAGAGTAAAAGCAGAGTGAATATTTTGCTGTTGAAAAGAAATTGTACTGTTGTCAGATTGCCCGAAAACAAATATTGTGGAGATTTTTTCTTAAATTGAATACGAAGGGTAATCAGTTTTGCATAAACCTACTAAGATACACATCTCATGCAGAGAAAGAGAGAAAATACATCTTTTTTAAAAAAAAATAAGACACTCAGAGTAATTGAGACTAGTAAATACATGAACCTTGAATAGTTAAGGCTTGTTTTTTCTCAGTAAATGTGAGATACTTTTGAAATTAGTGATGTTATCTGTATAAGTACAGACCATGAACATCAATAGTCCAAAGTTAAATAAAAATATTCATTTGCAATTGAAAGGCTTTTATTAAGCATATGCACTCTAGAATGGAGGTACTATTTTATTTATGTGAAACCGGTGTTTTCTGATAAAAATTTTGAAAACTGAGATGGGGTGAAACTACATGTGGGAAAAGAGATTACAATCACTGTATTTAAATTAATGCGCCATATTTTGAAAGCAAATAAAAATCCATTTTTATATCTTGTTTAGAATTGAGTTGGGTCACAACCTTTCTGAAAATTACATGCTGTATGTTACTTATGCCACAAGACCTTTTTGATCTTCGGTTAACTTGGAGTTTTGACCTTGCCTCAGAACACAAAGCATTTGTGTTAACTGATGGAGAGGTCACTAAGCTTACAACACAGTTTTGGTGTTTTATTTTAACAGTTCAATAATAAGGTGAAGGGGAACACTCCTGAGAGTGGCCACAATAGATTTATTGCCTTTTTGTTATTAAGGCCTCTTAAGATAATTGTTTTCAGAATTATAATATGATCTTTTTAGAACTTCTAGACTTAACATCTATTAATGCTGGTCAGTTTCCATTTCCACTGTTTCACACTGTGTTCATTTTCATTAAATTTATTATATTTGAGACCTCTTAGAAGGTTTATTTAAAATTCATTGCTTGGCTAAAAACAAGCTATATATTTTTCTCCTGAAAAACAAGATCTAACTTATGGTTCTGTTCCTCAGAATGACTATATTAAATGTTTAATGCTGTTCATATGTTAATATTTTGTGTGTGTAAACAGATAGCATTTTATATGTAAAGATGCATTTAACATAGGTAAGTTCATAAAAATACATTTCAGTTAGTCTTATTAGTATTATAAGCCTCATTTAGGTACCGAAAGGGCTTAAATAAACTTCAAAGAAAAAATCAACATGCTTTTCTAGAATGTATCATGTCTGAATAAAACATCTGAATGTTTGATTTCTAAAACAGCACTCTGCAAACTAGGTTAGTTTTCCCTAAAGCCATTAAGGATCTAGATGACTTTAAACGTTTGTTAATTTTTTCTAAATATTACTCCGAAAATTTATGATCATTTTACTTAAGGGTATCCAATCAGAGCTAGTGAAGGCTTTATAAACATTAGAATTCATGATGATCCCCTATGGAAAGCTGATTCATCTAGTCCCAGAGTTTCAGACATTAAAGACAAAGCTTGCAACACGTCGGGGAACTTGTGTATTAAGGAATTTGGAGCACAACACTTTCATATTCAGTTAGCCCGTTTTTCATTATTAGTCATTATGTCTTGAAGGATTTTATTTACATAAAATCATAGTAAACAATTTCCCGTGTATTATCTTTTGAAAGGGAGAATCTTTTTATGGGTAAGTTCTCTAGTTACTCAACAATTTTACCTTAAATATTTTCTAATAATTTACCAAAATAAAAAAAGAAATCAACTACAGTCATGTGTAGCTTGACAACGAGGATACCTTCTATGAAATGCATCGTTAGACGATTCAGTCATTGTGCGAACGTCGTAGAGTGTATTTACACAAACCTAGATGGTGTAGCCCACTACATACCTAGGCTGTACGGTATTCCTCTTATGGGACCAGTGTCATATACGTGGTCCGTTTTTGACTGAAACGTTGTTATGCTGCGAATGGCTGTAATTTCATTATTGTTTTTCTTCATTTCATGTGAACTTTATTGATGTGTAGTTATAAAATGCACACATCTTATGTGTATAGTTTAAGTTTTGACGAATGTATACATCAGTGTAACCACCATCACAATTAAGATATTGAACATTTTTATCACCCCAGAGAGTACTCTTGTTACTTTTTGCAGTCAATATCCTCAACCCCAGAATTAGGCAACCAATGATTTCCTTTCTATTACCTTGAGTAGTTATGCCTGTTCCAGAATTTCATATAAATGAAATCATGAAGTT
Organism: Tapirus indicus; assembly: GCA_031878705.1. NCBI lineage: Eukaryota > Metazoa > Chordata > Mammalia > Perissodactyla > Tapiridae > Tapirus > Tapirus indicus. The sequence continues at coordinate 17,366,560 of CM062925.1, forward strand.
TGTGGGGGTTTTTGACCTAGCTTTATTTGCCAAGATATATCCAAATTGTTCCATGTATCAAGTTTTTCTTTTATTTCTGAGTAGTTCTATATTGTATTAAATACCAAAATATATCCATTCATCTGTTGATGGAAATTTAGTTTGTTTTCACTTTTCGGCTATTATAAATAATGCTACTCTGAGCATTCGCATATGAGACTTTGTGTAGATAAATGTTTTCATAACTATCCGGTGGGTGCCTAGGAGTAGAATTGCTTGTCCTGTTCAATTTCTCTCAGCAATGTTTTGTAATTTTCAGTGCCCAGATCCTGAGATGAAACTCACTTGGTAATGATATATGTATTTTAAATGATTTTCCCTTGATGTGTTTGCCAATATTTTTCTGTGGATTTCTGCATCTATATTCATAAGGGTTATTGGTCTGTAATTTCCTTTTTTTTAATAGTATCCTTATCTGATTTTTGCATCAAGGATGTCCTTTTCTGAATTGTATATCAAGGTAATAATGCTGGTCTCCAAACATGCCTTGAGAAGTGTTTTCTTCTCTATTTTCTGAAAGCATTTGTGTAAACTTGGAATAATCTCTTACTTTAATATTTGATAGAATTCAACAGTGAAATCACATGGTCCTAGGGTTTTATTTGTGGAAAAGTTTTTTAATTATAAGTTCAATTTTTTCATGGTGACAGGATATTTATATTTTCTGTTTCTTCTTTTGCCAATTTTAGTAATTTGTGTCTCTCCAGGCATTTGTCCACTCCATTTAAATTGTTCAATTTATTAGTGTTAATTATTTATAATATTCCTCACATCACTGTAACATCCCTAGATGCTGTAGGATGGCATTTTTTTCATTCTTGATATTGGTAATTTTTGTCTCCTCTATTTTTTTATTGTTCAGTTTAGTGAAAGATTTATCAATTTTATTGTTCTTTTCAAATAACTAATGTTTTGTTTCATTGATTTTTTTTTTTTTTGTATTTTTCCTACTGTCTAGGTCATTGCTTTCTGCTTTAACTTCATTATTTGTGTCCTTCTACTTTCTTTGAGATTTTTTTCACTTCTATCATGATTTCTTAAGGTAGAAGTTTACTTTATTGATTGTAGCCATTCATTCATTTCCTATATAATCATTTAAAGCTAAAAATTCTCCTCAAAGCATTGTTTTAGCTTTGTCCTACAAATTTTCATGTGGTACTTTCATAATCATTCTTTTCAAAATATCTTCTAAATTTAATGCCATTTCTCCTTCTACCATAGGTATTTTGATGTGTGGTGCTTGATTTATAAATTTAGGGAGTCTTTGGAGTTGTTCTTGTTGTAGTTTATTTCTCATTTAATTCTATTCTGGTCATAGAACATGCTTTCTATAATTCAATCTTATAAAATTTATTGGGGTTTTTGTGTGGTTCAGCATATGTTCTACAATGGTGAATGTTTTATGTACAGTAACACATAATGTATATTCTGCTGTTATCGAATGTAGTGTTTTATGAATTCTTTGTTTTATACTTTAAATTCAAGTCTTCTATATCCTTATTGATTTTTTTGTCTACTTCTAGTATCATTTACTGACAGAGGAGAGTTTAATCTCCTGTATAATCACAAAACTGTCTATTTCTTCTTTTAGTTCCATAGTATGTGCTATATGTGCATATGCACATATATACATATATATACAAACATGTGCATATATGTATATTTGCTATATACACATATACATATATATGTATATTTGTGTGCATATATATTTTTTTACCATGCATAAATAGTTATGTGTTCTTAATTAACTAATCCTTTATTATTATGGTATTTTCTTCTATACAACTAGTAATATTCCTTATTCTGAAGCTAACTTTGTGTGTAATTAATATAGATACTACATCTGTCTTATGATTTGTGTTTTGCACACTGTATATTTTTCCATAATTTTACTTTAACCTTTCTGTGTATTTATAATTATCTTGTGTTTCTTAAAGACAGGATGTGGTTGAGTTTTGCCTTTTATCCATTCTGTAAAGCTCCACCTTTTAATTAGAGTAATTAGATCATTTACATTTACTATAGTTATTAAAGTTCTCAGGTTTAAGGCTACTATTTTTCCATTTGTTTTCTATTGATCCCATGTGTTCTTACTACTTTTTTACCTTTTTCTTTTGTATTGTGTTTAAAAAATATTTTTGTAGCCTACATTGGCTTATTAAAGGTATTTCTAACATAATTCAGTGGTAATTATAAGGTTTTAATATGCATCATTAATTTCTCATAGTCTACATTCAAATAATATTATCTAACATTTTATTTAATATAGAAATCTTTCAAAAGTATACTTCCATTTCCCCCTTCCATCATTTATACAATTGTCATGCATTTTACTTCTACATATGTTATAAACTCCAAAATTTATTGCTTTTATTTCTGCTTTAAATAGCCAATTATCTCTTATGGAAAAAAGATATATATATATAGACAGAGAGAGGAAGAGGAGAGAGAAGGAGAGAGAGGGATTGGTAGATTGATTTTAAGGAATTGGCTCACGCCGTTATGGAAAGTTGGTAAATACAAAATCTGCAGGATAGGCTAGTAGGCTGGATACCCAGGGAAGAGTTGCAGTTCAAGTCCAAAGGCCATCTGTTGGCCACAGTCCATAAACTGGTATATAATCACATATCTGGCTGTTTCTCTTTCCAAAGTGAACAACCATGTGTACTGCTTGAAATTTTGCCCATTGGGAGGATTTCCCTTCACCACTGTCTTTCAAGGATGTCCCAGAAAGGGGCTCTAGTGCTGCCACTGTCCACTTTTGGGTGGTGACTGCATATCGTGGGGAACCATTGGAAACCAGGCCTGAGTTTTCTCTTCCTCTAACAATTGATCATAGGGAACTTGCCATGAAAACATAGGTACAGGCTGGGAGAGAGAAGGTGGCGCAACAGGAGTGGGGACCATGGGGATTTGGGCCACTTCTTCATGTAACTTACTTATGCCTTCAGGGACTGTTTGGGCCTGGTCTTTATATACCACTTCCTTTGATGATGGGATCCTGCTGTATATGCCCAACCTTATGGCTTGGTGGGTTAAATAACACCCAGTTCATGAAGGGTAGTTCAAGTCACATGATACTTTTTGGCCTATCATTAAGCATTCATCTAGGTCCAGTAGCAGGCCAGAAGCTCTTTCTTAAAAGGAGAGTAGTTATCTGTAGAGGATGGCAGGGCCTTGCACCAAAATCCTAAGGACTTGCACTGTGATTCACCTATAGAGTCCTGCCAAAGGTACCAAGAGCATCCCTATCTGACATTGACACTCAAGTACCACTGGACCTGCTGGGTCATATGGCCCAAATGGCAGAGCTGCTTGCATGGTAGCCTGAACCTGTTGCAGAGCCTTCTCTTATTTTGGGTCAAACTCAAAACAAGCAGCTTTTCAGGTCACTCATTAAGTGGGCCAGAACAGCACACCCAAATGAGGAATATGTTGCCTCTAAAATCCCAAAGGCCCAGAACAAGAGAAGATCCACTCTGGTCTCAAAATTTATTATATCATCCAGGCCATCTCTAGTCTCAGAGAGACGAATACTGTATATTTCCACTTACATGAGGTATCTAAAATAGTTAAATTCATAGAATCAAAGAGTGGTATGGTGGTTGCCAGATGTTAGGGGGAGGAGGAAATGGGCATAAAGTTACTAATCAATGGGCATAAAGTTTCAATCATCAAGATGAATAAACCTTAGAGATTTCCTGTACTATATTGTACCTATAGCAAAAATAATGTATTGTATGCTTAAAATTTTAAGAGGCTAGATATCATGTTATGTTTATTTTATCATGATAAAATAAATTTTAAAAAGATAATTATGAATATAAATCATTAATGTTGGTTCTGTTGATCATGTAGAAAATTAAGGGTCACTCCTTTCACAATAATACTACTATTTTAAAAAAAGGAAAAAGAATGAAGGACTTTTTTTATATTGGTGAGGAAGATTGGCCCTGAATAACATCTGTTGCAAGTCTTCCTCTTTTGCTTGAGGAAGATTGTCCTTGAGCTAACACCTGTGCCCATCTTCCTCTATTTCGTATATGGGATGCCGCCACATCATGGCTTGATGAGTGGTATGTAGGTCCGCACCCAGGCTCTGAACCTGTGAACCCCGGGCTGCCAAAGCAGAGTGCGTGAACTTAACTGCTACACCACTGGGCCAGTCCCTAAAAGACATTTTTGTAAGATAAATGCTCATACAATATAAACAAATTCTTAAAGAAATCTAAAGACCCAGGTGAAAACTAAATAATTTCCTAAACTTCAGCTGTTTTTAATCACTGTTTTACTGACCTATTTTTTCTTATTTTGATTTAAGGAAAAGGCTATTTCCACACAGTGCTTCAAAAAGCAGGAAAGTTTCTATCAATAATCTCCTTTAAGCTTGCTGCTTAAAGCCTTGCTTAAAGCCTCAAAGGCTTTATGTACCTGCTTGTCCCCATCAGAAAGATGATATTCTTTTTATGCCCCAAAAGGATCTAGACCGCTCTCTGACTGTGAGAGAGAAATCTACCATCTTCTAGGCAATATGTGAGTTGTGTTTGCCTATTCTTAAAATTCCTGCATCTTTCCTTTCCAAGTTGGGAATTTCTAAATCAAAAATCAAGGTGAAAAAAAGAGGAAAATCAAAATGTCACAGAGACTCCCCACAACCTGTGAAAACTCTGATGGTTTCTTTCTAACTAGAAATGATTTCTCAGGAAAAGATAGTCATTTTTGTTAAATTCTCTCCTCTATAGCATTGAAGCTAAAATTTGTATAAAATTAATTTGCTTTGAATTACCCAGCTCCTAACTGTTTTAAAACTGCTTCTCAGAAAATTTTAGACCTTTTAATGAGCATTAAAGAATAGATTTGAACAGAAGTTTTAATAAAAAGTCAATAGAGAGAAAAGCCAGTATTATCACAGAGTCCATTTTTCAGGTGGGTACTGAGGACAGTATGTTAGAGTCAAGAATCACTAGTAGTTCTAAAATCTAACTATGAGAATGCACTTATTTAATTACTCATGTCACTCAGATGATTGATTTTGACCTACCTCATATTTCAGATCCTGGAAATTTAATGTACAAAGTTCATTGACATTGCATGCTTTTGGTTACTTATTTTTTTTCCAAATAGTTTAAAAATAAATATCCCATTTATATGCTGAAAAAAAAAGAAAACAGAATAAAGAACATACTAAAGATACAAGCAGAAATTATTAAATTATAAGGGAGAAAAATATAATTGTTAAAATGTAAAAGCCAACATTTGAAAGAAAACACAATAAAATTGTCAAAACATCTTTTGCAAGTATAAAAGGAAAATAGAGAAAATCATGAATAAAAAAGTTACTTAGGTGAGAATATAATACAGAAGTGAAGGAGATATGAAAATTAGATAAGAATACTATAAAAGATGTTTTAGTCATAAATTTAAGACTCCAGATGAGATGAATAGCTTTCAAAGAAAAATATAATTGAAAAATATTAATCAACAGAGTAGAACATCTGGTAGGAAATATAGCCCTAAATTTGTGAATAATGATTCTCAAGCTAGAGTGTCTGTGTTTAAATCCTACCTCTGCCACTTACAAGATATATGATCCTTCATAAGTTGTTTTAATATTTGTGCCTCAGGGGGCCGGCCCGGTGGCGCAGCGGTTTAGTCCGCGCTTGGCAGCCCGGGGTTCGCGGGTTCGGATCCCGGGCGCCCGCCGACGCACTGCCTGTCAGCCACGCCGTGGCGGCGTCCCATATAGAGTAGAGGAAGATGGGCATGGATGTTAGCCCAGGGCCAGTCTTCCTCAGCAAAAAGAGGAAGATTAGCAACAGATGTTAGCTCAGGGCTGGTCTTCCTCACAAAAAAAAAATATTTGTGCCTCAGTATTCTATTAGTTAAAATAAGTGTAATGATAGTATTTACCTCATAATGTATTCAGATTAAGTACATTAATATTTTAAAGCACTTACAATAGTTTGTAGTCATTGAGATAGTTATAGAAATATTAGCAGTAAACCACAATCTAAAAAATAAAGTGGCCTAATAAATGAAAATTAAAGCCTGATATCATTTTGGAACATAGATGCTAGGAAATCAAATACAATATACTTTCAAAAGAACAGTGGGCTTACATGTGACAAATTGATATGCTAAATATTGGTAAAATGTTCCTGTGAGTGTTTTGATGATAGGACACATCTAAAGATGTAGGGAAAATACAGTAACCTAATAAACAAAGCTCTCAAGTAAGCAGTTAAGAAAAATACTAAGGGTTCTGAAATACATAGTGAGATAGAATCTGTGATAGTAAGTTCAAGCTCAAACTACAGCTGTCCTGTAGGAATTTTTCAGTCACAATAAATAAGAGGCTTAATAGCTAAAAGGTATAAGAGACAACACTTAGAGTTACAGTAAGATGAACAGGGACACTTAAAGAGTTATATCTAAGTAAAAGGGTGGACTAGAAAAAGTTCCATCACTAGGAAAAGGAGGAAAGAAGATAACTATTCTGTTTCAGGATGAATTCTGAGTATGGGGGGAGTATGGGGGAGTGAGAGGAAAAAGTTTTATCTAAGAATTGCTAATGATAGGTTTGAAGATATAATTTGTATTAACAACTTGTTCTCCAAACCAGAGTTTATGAAACTAACTTATAATAATAATCTTGTTGGGTATTCATGCATCTCTGAAAGTGCTCATCTTCAACCTGGAATTCTCAAGTTTCCCATAGAGAAAACTCCATCAAACAAGAGTTTCAAATCCAAATATCAAAGAAACAATTTACCATGGGAAGAGAAAAGGAAATAGCAATTTAGAATTTAAAAAACTTCAGTTACAGAATGTAAGTTCAGAAACAAAATGTAAAATAAAATTTTTCAGGAACTTAAAAAGTTTAAAATATTACAAATTTTGAGAGAAGAGAGTATAACTTATAAACTCTAGTATATTTGAAAAAAATTTCAGATAGACATGTGGAAATAAAAAAACAGAAAAATAATTTTAAAAATTGATACACAAAGTGAACATTTAGACATAGCAAAAGAAAGAATAAGTGAACTAGAGGACAGAAATTATCGCAAATATAAATCAAAGAGAGTAAGAATGGAAAGTGTTAGAAAGATGTTAAAATACATGGAGAGTAGAATGAATTGTGGCACATGTTTGTTTAGTGTTCCATGAGAGTTAAATAATGACTGATAATTTTACAGAACTTTAGAAAGACATGACTTTTCAGGTCCAAGAAGTTCTGAAAATCCAAACCAGGACAAATAAAGAGGCATAAATGCTTACTCATGTAATAGTAAAACTTCATAACATTGAAATCTATATAGTGGTGAAAGTTAAAAGGTAAATGTCTATAAATGAAAAATAATTAGCAGCTGATAATGTACTTAGCTTCAACAGCAATAGAAGCCAATAAGCAAGTGGAAAGATAGCTTCAAAAATCAGAAAGGCAATGCCTGGTAACCTGGACTTTTATACCCAAGCAAACTACCTTTCACCAATAAGGATGAAATAAAGACATTTTTAAAACAAACTAAACAAAAACTTTTATGGTAGGCTAGCCCTAATTAAAGTAATTTCTAATAATATCCTTCAAGGAGAAGGAAATGATCCCCTAAACGGTGTCTGTAAAACAAGAAGGCATATGAGCGATGTAATTAATAAACTTATGGGAAAAGTTATATGTGTTAACTTTATAGTAAAGTAAAAGTAAGAGATATTTTGGAGGATACAGTCATAAATATATATAGAACTACAATAAAATGCAGAGAAATCATCAAAAATAAAAATATTTTAAGGCCTGTGTATTGTTTGAGAAAAGAATATAGAGATATTTTTAATTTTAATTTTTAAGATGTATTATGCATCTTAAAACTTTAGCAGTAACCACTAAACAAACAAAAATAGAGTAATTGGCTGCCAGAACAATATAGGAAATAAGTGGGATTAAAAATAAATCAATTCAAAAGAAGACCTAGAAAAAAAGAAAAAACTATGGAAAAAGTCATGGTACACTGCAAAATTAAAATAAGATCATTTAAAAAATCTATTAGTAACCATAATTAATGTAATGTAAAAGTTCTAATTATAAATCCCAGACTGACAAACTGGGAAAAGAAAAATATATCTGCTTCTTATAAAAACCTAGCAAGAAATCTTAAAAACAGAAAGGTTGAAAATAAAAGAACAGAAAAAGTAATACCAAGCAATTACTAACCTCAAGAAAATTATTCTGTCTATATTAGCATCAGCGAAAATGTACTTCAAGACAAGAAAGCATTACCAAGCCTACTTAATGTTTAAAGATGCAATTCATCTGAGAGATAGAACATCATAAAATGCATGTATCTAATAATATCAATACATAAAGAACAAAAATTAAATGAATTACAGAGGTATTGAAAATTTGCCATCCGAGCTGAAGATTTAAATTATTGTCTCAGATCAAGAAATTAATATTTGGGTAGGACATAGAATATTTGAATCACACACTAATCAAGATATGCATTATTTTCAAGCACATATGGAGTATTTCAGAATTTTGACTACATTCCATTGTATACAATGAGCATCAACAAAAGTCAAAGAATCTATGTCATACAGACAGCCTAATGTGACTACAATATAATTTAACTTAGTATTTAGTGTAATAAAGAACTTCAAGAACTCCATATATTTGGAAATAAACACCTCTAAACTTATATTTCAAAGAATACATTTTTTTTTTTGTGGGGAAAGTTTCGCCCTGAGCTAACCTCTGTTGCCAATTTTCCTCTTTTTTTTCCCCTCCCCAAACCCCAGTGCATGGTCATATATCCTAGTTGTAAGTCCTTTTCGTTCTTCTATGTGAGCCACCGCCACAGCATGGCAACTGACAGACAGGTGGTGTTCTGTGACTGGGATATGAACCCAGGCTGCCAAAGCAGTGAGAGTGCTGACCTTTAACCACTAAGCCATCAGGGCTGGCTCTCAAAGAATACATTTTAATGGAAGACAGACATAAACAATAATATAAACACTGTATATAAAAATTTATAGAATGAAACTAGTGGTGCTTCAAGGTTAATTATGGTCTTAAATAATTATATTAGAAAAGAATAAAGCTAAAAAATGTTACTGAGAAATAAAAATTATATGACAGAATAAATAAATTATAAATTAAATTAAATACAATGATGATATTAACAGAGAAAAAGAGCAAAATTTGAAGAAATAAAAAACAAAGATATAATGAAGAGGAAACATAAGGCCAAAAAATTAGTTCTTTATAAAAACTAATAAAATGGAAAAAACTCTAGAGAAAAATTAGGATGATCTAGAGAGAAGACACAAACATTATGAGACAAAAGTGATATAAGTACAGATTGAAAAAATAGAATATTTTAGAAATTTATTCCTCAGACATGGAAATTTAGATTAATTTGATATTTTCTTAGAACAAAGGTGAGCTTATTTGCATAAAAGAAATAAAATTCCTGTATGTACCTATAGCCATTAAAAAATAAATCAGTATTTAAAAATTAATGATTGCTTTTATAAAATAATCCCATGAGTCCTATGAAGTTGATATCAAGCATCAAAGATTTTCAAAAAACCAATCATTTTAATCTACTTATTTTTTCAAACAGCAGAAGAAAAGAGGGACTTTTAATCATTTTAAATATCTCTGGTACATTCAGATCAGGGCAATACAAACTTATAGTCTCACAATTACAGATGCAAAAATATTGAGTATTTATCATCAGCATGTAATGCCACTTTTTCATAGACATGATGTCCATATTAAATAGGTCAATTTCTAGGTTCTTGATTGCGTTCCATTAGTTTGTCTGTCCCGGTGTTAATAATACTATCTTAATGACTATAGTTTTTATAGTAAGATATTTGGTATCTCCACTTGTTCTTCAAAATTATCTTGAGTGTTCTTGACCCTCTTTTTTATATCAATCACATTGTGATAGCCTATGAGGTTTTCTTTAGAATTGTGCTGATTATAGATTAATCTAGGGGAAATTGGTAGATTTTTTTATATGGAATTTTCATATTCTTGAATGTGTTTTTTCCTCTCAGTTTATTTGTTATTGTTACTATTATTGCCATTATTACGTTTTCCGTTACTGGTGTATAATCATACAGTGTCTTTTATATATAGATTTTGTGTCCAGCACTATTGAAATACCTGATCAATATTTATAATTTGTCCATTTTCGCTCAGGTAATTTCCAAATATGGAAATGTGTTTCTTACTTTTTAATACTTACACACTAGGACTTCTTGATTCAATATTGAATAGAAGCTGTGACAGTAGACTTCCATTTCCTTGATTCTAATTTTGAAGAGAAGTCACCATTAGAAATGATATCTGGCGGCCGGCTGGTGGCAGAGTTGTGAAGTTTGCCCGTTCTGCTTCAGCAGCCTGGGTTTTGCTGGTTCGGATACTGGGTACAGACCTACTCACTGCCCATCAAGCCATGATGTAGTGGCATCCCATATAGAAGAGCTATAAGTCTACAACTATGATATATAACTATGTACTGGGGCTTTGGGGAGAAAAAAGAAAAAAAAGAGGAAGATTGGCCACAGATGTTAGCATAGGGCCAGTCTTCCTCAAAAAAAAAAAAAGATCCATGCAAAAAAAAAGAAATGATATCTGGAGTTATAACTTTCATAAGAGTTTAAGACTTCTGTGTAGAACTAGTTGCTGAGAGTTTTAGCATGAATGGATCTTAAATATTTCTGAATATATATTCTCCATAATCTTCTTTAATTTATTAAATATGAAGAAAAGCACATCAATATGTTTCCTAATGTTAAACTACTTTTCTATTTCTGATATATATCTAAATTTGCCATAGTGTATTATTAAGACAGTGTTGGATATTTTTATATACTTTTACATCTTAAATATAAATAATATTATCTATTTATCTGTCTTCATCATTATCATCATCATTGTCTTGATAAAATGAAAGACCCTGTAAGGAAGATTCGAAAGACTAAATCTGACAGGTAACAAGTAACAATGAAGTAGTGTACAACTAAGGAAATGTTATCTCATCTTCCAAACTACCATCTAACCAGCTGAGTATAACCAATCTGTGATAGAAAAGAAATCCCACAATGAACATGGTCCTAATTAACAAGGTGATAAATTAATAATGATTATCACAGTTTTGCAAATCAAATACCTCTTTATTTCTTTATATGAGTAAAAAAGAAAGACAAGTGAGCAATACAGAAGTAATAAAAACTTGCAAAAGCACTACTGTTAGTCATATTTATTATCATAATAATGCAGTCATGCTAATAATTATCACCATACTAAGCGTTCTTCCATGAGTAATAGGTAGCATAACTCTTGTAGGGTAAAAACCTGGTTCACAGCCAACACTCCCCATTGGTTTTCTTGAATGAATAAATTAATAAACAACAAAACATTTAAGGCACATGCATCCAAGGCATTTGCAATTTTCTATATCAATGTTTCTTTAAGTTGTAAAGAATTGTGTACTTGATTTTTGGAAACCCTACATTTATGTCATATTTTTTATGTTCAGCTATATGACAGTTCTAAGAAATTATCAAAGAAAATCAATAGTACTGGAGAGAAACCATGTCATTTTATCCAACCTAATATATTTCTTGATTTATCATGCATTTGGAGTATCAGATGTGTCCTGGGCCAGTTAATACAGTCCCTCTGGACCCAATTTTTACCTGTTTATGCACAATTCAAAAAATGTGAATTTGGAAATTACCAAAAGGAAAGTACATTCCTTTTTAAGGAATTAAGAATAAAGAGATGATCTACAAAGAGAGAGAGAGAGACCCTAAATCAATTGTTAATAAATAACTACTATAGAATTCCAATAAAATTAGGCAAAATCAAAGTATTTAGAAAGAGATATGGCAGTATCCAGAAATTTCATTCTTTCAACTTTCATCGAACCTCTATGTATAAATGGATGTGTAGATTATTCCCTCTGCAAATGATGCCATGGACAGATTCATAATACTATTTCACTGCTGAGCGTCTACACATTCACATACACATGTGCACTTTTTTCATTTTTTAAATATAGAGCACCACTTTATGTCTGATGAGACTTCAAGGGAGCGGGTAAATGTAGGAAAACAATTAAATATAAAGAGTTCAGAAACTTGAAAAAGCAAATGCAAAATATGCCTGTGTAGATAACACTGTCTAAAAAATCATAATACATTTCCTGTGCTTCTTGAACAATGAAAGGTGATGATTAATTTAGTTGAGAGACTCAGATTTCCTGCATTCAGCTCTATATCTGCTCCCCTCTAGTGCTGTGGCCCAACTCAATTTCTCTGAGCCTTAGTTTCTTTACCCATAAGTTGGATGAATGATTCAATAACAGTCATTGAATTATTCAATAATAAACTCTAACGTGTAGGATTAAATTTCCAGGAATGTCTGGAATGAACATAAAACATAAAATCTACTTTTTCCATTCACTGATAAGTTCACACAGTTGAGAGTAAAAAGTGAAAGTGAGGCCAGCCCCCATGGCCTAGTGGTTAAATTTGAGGCACCCCACTTTGGCAGCCGGGGTTTGGTTACCAAGCACGGATCTACACCACTCATCTGTCAGCGGCCATGTTGTGGTGGCGGCTGAAAGAGGAAATTATAAATTCACGTATCTTCAAAGATTTTTAAAAATAATGAGTGGGGGGCCGCCTGGTGGCGCAGCGGTTTAGTCCGCGCTTGGCAGCCCGGGGTTCGCAGGTTCGGATCCCGGGCGCCCATGGACGCGCTGCCTGTCAGCCATGCCGTGGTGGCGTCCCATATAAAGTAGACGAAGACGGGCACGGATGTTAGCCCAGGGCCAGTCTTCCTCAGCAAAAAGAGGAGGATTGGCGATGGATGTTGGCTCAGGGTCGGTCTTCCTCACAAAAAAAAAAAATAATAAAATAAATAAATAATGAGTGAAATTAACTACTGCATAAAATTTCAGAATGTAACCTCAAGATGGATTTTTGAAAAATATTACTTGAAATGGATAAACTGGTAAAATGAACTGTCTAGAATAGTGAAGCATAGCAAATCTTGTTAAGAGTTTGCAGGGGTAAAAATAAATCTGTAAAATGGAACAAATTTTCCAACTTAAAATTAGAAATGTGGCCTATGTCCATTCTTTAGCAAACTGATTGCTGTTTTTATTTAAAAGCAGACATCTGTAGCCACTCCACAGATTATGAGAATTGTGATCAGAAACACAGCATATGGTACCAAGTGATGAATCTGAGGAGACACAGCTAAGTTTAGATCTAACTAAAATTTTCAGATTTCACTTTTTTAACACTAAATGTAAGAAGCATTCTGGCATCATTTATCATTACATGGATTTAATATATGATGTTCTCATTCTTAACTGGTCTCTAAAAACAAAAGTATAAACGTAATGCACATTTTCTATTTGGTCTTTCCAAAAACCACCCTATTTATTTATAATTAATTTGGGGTTTTTTTGCTGACAGATATACTAAAATAAGATTGACATTAGTGAAAAATAAATATAAATATGTGTACATATTATATACAACTTCAAATGAATATATAGATCTAAAACTCATAAATAAGGCACATAAGTAGATTAAAATTTTACTTATGTGCCAAAGCAACTCTGATAAAATTTGGATAGTTAATTATTTAGCTTTTCCAGATTACATCTCATATTCTAGACTATCTGATGATATTCATCTAGCCATTAACAATTGTATAATTGAAATATATAGATAATGTAAAATTTATCATTTTTTAACCCTAAAAACTTTGTCAGAAAGTTAACCTTTAATAAATATATCAAAGTAAGTAATAAAATCTCTAAGTTTGTGCAAAATGCCTAATAAAATACTGGATGAAATCCTGTTATTTGTAAAATATTCATTGTATCTCAAAATCAAAGTAAGATGTAAGACTTGTATTCAAGAGTACTTTTTATACCAGTGGATTAGGAGGAGGGCAGAGTTAGTTCCCAGGTTGACAAAACTTCTGGGGCCTCTTTTGTCCTTTCCTCTGATTTTAAAATACCTTTAGGTCCAGTTATTTACTAATGCTTGGCCCCTTTCATGTGCAAAGAATGATTTTACCATTTTGCTGATCCCATCATATGTTGGAAAAATAGTGGAATGGTGGGGACATCCATCTATGATCATTGTCTATTTGCATACTTGGACACAGAAGAATTCATGTATTACCCTCATACCATTTAGAGATGTGTGTATTGGGATGAGGCAACAGGTGTGTGAGAGGCTCTTTCCAGACTATTTGCCTAAAAAACATCATGAAAACACTTTTCTCTGTATATTTGTTTTTTCCTACTTTCTTAAAGCCGTAGGTTGGTGGTTAAGAGCACAAACCAAGGAGCCAGATGACTGGAATTCAAATTCCAGCTCCTGTACTTGTTTGCTGTGGGGATTTGGGAAAGGTATTTAATTTCTCAGTACCTCAGTTTTCCATTTGCAAAATAAGGAAAATAGTAGTTTTATCTTATTGTGCTTTTATGAGGTTTAGGTGGAATAATTGATGAAATTAATTTATATCAGTGACTGATAGATAATAAACACTCAACGAATGTTAATGGTTATAGTTTATTTACCATGATTTGCCATTTATTTACCATTATTATCACCAACTACCTCAAGTCTCGGACAAGGGAGAGGTGACAGATCTTCTCAGAAATCCAATACCATCTAAGGTCTTGGATACGGGATTGATTATTATCATTATCCTTTGAAAACCTCCTTTCCAAGCTCATAAGAAACTTTATCTGGCCTCCTTATGCTGCAAGGATTGGGAGCTTGGAAGCCTACACTTGATTCATCATGTGTTCGCCTTGGCCTATGTCTCCTCAGGGCCTAAGGTTTCCAAATTCAGAATTGTCTTCCTGCCTTCTACTATAACAATTTTATCCCAGTGTATTAGTTTTTTTTTTTTTTTTTTAAATTGGAGTCTAAGAAATTACCACAAATTTAGCAGCTTAAAACAACACTCTTTTGTTTGCTCATAGCTCTTTAGGTTAAAAGTCCAGGTGGGCTTTATCGGGTTCTCTGCTTAGGATCTCACAAGGTCAAAATAAGGTGTCAGCGTCTGGGCTTTTATTTGGAGGCTCTGGGAAAGAATCTGCTTCCAAGATCCTTCTTATTATTGCAGAATCCAGTTTCATACAGCTGTACGACTAAGGTCTCGTTTCCTTGCTGGCTGGTGCCTCAGGGTTGCTCTTAGTTTCTAGGGACCTCTCTCGAGTTCTTTCACATGACCCTTCCCATTTTCCAGTCAGCAACAGTGCATCAAATTCCCCTCATGCTTCCAATCTCTGATTTCCTCTTCTGCTGCCAGCTGGAGAAAACTCTGCTTCTAAGCAGCTCCTGTGATTAGATTAGGCCCACTCCAGTATTTTAAGGGCAACTAACTAGTAACCTAAATGACATTTGCAAAATTCCTTTTGCCGTATAACAACATAATAACAAGAGTAATACAAGGATGAAGGTTATGGGGACCATTTTAGAATTTTGCAAATCATACTCAAGCAATGGATATGTGAAGATCTATGGGTCTGCTACTATGGAGAAGAATTAGGGTAGTAGAAAATCACAAGAAGAAATATAGTCAAATAATATTAAAAAATATTTTACCAACATACACATTGTGTGTTATTTTTCATATGTGACTTCTTGCCCAAACAATTGCTTCATAAATTACTATCAAATGAGTGAATGAATAAAAGTGAGATCAGAGGCAAGGGCCTTGTCACATTCATCTGCTCTCCATTTTGTTGGGATGATTACTAAATATGTATTCAGTCATTTTTGTCCTTAAGTCAGATTATTCTTTACCAAATTATTTTTAGAAGCTTAATATCTATTTTTCAAATGTGACTTAATTCACGTTATTTTATTAAAAACAGTTTTGTTCATTATAGAAAGTTTTTCTTGTTTCAATTAATTTCTTTTATTCTTAAAATTTTGCTATTTTGAACTTTTCATTTTTGTTATCAATTATTATCTGGATGTTAAAAAAATTTAAATTATTAGAGAATTATTGGTTTACAATTTGCTTTTGCTATGAGCTGTTAAAATATGCTTTGACTATCATTAAGAATTATGATTGCTTTCAAAAAAAGTTTGGAATTTTTTTTAAATTCAGTCTTTTGATTATGAACTTAACATAGATGTCTTATTCTCTGCCCCTCTTCTGTGAAGGAAATAGTCATTTTGTTGTAAATTCCTTGATACATTTTCATTTTTTAATTATAGGAAGTCTGGAATAGAAACATATAAAAAGTTTTTAAAAAATGCTTCACATGATCCTTGGCCTGGGGCTATGTGCAGAGGAAGTAGTCACCCTCAGGCTGCGCAGAGAGCCCAACCAGACAACAGATTTGAGGATTAAAAAGCTGCCTATATGTTGCTATTTTTCAGACATGCACAGATTTTTACACATTACTGGCTACAGAGCAACATCAATCTTCTCATTTAGCTCTTCTATTAAATAAAATATCACCTAAATGGTAGGAATTTACCCTGCCTAATGAAAAGAGAATTCAGCATTTTGGTACTTTTATTTGTCTTGTTTTTACTTATGTGAAACGTTTATATATTTGTTTGGAGGAAAGCACTTCAGTTATTTGGTGCTCATGGGCTAAGCTGTTTGTGAAACCACAGAAAGTTCTATCCTCTAGTTTTTGGGTTGTGTTTTTTGGGGGAAATGTGTACTTTAGACAGCAGAATGAAATCCATTCCTCACCACAGTCATCTATATTATTTATCTGCAGTCCGTCGTTCAAAGGCATTTCTTTTTAAATATTTGCCTCAGAAGTCATAATTTCAATTTGAATCCTTTAGAATCATACTCACAAGCTTCTGAGATATAATCTCTCCCCTCACTCTATATGTTGCCTTGCAAAACTGAGTAAGACAAAATATTAAGATATTTTATGTACCTGACACTTACTGGAAATTTCTAAATTCTGGAATCATCTGTTTCCTCTCCCTGCTAGAAAGTAAGAAATCTAATTAAAAATGGTGATATAAAATACAGTCTTCTTGATTTTAATGGCAGTTACCAATAGAACTTAAGGTGGAATTTCCATTGGTAGGGAAATTCAATTATATGATAGACAAGATTTTTCTCTTGTAAGGAAAAATCTAAATTGAAAGACTTTTTGAAACTTCTTATGTCTTTAATTTAAAAAAGTATTTTACCACTACTCATTGATTCCTTTTGTTGACTACTATTTGACATGCAAACATGGAAGGGAGAAGACAAGTGTTACTTAAAATAAGTGTCAAAGGACCTATGCATATTTTATGAAGCTGCAATAATTGATAAATGTAGCAGAGACCAAATCAACTGAAAATAGATATCTAGGGGTAATTCTGTGATCAGCTAGAGAAATTTACTTCTAGTCTACTCAAATAACATGCTTATAGAAAGAAGAATAGCCAAATAAGTACAAATTTTATATAAGATTTTATGATTTTCTCTACTTAGTTGAACTCCACTAGAGTCTTTTTTTTATGTCAGAGAAAGGGAAATGTGACCATTACTGTAATTCCTTTTTTTCTGTTAGTGAAAATTGCAATACAAAAGAGGTAATGCACCTCTACTGCTGCCCATGAACAGTAGTGCCTCAGCATATCTCTACATGAAAGCTTATTTTACTATCACTTAAGGAACTCATTACCCTTTTATGAGGCTTACATGCTGTTTTACAAATATAGCACTCTAGTAACATTATGGAAGCATCATTATTCTTGCCAGTGGCATTTTTTAAAGCAAGGAAAAACTAGTTTGAAAATAACTTCCTTAGTGTTCTTAGTCTTTTGTACTATGCTAATATTTTCCCAAACTTTTGTTGAAGTCTTAGTTTTATTTTAGTTCATCCACCATCTGGAAGTTATTAAAATGTGAGAAAGCCTGTATGATTCTGATTTAATTGTTGAGATAAGAAATTCCTTTGGATCATCTTTAATAGAACAGGCTTCAGGCCCATTTCTACACAGGAGCCAATGGAACTTCAAGGCTAACATTAGTGTACCGCTGACACCATTTTGATTCAGATATCAGAAAAGGTTATTTTATGTCCAAAAAAAGCCCAGTTAACTTAGAACACAGCTACATTACATTCACAGTTATAAAGGCATGTGGCAAAATCTCATGTGAGATCTGCCCTAAGTAGTTTCCTCTTAATAAAAACTAAAATATGAAATTTTGTGAGTGATTTACTTTACATAGAGAGAGAAAAGATTCAAGGTTATTTTTTTATATTATTACTCTCACTTTGTTTATGATTTTTTTTCTTGAGTTAGAAAGTAGATGGTTGAATTACAGTAAATCCTTGGGAATTACACAGACCATTGAGTGAGCATGTCTTGCAGGTATATATTATTTCTCTTGGTGTCATGGTGAGGATAAGAATGCAAACAGAACCAACTGATTGCACAATATACTTCATTCACTAATTTAGGGCATCCCAATTTAAGACATGCCTCTACACTACCTGTCTTTTATAAAAGGATATTTGAACTATCATTAATGAGATATTATGGTAGGAGGGTTATTTTGCCAAGTGAATGTCAAGAGAGACTTTTATGAAATGTAATCTAATATATTTCTTAAGGCAATAAAAGCATGACTTCTAGAATTTGGGAGGTAATGTCCCAGGTACAGCAGAATGAACAGCTAAGGACTTATTAATTTCTATTGCTATATGAAAATGATATAGTTCTATGGACATTCTGAGCTTTCTAGAGTTACTATTCAACAACTGTTTCAAAACATGAATAAATTTAAATTATTTATTAATATTAACCAATCATCCCTTTTACCAATCTACCTGATTACAATCTTTCTAAAAATAAAGCAAAGATTTTTCTCGATATCATGGAAAAGAACCTCCAAGAGCTACCTGTTCAACTTCATTTATTTATTTACGTTTGGCTGGCCCTGATTTGAACCAAGATGTATGCCAGGGCAGCTGGGGTAAGATGACACTACAGGGATATGAAAAATTCATAACTATAAAGTTTCAGGTAATGAATAACAAATGTATTCACTATTTTGTACATTACATGACAGCTAGCTTGAAAATGCTACATGTTTTTTCTTACAGTGATAGCTCATTATAAAAGTATTAATAGAGATTTTATTACCCATCCAGGAACTTTTAGAAGTCTAGAGACGACACTAAAAGGGGGGCTTTTCTATCTTATTTGCAATTGTTGATGTTAACATTCTAAACACAATTTGTAGTTTTATAACAAAACATAAAAATGTGTCAAGTAAATTTGTTTCAAATTTCCAATTTCCAGATGGACATACAAGATATCTGTATATTTGGTTCAATTATTTCAACATTATAATATGCTAATACAGTTTTATTTTAATTGGATTCGAGGTCATTTTTTAAAGCTTTAGATAACTGACTTTGTAATCTTCATGAACGGACCTTTGGTACTTTTTAAACTAAGTCATTATTTGCAAAAATCAATGTTCCCTTTTGACAAAAGTCCTGATATACAATTCACATAACGTGAACTTGGCATTTCTCTTCCACTAACTCTTTCCATCCATTCCAGTTCACCCCTCTGTGTCTTAATCTCACTTCATGGGAGGAATAATATATCATGTACAATTATGAAAATAATTCTGAAGAGGAGAAAACTCTTCAAAACTTTCACGTATCTAGTAGAATGTATAACTTATGTATTTGCTCATTTCTTAGGTTTGTTTTAGCCTAGTCAAGTATTTTTTATACACAAAATATCAATGCACAGTATCTTGGTGGCATCTGGGAATTGGTAAAGACAGAAAACCACTTAGGAAAAGAGCTAAGAGACTTTAAGAGAAGTGGGGAAGAAAAATGTAAGAAAAACAAAGAGTTAGGGGAAAGAAAGAGGAGCCCACTATTGCAGGGAGGGTCAAGATGTGCTCAAGACTGGCTTCGCCATCTTTTAGAATTGATTCAAGCTGGAAAATAATTCAAACCTTAAGGAAATTTTGAGAAGAATATGACTTTCAAGGTCTCAGTAAACCCTGATATTCCATCATTCATTAGATTATCAACAAATATTAATTAAGCATCAACTATGTGAACAGCAAAACGCTAGATACTGTATATGGTAAGGTGTGACACTGTTCCTATTGTTAAAGCATTTAAAAATATGACCTCGAATGCAATTAAATTAAATTTAGAATATCATATTATGCACAGGGAATGACCAAACAAAATATGCAATTGTCTTATGAGTCCATCTGGAAATTTGGACCTCAAAATAAATATATTTAACCTATTGTTATGTATAGTTCTGAAACTGTGTATTATGATTTGAATGCTTAATATAAACAATTGCATATAAGAGAAAGAAATATGGACATGGAAAAGCCAAAATTCAAGAAATTTCCTGAACAGTGATTATGATTTGATAAAATGACTGTTAACAGATATTTCTTTACATCATCCTGGTGGTACATTCTTGGGTTGAGATATTAATCATCTTTTTACTCATAAATCAGTCCAAATTATTGGCTTCATTTTGTTAACTTAGCATGTATTTATTGAGTGTGTACTGTGTCTCCAGGCATTGTTCAAGGCACTGGGAATAAAGGGGTAAATAAAATAGACATAGTCCCTCTTGCTTTTATTTTGGAGATAAATTCTAACAAGGCTAGAGTTTCATTTAGTATTGGTAGAGCCACGATTTATCTCATAAATTTCTGTGATGTCACTATCTCACGTGGTGAAAAGAGTGAGGCATGGCACACCTCAACTGAGCTTTTATCCTTCCTGCTGTCCCCTTTTCTTCTGCTTTATGCCGTCTATGTCTGCCATGATTTATTCAGCTTTATCTCATACATGCATTTACCAAATATTTCTGAGCATCTGGGATGTTCAAGGCACTGACTTAATCCCTGGTGATGTAGAGGTAAATATAGACAGAAGACTATACAGAAAAGATCCCCTAGTTAAATCTTGGGTAATGCCCACAGTGAAAGTAGGAAAATAGCAGGTGTTACTATTGGAGGGAATATAGAATAAAAATTCACGGAAGTAGATGAAGACAACACATGAAAAGCCACTGATACCAAAGAAAGAGAAAGTTTCAATATGAAACAGGTGTTTAAAAGCTATGAGGTGTCAAGTCCGATAAAATAATTTTTTTTTTTGGCTAGTAACTCATGAAAGTAACATGAAAATTAAAAAAAAAATCAAGACAATTGACCACATAATTTAGGGCAACTTTTTTTTCTCCCTCCTAGAAATAACTACATGTGACAGAAAAGAGGTGCCTGAATTTTTTTCTTTTAATTTTTCTAATTTTTCATTTCAGTCTAGTAGAGATATTCTAAATTAAGTTATAGAAACAAAGTAAAGGCTGGAGTATGGATTCACAAAATACTATATAAATCCAACAGGCATTAATTTAGCAACTGTAAATCAGTATTTCACAAATATTTGCTTATTTCTACCCCAGTAGAAATTTTCAATGAAATTTTACTTTTGCCTCAATTTATTATCAGTGCTTTAATATCAATTATATAGCATTTTAACAATGTAAAATATCTATCAAATAGAACTGCAATTTAAACATTTGTAATGATTTATTGATTTGTGTAGTAACATGTACTGTTAATGATGGAATTATCATTTTCTTTTACTTATTATGAAAATCAGAAGTATTACAGAAAATAAACTTAGGATAAGAGAGGCAAAAAGCATTATCTGATCTGGGTAACACTGATGGGCAATGTTTTCCATAATATGTGTCTGGAATCCTAATCTGTATTAAGCTATTCTGATCAAATATATTGAAATATATTGGTTTGGCCAAGGTAAAACATGTTTTTTTATTTCAGGACTTCTCAGAGATATGATAGATATAAAATCCATGAGGGCAGAGATTGTTTCCATCATATTGACCCCTACATTAAGTGTGTGATTCTCGATAAATACTTACTGAATTAATAAATATCCTAATGCAAGCTGTGATTCTCCAGGATGAGAGTGAAAATGTGCAGTATTTCCCAAATACATTTGGACCAGGACCATTTTTTCTCCACAGAGCATCTTGCCGTACAAACACACTTTGGGAAGTGCTTATGTTTATGTAATTCACGGAAGAAGTGATTCTTTTACTAGGAATACTTTTCACCAAAACTTTCTTTAGAGAATATAAAATTTAAAAAAATATCTATACGGAAAATTCAACAAGCACCCGTTGAATGCCTACAGTTCTAGTTATTTTGCAAAGTATTGGGAATACTTAAATGACTTGAATCGAGTCCCTGCCTTCCAGATTTTGCCACAGTGTGTTGAAATAATCTGTGCTCACCCTGCTGGGGTGTTTAGGGATAGTTGAGTCTGTAGGAGCAGGCATTAGCCACGGAGTAGGTAGAGGGAGTTGCAAAGGTTGAAGTGGGTGAAACAGCTGGTTGACAGGAAGCTACTGGTGATGGAAGTCAGGGAGTGGGGAAAGGTGAAGCTGAAGGCACAAATCCAGGTGTCAAAAGAGTTTGGATACCTTGCTTAGGAGGGTGTTCAACAAAGGGCCAGTTATTATGGGAGCCTCAGGGAAGTGTATGATCCATTCGCACAGGTGAGATATAAACACAGGAAAAGTTAAGAACAGATATAAGTGGCAGTTAGAGGCAGCAATAAATGCAGAGTAAAGCAAGGGAGACGCCAAGAAGCGTCTGTTATACACCTACTGTGTGCCAAGCACTTTGTATTTGTTATTTAATTTCATCCACTTAACAAGCCTATGAGTTAAGTAAACATCATGGTCTGCTGGCACAGGAGTTGAGAGACAATATCGTATCCTGGATGAGAACATGGACTCTACGGCCAGACTGCTGGGGTTTCCATCTGTTGGCACAACTTACAATGCGGCCTTGGACACTTTACTGTGGAGCTATAGATAAAGACGCACAGATACAGAAAAATATAGATGGAGACATACATTCTGTGTCAATGCCTTTATTTATACAAAAGGACTCATAATACCACCTATTTTATGGGACCATTGTGTGGATTAAATAAGTTAATGCATGTAAAGTGTTATAAACAGTCTCTGGCCCATGGTAAGGACCAGATAGCAACTGTCTTTATTATAGAACAAGTAACTTGCCCAAGGTCACGCAGCTATTTTTTAGTGGAGTCAGGATCATCTCGGGTCTGTCTGACTGCAAAGCCCAGGCTCTCTTTTCACTCTCTCAAGACAATGCATGATTAATTTCTAAATACATTGTGCAGACAAGAATTTCCAGGGAAGCTCAGAGCTAGGAGAAATCATTTCAGGTCGAGGTAGTCAGAGATACCTTTATTAAAGAAGTGGAATTTGAGGCAGGCCCTGATAGATGAATGGAATTTTCAGAAATGAGGAGGAAAGGAGCAGGCATATTAATTGAACATATTGGCATGAGTAGAGGTTTAGTGTTAAAAAAGTGCAAATATCCATAAATTGATACTTTTTCTTCTGACTTTTGATAATCCTAACAGAAGTATAGTCAGCTAAAATTAATTTGAAAGAAAAATATTAACTTGAAATCTCACCACTCTTGTCCTGAAACACTTATTTTTTCATATTTTAATGTCATCTTCAAGTATTTGTTCACAGATAAATATCAATTTATTTTATAGTTGTGATCATGTGAAAAATCACAATTAAATGATCGGTTAGTCTAGCACCACATGGCATGTCTCTCTTACTATACTATGCAACAATTGAAGAAAAATCACTGCAGTTGGTATATGCCAAGTCATATATGTGCATATATATGTGTTTATCTGTGTATATATGCATGTACAGTCTTGCATTGCTTAACCATGGGGGTAGTTCTGAGAAATGTGTCATTGTGCAAACGTCGTAGAATGTGCTTACACAAACCTAGATGGTATAGCCTACTGCACACCTAGGCTACATGGTACTAATCTTATGGGACCACTGTTGTAAATGCAGTCTGTCATTGACTCAAATGTTATTATGTGATACATGACTGTGTATTTATATATGCATATACACATATATAATGCTTTAATATATGTTCTAATATTTGAATAAAACCATCATATTCAGAAGCAAAAGTCTATGCAATATTGTTGGATCATAGTACAAAATGAAAAAATTCACTAAGCATTTGTGTCAGTTAAAACTTTTTTAGTTTCAAGAGCAGAAAACCAGGGTCTGGCCCGGTGGAGTAGCAGTTAAGTTCGTGCGCTCCACTTTGGCAGCCCGGGGTTCGCTGGTTCAGATCCTGGGAGTGAACCAATGCATGGCTCATCAAGCCATGCTGAGGCGGCGTCCCACGTAGAGTAACTAGAAGGATGCACCACTATGACATACAACTATCTACAGGGGCTTTGGGGAGAAAAAAAGCAAAAAAAGAGGAGGAAGATTGGCAACAGATGTTAGCTCAGGGCAAATCTTCCTCAAAAAAAAAAATTTTTTTTAAAAAAGCACATCTCCTACAACGCTTTCAAAAAAAGACTATAAAACTGTATCCGTATTACTTTTAAATTAATGCATAAGGTGAAATTAATTCACTTTCATGATTCTGAGTCCAGGATCCCAAAAAACATTTTTCTATGTTGTGCTCAAAGAAATGCTAGTAGCCGAGACTTAAATCTTATCAATTCAGAATTAACATCCTAATAACGACAACAATAATGACAATAACTAACATTTGTGGGTACTTATGGAGTGGTTCAGGCAATGTTCTGAGCATTTTTGAATACTTCATTTCTAAGATCATTTAAATTTCACATCATCTCGATGAGATAGTTGGTTAGGAAATTGAAACAAGAGAAGTTAAATAACCTCCTCAGATCCATCCCTGAAATATTCTCAATGTTGAGGAGATGGAGTACTTGCATTGTCCAGACCTAGATCACCTCCCCACCCCAGTGGTGTTCCTAATGGGGGAAGAGCTCAGTCTCACTAAACACACAAGACAGAGGTGGGAAAAGGATTTCAGAGCAGGCAAGATGATAGGTGTCTGCTACTGGAATCCACTTAAGAAAGGTAAAGACCTTCTCTGCTTCCCAGGATCTTCCTGTTTTCTTCCAAATGCAAATATAAACTTTTTGCGTGAGTAAAATCAAGACAAATAAAATGCTCAATTCTGTTTTCATTAGACAGGGTAAATATTCCTAGCATTTAGGTTGTATACTTTACTCAGCAGAAGAGTTAAATGAGAAAATCACCATTGCTCTGGAGCCACTAAAAGGTAAAAGCCTGTGCATGTTCGAAAAATAGCAATATAAAGGCAGTTTTTAAATCCCTCAATCTGAAGCTGGGTTGGTCTAGCAATTTGCAGCCTGAAAGCATCTATCTCCAAAGCACAGAGTTGAAATTCTCCAGTCCAGCCCTGGATATAGTGTTTCTCTAGCCCATCATTTCCCAAATTTTACTCATTTGCTTAACAAATTTATGAACTTTGCAATCTCTAAACACTACCTTTATTGCCTTTAAATTAACTAATAATTTTTGCTTCAAATGGATTATTTTAAAACAATACCACACTGTAAGTGAAAGTGCACATTTTCCTATATATATATAAATGAATTAAAATGATTCTAATTTTAAAAATGTAACTATATAGTACCCAAATCCAAACTTTATGCCATCGGTAATAGTCATGTTATTTTTAGAAATTACTAGTTTGGGCTCCTTTTCAAGGCCTTTATGAAGAAAGATGCCACAACTTCCTTGATTCTATAAATGGTTTCAGCAAACATAACACAGCACACATTCTGTGAAAAGGCAGTGGTCATAGATTCTTCAATCTATGCTATATTTGAAGACTAGTTTTTACCAATTAAAATAGAGTTGTAGGAAACATAAAAACAGTATTTCAAGAAAGATGTAGAAAAATAAACTTCTTCACTACTTTTTTGATATTGAAGAGAAAGTTCTGCTGAGTTGAATAATATAATTTTTAAAAGTTTGGAGAAAAAGGAGTTTATCTTAATTTCTTCTCATCCTCAGCCCCAAAATTCAAACTTGTCTCAACATGCAACATGCCTAAGATCGCAAAAGTCATAGCTTGGTTGTCTCAGCAAATATTTTTGATTGGCAGGTACTAGGAAAGAAAATGGATGCATCTGTACAAATTGGAATGGGAGGGTGGAAAGATACTTTAGAATTGTAGTCGACTATTCAGAAGTGATGAATTGAAATTAAAGTCATCCAGAACAAAACGGTGACACCCATTTTCCTCATTTGGCCATAACTCGTTCCTTCTAATGAAGAGGAGACTGCTTGTGGCTGCCTCATCCTGAGCTCTGTTCTGTCCTGGAGTTCTGAAAGACATTCTGGGCGGATGTTATAAATACATCTTGGACCCACAATGACAATTTGGGTATAAAGCTTCAAAGGTAAGAGGAAAACACTAGCAGGCTCCAGGTAGACTTGATTAACCCGTACTTCTGCCACTCTCTGAAACTTATGCATGTAATTGTTTTATTTTACGTATTTTTGTATTTGTTTATTTGCTTGTTTGTTTTTAAACACATCTGCCTCTACCTCTGGCACATCATGAAGCCAGCAGCCTTATGACATTTATCTCTACCACCACAAATGAGAATAATAATACTTTTATAAGATGGTTGCAAGGATTAAACGAATCAATTCATTTAACATGTTTTGAAGAATGTGAAGCATATAATTAATGTTAGCTGTTGTTTTTGACTAGACCGGAAAGAACTGATGGATTGTCTAAAATCAGCCTCTTCCTAGATTTCTTGACCATGTTGAGGCTTTTATCTTTATGAAACAGTTTCTTACATAAAGAACTGTTTGGAAGTTTTTCTTACCTTAATCCCATTCACTGTCTCAAGCAAGTCTAATGGAAACAGAAGAAGGCAGCGAACAGAATATCAGTTCTGCAGGCCAACGTCTACTCTCATGAATTTCAATGCTACTGATAGTCCAATACCTCATTTAGCCGACCCAAACACTTATATTCTTACCTCCAGGTATTCTTTTAAACAGAAGTTGTGGCAAAATTGAAGCCATTTCAGTAGAAAAACAAAATCTGCATGGTTGATTTACTCTGTTTCCTAGTAATAATAATGGGAGCTATCTATTTAAAACTGGCTGGCTCTGTGTGCCAAGCGTGGTTCTAAGTGGTTTTATGTTTGATAACTTGTTTAATGTTTAGAATATCCTTATGAAACAGGTATTTTAATCTCAATTTTCTAAATGAGTAAGTTGAGGCACAGAGAAGTTAAATAATAATGCAAGGATTAAGAAATTCATAAATTATGGAGCTTGAATTTAAACTTGGACTACAAGCCCATGTTCTATGTATTAACATATTCTGGGGCTTTTTCTCTCGGATCACACTTTTTTATTTCTGGAGAGGAACAGTGTTTATACCCTGTCTTTTTACTGTGAGCAGTTTCATTCTTGATTATCATCTTGATAGAATCATCCTAATTTTTTTATCTTTTATATCTAACTCCATAAAACTGTGCTTAAATTACCCACTAGATTTTTTTCCCCCTCATGTAAATCTGAATTGATATTAAGAAAAGTAAAACACTCTTTCCCTGTTCAAATATTTTGGTCTCTGTGAATATTCCCCTTGAGGGGTTCTCTTCCTCCATCCCTCATAAATCATGTCATCACTGTCCGATTTTGTCATGCCAACTAAGTAGTCAGAGATACATCACTAAATGACATGTGATTTATAGTTCTGGTGGGTAATCTCTGATGGCAAATATCCTTTAATGTCTTCTTCCATAGGACTAAGTGCCCTTTATTAGTGATTTCAGAAGTTTTTTAAATGTTGAATAATAAATTTTTAAAAAATACGTAAAATGAAATCAACTGCTTTGATGTCTTCAGTCAGACAGTATGTCTGTGTGTGTGTTGTATCTGACCTCTCACTAACATCTGATTAAGTTTTTGTTCCTTGAGCCTAAAAGAAATGTGCAACAATTCCTATGTACAACCAGAAGAACATAGGATTACTCTACTGTTTCTCAAATCTGGGCTTTTTAAAGTTTTCTAAAACATGTTTTAGTGAAGTATTCATATTCTTGTAATTAAAAAAATACCCAGTAATTAAAGAATATAAATATATAAATACTTTTTTAAATTACAAGAAATGCACCATCTCTTGTCATACCAATTATTATAATGACCTATTTAAACATACTATTTTGATAAGATTAGTTCTATACAAAAGATAATTCTCACAATAATTTGGACTGCTGGAATCAATGCCTTGGGAGCAAACATTTGACTTTGTGGTATAAAGAATAAGACCAGTGCACTGTCTAAAAGACACTGGAGATAAAAATCTTTAAACAAAATATTGACAGTCAGTGTGAAATTATAGCTACTATTTTCCAACTATTCTTCTATCTTTATCATTTTCTTTGAGGAATACTGTGCCACTCATGTTGGAGAAAGTGCCCCTTGATTTTATGCAAGAAAACTTCTACAAACCACCGTCCATCTCTCTCCTTATGCTTGATTCTTCAATGTGCTTTAGCCATATCCTTTACACTCATGTCTTCCAATCAATATCAGGTTCCGTAGAACAGTATTGAGACAGGGATTCCGGGACCTATGGTTTATTGAGGGTGTAATCTTCATAAACATCTGTAAGGAGGGAATAAAGCAAGAAACACAATGAGCCCTGAGCAAGGATGAGATTTCAGATAAAGTCTAGCCTTGGCCTGGTTCACAAGGGGAGGGTTCTAGACCATAAAGCAGAGTTGTCCCCTTTACCCACCCACCCATCCATCCCATTCCTATGGAGTATGATATGCAAAATCTTAGTCTCTGTTACCTGCACTTATGTGCATATTTATAAGCATACTGTTTAAATTTAATGAAATTTAGTATACATATTTTCTTGAGATTTTACTTTTATTTTTTTCTCAATGTAGCATGGGGACTTTTTTTTGTTAGTATATATAGGTTTATGTCACCCTTTTTAATGGTTGCATAATATTCCAAAGCATAGTTGCATCATATTATGGTTATAACTTCTCCATTGATGAACACAAATCACTTCCAAGTGTTTAAGTATAAAAACTAAAGCAATGAACTATATTCTAGCTTCACTTTTGTGTAGCTTTCTATGGAGGGGTACTAGAGTGGTAATACAATGATGAGGGTAGGATAGATGAAAGGTAAGCATATTTTAAAATTTTTATTATTGTTTATTTCTCCCAAATTACTCCAAAATTACCAAAAGTGTTAGCTAATCAAATGGCAATAAAACTAGAAATTAATAATAAAGTCAGAAAACAAACAAAAAACTCTCCCAAGAATATTTTTGAAACTATTTGTTAACCAAACCTTGCATCAAAGGGGAATACAAACTGAAATTGAGAAACTTCTAAAAACAATGACAATGAAAAGCTACATATCAAGATTTAGGGACTACAATTAAAGAGTGCAATAGAAAACTAATAGCATTAAATATTTATAGGTAAAATGAAGAATAAAAGAATTAATGCATAAATCAAAAAAGTTACGAAAGAAACAAAAAGTAAACAAAAAAGAAAGCTGAAGCTAGAAAATAATAAAAACATAGCCATAAATTAATTAATAAAAAAGAGAAACAGCAGTAATTGAATATTGAAAATCAATAATTGAATAGAAAATATTAAAATCATTAAAATAGACAAACCCTTGAGAAACAAATCAAGAAAAGGGGGAAAGACTGGGGCTGGCCTGGTGGTATAGTGGTTAAGTTCACATGCTCTGCTTCAGTGGCCCAGGGTTCACAGGTTCAAATCCCGGGCACTGACCAATGCACTACTCATCAAGCCATGCTGTGGTGGTGGCCCACATACAAAATAGAGGAATACGGGCACAGATGTTAGGTCAAAGCCAATTTTCCTCAGAAAAAGAGGAAGATTGGCAATAGACGTTAGCTCAGGCCAATCTTCCTCACCAAAAAAAAAAAAAGAAAAAGAAAAAGGGGAAACAATCACAAATATATAAAATATTAAATAAGGAGAAAATAACCATTGAATCTCAGAAAATTGAAACTCATAAGAAACTATTTTTCACAATTCATGCAAATAAATTTGAAAATATAACATAATGATATTTCTAAGAAAAACATAATTCTCCAAAATCAACCCCTAAAAGAAAGCAAGTTTAGGTAGAACAATTCCCACATGAAAAATATAAATTTACCAAAAAGCACCAAGCATAAGAGAGTACACAGTGGAATTTTACCTAAACTTCATTTTTGTGAACATTATTGGTGAAATGATAACTTATTGTTTTAACTTACATTCCCTTGAATATTATTTAGGTGGATAATCTTTTCATATATTTATGGCCCATGTCATCTGACAATTTTATTTTTTACAGATATTAATTGTCAGCTAGGTATGTTGCAAGTATTTTATTCCAGTCTGTTACATGCTTTTTTTTGTGAGGAAAACCAGCCCTGAGTTAACATCTGTTGCCAATCCTCTTGTTTTTTGCTGAGGAAGACTGGCCCTGGGCCAACATCCATGCCCGCCTTCCTCCACTTTATATGGGACACCGCCACGGCATGGCTTGACAAACGGTGTGTCAGTCCGAACTCGAGATCTGAACCTGTGAACCCCGGGGCCCTCAAGTGGAGTGCGGGAACTTTACCGCCTCACCATGGTGCCGGCCTGTTATATGCTTTTAACATTGTTTGTGGCTATTTTTAAACAGAAGTGCACAGTGTTAAAGTAATCTTTCTTTAAAGTAGTCTTTCTTTGTGACTTCCGCTTATTATTCTTTCTCAAGAAGGCCTTCTTCACCCGAAATTGTAAAAAAGCGTCCCCCTATGTTTTCAGGGTTAGGCTTTTCCTCATATAACCAACTGTCCCAACATCATAATTAATATTTTCAGCACTGATGTGAAATCCCATCTTTAACATAATTGTAAAGGTTGTCCATACATCTCCATTTGTCTGTCTGTGGACTCTATTCCATTTATTTGTCATTTTCTGAACTCTCTGGCTAAGGTTATATATCTTTGTAGTGTCTTCAGTAATTTTCTTACATCTGTGAAATACATAATGCACAAAAGATAAAGAAATAGTAAAAATTTTAGCAAGATTATGATGAAATACAGGGTCCACTGCTCTGTCACACTTGACTGCCAGTTTCAGAGGGAGCTACCACTTTTAGCGTTATTTTTATTGTTTCTTAGAGTATATCTCTAAGTGATACACATAAACTTCAATTTATTGATATATATCAACCTTAAGTAGTATTTTTTATTTCCTGAATATTTAGTTTACTTCAGCCCTCCATGCCTTCTCTTCCTCATCCCAATATTTTCAGATCACTGTTTTTAGCTATTTTATTGGTGATTTTGGAACTTTAAAAAATATAGTTATTCCTTTATTTTTGTTCCATTCACTATAGACATTATCTTTTAAATCCTGACTCTGAAAGAGAAGAGTATTAGCAATTCTAGAATTCACCCCTTTCATCTTCTAACTGCTTTCACTTCTTAACTGACTTTTCCCTCTGACTTTATAGATCGATTCTAAGTCAAATATTAGTAAACATTATTATGACTACATAAATATTGCTTACTACAGATCAAAGTAGGTAATAGTAATATGTTCCATTTCTTATGCTGATTTTTTTCAGTTTTTTGGCTTGTTCTTTTTCTTTTACAATGTGTTTTTTCTTAAAGTCCGATAGTTCTTCCAATATTTCTAGAATAATGTCAGATGTAGTCTCTCTTTTCCTTGAAAACACTTCTTGGAATACTCTACCTCCTACTGCAGTCTAGACCCACTACTCACTGGACGTATTATTTATCCTGGGATTGTTCATAATTTTTCTGAGTGGATTCTCTTTTTCTTTTGTCTTGTGTATTTCACTTTCTTGTTTATTCTCCTATTTTTTCATTACTTTATCTGGTAAGAAATTCCTCGCATGTCTAAAATGTTTATATATTGCTCTCATACTTCATTTTGCACTATATTCTAGTGGTGCTTTTAAAAAATTTAATACTGACAACATGGATAGACCTTGAGGGCATTATGCTAAGTGAAATAAGTCAGACAGAGAAAGACAAATACATATGATTTCACTCATATATGGAAGATAAACAAACACATAGATACGGAGAACAGATTGGCGGTTACTAGAGGGAAAGGGGATGGGGAAGGTGAAAGGGGTAAGGGGGCACATATGTATGGTGACGAATGAAAACTAGACTTTTGGTAGTGGATATGATGCAGTCTATATAGAAGCCCAAATATAATGATATACACCAGAAATTTCCACAATATTATAAACCAATGTGACCTCAATAAATTAATTAATGCCATTGTGATTCTAAGCCTTTGTAAGTGATCAGTTTCTTTCCCCCCCTTTCTCATCTTTTGGGAAGCTTTATCATTTTCTTTTTGTTCCTAGGCTTTTGAAATTTCATGACAATGTATCTTGGTATGAGTCTGTTTTCCTTGATTTACTGAATATTTAATGATCTCTTTCATTTTGAAAATTCATGTTTCCTTTAATAATAATGTTAATAACAACAACAGTAATAGAACCAGCATTTGCATAGCACTTAATGTTGTGCCAGGTGCTATTCAAAGTGCTTTTGCTTTATATAGCTGAACTCATGCAATCCTCACAACAATGTACTAGTCAAGGAGATACTATTATTATCTCAGTTTTAAAGATGAGGAGACTTAGGCACATAGAGATTGAACAATTTGCTGAAAGTTGCACAGTTAGTTAGTGGTAGGTGAAATTTAATCCAGGAATTCTGGCTTTAGAGTCTCTGTAATAAAACAGTAAACATTTTCTCTGTCCAAATAAAAAGTCTTATATTGTTGTGTTTGTCTGTCAGATAATTACTTCTCCCTCATCACATTGGTTCTCTATAGAACTGCTATTATTCAAATATGGGACCTCCTGGGTAGAAATTGTAATTCTCTAATATTTTTCTCCTATTCTACATCATTTTATCTTTTGGTTCTATGTTTAGATAAAATTCTTTATGAGCCATCTTTGAAATATCCTATTGTTATCACACATTTGTTTTCTTCTTTGATTGGGGTTAGATTGTATCCATTCCAATACACAGACATGGTACAGTTTACTGAGTTTTTAATTCCGTGTAAGCATATCAACATACGGAACACTGTAATTGCTCTGAAATGTTCACTTGTACCTCTTTCTAGTCAATTTCCCTGCTGGGCCACAGGTAACTAGTATTCTGATTTTTATCTCTGCAGAGTACTCCAAATCCTGGCAACCACTCATCTTTTTATTTTCTCCACTGACCTCTTTATTTTCCCCATAGTTTTGCCTTTTCCTGAAAGTCATATGGTTGGAATCATAAGCATGTAGCCTTTACAGAATTTTTGGCTTCTTCCACCTAGTAATATGCACGTAAGTTTCCTCCATGTCTTCTTATGGCTTCATAGCTCAGTTCTTTTTAGTGCTTAACAATACTCATCCTCCAGATGTACCACAATTTATTCATCCATTCACCTACTGAAGGACATCTTGGTTACTTCCAAGTTTTGGCAAATATAAATAAAGCTGCTATAAACATCCATGTGCTAGTTTTTGTGTGGACGTAAATTTTCAACTCCTTTGGGTAAGAACCAAGGAGCATGATTGCTGGATTGTATGGTGAAGATATGTTTAGTTTTGTAAGAAACTGCCGAACTGTCTTCCAAACTGGCTGCACCATTTTACATTCTTGTCAATAATGAATGAGGGTTCCTGTTGCTCCACATCCTCACCAGCATTTGTTTTTGTCAGTGTCTGGGATTTTGGCCTTTCTAATAGGTGAGCAGTGATATCTCATTGTTGTTTTAATTTACATTTCCCTAATGACATATGATGTGGAACATCTCTTTGTATGCTTATTTGCCATTTATATATCTTCTTTGGTGAGATGTCTCTTAAGGTCTTTGCACCATTTTTTAACTGGGTTGTTTTTCTTACTGTCGAGTTTTAAGAGTTCTTTGTATACTTTATCAGATGTGTCTTTGTAAAATATTTTCTCCCTGTCTGTTGTTTGTCTTCTCAGTCTCTTGACATTGTCTTTCATAGAGCAGAAGTTGTTCATTTTAATGAAGTTCAGCTTATCAATTATTTTTTTAATGGATTATGTTTTTGGTGTTGTATCTAAAAAGTCATCACCATACCCAAGGTTATCTAGGTTTTCTCCTTCGTTATCTTCCGGGAGTTTTATAGTTTTGTGTTTTAATGTATGTCTGTGATCCATTTTGAGTTAATTTTTGTGAAGAATGTAAAGTCTATGTATAGATTTATTTTTTTGCATGTGGATATAAAATTATTCTATCACCATTTGCTGAAGAGATTATCTTTGCTCCATTGTATTTTTTTGGCTCTTTGTCAAAGATCAATTGACTATATTTATGTAGTCTTTTTTTGGGATCTCTATTTTGTTCTGTTTTTCCATTTATCTATTCTTTCACGAATATCACACTCTCTTGATTACATAGCTTTATAGTAAATCTTGAAGTCAGGTAGCATCATCCTCAAACTTTGTTCTTTTCCTTCAATATTGTGTTGGCTATTCTGGGTCTCTTGCCTCTCCATATAAACTTTAGAATCAGTTGCTGATATGACAAAATAACTTGCTTGGATTTTAATTGTGACTGCATTGAATATAGATCAATTTGAGAAGAACTGACATCTTGGCAATATTGAGTCTTCCTATCCATGAACATTGAATAACTCTCCATTTGTTTAAT
Organism: Tapirus indicus; assembly: GCA_031878705.1. Classification (NCBI taxonomy): domain Eukaryota; kingdom Metazoa; phylum Chordata; class Mammalia; order Perissodactyla; family Tapiridae; genus Tapirus; species Tapirus indicus. The sequence continues at coordinate 17,401,341 of CM062925.1, forward strand.
TCTTTTTTTATTTTATTCATCAGAATTGTGTACTTTTCTTCATTCAGGTCTTATGCATATTTTATTAGATTTATACCTAAGTATTTTATTCTTTGGGTGCTAATGTAAATGATGTGTTTTTAATTTCAAATTCCAATCTTCAGTGCCGGTGTATAGAAAAGCAATTGCTTTTGTATGTTAACCCTGTATCCTGTAACCTTGCTTTAATTGCTTATTTGTCCCAGGAGTTTTTTTTTTTTTTTGTCAATTCTTTTGGATTTTCTACATAGATGATCATGTCATCTGTGGACAAAGACAGTTTTATTTTTTCCTTCCTAGTCTGTATACTTTTCATTTCCTCTGCTTGTCTTAAGGAAAGGACGTCTTAAGGACGTCCCTCTGCTGGGACGTCCAGTACAATGTTCAAAAGGAGTGGTGAAAGGTTGTCTCGTTCCTGATCTTAGTGGGGAAGCTTGAATTTCTCACCGTTAAGTTTGATATTAGCTGTAGGATTTTTGTTGACACTCTTTATCCATTTGAGGACGCTCTCCTGTAGTCATCAGTTTACTGAGTTTTTATCATGAATTAGTATTGTATTTAGTCAAATTCTTTTTCTGTATCTATTGATATGATCCTGTGATTTTTTTTGCCTACTGATGTGAAGAATTACATTCATTGATTTTTGAATGTTGAAACAGCTTCACATACCTGGCATGATAATCCCACTTGGTTGTAGTGTATAATTCTTTTTATACAATGTTGGATTTGGTTTGCTAATATTTTTTGAGAATATTTGCATCTATGTTTATAAGAGATGTTTGTCTGTAGTTTTCTTTTCTTGTAATGTCTTTGGTTGGTTTTGGTATTAAGATAATGCTGGACTCATATAATGAATTAGGAAGTATACCCTTTGCTTCTATCATTTGAAAGAGATTATGGAGAATAGGTACAATTTCTCCCTTAAATATTTGGTAGAATTCACCAGTGAAACCACCTGGGCCTGGTGCTTTTTGTTTTGAAAATTTATCAATTATTGATTCAATTTCCTTAATAGACATAGGCCTATTCAGATTACTTATTTCTTATGTCAGTTTTGGCAGCTTATGTCTTTCAAGAAATTGGTCCATTTCATCTAGATTATCAAATTTGAGTTTTTCAGAGTATTCTTTTATTATACTTTCAATGTCCATAGGCTCTTTAGTGATGTCCCCTCTTTCATTTCTGACAATAGTAATTTGTATCCTCTAATTTTTTTTTTTATGCTTAACCTGGCTACCGGCTTATCTAATTTATCGACATTTTCAAAAAGCCAGCTTTTGGTTTCACTGATTTCTTTATTTCCCTATTTTTGATTTCATTAATTTCTGTTCTAGTTATTATTCATTTTGCTCTGCTTACTTTGGATTTAATTTGATTTTCTAGTTTCCTAAAGTAAACCCCTTGATGTTGATTCTAGATCCTTCATTTTTTCCTAATAGATGCATTCTGTGCTATAGTTTCCTCTAAGCAGTGCTTTTGCACATCCTACACATTTTGATAAATTGTGTTTTTATTTTTAGTTAGTTCCAAAATTTTTAAGTTTCTCCTGATTTCTTCTTTGACCCATGTGTTATTTAGAAGTGTGTTGTTTAATCTAACTTATGTTGGCATATTCCAGTTATCTTTCTGTCATTAATTTCTAGTGTAATTCTGTTGGGGTCTGAAGGCAGACACTGTGTGATTTCTATTCCTATAAATTTGTTAAGGTGTGTTTTATGGCCCAGAATGTGGTCCATATCCTGCTGAATGCTCCATATGAGCTTGAGAATGGTGTGTATTCTGCTCTTGTTGGATGAAGTAGTCTATAGATGTCAATTATATCCAGTTGATTGATGGTGTTGTTGAGTTAAATTATGTCCTTACTGACTTTCTCCCTGATGGATCCATCAATTTCTGATAGAGGAATGTTGAAGTCTTCAACTATGATAATGAATTCATCTATTTCTCTTTGTAATTCTATTAGTTCTTGCCTCGCATAGTTTGACATTTTTTTGGATGCATATACAGTTCAGAATATTTTTGTCTTGAAGAATTGACCTTTTATTATTATGTACTGCCCTTCTTTAACCCTGATAACTTTCCTTACTTTGAAGTCCATTCTGCCTAAAATTAGCATAACTATTCCTGATTTCTTTCGATTAGTGTTAGCATGACATATGTTCCTCCATCTATTTACTTTTAATCTATATGTTTTTATGTTTAAAGTGGATTTCTTGTAGACAACAGATAATTGGGGCTTGTTTTTTGATTCACTCTGTCAATCTCTAGCTTTTAATAGGTGCATTTAGACCATCGACTTTCAAAGTGATTATTGATATATTTGGGTTAATATCTACCATATTCATTACTGTTTTTTCAGTTGTTGCCTTTGTTCTTTGTTCCTATTTTTGTCTTCCACTCTTTTTCTGACTTTTCTGGTTTTGAGAAATTTATATGATTCCATTTGATCTCCTTTTTTAGCATACCGGTTACATTCCTTTGCAAAATTTTTTTTTGTGATTGCCCTAGAGTTTGCAATATACATTTACAGCTAATCCAAGTCCACTCTCAAAGAACACTATACCACTTCACACGTAGTGTGTGTACCTTAAAATAATCCTAATTCTTTTCTCCTGTACCTTCTATCATTGTCATTCATTTCACTTATACATAAGCATATATAAGCATGCCATATACATAAGCATACATAATAAAATACATCATTAGTATTATTATTACTTTGAACAGTTTAAATTTTTTATTTTATCTTAACTGATTCCTTCTTTGATAGTCTTCTTTATGTAGATCCACATTTTTGACCTATATCATTTTCCTTCTCTCTAAAGATCTCTTTTAATATTTCTTTCAAGGCAGGTCTACTGGCAACAAATTTCTTCAATTTTTGTTTGTCTGAGAAAGTCTTTCTTCATGTTCACTTTGAAGGATAACTTTGCAAGGTGCAGAATTCTAGGTTGGTAGTTTTTCTCTCAACACTTTAAATATTTTACTCCACTCTTTTCACAGTTTCTGAGGATAACTAGGATGTAATTCTTGTCTTTGATTCTCTCTATGTAAGTTGTTATTTTCCTCTGACTTCTTTCAAGATGTTTTTCTTTAATGATTTTCTGAAGTTCGAAAATGACATGCCTAGGTGTAATTTTGGGTGGCATTTATTCTGTTGATATTCTCTGAACTTCCTGGGTCTGTGGTTTGGTACTTGACATTAATTTGGGGAAATTCTCAGTTATTATTATTTCAAATATTTCATCTGTTCCTTTCTCTCTTCTCCTTCTAGTATTCCCATTACACATATGTTATACCTTTTGTAGTTGTCCTGCTGTCCTTTGATCTTCTCATCTGTTTTTTTTTTTCAATTTTGTTCTTTGCTTTTAGTTTTCAGATTCTATTGAAATATTCTCTATCTCAGAAATTCTTTCCTGATCTAGTCTAGCAAGAAACCAACTAAATGCATTCTTTATTTATGTTAGTGTTTTTTACCTCCAACATTTCTTTTTAGTTCTTTCTTAGGATTTTCATGTCTCTGCTTATATTGTCTGTCTGTTCTTATGTGCTATTATTTTATCCATTAGGGCCTTTGGCATATTAATTACAGTTGTTTTAAATTCTTGCTCTGCTAATTCTGACATCTCTGCCATGTCTGGTTCTGATGCTTGCTCTGTTTCTTCATATTGTGTTTTTTGTCTTCGGTATGCCTAGTAATTTTTTCTTTATACCTTATATGATGTACTGAGTAAGGAACTTTTATAAGTGGTCTTTTAGTAATGTGGTGGGGAAGGGAGGGGTACAAGAAGTGTTCTATAGTCCTGTGATTAGAGCTCAGCCTTGTAGTGAGCCTGTGCCCCTAGACTGTGAACTTCACAAGTTTCTCAGGACTTTTCTCCCCCGTTAGGTGGAACAGGATGGCTAGAGCTGACTGGAGTTGGGTATTTCCCTTCCCCCAGGTCAGTTACACTCTAATAACTGTCCACTGGTTAACTAGTTCACCCTGGAGGCAGGCCTTGTTAAGATCAAAGTGCTCTGGAATATTTCAAAATGGTTCCTCTTCTCTTTTCCATGCCAGAAGCACAAAGTGATTTTTTTCTGACATTTACTGTGGGAACCTGATTGATTTCCTGGAGATAAATTTCACAACAGTTTGCCCCCGACCCGCTGACTGGGTCCTCCTGATATTCTTCACTCTCAGGCTTGTCCACACTGAGCCTCCGACAATTTGTCAATTACGTTTTAGGTTTCCCTCCTCCAGCGCTGGTTCCCGCCGTCGTTTCTCCCGCGAGTTCTGCTCTGACAAGCTTAGACTCCCTGGGTTCACTCGTTTCTCTTCAGTCTTGGGGACAGTGGTTTCTCCTGTGCCCTCTCATCTCTTATGGAGCTAAGAAGATTTGTTGATTTTTCAGTCTGTTCAGCTTTTACTTGTTTTTCGGATGGAGTGGCAACTTCAAACTCTTCACATGTAGAAATGGAAACTGGAAGTCTGCTCATTATTTTTTCAAATTGGTTTGTGCATTTGTTTTATTGAGTTTAGGGTGGTCTTTACATATTCTAGATACAATTACTTTAACAGATATGCTATTTACAAATATTTAATATTTTCTTCCAGTGTATGGCTTGTCTTTCTGTTTTCTTAAGAGTGATTTTCAAAGAGCAAAATCTCTTAATTTTCATAAAATCTAATGTTTCCTTTATGTATTTTATGGAGCATGGTTTGGGTACCATATTGAGGAAGATTTGTCTTAAGGTGAAAAATAATTTCTATTCTGTTTTCTTCTTAAAATTTTTATAGTTTATGTTTTGCACTTTATGAGCCATTTTAAGCAACTTTTTTTACATGGCATTAAATATGGATTAAAATGAATTTTTTAATTAGTGATATCTAATGTTTACAGCAATACATATTTAACAGATTATCTTTCTTCCATTGAGTATCCTTTGCAAATTTGTCAAATATCCATTTATCATATCTGTGTGGGTCTCTTTCTAGCCTCTTTATTCTGCTCCAGTGACCTGTCTGTTATCATGCTAAAAGCACACTGTCTTGATTATTACAATTTTATAATACTTATTGAAGTCAGGTAGTGTAAATTCTCCAACTTGGCTCTTTTTCAAAGTTCTTTTGGCTATTCTAGATCCTTTGGATTTCCATACAAATTTTAGAATCAGCTTGTCAATTTTTTTCAAAAACATCTACTGGGATATTGATTAGGACTACGTTATATCTCTTAGACCAATCAAGGAAGAATTTGCATGTTAAAAAATTTGAGACTTCAGACCATGAACACACTGTACCTTTCCGTTATTTGTGTCTTTTAAATTTCTCTCAATGGTGTTCTATATTTGTCAATATATAGGTTTGACACATCATTTGTTGGATTTATCTTTAAGAATTTTATGCTTTTATGCTATTATAAATGGTATTCTGTATTTAATTTGAATTTAAATTGTCCTTTGCTGGAAACAAAATTGATTTTTCTTTCTTGATCTTGTATCCTGTAATGTTACTAACCTCAATTATTCTAGTAGCTTTTGTGTAGATTCCTAGGATTTCCACATAGAGAGTCATGTCATTAACAAATGGTTTTACTTTATCTTTTCATTTCATCACTTATCTAGGGCTGAATAAGAAAGTACTCCAAAATGTGGTGGCTTAAAACAACAATGATTTATGATTGCTTATAATTTATGTGTGGGTGGGATGTTTTTTAAATTGATTTTGCCTGGACTAACTCGTGTGACTACATCAAAATTGCCTCTGGGTCATCAAATTTCTGTGGGCAGGAAATAGACTGGGAAAGTTACTTAGCTGAGAATATGATTCAATTCTTAGGGAAAAGGAAAGAAGTCTAAGATCTCTTGATGAGAGGAGCTACAAAGAATATTTCCATATTTAATCTATCAGAGTATTGGTATATTAATTTTTCTATTTATTACTTGATTTATTTATTAATATTTTAAATAAAATTTGCTCTATATTTTTTGAAGATTTTGTCTATTTAATTGAGTGTGTTGCATAAAGTTATATATAATATACAATATAATATATAATAATAATCATTAAATGTTAATGGACATTAATAATCTAAGGATCTATGAGGTATCCCACATTCCTTGTTGATACTGGTCATTTATCCCTTTTTTCTACTTGATCAGTCTTGCAAGGGAGTTATTATTTTTATTAATCTTTTTGAAGAATCAACGTTGGGCTTTCTTGATTTTCTATGCTGTCTGCCTGTTGTCTATCCCATGATTTGTGATCTTTACCTATGTATTTATTCATTTTACTTACTTTTGTTCATTTTGCTCTTTTACTGTAGCTTTTTAAGAACGAGAATTAGATAATTTATTTTTAACAAAAGCATTAAAAACCACAACTTTCTTATTTAGCACTTGCTTATAAACACTTTAGAGATTTTTATACATTGTGTTTTTGTGCATTTGTGTGTGAGGAAGATTAGCCCTGAGCTAACATCTGTTGCTTATCCTCCTCTTTTTGCTGAGGAAGATTGGCCCTGGGCTAGCATCTGTACCCATCTTCTTCTACTTTAAATGTGGGATTCCTGCCACAGCATGGCTTGATGAGAGGTACGTAGGTCCGTGCTCGGGATCCGAACCAGTGAACCCTGGGCCACCCAAGCAGAGCACGTGAATTTACCCACGATGCCACCAGGCCGGCCCCTACATTGTCTTTTTAATATCATTTGTTTTAAAACATCTCCTAGTTTTTAAAATTTATTGTGAGTCATAGATTATTAAGAATTGTATTGTTTAATCTTAAATATTTGAGAATTTCTAGATATATTTTATTTCTAAGTCAATTTTTAAGTCAGAAAATATAATCTTTATAATTTCAGTTTTTTAGACTTGATTGACACTTGCTTCATTGTTCAGCATATGGTCTATCTTGGTAAGTGTTCCATATGCACTTGAAAAGAATGTGTTTGCTGCAATTGTTGAAAATAATGTGTAATAAATGGAGACATAGTTGGGAGGTTCCTTACAAAACTAAACATATCCTCACCATACGATCCAGCAATTGTGCTCCTTGGTATTTACACAAAGAAGCTGAAAACTCATGTGCACACAAAAACTTGCACATGGATGTTTACAGCAGCTTTATTCATATTTGTGAAAACTTGGAAGCAACCGAGATATCCTTCATTAGGTGCACAGATAAATAAACTGTGGTATATACAGATAATAGATTATTATTAAATGCTAAAAAGAACTGAACTATCAAGCCATGAAGAGACATAGAAGAACCTTAAAAGCATATTACTAAGTGAAAGAAGCCAATCTTTAAAGGTTACATGATTCCAACTATATGACATTCTGGGAAAGGTAAATTATGGAGACAATAAAAAGATCAGTGGGTTGGGGGAGGGATGGGAGGAGAGAAATGAGTAGGCAGAGCATAGAGGATTTTTAGAGCAGTGAAAATACTCTGTATGATATAATGATGACTATATATCATTATACTTTTGTCCAAACCTTTACAACACCAAAAGTGAACCATAAAGTATATGGACTTTGGGTGATTATGATGTGTCAATGTAGGTTCGTTTATGGTAAAAATGTACCATTCTGGTGAGTGATGTTGATAATGAGGGAGGTTACGCATGTGTGGGGCAGGGGATAGATGGGAAATCTCTGTACCTTCCTCTCAATTTTATTGTAAAACTAAAAATGCTCCAAAAAAATCAAGTCTTAAAAAATAATAAATTGGTTCATGATGGTTGGAAGTGTTCTAATCTTTTATGTCCTTATATTTTTTCCTATTATTCTACTAATTATTGAGGGATGAGTGTTAAAATTTTCAAGTATGATCGAAGATTTGTCTATTTTTTCCATAAGTCTGTTAGTTGAGAAGAAGTGCTTAGACTATAGGTATATTTTAGAAACACAGCCCATAGGATTTGGACTTGCCATTTCCTGAGTCGGGAAAGACTGCTGTGGTCTTCTGATATCAGTGGATCCAGGAGATAAAATGGTTTAAACTATTCATAAAAGTAATTGAAATTGAAAAGTTTGAGGAGCAGAGTTTTAGAAGAATTACCGAAGTTAATGTACCATCACTGTGACTGGACTGAAAATAGAGTTCTCCTAGAAACCTTTATTCATTAACTACCTTTGTGAAAATTGGTTTAGCATTTATATATTCAGCTAGAAATATATAATTCAATGTGTTGACATATTATTTTGGTTTACTTTTGTATTGTTCTCTATGTGACTTGACCTAAGCCTGTTCTAAATGTTAAGCAGAGTGCTTGCTTGTTCTTTCTTTTTCATTTCTACCAGGTACCTAGAGTTTTCTGATCTGTACAGACTGTGAGCTTATGAATCACAAAGTACCTGTGTTGAAAAGAATATCAAAGATCATCTAATCTGACTACCATCTATAGTCAGAATCCCAACTACGAAATACTCATCACGAAATGACCAGCCTCTGCTAATACATTTCCAGTAACATGAATGCATTCTCCCTTGAGACAGCTCATTCCTTTATTGATCTACTAAAAAATATTCAACATTGACTGAAAATATGTCTTAATTTCTTAAAATTAATCAGAATGCAAGTATCCATAATTTTTAGAAAATACCTATATATATATATATAAATACCTATATATATATATATAAATCTGATTCACAAAATACATAACCATGAGGATGATAATTTGCTCTGTATGTCTTTGAGGCTATCTACACACACAAGTATACGCACATACACACGAACGAGTAAATTTGGGCATTAGAATCCTATTTCCAGTACAACTGGACAGGATTTATCTAATGGTAGGGCAGAATAGTATCAAGATTCAACTGAAATTTAACCAAGAGCTTTCTACACAAAAATCAATGAGTAAATTAATGAATAAGTTAATTCCTGATTGGCTTATATAGCTGATAAGTTTTTTAGTAAATCTGACCTATGTCCCAACTGATCATTCAAATTACAAGGTTTGCAAATAAGGGAGAGGTGGTTATCCAGAGAAACATGCATTTTATATTTGTTCTATTGTCAGAAGAGAGGAGAATGGGCAAGAAAATACAATAAATTTCCACTCAAGTTAAGAATTTGCAACAAGGAATGGACAGAAAATTAATTTCAGTAACAGGGAGCTTTGAGAGCAACCCACAGCCTATTTTGTGACAGGACTTGTTCCAGGTTGGTTCCCAATGGCCTTGATAAAGCAGCAGAAGCAACAGCAGTGGCCATGGCCTTGTTCTCAAATTACTTTTTATTAAGATGGTGACCAGAGTTTCAGCAGAAATAAAGAAATAAATTCAAGTCATACAGCTCAACTTGTAGTTTCCAGGATATAGACAGAATTTCATTACTGTTGTGATACAACAGTGACATATACATTCTGTATCTGTAAAAATGCTATTTACTTGATATATTTCATTATGTAATACATTATAATATATAATTTAGTGTACTATTTATATAAGGTCGGATACTCCAAGTATTATAGTTGTCATTGGCAAGTGAATTGCCATCAATTGTATAATGGTGTTAAAACAATTTTAGTAAACAGCTCTTGTCTGTTAAAAAAATTTATATTACTTTTTTTCCTTTTAAAAAATACTGATTCCATTAAACTAACACTATGATCTACTGGTTCAAGATTAAATATTGAGTATTAGTTTATTTTTATTGTTCTACAAATGTTTCTGCTTTTTTCTCAATAGAGGTCATTTCATTTTATTATAATCTTATTGAAATAAGCAGTCTTTCTTGTACTAGCATGGAATGGAAGTCTTTAAGTGTTTCTCATGGTTCCTTGGTGGGACGGTCACTTAATGGTCGAATTAGAGCTCATTCAACCAGATCTGTGGTAACAACAGTTACTAGGCTGCAGTTAGTTCTCCTTTTCAGATGTACAGAGCATCCAGGTGGAGTTCATTACTGTGCATCACCCAGCATGGTCCCCTGGCGGCAGATTAAGAAAACAGTCTAAATTAGAGATGGCTGCTCTGCTAAACTTATTCCTCGTTCAAAACGTAAGGCCCCCCATGCTTAGCCACATACATCTTATCTGTAGAAACCTTCTATCCAGGGAGGTCTCTATTACTATTTGCTGCTGTGTTTGTACAGTACCTAAAATATTTATGAAGCTGAAAGCTGAAAAACTACAGATTTGCAGCTAATACATTCCACAGCTGCATGTTCTTGGTTTGCAAATTTATAACTAGGAATTTACTACTAACAAATTCCAGCTTTTGAACAATTGATTGATTGTATTTCTCCTACTCTCTGTGTTGCCCAATCGCTGTTACTTTCACTCCCTAGGCTGGGATGGCTGCAATGGTGGCATAGCCTCTGGGGAGGGAGGGAGGAGGGATGGATGGAACTATATGCCATCAGTCACCAACAGCCCCTCTGGCTGATTAAGTAGCAGGTGTTAATAGGAACCCAGGGGAGTGCTCTCCAGTTCCCTTGAGCTGGAAGGATAGTGACATGATTCAAGGCCTGAAGGGTTCGGGGCCATTTTAGGGAGGGGGAGGGAAGTGGACTTGTAAAGTGAAAAATAATAGAAGGATATGTTGTTTTGAAAGGCATCTCCTAATGCTTGAAAGATAAGCGGCTTTTGAAGACTTTCACAATAAAAATTCTGATACAGATGTGCCAAGCATTAAAAAAAGGAATGAAGAAATGTACTGACCTTTAAAAGCATTGCTCACTATGTAATTTTGATTTCTTTGGAGCTTTATTATAAACAATATTATAAGGTTTCATTGTTTTGGATAGATATTTATTAGGTAAATAGGCAAGGAAGTAGTTGTTATGAAAATATTGTAGAAAGATGCCATAGTCCTTTCAAAATTGCAAAGCATATGCTTATACAAAATGCACAAAAATCAATAGATGTGACTGATAATCTGTCAGTGATTATTAAACTATAATAAACTCCAGATTTTGTTTTATCTGTACAATTAATTTGAATCTTTTGTCTATCTCAGGGGAGATTTTTAAAACTTGAGTTTTAAATTTGATATATACAGTATTAAAATATTTAAGGACTCTTTTGGAATCAGTACCCCCCAAATACTGTCCCACTTCCTTCTATTCACTAGATATCACCCCCTGATTAACTATTACCTGACTGCTGAGAGCATTGATCAATTATTGTACTTTATATAAATAAAATTTTATTCATAGATAAATTTTGTACTTTATAAAATACATTGTATATTCCTTTGTGCTTAGTTTAGTTTACTTAGCATATTTGTGAGGTTCATGGATATTGCTGTGTGCAACTACAGTTCATTATTATTTTTATATAGTATGTAATTGGGTGAATATATCATAATTTGTTTATACATTATAAAATTGATTATTATTGAATCCTTCCCAATGTCTCTTAAGCATAATGTTGGCATGAACATGTCTTTTAGTGAGGATAGGTATACATTTCTGTCTGGTATAAACCTAGGAGTGGAATTGCTGGATCATAGGGTGTGCAGATGTTCAACTGGAGTAGATGTTGCCAAAGAATTTACTTTCTTACCAATGTTTAAGGGTTCTGGTTGTTCCACATTCCAACAGACATTATTTTCTTTCTCTTTAATTTTAGCAATTCCAGTGAGCGTATAATGGTTTCTCTTTGTGATTTTAATCTGCGTTTTTCTAATAATGAGTGAAATTGATCACTTTTTTCTTATATGTATTATATGTACATTTCTTATATGTATTGGGCCCTTGTATATCTTTTTTTGAGAAGTGTCTGTCCAAGTCTTTTGGCCATTTTTGGAGAGTTTTCAGATTTTTCCTTATCGATGAGCAAGAATTCTTTACATATTTTTGCTATGTTTTTCCTAGACATAGGAGTTTGAGAGTGTCTTCTCCCACACTGAGGCTTGCCTTTTCACATTCTCAATGATGACATTTTTATGAAAAGAATATATTAATTTTGATATCCATTTATCACTATTTTCTTATGGTTAATACAATTCTGATCCTGGTAATAATAAAGGAAATTAACTATTAACTCAGAATAACTCTTATGAAGTTTGGAAAAATATAAAAAATATTTAAGGCTTTGGAAATGACAAAAACAAAAAAGAATCTGGAAGAGCATGAATCCATAAAAAATGGGAACTTTACTGAGTTAGATTTGCATGTGTTAGTTTTTAACCTGTGATGGCCATTGGTCTGTATAGCATGGAGCTGCTGAAGCTGAAGCAGAAATCCATATATCACTAGCTTGAGGACTCAGAAGATAGAATTCAGGGCTTGTAGAGTGACTTGAAGTGAGGAGAAAATCCCAGAAAGGAAAGAGATGTAGAGAGGGAAATAAAAACTCTCCTTGTAAATTCGACCCCAGCCCTTGGTAGATCTCTGAACTAAGCACCCATGGTGGAGACTCGAAGGAGCCCTGAAGAAGGTGACAGTGGAAAGGCTGAGGTAAGGAAATCACGGTTTCAACTGTTACCTACTAGGGAGGAAAAAGAGTTTGTGGTTTTAGTCCAGTCAAGTTAACACATTTTAGAGGAAGATAAAAGAATCTAGAATTTCTATAAAGTATCCGGTCAGTAGAAAAGTAAAATGAGGGGACATATGAGATGTAAAAAAAAAAAATGTGACCCATAGTCAAGAAAATATAAATCAATAGAAATAGAAACTAAATGACAAATATTATAATTAGCAGACTAAGATTTTAAAGCAATTATTACAAATATGTCAAAGAAAATAGAGAAAAATTTAGTTATAAATATTGAAAAGATGGGAAACTTCAGCATAGAAACCCAACACATAAAAAAGTTTAAGTGGATATTCTAGAACTTAAGAAGTATGTTATCTATAATTAAAAAAAATTGTTGCACTTAAAAGTTATTGAAGATGGCAAACGAAAGCGTCAGCAAACTTGAAGATGGATGAATAGAAATCAATCATCTCAAAGAAGAGATGAAAAACTGGAAAAAAAATTAACAGAGCCCACTTCCTTGTGGGAAAATATCAAGTGGTCTAACACATATGTAATTAGAGTGCTAGAAAGAGAGAGAATATAGGTCAAACATAGTATTTTAAGCAATAATAGATAAAATTTTCCCAAATTAGGGAAAAAACACATAAATTTAAAGATTCAAGAATGTTACCCAAATACAGGCAGGTAAATACAAGGAAATCACATATACACAGGTCATAGTGAAACTCCTGGAAAAAAAACCACCTTGAGCCAGCCCTGATGGCCCAGTGGTTCAAGTTCCAAGCTCTCTGCTTCAGCGGCATGGGTTCATTTCCTGGTTGCAGAACCACACCACCCGTCTGTCAGTAGCCATGCTGTGGTGGTGGCTCACATAGAAGAACTAGAAGGACTTACAACTAAGATATACAACCATGCTTAGGGCTTTGGGGAGGAAAAAAAAAAAGAGGAAAGATTGGCAACAGAAAGATTCAGGGTGAATCCTCCTCTAACAAAAAAGAAACCTTGAAAATAGATAAATGACAAACTGCATTAAGTTGAGGAAAGCTATGAATGACGGCTACTTTCTCCTTAGAGAAATACTGAGGCCAGTAGACAATGAATTGACGTCTTTAAAGTGCTGAGAGAAAAACAAAATCAGAATTTTATAGCCTGTGAAAATAATCTGCAAAATGAAGGTGAATCTAATAGTTTCTTACTGTTACTGTAATATGTTATTACAAACAGTGGCTTAAACAAACTTTTAGTCTTGCAGTTCTGGAGGTCACAATCTGAAATAGATGTCACTGGGCTAACAAGGTATTTGCATTCTTTCTGGAAGCTCCAGGAGGGAATTCCTTTTCTTGCTTTTTCGTTTCCAGAGGCTTCCCATGTTCCTTGGCTCTTGGTCCTCTTCAAAGCCAGCAATCACACCACTATGACCTCTACTTCTATCACATCTCTTCTCAGACTCGACTGTTTCACCATTTCACTTGTAAGGTCTTTTGTGATGACACTGTGCACAAATGGATAATCCAGAATGACTACGCTTTTAAAGATTCTTAATTTAATTATATCTATCCCTTTCACCCTGTAAGTTAGTCTATTCACAGGTGTTGGAAAGTGGACATCTTTGGGAGACATTTTTCTCCTCATTCTGCCTATAAAAGTAAATAAGAACATTTTCAAGGGACTGGCCCCATGGCCTAGTGATTAAGATCGGCACGCTCTGCTTCGATGGCCCAGGTTCAGTTCCTGGGCACAGACTTACACCACTCATTGGTGGCCATGCTATGGTGGCGACCCACATACAGAAGAGGAAGATTGGCACAGATGTTAATTCAGGGCGAATCTTCTTTAGCAACAACAAAAAATTTCAGATAAATAGATCAGAGAGAATTTCTGGCCAGCATACCAATATCCTGCTCTAAAAGAGGTGCTAAAGAAGTTCTTCAGGTTGAAGGAAAATGACACCAGATAGAAACTCTCATTTAGAAAAAGAAAAGGACAGCATTAGAAATGGTAAATATTTACTGTTTTGGCAAATATAAAATACTGTATCTTTTTTCTTCTCTTAATTGATTTTGTGATTAGCATCTTTTGTGCCCTGTGTAAGGACTCCTTGCCTATTCCAAAGTTGTGTATTTTCTGTAAGATGATTGTTTTAACATTAATATTTAGATTTGCAATCCATCTAGAATCAATTTATATGTAAAGTGTGATGTAAGGTTAAAAATACACTTTTTCCCATATAAATATCCAATTGACTCAGCAAAGTTATGAAAAAGACCATCCTTTTCTAACGAAATTGCAGTGTTAACTTGATTATAAATCAAGTGACAGTTTATGTTTGGTTCTATTTCTGGGTACATCATTCTTTTCTAATGTCCTTATACTAAAATAATTCTCTGTTAATATAGCTTTGCTTCTATATTTATGACATTTTAGTTCTTTAGTTTTTTTGCTGGCACTGTAATTCCTCCAGATTTGCTCTTCTACAGTATTGCCTTGACTATTCTTGGCTTGTTAAATTTCAGCATAAATTTTTAAATCAACTATTCAATTTACACCAAAATTTTTAGATTTTTGATTGGAATTATATTGGCTCTATAGAATGATATGGGAAGAAAAGCTGACTTCTCTAGAATATTGATTCTAATCCATAGCCATCTATATCCTTCCAGTTATTTTCTTCAATTTCTCTTAGTAGTTTAAAATGATAGTTTTAATATTTATAATATATATTTTTTACAAAATTTTATATTTTATATAAATGTATAATTTATAATAATAAATAATATTTTTGATACTATTGAAAATTATATCACTTTAAGTTTTATTTTATATTTTGTTTTTTGAAATATGGAAATAAAATTTTTTTAATATATTGGACTTGTGTTCAACTACCATACTAAATTCATTATTAATTTTGATAGTTTGTAAATTCTTTTGGATTTTCCAAGTACACTATCATGTTTCCACAAATAATAACAATTTCATTTCTTCATATCTAATTTCTATGTATTTTCATTTTTTTTGTGAGGAATATTATCCCTGAGCTAACATCCTCTGCCAATCCTCTTCTTTTCACTGAAGAAGACGCCCTGGGCTAACATCCGTGCCCATCTTCCTCTACTTTATGGGTGGGACGCCTGCCACAGCACGGCTTGATGAGTGGTGTGTAGGTCCGCACTGGGGATCTGAACCCGTGAACCCAACCTGTGAACCCCAGGCTGCCAAAACAGAGCACATGAACTTAACCACTACACCACTGGGACTGCCCCTAATTTTTTTTTCTTAACTCACTGCACTTGATATGTTCAGCAATACAGTTCTGAGTTCTATTGATGATATCAGGGGTCCTTCTCTTATACCAGACCTCAGTGGTAATGTTTTCAATATTTTATGAGTGAGTATGCTTGTTAAAGTAGGGCTCTAAAATGATATTCTTTATCAGATTAGGGAAGTTCTAACCAATTCCTATTATGCTCTGAGTTTTTATCCTGAATGGGTGTTGTCTACATCTATTGAGATAATCATGTGATTTTTCTCCATTTTATATTAATATTATGAGTTGAATTTATTACTTCCAAATGTATAACAACAATAATCCCTCCTTACTGAAAGAATGCACGCACAGACATATTCACTTGATTTGGTTTGTGAATATTTTGTTTAGCATTATTGCATGTATGTTCCTGTCAGAGAAAATCTGTAATTTTCCTTTAGTATAATGTCCTCGCAATGTTTTGGAATCAATATTAGATTGGCCTTTTTCTATTCTCTGAAAGAGTCTGGGCAAGTCCGGTCCTATTTCTAGATATTTTAAATATTGGAAGAATTCACTGGTGAAGCCATTGGTTCCTGGTTTTGTGTGTGTGTGTGTGAGACAGAGAGAGAAAGAAAGAGATAACTGTTTTTAGCACATATGTAACTATTCATGTTTAATTACATTTTGTCTTTTCAGTTGTTGTAAGAAGAATTTTTTTCAGAAATTTGTCCATTTCATACAAATTGTGAAATTTATTTGCATGAATACCTTCTAATTAACTTAATAATGTGTAGAATCCTATTGATTTTTTTTCATTCCTGATATGGATCATTTGAGTTTTTTCCCCTTTGTTTTTGGTCATTTTTTCCAAAGGTTTCAATTTTATGAACTTTTCAGAGAAGTACGTATTGGTTTTATTTATTTATTCTTTTATTGCAGGCCTGCTAGGAACAACTTTCCTCAGTTTGTCTGAAAATTAATTTATAATTTTGTAGCAACATCTTTTTTAAGGAATTTTTTTGATTAGTGAATACTGAGTTAGTTACTTTTTACTTCAGCACTCTAAATTTGTCCCATTGACTTCTGAGCTCCATGATTTCTAACAAGAAGTCAGATATTAGTCTCTCTCTTTTTCTCCTTTGAAGACAATGTGTCCTATCCTTGGATGTTTTTGAGATTCTTCCTTTTGTCTTCAGTTTTCAGCAGTTTAGCTATGATGTATATAATTGTAGTTTCCTTTTAGTTATTCTGCTTGTGGTTGCTGAATTTCTTGACTATGTATGTTGATATCTAATATCAGTTTTTGGAAATTTTCTGCTATTACTTCCTCAATGTTTCTTCTGCCCCAGGACCTCTCTCCTTTCCCTTTCTTATGCTCTGCTTGGGTGTTTTCTCTTGATCTCTCTTCAAGTTCAGTAATCTTTTGTTCATTGTTTCCAATTTGATGTTTAAACATTGAGTTCTTAATACAAATATCGTTTTTTAATGCTATCATGCCCATTTTATCCTTCTTTATTGATTCCTATTTTCCATTGATACTCTCTATCATTTTTTTTTCTATTTTGTCCATCTTTTCTTATACTTTAACAAATTATTGATAGATATTTCAAAGTCCTTTTCTGCTATCTTCAATATCTCAATCATCTGATGGATCTGTTTTTATTCTCTGTTTTTTTTCACCTGAATGATAGTGGAATTTTCTTTACTTTTCACATCCATGGTAATTTTTAGATGTATGCCAAAACTTGCGTATAAATTAACCATGGGCTTCAGATGATATTATCTTCCACTAGAGAGTTTTCTCTTTTGTTCTCTGTTAGGAAGTTAGGGTGAGGGACAGATCACATCAATCCAGTTAATGATTGAGGCAGTTGAAGATATTCTGTAGTTTTAGTAAGACTTGGTCTTCTTATGGTTGGTCCGTAATCCTAGAATGTGGTCTCTGGAGCTTTCAAGAGAGTGCACAGAGGGTGGCCCCTCCTCAGGCCTGAAAGAGTATTGGCTATTGAGCTCTGTTATCTTAACTTCTCAGTATGATCCTCTAGCCAGCAATCCCAAGAAATTTCAAATCTGGCAATTATCTTGAGCACGGATCCAACCCTGTGCTTGAAACTTGCCTCTACCCAAGAAGATACTTGTTTCCTAAGCATTTGTGACTGTAGGAGATTTACTCATTTTAGAAGTTTTTGCCCTAGCTCTCCAGCATATTGTGCTAGCCCCCAAATTCCAGGTTGCTGCTCCAGCTTCATGCAGCTAGGGCTTGGTTTTTTTTTCTTTCCCCCAGTAGAGGCTCATTGCTTATACTAATCATAGTCTTCAACTCAAGCCTACAATTACCAAATGCCTTCAGGAAAAAAATTGTTCTGGAAGTCAGCTTACCTCTGAAAGGCTCTCTGCTCTCTGGAATTTCATTCATTTAGTCTTTGTTGCAATCACATCTCTGTGATGTCTTTAAATATTATTTTATATTTAATGCATTTTCCTGGTTTTGCAGTAGGAGCATTGCCCTGCCATGATCTACTATATCATATCCAAGGACAGAAATTAAAGTAATTTAATTTATTCAGTCCAAATAAATGCTGTGTCTGTATCCATCTCAGAAAAGGAAAGGTACTTCCCGTGGAACTTTAAATCAGGGGTGTGCTGGTAATTGTTTAACAACCAGCTCTCCAATGGGGAAGTGGGGTGCAAAGCTCAGATCTGTAGGTTTGCTCATTTCCATGGTGTAAATCCTCTTACCATGGCCAATTTTGAGCTACCCACATGACATTACTAAATGCAGAATTAGAAAAAGATGCACAGTCCTGCTTAAATCAGTGCTTGGAGTTACAATATGTTAAAATAAATTTTTGTAACAACTAAGGGTTGGAACCATAAATTACTTTTATATTATTTTGTAATTTAATCATACTCACCTCTCAACAACAACAAAAATGTTTTTAATTCAAAGGAACTCAAACTCTGGACTTATGGGAACTAAATCAAATATTGAAGGACAGTAAATTTGTTGTTAATCATTGGTATCTACTGTTTTATAGGTATCTTCTCATCATTATCATCATTATCTGAGTTTATTGATTGCCCATTAGCAAGATGATTACAACAATAAATACTAAATGAAGTTTATATACATGAAAATATTTATGATGTCTCAGACATTTTCCCTTGAACTATTATAAATATCAGTAGTTGTAGAAATGAGTCAAAAATATTTTTAACTGAAGGTATTACAGTTAAATTATGACAGAATGCTGTAAAAGTAAGCAAACTATTTCTTATTTAAAAAGAATGTATAACATTCAAAAAGACCACAAAAATTATTATGTTACAGAATATTGAGAAGTCCTATTCCTGTGGCTCTGACATTAGAGAATAAGACTCAGTGGTTAAGAGGAAAAGGTAAGTAGCTCACATTTTAAGAGAGAAGAAAATAATTTGTTTCTGAGTAGCCCATCCAGAGATTTTAGCAGAAAGCAGAATTGGCTCTGAAAGAGTCCCAAGTAAACCTGAAATGGAAAAAAAAAGAAAAGGAGGAAAATGTGTTGTGTAGTTTACTTTACCACTGGGAGGCCTAGAAGAGAGACTTGTGTGGCCAGCTGTGGATGGATAGACAGACAATTCCAAGAATTGGCCCTCTAAAGGAAGCCCTGCTTCCACCACCAACTGCTAAAAGCTACAGCCTTCGCCCCTAATGGAGGACACCAGAGACTACCGCTAGACCTGTTGCACGTGCTGAGCTCTGAATTTAGTTAGTTCTGCTGCACCTACTGCTACCAAAAAATATTCCTTATAGTTAAGGGGACCATACAATCTATCATCCAAACTGGGACCCTTGAGACTAAAAGAGGTTATTAGTAACTAAAGTGGGACAATAGGCCCAATGAACCAGGGCTGTCCCAGGTGAAACAAGACGTATGGTTACACTTCTTAGGATTCTCATGAAGCTGGGGTTGCACCTGAGGGCTCGTATTTGAAGAACCTGTCACAGTCTCCATTATAGCTGACAAAAAGGGCAGGGAAATATGTACCTACATTTTCAGCTTCTGAGGTGAGAATCTGTCTCATTTGGTGGGAGAATTTCCCAAAGAAAAATGGTTCCAGATGATGGGTGGGAAAAAGAATGACAAACATAAAGTGCATCAGCTTTAAAGTCA
The DNA here is from genome assembly GCA_031878705.1 of Tapirus indicus. Lineage (NCBI taxonomy): Eukaryota > Metazoa > Chordata > Mammalia > Perissodactyla > Tapiridae > Tapirus > Tapirus indicus. The sequence continues at coordinate 17,421,185 of CM062925.1, forward strand.
TTTCTAGTTTATCAGACCAACAGAGTTGAATTAAAATAAATGCATGACATTAGTTCAAGTAGAAAACGTTACCCATCTGAATGATCATACGAGTTCTTTAATATTTATTCTGCATTGTAGCTACAGAAATTCTTGCATTCTATTTCCTGAACTATCAATTTAAAGTGATACAGTAGCATAAATAGTTTGTTTCTGTCTATGATGACTTAATTTTCTAGTGGCCTATTTCATCTTAAGCTGATATTATTCAACTCGATGGTACTCTCTATATATTAAATACACAAATGTCTTTTCAGCTTGGACACTGAAAGACAAAGTTAATCGATGGAGGTGTTAAAACAAATCAAACATTATTACATTCTTTAAGACTACCCAATTTGCCCACAGATAATTAATTCCATCACTTGATAGAATCTCAGGAAAAATTTGTCATGACTTGGTCAATCTGGACATTTCAAGAATACTCACATCATTGTTTACTGCTCAGGGATGTTCCACCTACTCCCGCTCCTTATCACCTCCATTTCCTGAGTTAATTTTCATTTACTCTTCACATCTCAGCACAAGTTTTCTACATCTGACTCCCACGATAAACGTGCTAATGGCACTATGTAACAGTATTCTATAGTGCTTAGCATGATTGTAATTTTATGATTCTGTTTGTATTTATTTCATTATCCATCTCACCCACCAGACTGATAATTCCAGGGGATCAGAGATCATACCTTTGGCCTCTTTTCCTGTAACAAATAGAATACCTGGTATATAGTCGGTGCCCAATACAGTTTGTTGAATGGATGAATGAATAAAAAGTAAATATAGAGAGTTTGAGTCCAATAAAATTAAAAGGTGATCAATAGATATTTTTTGAATCAACTGAATTAAATATGCTTCTCACTTATCGTGAAAATTACCCATCAACTTTTATTTTCATATCAACTCTGTGGTTTTGTCATAGGTAACACTTGTCAGGCAGATTTAGCTACCAATATTCTCATCAGTGGACAGATGAGAAAATTGAGAGCTGAAAACTGGGATGAATTTTCAAGATCTAATTATCAAAGTAGTGACTGGAGGACTTGTACTAAATGGTACTAAACTTGTACTAAGTTCAGTGGCCAAAGAACTGATATAAAATGCAAATCCCTTTCTGTCTCTTAATGGAAATTTTTGCAATATCTTAGACTTCAAGGTTTGCATATGATTAATAGTTACATACTAATACCTACTAAATAAGTGATTAAGGAGTGCTAACAATTGCTATGCTAAACTAAACTATTAATTTAGTAAACTTGTTCATAACTTTAAGTATTTGGGCAAGAAGTCTCACTACCACACAATGTTGGCAACGCAGTAAAGCCCCTACTGCACACCCATATTTATGAATACTTAGAATTTCTGCAACTTTTGTGGAGGACTTTTTGTTATCAATACATCACCAGAATTATTTTGAGTGTGTTGTGATTTTCAACAACTGCTACTCTTGCAGAGAATCACAGATTATCATAGATCTATGTTCCTCATTATCCAATTAGATTGTTGTTTGAGTAAACACCCTCTTTGGGAACCACTAATATGTGGTAATTTTCTTATATTAGATTACCATAACTGGAGCTTGTCCCTCAAACTATACTTATTAATTGCAATAAAGGTATTATTTTAAAACATTTATCCTAGGTCATTCAGTAGGTCTAGAGCTTGGATTTGTAAGCTATTTGTAGCGTAAATATTCCAAATAGGTTCTATTTTATGTTGTCTAAGGACAGCACTTTGAGAATTAGTGATAAAAAGTATGGTACAGTTCAAATGAGTATGCAGTTCAAATGAGAATTATCATAAGCCTATTCCTAAGGTAAATAACAGTATGTGCATTATCCCCTGCCTCAATTTGCTTGTCTTTATCATCTCAGATATTTTGAATCCCTCCATTGAAGTGAGATTTTTCTGTCTCCCTAACTCAGGTAAAAAACTTTTGAGACTCACTATCCTAAATAAATGAATCTCAGCCACAGAGTTTTAACATATTTTTGTACCCAAATCAGCTGGTGGTCTCTTTCAAGCAATTTATCAGTAATAATAAAGTAATGAAGTTTGAAAATGACTTATACATCATAATATAATACATCATAATCTATTTACATATAAAAATTAGAATAGGTTCAAAATCGTATCATAATATAATCATTCTTAGTCTCTTATACTCAGATCTTCAAACTCCTGCATTAGGCCAAGAGGGTTGACTAGTACAGGCAAAGTTAATTCTGGAGAGGAAAATCACATTAAATTTGGTAAGACTTGGAGACTATTTTTTTTCAAGTATACACTATTATACATAATTATTTTGAATAGTCAATCAATGTATTAGCATTTTCTTGAAATATGGCAGTTCCCTAATAGCAAATCTTTTAATGTAATTAGTTAATTAGACTTTTAAGGGTATTGTCAGCATAACTTGAAAGAATTCTCATACATTTGGAGAGCTAAAGTTGGTAATGGCTTTAGTTATATAGAATATATGCAAATTGAGAAGAACAAAAATTTTTCTCCAAATATAATGCTAGAAAGATAAATCTTTATGAGTCCTTGTCAAAAACAAACATATTAAAAATATTTTTTCATTAGTATTTTTAGAAGAAGTGTTTCTGAAAAGCTTTGGAGCAATTGTAAATCACTTGTTAAAATTAACAGTAATAAAAAATGTAAATTTGAAGACATCTTTGGGTTTCTTACACAACAGAGTACATCTGGGCTGAATCAACTTATTTTTTCTGCCTTCGAGCAATACCACAATTTCTTCAGGTTTAAAGCAAGAAATACAAAGTGGAAAGCTTTAGCCTTTCTGGGGAAACAAATAAATTCATAACTTAATCTGTAACTCAACAAAATAGAGACTTTGGAGTATGTTCCAAAAAATTACTTTTAGTTAGCTTGGTATAATCTATATTTCTTGTTTAATTTCATCTGATGGCTTTGAAGAAGTAATTTCTGAGTTTAGGCACAGTCTTCTCCATATTCTACGGCATCTCGATTAACCAAGTCTTACCATATAGATCATAGTTTCCCAGACTGTGTTTGGTGTAAATGTATTAGTAAGACTCATGACAAAGCAAAAATGAGTGGAACAAAGTTAAGTTTCTTTACATAGAACTTCCAGAGCCTCTAATAGCTAATGTGTATTGAGACTCTCTAAAAGAGGGAGGGACAGGATGTGGTGAGAGCATGGGGGAAGTAGAGAGAAAAAGAAAAAAAAAAAAATATTGGGAATCCAAACTAAACTGAAGACGCTGTTTGGGAATTGCAAAATTATATTATGCCATTTCATCTGACATAGCAAACTTAGCTAACTTCTTTTCTCCCAGATTTGTAAATCATCAAGTTCACTTCAAATCTATTTCTCTTTAAATTTAAGAACTTGCACCTTAATGAGGCTGCATTTTCAGATATCCAAAATCTTTAAAATATTATTTATTGATATTTCCTGCCTTAGAAAGCGTTCTATAGCTTTTTTGCAATTTTCCAAAAGTGCAGGTGGCCAAATCATTTCTTTTAGAAGTATGCAGATTGCTGCTCCTCAAAGCCTGTTCACTCAATGAGGCTAAATACATATCCATGCAAGACGAGGATGGTATTGAGTCAGAAAAATCTTGAAGGACCAAGAGACCAAAATAAACGTGTTTTCAACTCTTGTGACATCTGGTACTCAAAGTGAAATAGCAATATTGACAAATTGCTAAAAGATGCTTGTTTCAAAAGTTTGATTCAAATAATTACACATTAGTATCTACCAGCATCATTGACGTGGTGGTATAGAGAAGATCAGTCACTAGTGTGTTCAATTTGAAAAAGCTATTCTTAAAATAATACTTTATTGTAGTATGATTTAGACATGCTGATTCATTTAAAAATAGTTTTTGTTCATAACAAGACAACTTCCCCCCAATTCTAAATTGGAGAATATAGGGAATGCTTTCTCTGGCTATAGGCTAAAGCATTTCATATTGCTCCACTCAGTGAGGCTCTTGTGATAATTTTGCAGAACTGTAGTACAGCTAAAATTACACTATAATAGAAAAATGTCCTCTCTTTCCCCTTAAAGCAAAGCTTAGTTCTAGCAGAAACTTAAAAATTCCAAGTTGGGACACTTTCATCAGCCTGAATGCTAAAAAATGCCTAGAATTAGAATGAATCTGTTAAGTTCTCTTCTACATATTCAAGCTAACTGATTTTTAGTTACTTGGTGTGTTAATCATTCATCCAACATTAATTGTGCAAATATTTATTGTCCACTGTATATCTGACACTAGTCTACAGGGCAAAAAGCAAGACAGCATTTATTGAGCTTTCATTTTAGCAGGAAGAGAGGGACAATAAAAGAACAAATAATATCAGATAACGGTACTTTCTATACAAATAGATTATGTGGCCACCTTATATTGGGTGATCAACAAAAGGAAACATTTAGGTTGAAATCTGAATGGCACAATAACCCAGTTATGCAGAAGTCACTGAAGAGAGCGTGTCCTGCAGAGTGAGAAGCTGCACAAAGATCCTAGGGCAAACAATAGCTTGGAGGAATGTCAAGTCCAATGTAGCTGGGAAAATAGATGATGGGAAGAGGTAAAAGTTGAGAAAAAAGTAAATAGGCATCAAAAAGATCACTTTGTCAGACTAAAATGTTTGTAAATTATTAAAGTGTTTTAAGCAATGATTGATAATCTATAGAAAATTTATTGTAGGGGCACAACTGTAAGCAAGGAATTAGGAGACTATTGCAATAGGCAGAGATGATGGTGGAATTCACAAGCCTTGTGGCATTGGAGTTGAGAGAAGGGGACTGTTTAGGGAAATGTCTTGGAAGTAGAGTCCACAGAGTCTGGCTGTTAGATTGGACATTGCATGGGAAAATAAAAAAAATAAAATAACAATAATAGTGCAGAGTCAATAAAACAGTCTAAACATATTCCAATCAATTCAATTATTTCTCTCTGTTGTTTTAACCCTGTCTATTCTGGTATGTTTTGAGGAATATGACCAAAATTCCTATCCAGTTTTTCTGATACCTGATGAAAAGCAGAGTGAAAAAGATTCTTGAGAGAACCCAGACCCAGCTTTAAGAAGTCAGAAGATGGTAATGAAGCCCAAAACAAACAAACAAATAAGCAAACACAGTAGGGCAGTATGATTCTCTGGATTAAAAAGCCTCCATGTACTGGCTGACCTGGTGGTGTAGTAGTTAAGTTTGAGTGCTCCATTTTGGTGGTCCGGGGTTCGCAGGTTCAGATCCTGGGTGCGGACGAGTGCACCGCTTGTCAAGCCATGCTGTGGCAGCCTCCTGTATAAAGTAGAGGAAGATGGGCATGGATGTTAGCCCAGAGCTAATCTTCCTCAGCAAAAAAAAAAAAATTTTTAAAAGCCTCCATGTACTTATTACCTGTTAATATTGTAAAGTTCTAGTTATCAAATGGTACAAGATAAAAAGTACCATAATCTATCTTTAATACCTAGATCAAAATTCAAATTGACAATATGCAATCCATTGTCTCTCAAAGTGTATTCCTTGGAACATGAATCCCATGAGATACTGTTAATATATTTGTGAAACTTTCCATATTTGTAAAACGATTTACATATATGCACATATTTGTGTATATATAAATTTTATATATATAAAATAAGTAATATTAACATTTAAAATGTAAAAGTTTTTTAGGAAGAGCTGACATAAAATAATGCTCAAAATAGACAACTTATAATTATCTTTTATTATGGAGTAGCAAAATCAAATTATGCATTTACCTCTCAGGAATGATAGATCTTCAGGGAAACCATATTACTGGTAAATAAATTAAATTTGCTCAAAAATAGAGGAGCTATCTTCTCTAGAAGTTACCTTAGATAATTATGTATTTAAACCACCAAGAGGTGGAAAATGAGGTCACTCTGAATTATTACTCAAGGTTTTTAGACCTCTGTGGAACGCTAAAACCCAGTAATAGTTTGTCACGAATATCAAGATTAAAAACCAGCTTAAGCAATAGGAGTATGTAGCAGTTACCAGTGTGCTATGCCTAGAACTGAGATCCAACATGGAGGAACAACGGTGGAGGTTAGCATAAATAAATTGTACCATAAAATTTATGGCAAAGCCCATTAACTGTTGCTGCTAAAGCTTTGGGTTATTTCAGTCTTTCTGGAAGTATATTCTTTTGTTTGTTTAGTAAATGTTCCTTACACTGAGTCCTGAAAGTAGATTTCCCTCTGTTGATGTAACTTACCTGTAAACTTTGGGAGTGGAATGGGGAACAATTTTGTGGCTTCCTGCTTTTTGGCTGCTGATTGAGTTTTAGGGTTAATTGGAGGCTGTGTAGTTTAAAGGCCAACGGGTCTTGACTTTCATTTCAATAATGCTGACCTACCAATTGGCAGTCTAGCCATTTCGTATAAATTTTATCCTTTTTGCCTTCAAAATAATGACAAATGGTAACTATCGCGACCTGACAGACTAGGATGGGTTTTAATAAAGTAACGCATATAAAAGCATTTGAAAACTGCAAATTTCTGGACTCCTATGTGGTGTTCCTACATTTATGATGATAATTGCCTAAATAAGATGTGAGCCTTTGGCAGGTGAAATATGAAAAAGATTGAATGTAGGCATCAGATTGTTTGAATTTGGGAACTTTCTCTTTTTGGACTCAGGATCCCTGTAGACACTTAAATTTTTGAGTACCCCCAAAGTGCTTATGTTTACGTGTTATATATATATTTATTTTTATCAGTTTAGAGGTTAAATCAGATTTTAAAAATACTTTTGTTTATAAATAGCAATAATAAACCTATTACCTGTTAATATAAATAACATGTTTTTAAATGAAAAATAGACCTATTTTTCAAAGCCAAACATTAGCAAGAGGAGTGGTATTGTTTTAAAGTTTTATAATTTCTTTAATGTCTGGCTCACTGGAAAATAGCTGGGTTCTCATATCTGCTTCAGCTTTCAATCTGGTGTGACATGTTGCTTTAGCTGAAGTATTTGAAGAAAATCTGTTCTCACACAGATAGGTGGTCAGAAAGGGGAGGATGTCATGGACTGCACACTAAGTTCTTGGGAACTCCAGAGTATTTTGTGGAGAACACTTCACGAACTGCTGCTCTAGAAAAAGGGAAAATTGAAAGGATTAAGAGCATTAGAGTTACAGCATTTAACTCTTTATTTCTAAGTGTATTGTATAAGCGCAGGCATGAAGACTGATATTTTGACTGAGGGAAACCATTTTACCCCAAACTTTATGCTTCATTACTATCAGGGAGTAGCTCTTTGACTCTGAGGGAAAATACAGTTTTTTAACATGAGAAAAGAGCTGTAAGTTGCTGAATGAATTCAAGGAGTCACACCTTAAAATATAATGTAATGTTAGGCAATTTTATTCACTCTTAAGGGAGTCTTCTGAGAATCAAAGTAGCATGTTCTGAATAAAGAAAAGTCTATCTCTGTTATCCTACAATTTGGAGAAAGGCTATCCAAGGTTTTCTAGTTTAATTCATTGATTTTGTTGGTAGGCTAATTGGGAATTGAGATATTGCATTGCCCCGTTTGCTAAATGAGACATTTTGATCTAGAAACTAGTGCTCATCACTCAGAGGTCAATGTCAATGGTCTTGATATGAAGTAGAAATTAATGATTGGCTTATTACTTGTAGATAGAGTTAGGGGTGGACATCTAGCTGTCTGGTAGAATAGGGACTATTTCGTCTGACTTGGACACTATATAAACATCAGAGGGTGATGTGACACAGTATTTGACCCGTTCACCCAAACATTTCATAAGCCCTCACAACAATGTGGAAAGGAAGCCATTATTACTTTATCATTATTTTACAGATAAGGAATTTGAGACCCACAGAAGTCAAATGACTTCCTCAAAATCCCTGACCTGGTAAGCGGCAGGACTTGAAATTGTTCTCAGAGTTGTCTGCCTTCAGACCCCATTCTCTTTCTCCCAGGTCATCTTTATAGATCTTTAGGAACAAACGATTTCCCATTTTCAAGAATTTACAGAGGAGCAGGGGAAAGCTTGGTCTTTGTGAAGTTAGGAGCCGAAAGTGTGAGTGTGAGATCTATCGTAGCAGTTTCACAAGCGAGAGCTGTTTTACAGAAGCCTGTTTAAAGTATTCAAGACTTCAGGGATCAGAAACAAGGCTGAGCAGAGGTTCAAAACTTCTTTACTACTCCATTTTGGTATCTCAAATTATACAATGTAAAAAACTCAGATATACAGAGATGCATGTCAGTAACAAACTCAGTTGGCTAACTGAGGCATAATCTTTATTCTAGGAGATAGCTTTTATTACTTTGAGGCAAAGGCAAATTTGGCAATTAAAATACTATGAAAATAGAAAGTTCCCAGTTTGCAGGTGACTGTGGGGTGGTGATCTGGTTGATTAGCTGGTGGGCTCTGTATGAAAGATCTAATCCTCATTTGTGTACTTTCTATAACCTTTTGTAAAGAAACTTGCTTTGATCTTGTTAGCAAAAAAACAAAGAGTAAAGACTACAGTAAGTATGATCATTTCTCTCGGGAAGTATGAGTGAGGGTGGTGATGGAGGAACAATAAAGATGCCTTCTGTACATTTCAGGACAAGGTCAATGTCTCTACGTGCTCTAGAAAAGTCTTGTCACAATTTACAATGACAACATTTTTATCTTTGGAAGAACTGATATAAGCTTTAACAGTGTGCCTTTGTTAATGTACCTTTGTAAATATGTCAAATTCTGATTCTTTAGTGATTCAGGTGGACCAGATATTACTCTCATATTCCATTCTAAGCATAGAGTAAGCCATTTGAAACAGAAGCACATAAACTACCTACACCCACACACACACACACGCATGCACTCTTAAGGATTCAGAAGCAGGTTCTTTTCAACAGCACTACAACAGGATCTGAAAGGCCGCTCTGTCTCACGCTACTAATAAGTTACCTCCTCAGGTCATTCTGTCCTCTGTTCCAGACAACCAGTGGTAAGAACCATCACTTAGAGCCTTTCCAATGAGGTAGCCTGTCTTGGGGGAAACAGTGTGGGTAGATTTTCCTTAACCTCTTTTAACATGGTGATGGGTATGTGATATTCTACAAAGTAAAGTCAAGCAATTCAATGATGCCCCCCATTCCTATTGGAAATTCTAGATATTATCAGTCGCTTCCTTTCTTGTTTTTTCTAAATAATATCACTATGGGAACCTTTGCACCAGGATTAAAACTGGGAATGGTAATACTTTACACAGTATATTTCTTTGCAATGTTCTCAATAAATGGCATAAGAACTTTAGGGTGTTGAGCAGGAAATTAATATAACAAAGATGAAATAAATATTTGGAAAAAATATGTATGTGGACAAGCCACAGGGTGAGCATTTATGGGACTGAATGTTGAATAGTTTTCCTAGAATTGGTTTTCTCTCACTCCCTGATAAAATGAGCATCTTAAAGATGTTTTCTGAAAATCATGAGAAATATTTATTTCTGGAAGTTTTCTACATTGTTGGTAATAATTGCACCCAAAAATATGCTTATATATTTAACTTAAGATAGAAGGGGGTATGGGAAGCTTATTTTTCTCATATGATATATTACAGAATGCGTGAATATGATACAACAAATTCTTCTTTTCTGCCATCAAGAAAGTTTATAATAGGGGCCGGCCTGGTGGCATAGTGGTTAAGTTCAAGTGCTCCACTTTGGTGGCCTGGAGTTTGCAGGTTTAGATTCTGGGCATGGACTGACACACCGCTTGTCAAGCCATGCTGTGGCAGCGTCCCATAAAAAGTAGAGGAAGATGGACACAGATGTTAGCCCAGAGCCAGTCTTCCTCAGCAAAAAGAGGAGGATTGGCAACGGATGGACAACCGATGTTCGCTCAGCGCTAGTTTTACACACACACACACAAAAGTCTATAATAGAGATGGGATAAAAAACAGTTAAATTGTGATTATCATTCACTTTACACCTTGATTTCATATATTTTAAATAGGACCACCAAGTCTAGTGTTATATCTTAATATATTTTGATATACTGATAATGGCAGTATGGGAAAAGAAAGAGCAATCTTTCAGTAATGTTTGAGGATTTCTAGTTAAGGAACTTTGTTTTTGACACAAAAAATATCCTAGGCTAGTTCTAGATAAAACCTTACAATAATTAGTCTCAATCACAGAAATTCTAAGGAATAAAAACCAATCATTTAATGACTGAATACAACTGTAACAGCTTTCTTTTCTCTCCAAACTAGGTTAGTGTAATATTGCCATTTTTATGTAGCTACTTTAGAGAAACGATCAAGGATGTGATTCCTTCTTTATTTTCATTCTACATTTTTTTTTTTTACTTTTTAAGATTGTGTATTACATTAACAACTTTTTAAAAAGTTAAAGTGCTATGGATAACCAGAAGGACCACTGTGTGACTTAGAAATGTTATATGGGATCCTGAGTCTTGGTTGGGCCCTATCGATTTAGTCACAAGGCACCTAAGCGCACTGTGCCCTTTTGTACTATAAGAATTTGAAAAGCTTATCCTGTGCAATCAGTGTTGTGATGTTTAGCCCAACTGATATTTAGTTAGCAGTTCACAGAAATGGTGGTAAACTCCGATCTACACCGCATTTTAGATAATAAAATATTAAATCATTTCTTGAAATATAACAAGATTTCCGTTGCAGATTTAGTGTGACAAGATAGTATTTTATACTGTTTTTATTAGCAGTATAACAAATGGCAAGTAATAAATTCAGATATAGTGCAGCCAGACTCAGGCTGTCAGAAGTATTGGGTGGCTTTGTCTGGTTATTAGAGCACAAAACCAGTAGGTAGAATACATAGAGAAAATCGTTTTGTTCCTGTCAACAAATGACAAATATTTTAGGGTATTATTTTACAGTTCTTTTCTCTGTGATATTATTACCACTCATATAAAACATATTTTCCAGGATGTTCAATTATGACATAATATGCATGTAAATTACTCTTAATTTCTATAGAAATTGAACATTTTCTAATATCCTTATATGCCACTACGTAACTATAGACTCCTTGAAGGGAGAAGCACTATATTATACAACCTCTTGTTTTTCATGGCACCTAGAAAAATGTTAGGTAATCATATTTATTGACTAGCATATATTTGGTATTCAATAAATGCTTGCTGAAAGAATGTGAGGCAGAGAACTGCTAAGACTGGTGGAGTCAGACCTGGATTAGAATTCTGGTATTGCCACTTACTATGTCTGAGTAAGTTAATTCATTTCAAACATGATAAGTCAATGGGAAAAACCAAAATATGTTCAATAAATAGTGCTAGAACAGCTGGATATCTATTTGGAAAAAAAAATGAAACTTGATCCCTACTTTACACTATACATAAAATTTAATTTGAAATGGATCATAGACCTAAATGTAAATGCTAATACTATGAAGATTCCAGAAGAAAATACAAGTAAACAAAGATTTGTGGCACAGGTCACAGAGAGTACTAACTATAAATGAAAAATTAAGACATGTTGGACTTTAAAATTAAAGTCTTCTGATTGTCAAGAGACACTATTAAGAAAAAGGCAAAACCAAACTGGAACACCATATTGTCAAATACATATTTAACAAGGGCTCGTATCCAGAATATGTAACAAACCCCTAAACTCAACAATAAAAGACAGCACAATAAAAAGTGAACAAATTATTTGAAAACCCACTTCACAAAAGATATATATGTATGCTATTGGTTCTGTTTCCCTGAAGAAACTTGACTAATACACTACTGTCACCACATGGATGCATCACACAGGTGAGAAGAACTGGACATAATAGGGTAATTGCGTTTATATAAAGTCTGTGTAGCTGATGAGAGTGTGAGTTATCTTTACCAATTTGAAAGTAAGATAATGCCCTTGCCACACTTTTTTTGAGAGGGGAATTCCAACCAAGAGGTTATTATTCTAATGAACAAGAGCGTTTCCAGCAGAAATCTAGTGCGATTCTATATATAGCAACTTTCTTTATATTCGGAGTTTGCAGCTTTATTGGGCCATATGATCTGTTCACAACATTTAATTACACATAACTTGTATTTGAAAGATGCCGTTTTCTGGCTGGATCCAGGGCTTGATCATATGACCTGGGTTTAGTTAACTGGATTGATTTCCTTGAATTCTGAAACTTCAGGAAATGAATAAAAGCTACAAGAACAGAAAGAAACTACTCTAGGTGGTAGTGGTAGGGAGAGGAGTGCAGCACACCAGCAAAGCGTGTTACTGGCAGCAGCTCTAACAACGTCAGCCCAACCTGGTTCTTCCTATGTTGCTTTTTGGCTTTCCTTCTCATACCTTTATTTCTTCCTATTTCCTAAGCCTGGTTCTCCAGTTTTTCCATAATTCATTGTGCTACCCACTAGCCTTCTAACTTTTCTACTTAAGTCAGCCAGAGCCAGTTTCTGTTGTTTGCAACCAAGTATTCTGGTAGTACACTTATATAAACCTCTATACAGTCGAGCATATGAGTTTGAAGCATTACTCTAATTGATTGGACATGGATAATTCTCAAGTCTCTATCCACACATTTAATTTTTAAATGTTTCTTTAATTTGCTTATAACCACAGTTGGCTAATCTAACTGCTGTGACAATGCTTCTCCATGTGTTGCCATGTGCCATCTGCACGAGAATTGAGGTGGAAGGAGGGAGGGAGGGTCTTTCTCTTGGGCCCCACAAAAGTTTACTGAATCCGAATTTTTGACACCTACCCAGGTGCCTGTCAAGTGTTGAGATCCACTGCAATATACATGGATTTACTAGTTTTGATTTCAAAGTGAGTTGTTTTCTGATAATTTTATCAGATTCTTAGTACAGGTACGAACAGGAATCATGTTTTTTAATCTGCCCAGAAAATGTGCTATGAGAATGGCCCAGTGTACCTCGGTAGCAGTAGACTACTATTAACGACAAAACGAATATAAATAATTCAAGGTCTTTAAAATGAGGCAATGTGAAATAGTTAAGGATTAGGAGATAGCGAGAGAGTGGACCACAGATTATATAAATTACTGTCTTAACAAGTGGTTTTCAGGGGTAAAGCTGACCAGCTGTTTTCCATCTCCACTAAAGCTGGTCAGAATAAACACAAGTAGACTGTTCTTGGAATAAATGTTAGAAGTGGGAGATAAAGTGGGTAGAGGAAATGGCTTCCCCAAATAGCTTTAAATGTGGGAAAGAATGCTAGGATGAATGACTGAGGTACATTTCTGACTAAAGAACAATGAAGTGGCTTAAATTATCTACTCAGTTTCCTTTAAGACGTTGGAGCCCAGACTTCAGGAACTGAGAGGAACATCCAACCTTTAGCAGCCAAAGAAACTATATTAAGGAACACATTTACCACCCAATTGTTACTGAATTTAAAGGAATCTGATGAATGGCTGGCAAAAGAAGGCTGTCTCTTGATGTTCTGAAAGCAAAACCAGTTAAGAGGGTCAGCAGATCTCTAATTATAACGGAGCAGTTAACACCACTATAATTAAGCCGTATCAGCATTTCCATTGCAAACTAATGTTTTTCATGGGTTGAAACTCAGCTGTAAAGATTCAATCTGAGCTGAAAGTTGGCATATAGGGCTCAAGAGCTCAGCAGGGAGGGGGCAAAGAAGGAAGATTTTTAAAAATTTATCTACCAAACTGTCAAACACAAAATATAGCCATTAAGATCTGTTGAGGTAATAATAAATAATACATTCTCTCAAAATTAGCATGCATAGCAAACCCCGGGTGCAATAGCCATGGTGAAAGAGAGCATTTACGTTATACTGATTGGAAAACAAACAAAAAAATCCCAACTTGAACTGAAGGATGAATTTTTAATCCTATGAGTAGTGTCTATTTTAGAGAGAATATTTAGATCTTGCTAAAAACATATTTAGTGTTCTTAAATATTTATTTGCCCAAGAAATTTAGATGACTCCAATGAAGCTGGAAAACGTACACCAGCACAGTGGGGTTAGTTACAAAGGATGTTATATCACTGTTTTTTTCCCTCAGACTCCTTTGATAGATAACTTTAATCTCAATTCCCTCATTTCTATGAATGTTAGCACTTTTTTTAAACATGACTTTCTGTGTGTTTGTTAATAATGATATAATGATTTACTATGATATGTAAATCTTTATTTTATACGTATTCCATTTTTGCATCCTAAAAGGTGCAGCTATAACTCATGAAGGAAAATAATAAGCCACCAAGGACCTACTATGCACCAGACACGTCTAGGGGCTCATTTTCAACTTTATAATGATTACACTTTGATCTATTTTTATTTTTTATTGTTATATTTACATTAAAATATAATTGACTTTATGATGTTGTTGCTTTAATTTATATTACTTTATGATTAATTTTTTTTAATTTTTATTTTGCACTGCAGAAACTCAGAGCTCTTTGATTTTAGAGTGTAGTCATACTACCCAGGGTCCAGGTTACTCATTCTTATATAACCTATAACTTTGTGTGGTCAAGATTATAAAACCAAGTAAGAAAATCATCTTCTCCTCTTAACTCTTTACTCTTACTTCTAAAACTTCCATTGCCCTCTTCAAATGTTCAGTTTCTAACTCCACAGATGTTTCATGTCAACATGTACACAAAAACGTGTGTTCTTCTAGGACAGACTCAACCTACTAGAGGGTAAACAAAACAGTTTATAGGGAAGGAATCAACATTAAAACAAACAACAAAAAAGGAATAGAATGAAATGGAATAGAATGAAATGGAATTGAATAAAGTAGAAAATGAACTGGAGTGAATTTCTAGTAGTATAGATTAGTATGTATTACAGATAAATATAGATATATAGATATAAATACATCGATATTCATTTGTGCCGAATCGCACTTTCTTCCCTAGGGGTTTTTACATTTTATTTTATTACTAAATGTTTCAGAATGTTATTACCACCTATGAAAAGAATTTATATTATTAGTAGATTATTGGAAGGTAGGATGGTTATTTTTGGTTCTAACAAACACCAACAAGATACTGCCTATTTTTGCCCATATGTAAGGTCATGGTCTTGTGGCTTTTATTAGGAATAGCCCTGTAATTTCTGTGAGACTTTCTTTATCTGAGGTAGACAAAAAAGAGCATCTTTTCTGAGTATTTTGAGTGGGAAAGAATAGTTAAAATGTCTAATGTTTGCCAGGTTCTTCTATATTCTCAGGGCTTTCAATTTAGTTTTGCTTATGCCAAGACATTTCAAACACTGATATAAAAAGGACCATGGGATATTTTACAGGAAAGTAGGATGATTAATTTCTACAGAAATATAAGTGAAATTGATATATTTCAGGGCTCCTTTGATTACACAAACTGAAAAACTAACAAAGTAAAAATGGGATTATCTAATTGATATCTAATTGGATTATCTAATTGAACAGCCCAAAGTAGCACTAGATTCAGGAACTGCCAGATCCAGGGGCTCAAACAGTGTCTTCAGTGCACAGTGATTTGTTCCCCATTTGTTGCCTCTGTTTTCTCCCATGTTAGATTCACTCTGAGGTGTGGCCTCTCATCATGTCAGACAATGACTATCTACGGCTGCAGATGGATATAGTTTCAGCTTAACAGCCTCCTAAAAAGTTTTTATTCCCAGTAGTTCCAGCAGTATCCAGTGGACTCAGTAAGCTCCGATTGGCCTTGTGTGGGTCACATTTACAAACCTGAACTAAACACCGTGTCCAGGAGAATGCAGTGTGTACATATGACAGACTCAGACATGGACTGAGTTGGAGGAGAAACCTGGACCATTTAAAGAAAACTAAGATTTGTGCTTTTGGAAAGATGGAGTAGATGTACTTTTTCTTATTCCTCCTGTTAATTACAACTAAGAACCTGGGCCATGATATATAATACAAAAAGAAGAAGATGTGGAAGATGAGAGAAGAAGACAGACCAAGTCAGGGTCTTGAGATCCAAGGGAAAACACAGCGGTGAGTACTCTGGGTTTTCTTTCAACCTCAGGCATCTCAGGCTGGATACTATAGAGCTGGTAACCTAGAAAAAGCAAGGGTGCATACCAAGAAAGTCCCAAGGAAAGCCTACTCTAGGCAAAGGATCACTAAAGAGGCAGCCTAGCAGGATGGAAAACTTTGACATAACTGCTCTATACCAGCCGGATGTCACAAGAAAGAAAACCTGAGGCCCCATACCTACTCCTCCAGCAAAGGTGAAGTAGAGAGCCTGAACTTTTACCCTGTAAAGCTGTAACAGCCCCACTCACGGTGTCAGAATGTGTTGAAAGTCTATGGATGTAGGGTTTGGTGAAGAACTTTTAGACATGACATAGAAAGATGATCTATGCCGGAAAAAAATAAATTAGACTTCTTCGAAATTGAAATCTTTCTTCTGGAAAAGACTATGTTAAGAGAATGAAAAGACAAACTATGGGTTGGGAGAAAATATTTGTAAACCACATATCTAACAAAGGATTCATTCCGAGAATATTTAAAGAACTCAACATAAATGAATAATCTAATTATTAAATAGGCAAAAGATATGGAGAGATATTTCACTGAAGGGAATATGCAGATGGGAAAGAAGCACATAGTAAGATGTTCAACATCACTAGCCACTTGGGAAATGCAAATGAAGACCATGATGAAATACTGCTACATACTTTTAGAACAGGAAAAATAAAAAATAGTGAAACCAATTGCTGGTAAGGATGCAAAGAAACTGGATGTCTTATACATTGCTGATGGGAATGCAAGATGGTACAAGCTGGAAAATAGTTTGGTGGTATCTTAAAAGTTAAACATACATTTACCATATGACCAGGCAATTTGCATTCTTGCTCATTTAACCCAAGGAAATGGAGACAACTTCCAAAAACCTATACATGATTGTTCTCAGCAGCTTTATTTTAATAGTTCAGCACTGGAAATATAGTAATTTTCCCTCAAAAAATGAATGGCTAAAAAACTGTGGTACATCTATACCCTCAAATAATTTTCAGCAATAAAAAAGAATGCACGTTGATATGGGCAACAACTTGAAGGGATCTCAATGGCATTATGCTGAGTGAAAAATCCAGTATCAAAAGAACACATGCTGTATGATTCCATCTAAATAGCACTCTCAAAATGATAGAATTATAAAGATGGAAAATAGATTAGTGGTTTCTATGGGTTGGAGATGGTTGGGGCAGGGAGGTGGGTGTGATTGTAAAAGGATAGCAAGAGGGAGAACTTTGTGGCTATGGAATAGTTCTATATCTTGATTGTAGTCATGGTTACACACACCTACACAGGTGACAAAACAACATAGAACTATACACACATGTACCAATGTCAAATTCCTAGTTTGGATACTGCACTATAATTGTGTAAGGTATAACCGTTGGAGGAAACTGGGTGAAGAGTACACCCAATCTCTCTGTACTATCTTTGCAATTTGTGTAAAACTATAATAATTATTTTTTTATTGATGTCTTAATAGCTTTTAACATTATGAAGTTTTAGTTGTACATTATTGTTTGTCAATCACCATATAAATGCTTCCCTTCACCCCTTGTGCCCATCCCCCCTGCCCCATGCCCCTGGTAACCACCAAACAGTTCTCTCTGACCGTGTGTTAGTTTATATTCCACATATGAGTGAAATCATGCAGTGTTTGTCTTTCTCTCTCTGGCTTATCTCACTTAACATAATACTCTCCAGGTCCATCCGTGTTGTTGCAAATGGGAGAATTTTGTCATTTTTTATGGCTGAATAGTATCCCATTGCTGAATTTATGGCTGAATAGTATATATATATATATATATATATATATATATATATATATATATATATACACACCACATCTTCTTTATCCACTCATCAGTCAAGGGACACTTGGGTTGCTTCCACTTTTTGGCTATAGTGAATAATGCTGCAATGAACATAGGGGTGCATACGCCTCTTTGGATTTTTGATTTCATGTTCGTTGGATAGATATCCAATAGTGGGATAGCTGGATCATAAGGTATTTATATTTTTAACTTTTTGAGGAATCTCCATACTGTTTTCCATAGAGGCTGCACCGGTTTGCATTCTCACCAGCAGTGGATTAGGGTTCCTGTTTCTCTACAACCTCTCCAACATTTGTTGTTTTTTGTCTTTGACCAATCTAAGGGGTATAAGTGCTATAAGGTGATATTTTAGTGTAGTTTTGATTTGCATTTCCATGATGATTAGTGATGTTGAACATCTTTTCATGTGCCTGTTGGCCTTCTGCATATCTTCCTTGGAAAAATGTCTGTTCATATCCTCTGCCCATTTTTTGATGGGTTTGCTTGTTTTTTCGTTGTTCTGTTGTGTGAATTCTGTACATATTATGGAGATTAACCCCTTGTCAAATATATGATTTTCAAATATTTTCTCCCAGCTAGTGGGTTGTCTATTCATTTTGATTCTGGTTTCATTTGCCTTGTAGAAACTCTTTAATCTGATGAAGTCCCACTTGTTTATTTTTTCTTTTGTTTCCCTTGTCTGAATAGACATGAAATCTGAAAAGATCCCTTTATGACTGATGTCACATGCTGTACTGCCTATACTTTCTTCCAGGAGTTTTATAGTTTCAGGCCTCACTTTCAGGTCTTTGATCCATTTTAAGTTAATTTTTGTGCATGGTGGTAGGAAATGGTCTACTTTCATTCTTTTGCATGTGGCTGTCCAATTTTCCCAGCACCATTTATTGAAGCGACTTTCCTTTCTCCATTGTGTGTACTTAGCTCCTCTGTCAAAGATTAGTTGTCCATAGATATGTGGTTTTATTTCTGGGCTTTCAATTCTCTTCCATAGATCTGTGTGTCTATTTTTGTACGAGTACCATGCTGTTTTAATTACTATGGCTTTATAGTATATTTTGAAGTCAGGGATTGTGATGCCTCTAGCTTTGTTCTTTTTTCTCAGGATTGCTTTAGCTATTCAGGGTCTTTTGTTGCCACATATGAATTTTAGTATTCTTTGTTCTATTTCTGTGAAGAATGTTATTGGGATTCTGATTGGAATTACATCAAATCTGTAGATTGCTTTAGGTGTTTTATTTTAACTGTGTTTATTCTTCCAATCCATGTGCATGGGATATTTTTCCATTTCTTTATGTCATCATTTATTTCTTTCAATAGCATCTTATAGTTTTCATTATATAGGTCTTTCACTTCCTTGGTTAAATTTACTCCCAGATATTTTATTTTTTTGTTGCAGTTGTAAATGGGATTGACTTTTTGAATTCTCTCTCTGTTAGTTCATTCTTGGCATACAGAAATGCAACTGATTTTAGTAAGTTGATTTATACCCTGTGACTTTGCTGTAGCTCTTGATTATTTCTTATAGTTTTCCAATGGATTTGTTAGGGTTTTCTATATATAAGATCATGTCATCTGCAAATAGTGAAAGTTTCACGTCTTCATTGCCTATTTGGAGTCCTTTTATTCCTTTTTCTTGCCTAATTGCTCTGACCAAAACCTCCAGTACTATGTTGAATGAGAGTGGTGAGAGTGGGCACCCTCATCTTGTTCTTGTTCTCAGAGGAATGGCTTTCAGTTTTTCCCCACTGAGTATGATGTTGGCTGTGGATTTGTCATATATGGCCTTTATTATGTTGATGTACTTTCCTTCCATACCCCTTTTGTTAAGAGTTTTTATCATGAATGGATGTTGGATCTTGTCAAATGTCCTCTTCATCAGTTGAGATGATCATGTGGTTTTTATTCTTCGTTTTGTTAACGTGGTGGATCACATTGATTGATTTGTGGATGTTGAACCATCCCTGTGTCCCAGGTATAAATCCTCCTTGGTCGTGGTGTATGATCTTTTTGATGTATTGCTGTATTCAGTTTGCCAATCTTTTGTTGAGGATTTTTGCATCCATGTTCATTAGCAATACTGGCCTGTAATTTTCCTTTTTTGTGTTGTCCTTGTCTGGCTTTGGTATTGGAATGATGTTGGCCTCATACATTGTGTTAGGAAGTGTTCCATCTTCCTCTATTTTTTTGGAAAAGTTAGAGAGGGATAGGTATTATATCTGTTTTGAAAGACTGGTAAAATTGTCTGGAGAAGCCATCTGATCCTGGACTTTTATTTTGGGGGAGGTTTTTATTACTGTTTCAATCACTTTACTTGTGATTGGTCTATTCAAGTTCTCTATTTCTTCTTGATTCAGTTTTGGTAGGTTGTATGAGTCTAGGAATTTATCTGTTTCTTCTAGATTGTCCAATTTGTTGGCATATAGTTTTTCATAGTATTTTCTTATAATCCTTTGTATTTCTGTGGTATCGGTTGTAATCTCTCCTCTTTCATTTCTAATTTTATTTATTTGAGCCTTGTCTCTTTTTTTCTTAGTGAGTCTAGCTAAGAGTTTGTCAATTTTGTTTATCTACTCAAAAAAATCAACTCTTTGTTTCACTGATCCTTTCTACTGCTTTTTTTGTTTCAATTTAATTTATTTCTGCTCTAATTTTTATTATTTCCCTCCTTCTGAGTTTATACTTTGTTTGTTGTTCTTTGTCTAGTTCTGTTAGATGTAGTTTAAGGTTGCTTATTTGGGATTTTTCTTGTTTGTTGAGGTGGGCCTGTATTGCTATGAGTTTCCCTCTCAAGACTGCTTTTGCTGAATCCATATGAATTGATATGGTGTATTTTCGTTTTCACTTGTCTCCAGATATTTTAAAATTTCTCCTTTAATCTCATCAATGATCCATTGGTTGTTCCGTAACTTGTTGTTTAGTCTCTACATCTTTGTCACTTTCCCAGTTTTTTTCCTTTTGGTTGATTTCTAGTTTCATAGCATTATGGTCAGAAAAGATGCTTATTATAGTATCAATCTTCTTAAATTTATAGAGGCTTGCCTTGTTTCCCCATATATGGTCTGTCCTTGAGAATGCTCTATGTGCACTTGAGAAGAATGTATAATCTGCTCTTTTTGGGTGAAGTGCTCTGTATATATCTATTAAGTCCATCTCATCTCATTTTTCATTTAAGTCTGCTATTTCCTTATTGTCTTTCTGTCTGGATGATCTATCCATTGATATGAGGGGGGTGTTAAGGTCCCCTACTACTATTGTGTTGTTGTTGATATCTCCTTTTAGGTTTGTTAATAATCGCTTTATGTACTTTGGTGCACCTGTGTTGGGTTCACATATATTTATAAGTGTTATATCTTCTTGGTGGAGTGTCCGTTTTATCATTATATATTGCCCCTCTTTGTCTCTCATTACTCTTTTTATCTTGAAGTCTACTTTGATATAAGTATGGCCACACCTGGTTTTTTTTTTTTTTTTTTTTTGTAAAATTGTAATTAGTTTAAAGTAATTAAAAACTGTAAAAAAGAAGAGAAAAGAAAACAAATTCTGGTGAGGCTGTTTCTAGGGGAAGGTAAATAGTTAATGGGCAGGGAAAACAAACATATATCTACTACATGGCAAAGACTATTTAGTACTTGGTCTCTATCCATATTAAATTTCAAAGGAAATGTCACTTGATAAAATTAAAAAGATACAATTATCTTCATTTTTGTTTTCCTTGTACTAGAAAGCCAACCAATCACCTTAGCTACAGGCATTATGATTATTGTCATTATTGATGTTATTTTAGATTATAAACTTCCCTCTACAAAGTCAAATTTGAAAGGGAGAGGGGATGCTGCTTAAAAATCTCATAATGTATTCTGCTGGTATGATTGATACCAGTTTGCTCTTTCCAGTTTATGATTTCATATGCCTGCTATTTCTGTTCCATCTTTTCCCTCTAAGTGAAGGTAGTGGTGGCAGTCACTAAATAATTGCTTTGTATAGCCTTTGTGAAATATGTCATAATCCATTTTGTAATGTATTTTGAGAATAAAATGCTATTTATGTGCTTTCAAGAGTAAGAAAAAAGGAGAAAGGGTTAAATTATTTTACCAAATGATTAGCAAATTTTGGTGAATTGGAATTTTCAAATAGCAAAGTTTTAATTTAGAATTCATAGGTTTTTGGAAAAGTACAAGTATACCAGCTATATTCTGAAATCATTAGAAAAACATTTTAAGTACTTTAATGATATACATTTGTTTATAGTAGTCACTATTTTCATCACCTAAAGGTAGCTTATATGTAGAATTTGCTTTGAACAAGTAGTCTTATTAAACTGTTGCTTTCATCAGTTCATAATGAAATTATTTTTAAAGTTAGTTTATATGAGTTCCTAACTATCTAAGTAATTAAATAATAAAAAGTAGGCTAAGGAACTTACAAAAATTATTTAAGAAGTTTGGTAAAATTTCAGATATTTACAGAAAAATTTTATACCAATATGCTCAACTATCGCACTATTCAAGCATATACATATCTTTAGCTGCTATTTTATCATTCACAGATATCGCTACTAGGTATCAGATCCAAATATTGTCAGGGTTCGTGATGAAATGATGTAACATTCTCTTCCAAGGGGGCTGATTTTCTACCTGATTGTGGCTCTGGGAGTAAGGTACTAGAATGGGTTCTATTAAGTTTTATTGAGTATTCATAAAAGCTTATAATAACTAGCTGGATCCTGTAAACTGCATGGTGGGTGTTCAACTATATTTACCATCAACTCTGTAAACAGTGTGTATACTTTTATTCCAGTTTTGCTAGCAAAAATCATTATCCAAAAATTGTACAATCTTATTGCTCCAAGCTAAAGTTTAAAAAAGGCACAGGAAACCAAGAAAACAGTGTACCCTTACTTTTGAGTCTTTTAAAATAAATAGATTTGTTTTGGAAGCCCAAACACTCGAAACATATTCTCCATTTACATTTTTCTACTGACATAAATGAAGATTTCCTGACTTCCATCGAAACCATCTTATTATAATGAATGAGAATCCTATCTTTTTAAGTTGTTCAGGCATTTATATAACATCCACTAGAATATAAGTGCCAAAAGACAAGGAAGTTGTTTAAAAGAAATTTTTCAAGATGAAAAAATCATGACTCTCATCAAATGTTAATTGAACATGTGTCAAAGATTTTATTATTTAACTCATTAATTGAGGGAATCAGTAACATGTTACAGCCCATTGGAATGAGAGATTTACTACTACTGGACAATGTTCATTTGCATTGTCATGCACAGAATCAGTTATATTATCAGTTTTCTACATTTTAAATTTTTTTTTTTACCATATGTCAAAGACAATTAAAAATGCACACTCCTATAAATCAGATAATCCAAGAGACCCCGCTAGTCAATGTGAACATTTCATTGAAAGGATAACCAGTAATAGCTTTCCAAGTCTGACAATTTTTCTTGACAAACTTGTCTATTTTGTTCACTGCCTATAACCCCAGTACACGGAATTGCACTTTGCTCTTTGTATATGATTAATGAATATTTATTGAATGGATAGGTGAAAGAAATTAAAGAACCTGGATGGCACCTTTTCATAACAAATTGAAAAGAAATCCAAACAAGCAAGCAAAGAAGATTTGTATGTTTAGAATTAAAATTTTCAAATCAATTTAATAATCAAATACAACTATCTAACATAACAGGTGTCTTAAAGACATAATTATAATATAAATACTTATGTTAGAATAAATAATGCAAGAGTTTGGCTCATTAGGCAATTGTTTTATTATCTAAAGGCTTTAACTGATGAAATCCCTTCAAGCCCCTGGTTTCTGTCACAGTAACAACAGTATTCCTGGTCAGAAATCATCCATCTTTGCCCACCTGCCACTTTGCTTCCTCTGAGTTTCAGAGCCATTGAGGTAAAATGCAGACATATCCCTTCAAATGGGCATTTTTCTTTCACAAAGTTCATACAATTTTGCATTGAACTTTCACTTGTTTTAGAGAAAAACAGGGTGAGTTGAGCAAGAGGAAAAGAAGAGAATGTAGGGGGAAATGGAGGCTTATTAATTAAGGTTTAATCAGAAAGGCTTTCTGGACTTCCTTTCATTCTCTTAGGGAGATAACTCAATATTTCGCCATCTAAATTCCCTTTTCTCACTATAGGATCAGTTGAAGTTCCTTTCTTATGCATTTGGCAAAGTCAATTTGGGGTGGATTTTATAAACTGCAAATTGACCAAATAAGTGAAAACAGACAAAAGACACATGACATCAAGCAGCTACCTAAGGAAACATCCAAGTGAATGTGATTCATGTGGATACATGAAGGTTGGGTTTTGAAGTTGAATTTGAAAATCCACCTGTTTGAATAATTTTTTAAAATATGCAAAGATAATGCTTTGTGATTGGCACTTTCCATATGATGGATATTCTAATTTTCAGGATTTTTTGTTGCTGATCCAAAAGTATTGTCTAAATCTATCTATGGTAAAGGGTAGTACTACTATTTTTAAAGAGAAAATCCTCCAAAGATGTCATATGTTTAAACTAGATTTTCTCAAAGAGATATGATATACTATCTGCTTTAAAAATGCTGTGTAATAATCCTTATTCACTGAGTGTCTTATACAGTACATTGTGAAGAAGGAGATTTAAACACAATTAATTATTATAAATTCAGATTCATTAAATAACTAAGAGTTGCTGAATGATAATGGTAGATATAATTTTTCAAAAGTAAATCTTTCCCTAATACAGATAAATAAAGTCTTGAATAGTATATTTACATGTGGGAGACGAAACAGAAACTTTTTCTCATGATACCAAGATGATGTCATGTTTCTCTTTTTTGTAAAATGTTACAAACAACTTTTACATTTTGATGATCAGGAGTATTTAGTATTTACAATAAAACATCAAACAACCTTGTGAAGAGACAAAGAAAAGACTATAAAAGAAGTCTTTTACACATTGATTTTTATAAAAGCATTTTCCTGTAGAATCGATTGATGCATAAAGGAATAGAAGACAATTGATTTTAGAATATGAAAAGGGAGTTTATGAAGGATGCAGTCTCCAAGTGCAGTATATCAATACTCCTTTGGGCATTTTTGCAGGGTTTTAGGTGTTAAATAATTTTTTTTGGAATTTTGAGTTAATCAATGTCTTGTGCAAATGTATTGCATTCTATTACTTATTCAAATCATAACTGTAACTTGAACTTTGAATTGTTAGATGTAGACAGTTGGATTTGGGGAAAGAATTAAGAATACATATTTCATTCAGACTCTTCAGGGCACTTGAGATACCACATATCTTTTAAAATAATTTTTGAAATATGGACATGGTTTAACAAATATACTAAAACTACTGTATTATATCTATAATGGTTGGAATAAATTATTTGAATTATATTACTTAAAATATTAACATAGTATGCACTACCCCATTACAAATTTTTAAATATGAAAACTATTTTAGTCTCTCAATGGGAAAAAAAAACACCATTTTTCTGTGTTATCTCTGGTGGTTTGTAATTGGAGACATTTTCCTGGACCCTTGAGGATTTGTGGGTGGTATATAGGTATATAGATGGATGGATGGATATAAAGAAAGAGAGGAAGAGAAAGGAAGGAAGGGAGGAAGAAAAGAAGGAAGGAAGGAAGGAAGGAAGGAAGAAAGGAAGGAACTAAGTTTTGATTAAAGGGAAAGGGCAAATGTTCTTTGTCTGCTAACAACAAGAATGTTTAGAGAACAGAAAAACTTAGATTTTGTTGAACAATTGTGCTTTACAGTATTAAAGTTGACGTTAAGACCCTTAAACCTTGAAATCTAAAACTTGTAAGATGCATTTATATGAGTCCCAATTTTTATGCCTATATCTAACTTTGAAGGATGTTCCATACTTATCTATTAGATTAAGCCACTATACAAGCACTAGACTCTATAGAGGTAACAGGGGCCATAGACACTTCATTACATTTATATTGTTGAATAATCAAATTAGTCATCTTTCCCCTAACACCTGTTCCTTCTACAGAATTCCACATCTTGTATGTTTCCATGTTCCTCTCAGTAAGCCAACAGTAGTTTTGGGGGTAATTTACCTTCTGACGTTCTAACTCTAAACTTATCCGGGCCAGGTAATTTGTATTTTATTTCTTATGCTTCACAGTTCCATCTATTTCAATTCCACACTATTCACTAATCTTGTCTGGTTATGACTTTTACTGTGTGTTACCTGAACTTTAGCAGTAGTAACATAACTCATCTCCCCACCTCCAATCTCAGCACATCCTTCAGCCTGTTAATAAATTTAGATATGATGATGTTACTTCTCTGCCCCGAAACCTACAGGTTTTGCCTATTATTCACAGAATAAAATACCTTGATGCACCATTGAAGTCTTTCTTATACCTGATTCTTTCCTCTTTCCAGACTTTTCTCCCACTACCCCTACTCACTATATGTCCTATTCTTAGACAATTGAATGATCCTGAAATGAGATGTATTTCCCCTACCACAGCTTCAAAGAAAAAGCTCTCATTTAATTTTGTAGGCTCAATATCAAGCAACCTAGTAATTGTAGAACTCAATAAATTAATAAATGGATGAATAAATTATACTCTTTTGAGAGAAAAATCTCTCTCTAAGGACCTGAGATCTATTTACACAAACAGTACATATTAGGACATGCTAGACAATATTTTAAAGTTAGTTCTGTTCTAAACAGCATGAGCCTAGAGATGATTAATACAGTGTAGATGGCCCATCATCAAAATAGTTGAAAACCTTGAGCTACAGGGCAAGATAAAAGTGAACACGCATATGAAAGACATGACTGGTGACTCTATATATCTGTCAGTTTTTCATAAATTGCTTAAAATAATGCATTCCATAACAGCTTTTGATAATTCTTCCTTTAAAAATATTTTTAAAATGTAATAATCTTTAAATGTAATAATGTAATTGTCTCTGTGAAATTTCACAAACATTAGTGGATTCCAATTTACAAAAATTAAAATATACTTGAAAGATTTTTCCATTTATGTTATTTTTTGAATAAAAATTAAGTTCCAAAGTTATTAGAAATTAATGTTTATTTTTCATTAGATATTTAGAACCATTTATTGGCATTCCTTGATGATGATTGGATATTTTGTCCTAAACAAGTGAAAAGAACAAGAACAGCCATGATGATTTTAACATTCAAAACACAAGAGGGGAAAATCAATATAGTGTCAAAAAAAGGACTGAAAAGGAAAGATAGAGCAAAGAGAATATATTTTTATTCTTCTTTGAATATTGTACAAAGAAAAGTAAAGAAAAGATTGGAAAAAAAAAGACTATTCATAAAATATTGAAAACTAGAAAAGGAAAACAAAATAAGGGGAAAAATAACTGTCTTAAATTTTTTTCTGTCCCACACTGTCATGAAAATGTGAGAATAGCAATCAAGGACTTTAATTCATCTGAAGAAATGAACTAAACATGTTTTTAAAGTATCAAAATATTTATTTTTCCTATTTTCATAAAGGAATAACTGTCATAAGGTTTCTCATTGGTTGTAGACAAAAAATAAAATTGAAAAATTATGACATTTTTGCCAGTATTACCTTTAGATTTGGATCTAAGTTTTTATTTTTAAATCTTGAGTACAAGTTGGGTGGGCCATAAAAATACATCAAATTTGAAATAAGTACTATTAGGCTAAATGTAACACATTATGATTTAAAATCATACAAAATAATGGACAAGAAAAAACAGGACTTCAAAACACTGTTCAATTCCTCCAAAGTCATATTTCTTGGTTTAATTAGATAAATATAATTATTTTAATGAAAACAATTTAGATATATTTCAATTCACATCAGAAATATGTCAATTTGAAACCAAAATAAAATAAATGTTGAAAGCAAATATTCATTATTTCATTCAAGAAGTTTTTTGCCTGGTCAGTTTGTGTCAGGCACTGTGCTAAGCATGGAGGATGCCACCTCCCAAACACACGTGTGCACGTATATCCATGTATATATTTTCATACATAGACACATGCACACAAAAGTCCAGGCACACAAACATACCCACACAGTTTATTTTTAAATAAAATAAACCACACATAGAAACAAATGTGTACAGACATATGTTAGCACACACTCATATGCACATGCATATAGACACGTACACACATTTAATATGTATTCATACATATTCACTCATGCATACACACATACTCTCATCTACACATACATACAAACACACACATGTACACACAAAACCACAATTTGGATTAAGTACTATCAATGGAGTCAACAAAGATTGAATTATGTATTCTATAAGCCCATATTATATAATATGGGCTAGTGTTAGCATCCTTTAATAAATACTAGCACATTTTAAGATTAAAAAACAAAAAAGACATCTTTTTCCTTTTGATTTCATGGAGCAGAAATATCAAATTTGTATTTATACTATGTGTTTACATTGGTCAAGTAAAGTTGCGTATTTATAAAATTTTAAGAAATTTTCATAGATTTCATGTATGAAAAAATTTACAAAGTATATTACATCACCTTTTTTTATCTTACAAAAAACACTTTGTTCTGTGCTGATGAACAATATTTTTTCTTTGATCAGTGCTCCAGGGTTAAACACCATTATTGTTTCAAAAATTTTAAAAAAAGATCTAATTAAAAGAATAGCGAATCATCTTTCCCACACATCAGTAACTTCATTGTGCTGATAGAAGTATTTGTAGTACTAGATCAAATTATTTGACTTTATCCAGTTGCTTCATAGGCTGCCATGACAAAGCACCACCAGTTGGGTGGCCTAAATATCATATATTCATTTTGTCACAATTCTGGAGGCTAGAAGTCTGAGAGCAAGGTGTTGGTTTGTTTTTTCAAAGGCCTTTCTCCTTGGCTCTCTTTATTCCATATGGCTGTCTTCCTGTCTTTGCCTGTCTTCACTCTGTGCCTGTGTCCTAATCTCCTCTTCTTAGAAGGAATCATATTGGATTAGGACGCACCCTAATCACTTCATTTTAGTATAATTACCTTTTTAAAAGTTCCTACCTCCAAATATAGTCACATTCTGAGGTACTGGGGGTTAGGACTTCAACATATGAATTGTGGGGGAACATAATTCAACCCATAACACACTGGGTTCCAAGATAAACTAATACCGTAGACAGAACTAACTTCAATCAGTTGAATAAAAATATAAAACCATTAGATTGTATTTTATCAAAATTAAAGTTGATTCAAATTTTCCATTTTTTGAGTTTGTGATGGAGTCCTACATAATTTAGACGATGTACTATGTGCAACTAAGAATTTATATTAGGCATCTTGAAAGTGACGATGCAATTTATTTTACATTCAACAAGTTGTATTGATCCACATCAAATACAGTTTTATTTTATTAACTGAAGTCCATAATTTATGTAAAGGTTTGCTCTTTGTGTTGTACAATCTGACATATGCATACTGTCATGTATCCACCATTACAGTATTATGTAGTTTCATTTCCCTAAGAATCTTTTGTGTTCCATCTAGTCATCCCTCACTCAAATCCTTCAAACTACTGATGTACCCATAGTTTTGCCTATTCCAGAATGTCATATGGTTAGAATCATACGATATGTATTTTTTTTTCAGGCTGACTCCTTTCATTAAGAAATATGCATTTAAAGTCTCTCCATGTCTTTTCTTGGCTTGATAGTTCATTTCTTTATATAGCTGAATAATATTCCATTATGTGAATATAAGGTAGTTAATTTATCCATTTACCTTTGGAAGGACATTTTGGTTGTTTCCAATTTTTGACAATTATGAATAAAGCTGCTATAAATATTTGCGTGAAGGTTTTTGTGTGGACTTAAGTTTTCAACTCAGTTGAAAGAGCCTGATTTCTGGATCTTATGGTAAGTCTATATTTTGCTTTATAAGAATCTGCAAGACAGTCTTCCAAAGTGGCTTCACCATTTTGCATTTTCACCAGCAACAAAGGGGGGTTCCTGTTGCTCCCCATAATAGCCAGCATTTGGTGTTATCAGTGCTTTGGATTTTAGCCATTCTAATAGATGCGTAGTGATATCTCATTGTTGTTTTAATTTGCAATTCTTTAATCACATGATTTTGAGCATTTTCATATGTTTATTTGCCATCCGTGTATCTTCTTTGGTGAGGTCCTTGTTCAGAACTTTTGCCAACTTTTTAGTTGTTGCTGTAGGTCTCTTCTTGTTAAGGTTTTAAAGAGTTCTTTGTCTTGAATACAAGTCCTAAATCAGATATGGTTTTTGCAACTACTTTTTTCCCAGTCCATGCCTTGTGTTTTCATTCTCAAACACTGCATTTCACAGAATAAAATTTTTTTATTTCAATGAAGTCCAATATCAATTTTCCTTTCATAGATCATGCTCATCACCGTGTTGTAACTAAAAGCTCATCACCAAACCTGTGGTCACCCACATTTTCTCCTATATTATTTCTTAGAATTTTTATTATTTTGCATTTTCCATTTGGGTCTGTATTCCATTTTGAGTTAATTTTTGTGAAAGATGTTATGGATGATATCTAGATTTATTTTTTTGGTTATGGATGTCCAGTTGTTCCAACACCATTTCTCCATGGTTACAAAGAATATCATTTCTCCATGGAATTGCCTTTGTTCCTTGGTCAAAAATTAGTGTACTATATTTCTATGAGTCGTTTTCTGGGCTTATATTCTACCCATTGATTTCATTGTCTATTATTTTTCAATACCACATTCTCTTAATCATGAGAGCTCTATAGTATGTCTTGAACTGGGCAGGGTAAGTCCTCCAACTGTGGCCTTCTTCTTTAGTATTGTGTTGGCTAGTCTGGGTCTTTTGACTTTCCATGTAAACTTTAGAATTATTTTGTCAATATCCACAAAATAATTTGCTCAGTTTTTGATTGAGATTGTATTGAATCTATACGTCAAGTTGAAAAGAACTGTCATTTTTTTGAGTTTTCCTATTCTTTTTGTTTATTTATATTTTCCTTGATTTCTTTCATCAGAGTTTTGTAGTTTTCCTCATATAGATCTTGAACATATTTTGTTAGATTTATAACTAAATATTTTATTTTTATGGTGCCAATGTAAATTATATTGTGTTTTTTATGTCACCTCTGATATAGAAGAAAACAACTGACTTTTGTATATTAATCTTGTATTTTGCAAACTTACTGTACTCCCTTATTAATTCCAGGAGGTTCTTTTTTGTCAATTGCTTGGGATTTTTGACATAAACAATCATATCATCTGTGAACAAAGACAGTTTTTATTTCTTCCTTCCCAATATGTGTAGTTATTAATTTCCCTTTCTTGTCTTATTCCATTAGCTAGGATTTCCAATACAAAGTTCAATGGGAATGGTGAGAAGAGATATCCTTACCTTGTTCCAGATCCTAGGGAGAAATTATCTAGTATTTCTCCATTCAGTATGATATTATCTGCAAGTTTTTGTAGATGTTCTTTATCAAATTGAGGAAGTTCCCTTATATTCCTAGTTTTCTGGGAGTTTTTGCCATTTTTGGGTGTTGGATTTTGTCAAATGTTTTTTCTGCATCTACTGACATAATTATATGATTTTTCTCCTCTAGCCTGGGAGCTAAAGTGATGTAATGGGTTACATTAATTCATTTCCTAATGTTGAACCATCCCTGCATATTAGGAACAAATCCCACTTGTTTGTGGTCTATAATTCTTTCCATACATTGTTAGATTCAGTTTGCTCATATTTTGTTGAGGATTTTTACAACTATGTTCAGGGAGATATTTGTCTGTAATTTGCCTTCTCTTGTAATGTCTTTTTCTGGCATTGGTATTAGGGTAAGTTTGGCTTCATAGAGTGAGTTGGGAAGTTTCCCTTCTGCTTCTATTTTCTGGAAGAGTTTACAGAAAAATTGTCATTTCTTTCTTAAATGCTTTGTAGAAGTCAGTAGTGAAACTATTTCAGCCTGCTGCCTTCTATTTTAGAAGGTTAATAATCTTTTATACAATTTATTTGATAGATAGAGACCTATTCAGATTATCAATTTCTCCATGTGAATTTTGATATATTGTATATTTTAAGGAATTAGTTCATTTCATCTAAGTTATCAAATTTGTGGGCATATAGTTTTTTTCCAGCTTTATTGAAATATAATTGACAAAATTGTAATATATTTAAAGTGTATCATGTAATTATTTAATATACATATACATGTTAAATGCCTACCAAAATAAAGTTAACCTCACATAGTTTTTGTTTGTTTTTGATGAGAATGCTTGAGATCTACTCTTTTAGCAAATTTCAAGTATATAATACAGCATTAACTATTGTCATCATGCTGTTCACTAGATGAATTTGTTCATCTTATAACTGAAAGTTTTTACTGTTTGACCAACATCTGCATACAGTATTTGTCTTTCTCTGTCTGGCTTATTTCACTTAGCACGATGTCCTCCAGGTTCATCCATGTAGTCACAAATGGCAGGATTTCCTTTTTCTAAGGTTGAATAATATTCCATTATATATATATATATATATATATATATTACATTATATATACATTATATATATATATTCCAATATATATATATTCCATTGTGTATACAACCGTATGTATATACATATATATATAATATATGTAAATATGAGATAGATAGATATATAAATAATAGTGATGTCTATATATATCTCACATTTTCTTCATCCATTCATCTGCCAACAGACACTTAAGTTGTTTCCATATTTTGGCTATTGTACATAATGCTGCAATGAACATAGGAGTACAGACATCTCTCCCGGAAAGTAATTTTTTTTCCCCTTGAATATATACCCAGAAGTAGGAATGCTGAATAATATGGTGGTTCAATTTTTAAATTTTTGAGGAAACTCCATACTGTTTTCCATAATAGTTGTACCAATTTACATTCCCACTGAACTGTATGAGGGTTCCCTTCTCTCCACATCCCTGCCAACATTTGTTATCTCTTCTTTTTCTGATAATAGACATTCTAACAGGTGTAAAGTGACATCTCATTGTGGTTTTGATTTGCATTTCCCTGATGATTAGTGATGTTGAGTACCTTATCACATACCTGTCAACCATTTCTATCTCTCTTTTGGAAAAATGTCTATTCACATCTTTTGCCCATTTTTTAATTGAGTTATCTGGGATTTTTCTTTTGCTATTTTGTGGTAGACGTTCCTAATATATTTTGAATCTTAACCCCTTATCAGATATATGGTTTGCAAATATTTTCTCTCTTTCTGTAGGTTGCTTTTTCATTTCATTGATTTTTTTTTTTTTTTTTTTTGCCACACAGAAACGTTATAGTTTCATCTAATCCCATGTGTCTATTTTTCCTTTTGTTGTCTGTGGTTTTGGGGTCATATCCAAAAAACCATTGCCCAGAACAATGTCAAGATTTTTCCTTATGTTTCCTTCTAATAGTTTTATGGTATCATCTTACATTTAAATCTTTATTCTGAGTTGATTTTGAGTTGATTTCTGCATATGGAGTGAGTTAGGGGTCCAATTTCATTCTTCTGCATATAGAAATTCAGTTTTCCAAAGAACATTTATTGAAGAGGTGGTCCTTTCCCCATTGTGTGTTTTGGCAACTTTGTCCAAGATCAATTGATCATAAAGGCATAGATTTATTTCTGGGCTCTCTATTCCTTTTCATTGATCTCTGTGTCTGTTTTTATGCCAACACCATACTGTTTGGATTACTGCAACCTTATAATATATTTGAAATTAGGAAGTGTGATGCATCTAGGTTTGTTCTTCTTGCTCAAGACTGCATGAGCTATTTCAGGATTTTTTTGTGTTCCATACAAATTTTAGAATTGTTTTTTCTGTTTCTGTGAAAAATGTCATTGGAATTTTGATAGGGATTACATTGAATATGTAGATCACTTTGGGGAGTATGGACATTGTAATCATATTAATTCTTCCAATCAATGAACATGGCGTATCTTTTATTTTTATTTTCTTCAATTTCTTCCATCAGTGTTTTACAGTTTTCAGTGTGCAGATCTTTCACCTCCTTAGTTAAATTTATTCCTAAGTATCGTAAAAGGGATTGATTTCTTAATTTCTTTCTCTGATAGTTTGTTGCTATCGTATAGAAATGCTACTGATTTTTGTATGATGATTTCGTATCCTGCAATTTTACTGAATTCATTTATCAGTTCTAACAGTTTTTTGGTGGAGTCTTCGGGGTTTTCTATATATAAGATTGTATTGTCTGCAAACAAAGACAATTTTACTACTTTCTTTCTGATTTGGATGCCTTTTACTTCTTTTTCTTGCATAATTGCTCTGGCTAGGACTTGGGCCAGTACTATGTTAAATAAAAGTGGCAAGAGTGTGCATCATTGTTTTGTTCCTGATCTTCGAGGAAAAGCTTTCAACTTTTCACCATTGAATATGATGCTAGCTGTGGGATTGTCATATACAACCCTTATTATATAGAGTTACATTCCTTTTATACCTAATTATTGAGCGTTTTAATCATGAAGGGATGTTGAATTTTGTCAAATGCTTTTTCTGCATCTATTGAGATGATCTTGTGATTTTATCTTTCATTTTGTTAATGTAGTATATCACACTGATTTTTCATATGTTGAACCATCCTTATATCCTATGGTTAAATCTGACATCATCATGGTGTATGATCCTTTTAATGTGCTGTTGAATTTGGTTTGCTAATATTTCTTGGGAATTTTTGCATCTGTGTTTATCAGGGATATTTGCCTGTAAGTTTCTTTTTTTCATAGTGTCCTTGTCTGGCTTTGGTATCAGGGTAATTTTGGCCTCGTAAAGTGAGTTTGGAAGTGTTTTCTCCTCTTCAATCTTTTTGGAAGAGTTTGAGGATTGGTATTAATTGTTTAAGTGTTTACTAGACTTCACCAGTGAAGCTGTCTGCTCTTGAACTTTTGTTGGGGGGAGGTTTTTGATTACTGATTTAATCTCCTTACTAGTAATTGGTATATTCAGATTTTCTATTTCTTCATAATTCAGTCTTGGTGGGTTGTACATATCTGGTAATTTATCCATTTCTTCTAGGTTATCTGATTTGTTGGCATATGCTTATTCATAGTAGTCTCTCATAATCTTTTGTATTACTGTGGTATCAGTTGTAATGTATTTTCTTTCTGATTTTACTTATTTGAGTCTTCACTTTTTTTCTTAGTTATTCTAGCTAAATATATGTCAGTTTTGTTTATATTTTCAAAAAACCAATTCTTACTTTTGTTGGTCTTTTCTATTATCTTTCTAGTCTCTATTTCATTTATATCTGCTTTGATCTTATTTCCTTTCTTCTATAACTTTAGGCTTAGTTTGTTTTTCTTTTTCTAGTTCCTTGGGATGTAAAAGTAGATTGAGATTTTTTCTTTTTTCTTAAAGTATGCATTTATCACTATAAACTTTCCTTTTAGAAATGCTTTTGTTGCATTCCATAAGTTTTGATATTTCCATTCTCATTTGTCTCAAGATATATTTTTGATTTCTCTTTTGATTTCTTCTTTGACCCGTTGGTTGTTCAGGAACATTTGATTAATCTCCACATATTTGTAAAATTTTTACTTTTCCCTCTGTTACTGATTTCTAGTTTTATACCATTGTGGTTGGAAAAGATACTTGATATGATTTCAGTCTTCTTAAATTTGTTAAGACTTGTTTTGTGGCCTAACATATGATCTATCTTAGGGAATATTCTGTGTGACTTGAGAAGGATGTGAATTCTGCTACTGTTGAATAGAATGTTCTGTGTATGTCTGTTAGGTCTCTTTGGTCTAATGTGTAGTTCAGGTCCTTTGTTTCTTTATTTTTATTATTATTATTATTATTTTTTGGTGAGGACGACCAGCCCTGAGCTAACATCCGTTGCTAATCCTCCTCTTTTTGCTGAGGAAGACTGGCCCTGGGCTAACATCGTGCCCGTCTTCCTCTACTTTATATGGGACGCCGCCACAGCGTGGCTGACATGCAGTGCATCGGCGGGCGCCCGGGATCCGAACCGGTGAACCCCGGGCTGCCAAGCGTGGACGAAACCGCTACGCCACCGGGCGGCCCCCTTTGTTTCTTTATTGATTGTTCTTCTGGATGATCTATCTATTGTTGAAAGTGAGGCATTGAAGTTCCCTACTATTTTTGTATTGCTGTTTATTTGACCCTTTCGATCTGTTAGTATTTGCTTTATATATTTAGGTACTCTGATATTGGGTGCATAAATATTTACAATTGTTATATCCTTTTGATGAACTAATCCCTTTATCATTATATAATGAGCTTCTTTGTGTCTTGTCACGGTGTTTGACTTAAGACCTATTTTGTCTGATGTAAATATAGCTACCCCTGTTCTCTTTCGATTTCCCTTTCCATGAAATATCTTTTTCCATCTTTTTATCTTGAGCTTATGTGAGCTGAAGTGAGTGTCTTGTAGGCAGCATGTAGTTGGGTACTTTTTTTATCGGTTCAGCCACTCTATGTCTTTTGATTAGAGAATTTAATCCATTTAAATTTAAAATGATTATTGATAGGTAAGTGCTTACTATTATCACTTTGTTAATTGTTTTCTGGGTATTTTGTAGATCCTCTGTTCCTTTCTTTTTTCTGTCTTTCTTTGTGATTTGATGATTTACTGCTTTGATTTCTTTCTCTTTATATTTTGTGTATCTACTATAGATTTTTGCTTTGTTGTTAGCCTTACATAAAACATCTTATAGTTTAAAACAATCTATTTTAAAATATGTTGAGTTATTCAGATTTGCTGGTAGTAGATGTCTGGAAGAACATTTCACTGATGAGTATTTTGCACACACCTTCTCCAGTCACTCTTACCCCTACCAGTTACCTAGTCTTCCTCTGTTTCCTTCCCTTTCCTCTCTTTTTCTATCTTCCCATAATTTCTTTCTAAAGATTTTCTCTGCTAAGAATACCTTATCATTTTCCCTATAGTTCATACTTTTTTACACAGAAGATAATAACTGATCCCCAGAATTGCTGTGTACACAGCCTTAGACTCATTAAATACCGTCTTGAAATATACGAAAGTCCATTACACTAAAAATGTTAACTTCATGCTAGGTTAAAGTAAATATTCCCCCATTTTGAAATTCATCTGTCTTGCAGATGTCATATAAAATTATTTTTAAAACTTTTCATGTCACATAATTAATTTTAATACAAAATTTCCAAACGGTACTCAAAAGGAAAGATCATTTATTGAAATTCCTTTTTATTGATGAGGAAATTGAGGCTCTAAGCTACATAATTTTAGTAACAGCTGCAGTATGCACTGCTCTT
The DNA here is from genome assembly GCA_031878705.1 of Tapirus indicus. Taxonomy (NCBI): domain Eukaryota; kingdom Metazoa; phylum Chordata; class Mammalia; order Perissodactyla; family Tapiridae; genus Tapirus; species Tapirus indicus. Next base: position 17,458,410 of record CM062925.1, read on the forward strand.
AACCATTACTTGTAGTATTATCCCCACTTTACAGATGTGAAAACTGAAGCACTATGACTTATGGAATTTATCTAAGGTCATATAGCTGGCTGGTGGTGAATCAGAGAATTGAACCCATGAAATTTCTCTCAATTCTAAACGTTATGCTCTAAACATTATACAATACTGCATATCTTCAAATTTTTGTTCAAGTGCTCTTTCTCTGGCACCCAGCTGTATCTTATATTACACTTAGTCAGGCAGATAGAAAAATAAAGAAAACCAAGTTTTTGAATGGGATGCTGATTACATAGGGGTTTTATTCCCCTTCTATCTGGGAAACATAATCATTATTTATAAAACTCAGATGAGTTGCAGTCAGCCCAGGAGCACATAAAGACAATTCCTGAAAGGGATCTTTAACTAAGGTCTTTATGTAACAGACCATTCATGGGAAGGTCAGACCCAACTTTCTAGAAAGAAAGCAATATTCACTTTACTATTTGTCTTAAATATAAGTAAGAAAATGATAAGAATTAAACTCTAAAGCTAAACATATGTAGAGTTCCTCCTTATCAAAGAAATTATGGAGCCAATTACTCTTTTCTTCCAAGTATTACAGATCTTACGAATGTTGCACACTGTATGTATGGCAACGGGTCACCTTTTTCCAGGGCCTCGTAACATATATTTAAATTAAATAGTTTTTATGCCAGTTCAATTGATCAAGATGGAATTGACAACTAAATTTTCACAGGTGACTTTGACAGAAGCTCTCCCACCTAAAAGTTTTCTTTGTTACTTATTAACGTAGGATTATTTTGGCTCACTAAACTTGGCCTCTGTGTTCTCTTTCTTAGTTACACTGCATTCCCTAATGCTGTGGCACTGGGGAGAATTATAATTCATTCTCTTTAATAGGAAGAGTCAATTCCTTACTTGTGTCCTAGATGAGAATGGCTTAACCATTGCTTCTGGCATTTTCACGTTATCATGAAAGCTGTCTCTCCATCTCTTTACACCAAATGGTAACTCGGGGATCCCATTCAACAATCTCACATCTGATAGTGTATAAACTTGAATCAATTGTCAGTTTATATTATACCCATTCTGTATAAAATGTTCAAGAGGAAGAAAGTACATCCATTATAGAAGCAAGATAACAAAGGAAAAACATATTTTTATCTTTTGTGATTGAGGAAATTTTAATATTTATATGTTGAAATGCAAATTACTTTAGTATTTAGTTCCTTCAATCATAAATTTATTTATATTTGATTTTTTGCAAAGGGATTCCGTAATCTTAAAAGTGTTTTCCTTGTCTAGCAGCTTATCATCAAAGAAGAATTATGAATCTTTGAAGCTCAAACACTGTTATTATGAATTATCATTTTTATTATTTTCTGTTGATGGATCTGTGTTTAAAAATATCTTTACCTATCAACCTGCATTAATTAATATTTTTTACATATTTTACAAATGAAATATTGTGTAACCACCAATAAAATCTTTTAAGCATTATGAAAAATAGTGTCAGAATAGTGAGCTGATATAATTTCAGTCAAAATCAAGAAAGCCAACATTTTAGTTTGCTGTGTACTCTTATCTTTGATTTTAATTAAATATTTTAAAAATCTTGACAAGAATTTGAAGACCTCAGTTACTAGTTTCATCATTCATAGACACCTGGAATCCCAGATTGAAGCCACTGTTTTAAAGTAGGTTTTATTTATTTTTCTGTTCTCATGATACCCTTCCTCCTTTGAAAAACACTTAAGAAACTCCACTGATTTTTTCTTTAATCAAAGAAATTGTGTAAGTACTTGCTCAATTTCAGTTAAAATGAAATATCTAATTTTTTCAATCCTTTCCTTTGGTGCTTTTAATGTCTCTGAATTCAAATTAACAAGATTTAACTACATGGCTCTAAATAGATAACAAAGCACATGAGCAAAATGAAGGTATGAAGGATTTTACATCCTTAGCCCAATGGCTTATCTACTGCAGCATGTTGGGTCCCTGGTGTGGCACAAAAACACTTGATTTCACTCTTGCTTCAAAAAGAAATACCTCTGTATAAATGGTCCATGTAGCAATTTGATCATTTACAATTGAGGGGCCACTTTAAACCGGAGAAATACACCCAAGAGAGTCATGGTTTCCACCAAAAAAATCACAATAGGCTTATGCAGTAGTTTCAGGCACCAGAGGGAGCAACTACTTCACCGAAAAAAGCCTTAAAATGAAGGAGCATGTTCCACAAAGAACAAAATATCTCCTTAGAATGAACGAGTAAGTTGGTTCTGCTAAAAGTACAGACAGTTTCCTCCAAAACTAGTGGCTAACTAACCTATTTCCCCTTCTCCTTGTCCTAAATCTTCTTCACCTTGACATGCAATGACATTATGGGAAGTATTTCAGAAATTTTAAAATAGTAAACTTTGTTCATTTGGCTAAACCATATTCTATTTTAAAAGAAAAGACATAGTTCTGTAAAAGATGTATAGGTGAGGCCAAAAGCACAGAAGCATTTTCACCTCCATACGTGTGTGTGTGTGTGTGTGTGTGTGTATGTGTGTGATAGTTGAGTCAGACCAAAGGAGAAGCAGAAGAACTTGAGGAACTGCAGCCCCAGCATCTTGAAATGAATCATAGTCTCCAGAAGTCTACAGCCAAAGGTGAGGAAGAGTGAGTGGGAATACTCCTAGGACTTCCAGTGGTGATCAAGTGTCAGTAGCGAGTTTTTCTGTATCAAAGTAGCCAGACAGTAGACAAATAATCAGAATATATCAGATAAGATTAAATATACATCTAATATTTTTAATATGTCAGGAGATTCCTTTTCTGATTGTGTACAGGTATTCCTTCATTTGCTGAATAATTTGTGGAGCCAAATTGCCTGCAAAGTAAATTTCAGAGTGGTGTTCCGAGGTAGTAGAGCAGACAAGATTTGGAATTCGATTGATTTGGATATTAATTCCAATAATTGCACTCCTGAATGCTGTCTGAATTTGGAGACGTTATTCTCTCACCCAAGCCTCAGGTTCCTTATCTGTAAAAATGGGCAGGTAAAAACTTTTCAGGTTTCTAGGAGTGTCAAATAAAAAATACACATGGAATAATGTCAAATAAAATAAATAGCATCAAATAAAAAATACACATGAATATGTGTGGACCCTAACACGTAGGAACTTGGTTAATGCTATTTTTCTTCCTCCCTTTCTGTAATTTTTCTTCCCTTCTTCCCACATATATTCTAATTTATCGTTCATAGCCAAACAAAATTAGAGACATGTGTCTATGGGAAATTCCTTCAGTGACTGAAATTTTTAAAAAGACAGGAACCGAGTAGCGCCCAATATTCTGGGTTTGTCATATAGCTGGACTTGTACCTCTTTACTGACTAGAGGATTTCAAATTTCCCACTGTCATCCTAGGCTATTCTCAACGTCTGATCAATCCCATTTCAAAATTGTCCCTCTTGGTTGGTATGTCTATAGGGAATATTGTGTTGGAAAATATTATGAGGCTGTATTCATACTTAGTAGAGAAGAGTGTCATGATTAATTACAACATTTCATATAGTCTAGAGTTGATACTTTTTCATCTCTGGAATTGAGGTGTGTCTTACAATCAATGACATGTCACAGTCTAATTGGCAGTAATTTTTTTTCTTTTTTAATCAAACATAAAATAACAGTGTGTCTTATAATCAATGGCATCTCCGAGTCAATGACACATGGTAGCAATGTCTGCCGTAGGCACAGAAGAGACAATGTAGACCAGCCATCTATTTTCACTCGATTTCACTTTCCTAGGTCTTTAAACTATTTGCAGAAGACACAAGTTTACTGTTGAGAAATTATATCACATAATTTATATCACATAAATTATATTCCTTTAACAACGCTTATGAATTCCATACTTGATTTAATTGAAAATGAATCCATGAACATATTTACAATTTCATAAAAATGTACATTTTAAAATAAAAGTAAAAACACATTGATCAAACAGTTGTGGCAATTCATCCATTATAATTCACTAATTTGAGAATGCATTGTATTGTTAAATAATTAGGCATGTGAGTAAAGATATAACTATGTGAAGGTTTATTCTTTTTTCTTAATATTGAAAAAGCTGGAAAGGTATTTAGATGTCTCCAGCTACAGTGGTTTGAGTAAATACCTTATAGTTTATTCATACAACAGAGAATAGAGGATATGCTTATGTTAAAAGTGAGAATATTAAAAAGCAAACAAATCCATTTATGAACATTAAAATTAGTCAGTATCTGTTAAATAATGTTATTAAAACTACAACACAGATACCCATATTTGGGGAAATGCAAATGCTTATTATGTTTCTAATGTTGTTAAAATTTTGTATACTTCTGATTTTTCTATAGTGAACATACCTAGTTTTGTATCAGTGAAAAAATAAGGAGGGCTGGCCTGGTGGTGTAGCAGTTAAGTTCGCATGCTCTGCTTCGGGGGCCCGGCATTCACAAGTTTCAGTCCTGGGGGTGGACCGACACACTGCTTGTCAAGCCATGCTGTGGCGGGGTCCCATATAAAGTAGAGGAAGATGGGCATGGATGTTAGCCCAGGTCCAATCTTCCTCAGCAAAAAGAGGAGGACTGGCAACAGATGTTAACTCAGGGCTAATCTTCCTAACAAAATAAAAAAATAAGGAAAACAATTTAAACATAAAATGCACCTTACTCAACAGAACTTAACAATAAGAGCACCTAGGAAATGTGAATAAAAATTTAAAAACAAACAATTTTGTCCTCTCATGCATTTTCTTCCTTAACTTGTGTAAAGAATGTGTGAGTGTGTCATTCGGCTGATGATTGAGTGTTTAACTTTAGGCAGGCAAAGGGATGTTGGAATGAGCACATGTACAGAAGTAGCTCTCTCCACATGTAGACATTCCTTACACAAACTGCAGTACTTATGTGATCAGCATCTCTCTCTCTCTCTTCCTTAAATAATGACTCGATTGAACTGTGAAACCTTCTTTTGCTCATATTGAAAGTCATCCCCAAAAGAAGTTGGCTCAGATTGTGTCATTAGTATTTGAACTGGCAGCAGTGACCCAATCTGAGCACAGGGCCTTCTTCCCGACCTTTGATGTGCTGTCAGAAGATAAGTGAATACCAGTCTTCTTGGCATCAGGTTTTAATTTGATATCGTGGAAATGAATTGCATACTCAGTACTAGGACAGATAGTGTCTATTACCGATCTTGTGAAGTGGTTGGAGGCACTGCTTAAGTTGAACGATCAGGACAAAAATGATAATTTGTCAGCTTCATTACGTGTCTGGTAATTTGCCTCATTCATTATAAGTGTTTAAGACATTTATGATTGGATGTCAGGCATTTATTGCCTTTGACAATAGACTCTGTAGCCACGTGTACTGTGGGAGTGTGGGAGAACATTGGTTAACAGCATATGGGAACTGTTTCTCCTGCTGCTTGAAGAAATATTTAGCAGTCCTACAGTTTTAGAAACTATGAGAAAACAAAGTGCTGAGATCAAAACAAAGAGGATGTGAACTTCTTACAATACTCAATTCATAAAAGTCTTCCGCTCTGACAATTTTATATACACACACACACACTTATGTCTGTGTGTGTGTGTGTATGTAATTTTAAAAGAATGCCATAATATTTAAAAAGTAACAAGAAACCTTGGAAATTGAAATTCAAAGTGGATTTATCCTGAACAGCAGTGCAAAGCTCTGTTTTTGGAAAAATTAAGAGCACATGTTCCAGAATTCAGCTCTAATTTGCAATGAATTGTTTCGGTAAAACCACTTATATCAGTATTGTTAATCTTAATGGTTACAAGTGACCCACGTTTTAATAATCCAGACCATCAGTTGAGTACAAATGTCTTTTTCTAATCGAAAATGTTTGACCACAAGAGGGAGTTCCTTGCCAACTGTTTACTAATCCTCAACAGATATTACAGGCTTGAATTTATAAAGAAAAATACCTTCAAATATATTTAGTTACTTAGGTACTTCTAGGCTAAGAAAATGATGACAATCTATTTAAATTTAGCCTTCATGAATTTCCAGAATGAAATATAATTTGCACTATGAAATTCCCAGGCTAACATACTAATTATTTTTCAGGAATGAAATGATGTGCCGTTTTTGAACGTGCTTCCAACTTGCACCTGCAAAATTGCAGTGCACCAGTTTGTGAACAAAACCCACACTGACAGACTACGGAGCCTGTGAGGGCATAGATTACGTTACTGTACATCAATTTACCTAATTTGCGTGAGTAAAGATAGCTTTGTCTACATAAATTAATGCACACATTTTTACTGAATTTGTTGGCATCAGTGAATAGAGTGTAGGATAGTGGTTGTGACTTTCAAACCACAAAATTAAATTAACATCTCTAAAGAGAAAAAGATGCTCCAACTAGTGGACTCCTTAGAATATAAGGCTATTTTTCTCATGATTGGGTCATAGTATACACAATAACTCAACCATATATTTGAAAGCTAAAAATACTTCCTACCTCATAACAATTTGACTTAAAATTATATGTAACTCTGAGCATCCCAATAAAACGTGCACACAGTATCAGCTTAGTTAGGAAATGCTGTTCGTTATTCGGTATTGTTCCATGCTTCTTTTCACGTAAGGTAAAAGAGTAAGATTGTTTTAAAACTTGTTTATGATTCCCCCAAGAATGTAATTCCTGTTGTGATTATCCCCAAAGTGTTACACCATCTCATGCAGAAGTTACACTCAACAGTGTCCCTTCTCATCTTATGATTAGGGCAACAATTGCCTCCAGGTCAAAGTACATCGGCATTTAGAGATAGACACTCCGGCAATACATATCAAGATAATTAATAAGTATGAGGGTAGTAAATGCAGTAATTTTGGCAAAACTTACTTGGAGAAAATGACTGCATCTCACATGTGTTCCTGCTGTGCCTTTATGACACTGACTATAAATATGGGATATAGAAAAAGAAAATACCAGTAATTCTTTTTGCTGTTCCCTCCCACCTGCTATGGTTCTTAGGATTGTATTATTTTAAACCACTTTTGACACATTTGACCACATGAAGTCATGCATTTTTAAGAGCTGTTCTTTTTACAGTAACTTGAACTGACAAGTCAGGAAAGCAGAATTCTTTTGTGACTCAAGTAGGCCTGCAGCTCACTGACAGGGTTCTCCCCACCTGTTTCCAACACAGACACAGTGAGGAATAAAAGGATAGTGCAGGTTTACACATATTTGGGAGCAAGAATTCAAGGAGAGTAAAATACAGGGTAAGTCACAAGACACCGTGAAAACACACACACGTGCACACTCACTAAATTATAGATAGAAATATGTTTGAAATGAATATTCTTTGTCGATGTAGAGATGAAATTATGATAAATCCTTTCTTGAAGTCTGAGACCAAAGTCAAGATGACATTAAGTGGGAGAAATGGAAAATTTATCTCATTTTTTTTCAGCAAGTGGTGGTAGGCTATACTGTGTTATACTCTGTGGAGTACGAGAGTAGGAATTTTCCCTCTCCCCCTCTTTCTCCTCATCCTGCTTCCCCTTCTTCTTCTCCTTCTCTTTGTCTTTCCCTCTCTCTCACATAAACACACACCATACATGTACTCTTCTTTTGGTTTAGTAATATTGAAATTCTCAAAGGATGTATTGAAAATATGCCTAGCACTAAAACTCAGCGAAAACATCTGGATGTTTTGGTCTCCATAATGTAAAAGATCCAGATGTTTGAAAATATGCTTACTGATGTGTGTGTGTGTGTAATCTTTTACTTCACTGCTTGGTGCCACAAAGACAAAAACCTTGATCTTCACATATTGTCATTGTGAAGTATAATCTTCCCAAATCACCTCATAAACATCTAACACATTTGCATTTTGAACATTTTATTTTGGTAGGTCCCTCACACTATCAACATATGCACATTTGAAGGTGAATTAAAGAATCATGCCAATCATCTGGAAGAGAGCTTAAAAATCAACAAGCCTGATTCTTCAATTTAACAGAGTTGGCAATGGAAAGCCAGAGAGGCACAGAATGACTTGCTCATAGGGCTGTTTTCCAGTTCTTTCAAAGTCAGGCCTATCTCACAAATTCTTACCTTAGCACCATAACCTGATCAGATAAAGACTGCAAGGGAAAAGGATTTCAGCTTTAATAGTTGCGCTAAGAATTTCATGTTAATGTGAACTTTTAAGAAGGGGTTATTCTGTTATTTCTAGTAATGTCTTGTCTTTTTACTTGACTGATAAATTTTAAATATCGTCAGTGCTATTAATGTCTTTGTTGTCATGATTATGACATTAACAAATTTTAATTTCACAAAACCAGTTTACATACAACCACAATAAACACATTTCCTTAATCAGTATGAATCCCCAAATAAGAACAGCATAAAACCTTCTAGCACTGTGTTCAAAGCCAGATGAGGTGAATAAATTTTTTAGATCCAAATACTTTAGATAAATTCCAATAAGCTGTTCAAAAAAGCATGCTTTAAAATATGCCAAAATATCCACATGCTGCCACTGGACTGAGGGTTTCAGTTAATACTGCAAAAAGCTATCTTTAATAGCTATTGGATGCTCAGCAGGCTGAGCAAGGCTGGGATTAGAGATAATGATACTTGTTGGAGCGGCAGGGAGGCAGCGGAGAAAGCGATCGACCTCCCTTGGCTTTGTAAAAGCATATTGGGAAGAAACTTATATTCAGGGGGACATGATACTAGACAGTGATACCCTTGATAATCTACACATTTCTTCTGTTTTCTTTTAAGTTGATCTGAGACAGCTATTTCAAATTTAAATATAGTATTGAAATACACTGTGAAGTCTTCTCATATTGGTGCCTTCTTTTTTCTATTTCCTTGACTCAATTCTATTTAAATCCTTGTCATCTTAGTGAATATTGGTGTACTGATATCGTTTCCTAAGTGACAATCTCACACCCTTAGCCTCTCCAAAATAGTCCAGACTTCAGTTGTCTCTCCTTATCTGTGGTTTTGCTTTCCAAGGTTTCAGTTACCTGCAGTCAACTGTGATCAGAAAATAATGCTACGTCACAATGCCTATGTCATTGACCTCACTTCACCTCACTGTGTAAGCATTGCATCATCTCACGTCATCACAAGAAGAAGAAGAAGAAGAAGAAGGGTGAATACAGTACAATAAGATACTTCGAGAGACAGAGAGACCACATTCATATAACTTTTATCATAGTATATTGTTATAATTGATCTATTTTATTGTTATTGTTCTTAGTCTCTTACTGTGCCTAATTTATAAATTAAGCTTTATTATAGGTACATTTGTTTAGGAAAAAACATAGTATATATAGGGTTAGGTACTATCTGTGATTTCAGTCATCTACTGCGGGTCTTGGAACATATCCCCTGCAGATAAGGGGGGATTACTGTAATTGGGGAAGCCAAAGTGCTCTTTGTAATGGGCTGCTATGATTGTGTTACTTCCTATTCTGAAACTTACGGAGACTTTCCTTTTATACTCAACAAAACACAAATTTCATATACTGGCATTTAAGGTCCTTTCCTAGAAGATATCAGTCTATTCTTTTTTAACTAACACTGTTCCCACATGAAACATTCCTTGAACTGCTATGTCCTTTTGGACTCTTGTACCATGGAGCTAATTTTCCTCATGCAGGAAAATCCACACTTTGCCTAAGAAAATATATCTACCATTTAAGGCCTATATCAGTTAGCATGGGTTCTATAAATCCTTCTCCACATTTCTTATGAATGGATCCCTTACTGTTCATCTCTTGATAGCACTTAATTTGTACTGCTGAAATAGCACTTGTGCCAGAATTATATATACATGTGCATAGGTGCTATCTCCCCATCACATTTTGTTCCCTTCCAGAGCACAGACTGTCTCATATTCAACTTTATCTTACAAACTGCCTATTTGCTGCGTCATAGACTCTACATAAGTCATTTGTGAATTCATGAATTAGCCAATGGTTAATTAAAATAGGAAATTGCATGAAAATGTATATTAATAAAACAATTTTCTTTTTTTTGTGTGTGAGGAAGACCAGCCCTGAGCTAACATCCGTTGCTAATCCTCCTCTTTTTGCTGAGGAAGACTGGCCCTGGGCTAACATCCGTGCCCATCTTCCTCTACTTTATATGGGACGCCACCTCGGCATGGCTGACAAGCAGTGCGTCGGCGGGCGCCCAGGATCCGAACCCGCGAACCCTGGGCTGCCAAGCGCGGACTAAACCGCTGCGCCACCGGGTGGCCCCAATAAAATAATTTTCTTGTTAAGATTTGCAGCCATTTAAATTCAATACTTTTATTGTTACTTATTGTTCTGGATTGTCCCTCCAATGGCCAAGGATGAACATTACAACAAGATCAGGGTCAGCAAGTAAATTCAGGTTCAAGTGTTTCATCCCCCTGTGCATTCTCTGAAAGATTACCTTGGGATAGTTGTTTCTTTTGACCAAAGGTACAGCTCTCATCAGGAGGATCTCTCCGAAGCTCTCTCTCCAGGGTCCAGTAACTGTCCCCTCTTCTTGCCCTTCAGACCTAGGTGTGGTACTAAATCTCTTCTGTTACTAATCCCAAGAAACTGCACTATTTCTTGTGGCTTCTCTCCAGCCCACTCATGCCAAAAATAGTCCCTTTAGTAAACTGCCTTCAAATTTTCCTATTTAACGGTGTCATCCACTTTCCAAAAGAGTCTTGACGGATATGTACAAACATGTGTGTATTTTGCGCACATATACATTGTATATCTACAAAAATGGCAATTCTCAACAGCCATGGGGACTTACATAACAACTAACAAATGACTATCTTTTCCCAAGAGTATTATAGAAACAATCTGAATTAATTCAATCACCAATAACTCTATTAAATGTGTGAACATTAGCTTAGATTCTGTTTTTAGCCATTGCTATATAGCCATGCATCTCTTAACGACAGGGATACATTCTGAGAAGTGTGTCGTTAGGCAATTTCATTATTGTGCAAACATCATAGAGTGTACTAAAGGGGAACAAAATTTGTCACCCCAAAATGTGTCTCTTTAACATGAGGATTGTTTTAGGGTGATTATTTCTAAGAAACAAAAGACTGGGGAAGTTTTTCTTGTTACTTCCTCCTTAACTGCCTGAAAGCATTCAGATTAAAAAAACCTGTCTCGGGAAGCGAGCTAGCGCCTTAACATGATACGAACTAGGTCATAGACATGGAGAAACATCAAAAAGCCTGTTTGTTGGGCTCCCCTCTGAGTTCTGTTTCTGTGTCTCCAAACATTTGCCCATTTCACCTACCTGTGACTTGCCTTTCTTCCCTTTGAAGTCCCTGACTCTCCCCACCCCCAACATCTTCCTTTGTCTTTAGCTGAGGATGGTATTTAAAGTGAGGGCTTTGGCCATTTTGGAGAGTTACCCAGTTTTCTTGGGTTTCTCCCATGTACACAGGTTATTAAACTTTTGTTTGTTTTTCTCCTGCTAATCTGTCTCATGTCAATTTAAATCTTAGACCAGCCAGAAGAACCTAGAAGGGTAGAGGAAAATTTCTTCCCTCCCTTATGGTACTTACACAAACCTCAATGGTATAGCCTACTACACACCTAGGCTATATGGTACTAGTTTTATGGGACTACTATCGTGTATGTGGTCCATTGTCGACTGAAACATCATTATGCAGTGCATGACTGTATAACAGAGAAAACAGGTGTATATAAATATCTATACTTTTTAGAATATAAAGTTGGTGAAAGTGATCATAACCTATGCACAGCCAACATCTCTCACCAACCAATGCCTATATGAAGCCAAACGCTAGTTATTCAAATTCACCCATGTGATTTATAATTGTATCTTTGGTTAAAAAAAAAATCCTATTGCATCACTTTAGCCACTTACTAAGCTAAAGTTGCTGAAGTAATTTGTTATTCATCCATAAGTAGGGAACACTGATTGTAAAATTATTCTTTGAAACATGTACACTACCTTGTGTCTTGTTAGAAGCTAAAGAGACCCTACATTAATATTCGGTATATACTTTATCAAGAGCTGGATGATAAAACCATTAATAAATCATTTACTTGAAATAACCTTTTATGGAAGATTGTCAAGAACTAAAATGGACACATTACATAGCATTGGTTTCCTGGTGGGAGAGTATACAAAAATCAACAAACATAAAATGCTACAATAAAACTAGTTTTCTACCTTAAACTTTAAAAAAAAACCCCACATTCCTGCAAATTTAATTCAAAAGACTCATATTTTACAAGGAAACATTGGTTTTTTTGTTAGTATGCTTAAATGCTTTTCTCAAGCTAAAATATGGCTGAACCAATTTGAATCCAATTTTGTAATTAAAAATTGCTCCCCCTCTGTGAACTTGTAGTAATGTTTCATCCAAAAGCAGATTATTCCAACCAAATTATAAACCCCTAAAAAGAAGGGGGGCATTATAAATGGAAACACCCACACAACCTTAAGTACAATATAGCAGAGCAAACAGCATTGCTCTAATGAGAGCAATCCTGCTTGCCTTAGCCGTATTCATGCAAATGACAATTTAGTACAGATGTGGCACACATTTGCATGGTTAATGGCATCATTTTTTCCTCTTTTCTACTCCTCTATAGTATGATCAGCTGTTATGCTTAACATTACAAATTCTATGTGCTGTTCCCAACATTAGTGGAAACATAAGGCTGGTAGTTTCCTTGTCAGTGATTTAACTAAAACATGCATATGCACAAAATAGCAGGAGGTGTGGGAGGAGGGATGAGGGTGGAAAGAGATGGTTGTGCTTGGCCAAGGATTTCTACTTATACAAGATTCCCTTTCAAGGATGACTCAAATAGACTCAGTTTTCAATACCTGAATACCTTCAATAGTTTCCCCCTGTTCCAACCACAAATCCAAAATATTCCCTATGTAAGTTCAACTCACATAATAGTTTCCTAACTACATTTATGTACACATCTCTACCATGGCATTTGTAAATATGCATCTCAATTCATGGAAAGTACATTTTCATTCTTTGTAAGATTTGTTGAAAATAGATATACAAAATATTGACAGTTCAATCTAAGAGGGTAACTAATACACATGTAACATATTATTCTTGTTACTAAACATGTTCTAATGCTAAAATTGCCAGTATAAAACAGATAGCACCATAATAAGTTAAGAAGAGGACACATTCCTGGCCAAGAAAAGTGCTACATTGTCTCATTTTCTAATGTTGTGTTCAAGGCGTATATATACATACATATACACAGAGAGAAAAAGAGAGGGAAGAGAGAGAGCTAAACTTTATTCTATGGTGAACACAAACAAGGTGACTTTTTTTTACGTGACACTAATAAAATTTATTGATTACTTGATTTTAAGGAACTGTAGAAGATTCTTTCACTTTCTTTTTTTAAAAAATATGGATAGAACATTTCAAATATTATATTTTTCTCATGACTTTACTAAATTTCAGAATTTTATCTATTATTAAACCTAACCATGAATTAAAAGGAGCCCTAATTTTCAGTTCAATGTTTTCTTATTTTTCTCCATTCTTTTTTCTTAATTTGCTTTATTCTACCCTCCTCATAAATCCCCATCGCAATACACACTCTATCATTTCCCACTGTCAAAGATACCCTTCCCTTCAAAGTGCATTCTGCTACATGTCAGATGCCTGTTACAGTTCTTGCCCTTTCCAAATGTGTGTTTAAGCAGTTTTGTGTATAACTTTTATGTGTATATATATATATATGGAGAGACAGAAATTTATATAGTTTTATAGAGAGAGAGTTCATATCTATATATAGTTTACATATAAACTATTTATAGTTATGAATTGCTACATCTAACAATTAGATTCCTTGTCTACTTGCTTTACTCTACCCAAATGTTTAATTCAAAAATAGGGCGCACTTCACCAGTAGGACAGCAGTGTAATGTTTGATATATTGCAGACAACTACTAACTTTAAAAAGAATGTAAACCATCTCTACCAAAGTTGGAATGTCATAAATACTTTTAAGTATATTCCTATATGCTAGGTTTTATTGCTAAACAAAGAGATTTTTACTATATCCTAAATGTAGGAGTGACATGATGAAACCAGTGATGGAAGAAAAACTTCACAGCGTTATGGATTGGAATGAAGAAGTACAAAGACAGAGGAAACTTTAACTAAGCTACGATAATAATGCAAGTGAGCCTTGTCAGACACCAAACCACAGGTCCAGGAAGTTCAGAGAACACAAAGCAGGATAAATATCCCAAAACCCCTATACTTAGGCATACCATTTTTGAACAACAAAAAATCAAAGTTAAACAAAAAATTCTGAAAGAAGCCAGAAGAAAAAAATCTCACCTATAGAGAAACAAAGATAAGAATTACATCATACTTATCCTCAGAAACCATACAAGGAAGAAAAGAGTGTAGTGAAATATTTAAAGTGTTGAGAGAAAAGAAACACCAACCTAGAATTCTGTACCCTACAAAATTATCCTTCTAAAGTGAAGGTGAAAAAAATCTTTCTCAGACAAACATTAAAGGAATTTGTTACCAGTAGACCTGCCTTGCAAGAAATGTTAAAAGAAGTTCTTTAGAGAGAAAGAAAATGATACGGGTCAAAAACTCAGATCTAAGTTATCTAAACTTCAGATAAAGAAAAGAAGATCATCAAAGAAGGAATAAGTGAAGGTAAATAAAAATTTTTATTTTTCTCATTCTTAATTGATCTAACAGATAATAGTTTGTTCAAAATAAGAATAGCAACAACTTATTATGCATATTATGTATATATTTTGTTTATATGTATGTACATATGCTTATATTTAAGTGAAATGAATGACAGCAATGATATACGTGATAGAAGGGAGGAATTAGGATTATTTTATTATCATAAGATACACTACCCTTGAAGTAATACAGTGTTATTTGAAAATGAACATGGATTACTTATAAATATGTGTTTCAAATTCTAGGGAGACCACTAAAAAAAGTAAAAAAAAAAAAAAAAAGAAGTGTGGCTGATATGCTAAGAAAGGAAAGAAGATGGAATCATATAAAATTCTCAACTACAGCCAAAAAAAGCAAAAAGAAAAATAAAAAATAAAAAGAATAGAAGACAAAAATAGGAACAAAGAACACAGACAAAAAATAGAAAACAATAATAAAATATGATAGATATAAATCCAACTATATCAATAATCACTTTGAATGGCAATGGTCTAAATGCACCAATTAAAGATAGAGATTATCACAGGATCAAAAAGCAAGACCCAACTTAATGTTGTCTATAAGAAGCCCACTTTAATACAAAGTCACGTATAGATTAAAAATAAAAGAATGGAGGGGCAGTCCCAGTGGCGTAGCTGTTAAGTTTGCACCCTCCACTTTGGCAGCCCAGGGTACACAGGTTCAGATCCTGGGCATGGACGTACATACTGCTTATCAAGCCATGCTGTGGCAGGCATCCCACATATAAAGTAGAGGCAGATGAGCACAGATGTGAGCCCAGGGCCAATCTTCCTCAGCAAAAAGAGGAGGATTGGTAATGGATGTTAGCTCAAGGCTAATCTTTCTCACAAAAAAATAAATAAACAAAAAAACAAATGGATGGAGAAAAACATACCATGCTAAAATTAATGCAAGGAAAGCAGAAGTAGCTGTATTAATTTCAGACCAAGCAGACTTCAAAGCAAGGAAAGTTATCAGAGATAAAGAAGGGCGTTACATAATGGTAAGGGAGTCAATTCTCCAAGAAGACATAATCCTTAATGTGTATATGCCTAACAATAGAATGCTAAAATACATGAGGCAAAAACTGATAGAACTTCAAGGAGAAATAGATGAATCTGCTATCACAGCTGGAGACTTCAACACCATTCTATCAGAAATGGACAGATTCAGCAGGCAGAAAATCAGTACTCTGAACAACTCTATGCCCCCAAATTTGGTAACCTAGATGAAATGGAACAAGTCCTTGAAAGACACAATTTGCCAAAACTCACACAAGAATAAATAGACCATCTGAATATACCAATATCAATTAAAGAAACTGAATCAATAATTAATAACCTTCCGAAACAGAAAACACCAGACCCAAATGGGTTCACTGGTGAATTCTACCAAATTTTACCATTTAAGGAAGAAATTATGCCAATTTTCTACAATTTCTTTCAAAGTATAGAAGCAGAGGAAATACTTCCTAATTCTTTCTATAAGGCCAGCATTACCAAAACCAGACAAAGACATTTTGGCAGATCAACATCTCTTATGAACATAGACGCGAATATTTTTTTAAAAATTGGCAAATCAAATTCAACAATGTATAAAAAGAATTATATACCACAACCAAGTGGGATCATCCAAGGTATGCAAGGCTGTTTTAACATTCAAAAGTCAATGAACGTAATCCATCATATCAACAGGCAAACAAAGAAAAATCACAGGATCATAGTGTGGTTATTAGTGTGGTTATTAAATATTCAGATATTTGAAAAATTAAGCCTATCTGCCAACTGTCAAATATTCAGATGTTTGTAAGAATATAAATTTTAGCTTAGATTTTTCTCATGTGGGGATGGTTGACAATATGTAGACCAGTTATTTAGTGTAGTTTGCACATTTGTTTACCTGTTTAGTTTTCAGTGTTTATTCAACTACAGTTATGCACTGCATAACAACATTTCACTCAATGACAGATTGCATAGAAGTTAGTGGTCCCATAAGATTAGTACCATATAGCCTAAATGTGTAGTGGGCTATGCCATCTAGGTTTGTGTAAGTACTGTAGAGGAGGAAGAAATTTTTCTCTACTCTTCTAGGTTCTTCTGGCTGGTCTAAGAATTAAATTGACATGAGACAGATTAACAGGAGAAAAACAAACAAAAGTTAAATAACATGTATACATGGGAGAAACCCAGGAAACCAAGTAATCTCACCTTAAATACCATCCTCAGCTAACAACAAAAGAAATGTTTGGGGTGGGAAAGTCAGGGACTTCAAAGGGAAGAAAGGCAATTCACAGGTAGGTGAAAAGGAGCAACTGTTTAGAAAACAAGTGTTTGGCCACACAGAAACAGAAGACCACAGAGGGGAGACCAACAAACAGGCTTTTCCAGGTTCCTCCCAGTCTACCACCTAGTTCATGTCATGCTAAGGCGATAGCTCGCTTCCTGAGACAGGTTTTTTTAATCTGAATTCTTTTAGGCAGTTAAGAGGGGGGTAACAAGAAAAACTTTCTGAATCTTCTGTTTCTTAAAAATAATCAGTCTAAAATAATCCTCATGTTAAAGAGACTCATTTTGGATGGCAGATTTTTGTTCCCCGTCAGTACATTCTGTGATGTTCGCATGATGACGAAATTGCCTAATGATGTATTTCTCAGAACATAGTCCCCATAATTAGGTGACACATGACTGCATTTCACTTTGGGGAATGTGTAAACTTCTGTATGGGAATAAGGGAAATGGGAGGAAAATTTTCTATCTTTTATTTTTAAAAACCCAAAATACTCTCAGAGTAATTTTTGTAATGACTTAAGATTTAAGCTGTATGAGAAAGACAATATTAATCAACTTCAATAAATTATTTACTTTCCTCTAGTTTTATTTTTTGTTTTTCAGCACAAATGGGAATCTATGAAAGTGTGACTATGCCTGTAATAATTTTGTTAAAGAGATGCTAGAATTCAGAATTCTAACTTTTTATAATTTTTGCTTTCCAATTTTTATAGTCACTACAGTATTCAAATCAATCTTATTTTGTCATATAATATAACACTTTGCATGTCAGTTAATTTTTGATATTCTAACTTAACATAGTTATAAACCTATGCAACACTGTACTAGTAAAAGAAAACATCATTTCTTTATTTTTTATATTCCTTGAGTAGCCCACTCCTCTGTGTAGCAAGGAAAATTAACAAAAATCAAAATTGAAATTTTAGTTCAGTCTGGCTATATATTTAACAATCCTTTGGGGAAACTTCTCATTCTCTTTATGAAATGCTCAATCTTTTCAGTTTCTTTTTCCTCTCTTCTGTTTCTTTCTAGTGGTATCTGGGTGCATGAGGATGGTATGTGTTTTTCATCCCCTTGTGGGGATTGGAGGAAAACAGGTCCCCTGACACCATATTGTGTCCTTTGGATCATCACAATTCTCCTGTGGAATAATTGCTCTAGAATTCTCTCTGGACTGGTAACATCTGAGATCTGAATTTACTATCCGTGGCCATCATCAGATACCACTGGTGTCTGATTCTGGCCTAATTGTGCTCCTAGCCTAATTTTTGATCTGAGTTGGTTTGGCTAGGCAATGTTGTGCTGTAGGCTGATTGGCTTTACTTTGAATCTCATTGGATGTTAAATTTCTTTGAGCATCTGCTCTCTTCCTTCATCTGGTTCATGGCTAAACTAGTCCATACCACAGCTTCTGCTATAGTCTCACCTCATGCTTTGCTACAGCAGCCCTCCAGACAGGCAGCCTGGCTTGCAGTTCAGTTCCCTTATATAGTCCTACTTTAGAGAACTATAAGTCTACAGGACTATAGAGTATAGTTCTCTAGGACTATAAAGTAGGACTTTATACAGGACCCGTACAGGAACATATGGGTCTCATCAGTACCATGCAGTACTTAAGAGGTGCTGTAAAGGAAAAACACTCGTGTGTGTCTCCTCTACTCTCAGTCTCTACTTCACTTTTGATCACCAAATCTGTGGTAGTTTTTCCCACATCATGCAATTCTCCAACTCTCCAGACACTAGGTGGGTGCCCTACAATTTAACTCAATTCTGACACTATCTATCTGGGTATAACATCAGATCCCATGGGTTAAGGGTTCAGTCGTACAAGACTGCCACCCCCACCCTTCAAATGCCAATCGCCAAGTCCAGATTATTACCTATGCTTCTGACTGACTGGCTTTAAATTAGAGATTTCCTTGCCCCCTATCTTGGGTTCATTAATTTGCAAGAACAGCTCATAGAACTTAGGAAAACATTTTACTAGATTACCAGTTAATTATAAAAGGATGTAACTCAGGAACAGTCAGATGGAAGAGATGCATAGGGTAAGGTATGGGGGAAGGGGCAAAGAGCTTCCATGCCCACTCCAAGACCTGTCACTCTTTCTGCACCTCCATGTGTTTGCCAACCCAGAACCTCTCCTAACCCTGTCATTTTGGATCATTATGGAGGTTTTATTATGTAAGCATGATTTGATTAAATCATTGGCCATTGGTGATTGAGTTAACCTCCAGCTCCTCTCCCCTCACTGAATATCAGGGAGTGAGGGGATGGAGCTGAAAGTTCCAACCCTCTAATCATGTGTTTGGTTCCCCTGGCAACCAGCGCCCATCCTTAGGGGCTTTCCAAAGTTCACCACATTAACATAAACCAGTATGGTTGAAAGGGGCTTGTTATGAATAACAAATACGTCTTAACACTTAGAAAACTCCAAAGGTTTTAGGAGCTCTATGCAAGGAACAGGGACAAAGACCAAATATATATATATCTTATTATAAATCACAATATCACAGATGCTCAGGAAAGCATCACTCTTGCCTTCCTTCTAGTTTAATTAGTTTTTCATTAAGACTCCCTTTGACATGGCCACCCCCGAGATTCTATTATAGTGCAGCCTTCAAGGGAATCTCCTTCCAGAGTTTCAAATGTAAAGTGAGACAAAGCTCCTGCCTTTACATTTCATGATCTTACCCACCTCTCCACTCTGGGACCAAACATGGAGACAAGGGATCAAAACAAATATGTTTCAACCTCTGTCTCTCTCACTTGGATCTCCTTTCTTGTCCCATCAATCATAGTGCTGTTGTGGACACTAGATTCTTCGTTTCTCCAACACCCTATCCTTCTTCTTTCTATCAGGAAGTGGCCCAGTCTGCTTCTTGTTAACATGGGGAGGAAAAAGTTTTCCTCAACCCTGTTAGGGTCTCTGGCTGGGTCTGAAAATTAAGCTGACGAAGATCAACAGGAGAAAAGCAGACAAATTTTATTGAATTTTTACATGTACCTGGGAGCCTTCACAAGAGAATAAAAACCCAAAGTAGTGACTAAAGCAAGAAGCTTTTATAACTTTTAGACAAAGAAATAATAGATTTGTGGAAAATTGACAAAAAGTGGTTTGGACTAGGGTTAGTAAGTGGTAAAGAAGTAACTAGGAAGATAAGAGTTAGTTTAACAGGGTTTGTACAGATTTCTTGGCCCCAAATTCCCTATCTCTGGTGACAAGAAAATCTTCTTTCCTCTGGTATCGGGAGGGTACATTTCACATGGGAGATTTATACTCTGTTTTCAAGGAAGAAATGTGCGTTGAGGGAGGTCACAGTGACATTCCTGCTTCTGCCATTTTCTCAAACTCCTTCAGCTTAAGATTTTCAATATGCCAAGGTGCCATGTTTCAGAGAAGCATGTCCTAAACCCCATCATTACATTAGAGAGCTAAAAAAATTTGATTATTGTTTTCTCTCTTCAGAAAGTCTAGCTTTCAAGCTTAATGTTTCACTGTAAACTTGAAAATCCTACTTTGGTTGCCAAAGAATACATCTTGACCCCTCCTGTCTCATATGATGTATTTGGATATGGATTGTTGCAGACAACACAAACAACTTTTCTGAACATACAAAGAAAATGATTCATTGCTAGATATTTAATGGTTAAAAATATTGAAAGAGCTGACTTCAGGTCAAACTTCAGAACAACTCTTAATCTTCAGAATCACACTGTAAGATTCAGCTCCAGCCTCAAAAATCTGGAATTTGGTTACGCCAAAATTATTCTCCTGTGCTACCGTCAGGAAACTGCTAGTATTACTAAGGGAGTCTCCAAATCAAGTGGTCCTTAAACATAGGGCCATGTTGCTGCTGACGTCAACAAAATGGAACCTCAAACTCTGCATCTCTTTCTACTTTGCACAGTTCCAAATGCAAATCATGTATGAGAGAATATACAATGGATGGATGCTAAATCAAACCTAGAATCCTGACTACAAGAGAATCTCAAAATGTAATGTTTAACTTTGTAGCATACAGGAAAGCACACAAGAAGAAAGTTGAAATGGATATTGAATGTGCTGATCTATAGTATCTATTACACAAGCAAAGCATTCAAGACAGTACATGGTGCAGAGTAATTTCAGGAAATATTTAAAGTGGGTTTTTTCATTACTGCTATTGTTAGTTATTATTTGCATTACAGTTTTAAAAATTTAAATTCATTCTTCTCACACGCGGACAGCTGATTGTGGATAACAAAGGAGGTTATACACACTAAAATGCATATGAGAAAACTACATTAATATATGTCTGTTATCTTTGTATATTAATGTAAATTTTTAAAACAAACAAAAATTAAGATAAGTTCACTATTTCCCTGACCTTATTAGATTTAAAATATTCAAGGTTATTTAATGGACATTTGCCATTTGTTTAAACCTACCCCAAATGGAATTGTAAATGGTCCAAATGAATATCTCGGAATTTACCTTTTCCTAAAGCTAATATCTTCTCTCCACTCTCATTTCCTTTGATTCATTCTATTCTCTTCTACTTCTTTCTCAGATTTCCCACTCAAATTTCTTACCTGATTTCCTTCCCTCTTCACTTTGCCTTTTATCATTCTCCTGCCTTTTATTTTTCTATCCTTTCTGGATTTGTATTACCTGGACATTTAGGAAGCAACCTTCCACTTTTATTGTATTTCCACATTAGCAGTTAAATTGACTTGAAATATTTAGTCATGTGTCTGTATTTTAATAACATGTTATAAATTAATTTATGACTTGCCTATTTCCAAAGATTGAATGCTTACTTTAATTCTGTCTTTGTCAAGAATAGAATCGTATTTCTATCCAATAGATATTAATCAATTATAGAAGAAGATGATGTGGTTCCTGGTTGCTTGCACAACTTTTATATATTTCCAATACCTAAGGTGTTATCACAATATGTAAATCCCCAATAGTACCTAGAAGTGTTTTATCACAGCAGACACTTAATTCTTATCCATTAGAATTTGGCTCCAATTGGTTCACTTTTGCTCCTAGTGTTTATGACAACATTCCTGAGGAGATTCAGGAATTAGCAGAAAATCAAAACCAGGTAGACAAATATGCAAAAGAGAGCATGCTATTTAAGAACTGAACAAAAAAGAGTTCCACGTCAACAGCTTACAAATAGGATCAAGTCAGCTTCAGGTGACGGAGTGGATGGAAGTCATGGTCACGGATGAGAAGGCCGAGGAAATTGTGTGGCTAATTTACAGTGAATTCTTCTACAGTCTGTGAGGAAAATGAAAAGAATTAAGAGGCAGAGGGCTGTCTCTATAAAATTGGTCCATAATCAATATACAACACAGAAACAGGTAGCCATGTATCTGACCATAGGAAACTAAAGTAATGTCTCATCTAGATAACATTTACTTCTAACAAGATGTGTCATATATGTAGTTTTTACAAATAACTTTCCCTTCATAGTTAAAATATTTTTAAAATTTAATCAACTTAGAAGACTTTTTTGCACAATATATTAATTTGTACAATAATTATTCCTTTCTAAACTACTGAGATTGAACACATTTTACCCCTTTGTTGATAATGTCAATCATTGTTTTGAATATTTATCATTAAACATTGTAACAACATAAATCCATGTCAGTTTTTGTGTGTCCAAGCTTTCTTCTTTAGTATTGTGTGGTCACTTTTACTTTACTCATTAACCTTTTTCTGGCTTCTGTTCCTAATGCATGATGAACTAGAAAGTCAGATCACTAACCTGCTTAAACCTTGAATAATAAAGTAACTAATAAATTCCTAAGGGTGGTCCTAACAAATTTAATATATATCTTCAGCTCAAGGGGTCCCTGTAAGCTATTTGGTTTTCTCAGATACCTAGTCTAATTTCCTAATTTGGGGGAGGTTCCTAAACTTTTATAGTATTAAAATATTGAGGAAATACAAAAAAAATTGGATTCCTTAAAAGCAGAGAAAGAAACGAGCAATAAGAGAGACTAGTTTGAGGAAGCTTACCTTACCGCTAGATAAGCATGTGTAAATCAATGCATTAAGGACTCAAGATTTATTTTCTATACGTTATATAGAATCCAACAGAATTATAAATCCCAGAAAGATTCACTTTTGAGCAGTTACAGATATCTAGACTATTCACAAATATCTGAGAGTAGCTGGGCAGATGTTTTCAAATAAAATACACGGTTTTCAATGATTTGATTAACAGGTTTGTATAGTTCAATGATTGAGTGCATAGACTTTGAAGTCAAGATTCCCTGGATGCAAATCCAAGCTCTACCATTTACTGACTAAGAAAACTTGGCCAAAATACTTAAGCTATATGTGCCCAAGTTTCCTCATCTATATGTGGAGGCAATGGTAGCACTCTTCTATGGGGCTGTTGTGAACATCGACATAAAATAGTTTATGCAAAGTATTTAAAAGTATTTGTGATGTTCAGTGTTCAGTAGGTTTTATTATTAAACTACAGAGAAAATTCGAAAAGAAAAATCAAGAGGTTTTGTTAACTAGTTTTATTTTCCTGCAAATGGCAAAGATTTCTGATCATATATGCTATGAACTTGTTTAAAAATTCTATTGTGGCATCTGAAGTGTGTGTGCATGGAAATGTTGGCACATTTCTGAACACACTTTATAGAAAGCCAGAGAGAGTCAGAGATTCACTATTATGTGTTAAATAGCTTTTCTAAACTGGCAAAAGTTGGTCGCATCTTTTCCAAAGGATGCTTTATTCACACTAATTAAGTGAATGGGCTTTCTGGTTTTAATTAAGCAGAATGTTTATATAAGTATATGCATGTTTGTATACTCAGAGGCAATAAGGGTGAGATTTTAATATAGAAAGGAAGAAATAGCCACGAAGAAAGTTCAAACCTGTTCAATTAAAAATCCTAACCTGATAGTTTTATGCAATGCAAAGTTAATGATCTGGTTCGAATTCCATAAAGAAGTACTTTTTTTATCATGTGAAATGGCTCATGGATCTCATATGAACATACCTAATATTTCTGGAGCATTACCTCCTCAGAGGTATAATCACACTGTGTATCAATAAAGATAAAATACGTGGTAAGTGAAATTTTGCTTTCTGGCTGCTTTGGGATTATATGGCTAATGGCCGTGGGGCAGACACTCAAGCAATTAGAATAGGAAGATGGCTTAGCTCTGAGGCCACAGGCAAGATTCCAAAGTGTGCAAAATGAGCAAACCAGAAGGTAGGGGCAAAGGTGGAGTATTGACAAATGATTGTAAGGTTTGGTTTTCAGAAATTCAAGGAGCAAGTCTGTTCAGGATATCATTTTAGAGAGGATAGAAGAAAAAAGAAGTGAAATAACTGGAATGTACATAAACCAACCATATTGCCTTATGTGGTGTAGTTCTCTGGAAAGATTGATAAACTTACAAGAACGGGGACTCATAGCTCTGCCAGCAGATCAGCTGAACGGCTTTGGACAAGCTACTTGACTTCTCTCTGAGCTTCAGTTTTTCCATTTATATTCTATTAAGAGATTCAGAAACATTAGTTGCGTGGCTGCCATGTGCCAGCTGTTGAGCTAGGCTTGGGATACTAAGAAAGACAGCACAATTCCTTCTCTGGATTGGGAGACTTCTATCATAAATAGGGAGACAAGCACACAATAAGTACAGTAAGGTGCTGCAAGTGCTGTGATTTTCCTTCTACTAGTGGGAAGAGAGGGGGAGAAGAATAAGTGTGTACAATCTTATTTGCAGGTGGGGGCAGAGAACAAAGATAAGTAGGTCTTTGTGAGGGACGTGGAGACAGCAGAAGATTTTAGGCAGGAAGAACATGGTGGGAATTTTGGGAGCAGCAAGCACTTTTATACAGTGTGGCAAAGACAGGAATGTAAACACTGGCAAATAGTTCAGTTATCAAATCTTCAATGCCTAGGGATTTTGGATAAAAATGGATACTCATGTTGAGATAGATGGTCAATCATCAAGGCAAGCTTTGGAGTGGGGGAAAAGGGCAATTTCAGTGCAAACAATTATAGTACTATGTCCCCTAATGTGATTCTATTCTACCTTCATTGATATGAATCCGGTAATCATCCCGAACCATGTAGAGTTTCTTTTTGCATTAGCTTCTCACATAATTAGCCTGTTCAGAATCTTTGAGAAACTTTCTCATGTAAATGTTCTTACCATTACCTGAGGTTATGAATCTATATCAGGGTGAGTGCTATAGCATCCCCAATGTTCTTATGAACTTTCAAATTTAAAGTTTAGACTTTATCTTCTGGGTCATTACCGGAAAGATTATTCAACAAAATGATATAAAAAAAATCAATAGGGATAGCAAACATGATGTGTCCCAACAATTAGAATATAATATTGCTTTCTGCTTAAAGGAGAGTATATTTACCCTCCAAGATAAACTTTTGTCCTACAATCCCTTTTAATGATATAAGGGAAAATAAGCTTAGGTTCATTGTGTCCCCCAAAAGCAGGCAAGAATATTGATCACTAAATTGCAGTGCAGGTGGCATTGCACAGCCCTCAAATTATTGAAGCTCTCTGAATAGCCAAACACTCAGAAAACTCTATTTAGAACTACGCATGTGACAGAGACTAGAAATGTATCCTATGAATAGCTTATATCACGTCAAGATGGCACCAGATGATTAATTTTAGCAAATTCTACCTTTATGCTGTAGGTACTGATTAAAAGCTTCTAACATAAAGAAAGTAGCTGTTGCCTCATGACATATTGTCAACTTTTAGAATCGGAAGAACTCGAGCTTGCATCTAGTACAATTCTTTTGGACTATGTATTGGTCAGGATTCTCTAGAGAAACAGAACCAATGGGATGTATATACATATCCTGTTAAAAGAGAGCTTTATTATAGGAATTTGTTTATGTGATTATGGAGACTGAGAAGTCCCACCGTCTTCCCTCCGCAAGTTGGGAAGCAGGAAAGCCGGCGGTGGTGTAAGTCTGAGTCCAAAGGGTCTGAGAACTCGGCGGGGGTGGGGGGGTTGGGCGGGTGAGGGAGGGGGACGTGGATGGTGTAAGTCCTGGTTGGAGTCCAAAGACTGAAGGAGCACCACTGTCCCAGAGTAGGAGAAGATGGATGTCCCAGTTCAAACAGAGAATGAGCAGAAATTCACCCTTTCTCCACCTTTTTGTTCTATTTGGCGCTCAAGGAATTGGATGATGTCCACTGCATTGGGGAGGGCCATCTGCTTTGCTCAGTCTACCAAGTCGGATGCTAATAGCTTTGGAAACACCCTCATACATACACCTAGAAACTGTTTTACCAGCTATCTGGGTATCTCTTTGCCCAGTCAAGTTGACTCGTAAAATTAACCACCACAGAGTAGGTCCAGAGAAACGAAGGACACAAGTTTGCACAAACCTGAACTCCTGACTCTTGGTCCAAAACTCTTTCACATGTACCTTGATTATTTGTTATATAATACTAACAGTAAATACAGACTCAAAGAGTTTGGGGGAACTTGTGAGTTGTGAGAACATATATTAAGCAGACTTAACATAAGAAAAGCTAAATTTGTGTACGTGATCAAATGTCAGTGATTTTTATCTTTGCAAAAGGATTCACTGAAAGCTTTCTTTAAGTAGAAATCCATTAGCTTATTCAAAATTTTTATTGGTTTGTACGGTATTCACAGCAGTATACATTTATAGCACAAAATACACTTACTGTCTTATAAACTGCCTTTAAGTTATCTCCATTCTGAGGGATTCTGAATGTGTTATTGGACAGATAATGCAAAAAGAAAACTGATTATAGTGTGCTGGTAACAGATGATACTATAACTATACCTCAACCAACATGCCATGTCCTAAAAAATTATTCCAGTATTTATAGTACTTATTTTTGAGCAGGGATATATGAAAACCCCTCAAAAGCTGTTACCTAGGTTCTAACACAAGGAGGAACAAGCCTAGGGGGGGACTGGGCAGAAGTGCATAAGTGTCTGATACTGTTGGTTGGTCATGGAATATGATATTAAAAAACAAAATATTAAAAAAAACTGATTATCTTATCTACATGCTTTGTAAAATATTACTGCTATTTGAAGAACATAGACAAAGTCTGAGATTTTCTTATACGGTGCTTCTTCCAAAATCTTTTCATAATTTTCTTACCATCCATGATGTTCAACAGATCTTAAACATTGTTGAAAATACACCGTTCTGGATAATACACTTACTGTTTCTCTTCTCCTATATATGTATGCCACTAAGTGCCTGCCACTTAGTAGACACTTGGTACAAATTTGTTGAATGAATACATGATAATTTTCAATGTAGGAATAATTTTAATATATCAAAGAGAATTATTCAATTTCCTGGTCTTTAAACATTTTATTAGAGGAATAAATTCTTGCTGAGAATGATGGTAATCACAACTTTATTATCTCCTGTTTATTATGGATGTTATACAGCAAGTAGAAACCAGGATATCATTTGCTAGATAGCCATAACTTCCGTGGATGTTCTCATCTCAGTATAATCAGTTAGTCGAAGAAGTCTGATCAAAACATCAAGGAGTTATCTATTAACTATTAAGACATCAATAAAAAAAAAAATCAAGAAGTGTCTTGGGGCCAGCCTGGTGGTGTAGTGGTTGAGTTTGTGCGCTCTGCTTTGGCGGCCCAGAGTTCGCAGGTTCGGATCCTGAGTATGGACCTACGCACCTCTCATCAAGCCATGCTGTGGCAGTCATCCCACATATAAAGTAGAGGAAGATAGTCATGGATGTTAGCCCAGGGCCAATTGTCCTCAGCCAAAAAAAAAAGGAAGATTGGCAACAGATGTTAGCTCAGGGCTAATCTTCCTCACCAAAAAAAATCAAGGAGTGTCTTACCAACAATCAAGTAATGCATTTAACTTTCCTTGACCCTTGTGGTTCAAACAAAAAAATACATAACAAGAAGCTTATGTTGTGAGAGCAAAATCTAGACAAACTGCAAAACTGCAGTCCAAGACTACACAGGTTATCTTCTTATCTTCTTTAGGTAGCTGCCGTAACTAAGGAATCTTCTTTGGTGTTCGGAGCTTAGCTTAACTAGTTCATAATATTGCTGCCTTGGCATCCATGTTGTGTGGCTTTTGAACTGCCATTAACCCCTTAGAGTCACAAGTAAGTTTCTCATATGACTTCTGCAAGGCCCCTGGTGATAAACAGTCTCTTCTGCCTCCCACCTCCATCCCCTTGTGTGCCCTTTAGATAACATCCCCTTGAAGCTTACCAACCTTACCAAACCCCAGCTCTTTCTGGTTTGAATTGACCAATTGGCCTTAGCCCAGGAACAACCCCAAAAGCACTCCACCTGTAGACCCTAATAAAGGCATATGCCCCAGGTTCTGAAGCTCACTCTCCGCCTGTACTCTGCCTTGGGCTCCCCATGTGGTCCCTTGAGGCAAGCCCTGTACTTCCTCCAGGATCTATGAGTCATAAGCTCCTCTCTCTGACTTTCCCTGAGGTCTTTGTTGAACTGTGGCTCACCATCCAACACTCCAAGGCTCTACTTAAACGTTAATTGAATGAAAATCACAACATATGAGTCTTATATTTTCAGACTATAGATGACATCATCAATGTGATAGAAATACTTCAATAAACACCCAAGTAGTATTTGTCTACTGACAATTGCTATAATTTTGGAAACATGAAGAATTTGACATAACACAATAGGATGAATTTGACTTTTGATGCCATTCTTTTAATAGCCTATACATGTAGGTAAGCAGCATTTAGAAAGTTCTGTTGAAGGGGGAATCTTGGCCAGATTGCTTGCATTAGCTTTGGAAGCTCTTTGTTAACTATTCTTCTAGAATTACAGTGAAGCCTGAGGCCACATTGAAGGGTAATTGAATGACTTGATTCTTGGTAGTAAATTGCAGAAATTAAAGAATAATTTCCACAGTATGTTTATTGACCTCATGAAAGCTATTATCATTGAAAGACCTGGCTGCATAAAGATAGTCAAGTATCATGATCAGCTTAGCTTTTCGCCCCTATAGCCCTCTAACTATCACAGAGGGAGTCATTTCATGCATTCTTTCATTTATTCAATAAATAGTTATCGAGTGCCTGCTTTGGGGTGAGGCTCTCAGTTGAGGAAGGAGTGACAAATAGTGAATAAGATATGATTTCTAATGTAGCTCTATACTAGTAACTGAGGAGAATCAGATTTAATACTGGGCTCATTTTGATCTTGCATGCAGATTCAAGTAGCTGTTTCACCTTCTTGCCTTTCCTTTGCTGAGTTATTGCCTTGCTTCCTGGCCTGGTACTTTATTTGGGGGATCATTTTGTACTTGTTTTCTTTCAAGCATTCTTAGAGACTGGAATTCTGCCCCCGATCTCCAAAATTTATGGCAAGACTTTCCCCCACTCTCGCAATCTCTACATCAACATAGTCATCATGAGCCATCTGAAAATTGGTTGTTGCCAGAGTCCTCTGATAGTCTGTTTCTCTTCCATTCTGGGACTTTGAGATAGATTTCATTATTGAAACTCCTTAATGCAAAGTGCATACCTGCTTCAGCTCCACTTATTTCATGACAGTCTTAGGACATCTGCTACAAATTGGAGAGTAGTGATGCAAACACACAAACAATTTTGCAGGGGTGTAAATGTTCATGTTTTTAACAGGAGCTACCTTACCTTCAAGACTATGTGGTCTTCGAAAGACAGAACCAAGTTGTGTTCATGTCTTGTCACTCAGCATTTCATGCATGATTATTTTGTTTTGTTAAATATTTCAATACAAACACAGAGATATATAGAGTAGACAAAGACGATCAGCTCTCATTCAAGAATGACTCAGTTTAGCCAAGAGAAGAGAGTGATTTTAAGCCATAATTTCCCTTCAGCTGAGTCTGTTTGCTGCCCTCTATTGGGTTCACTTCAAAATAGTCCAGTACTTCAGCGATCAGTTGGGTACATTCTCCCCCAAATCCCCGTAGCAGCATTCTTGCTGATTTCTTTAGTAATGGCTCCAATACCTGCAGTGTTTTTTAAACTGAAATATAATTCACATACTGAAATATTCACCCTTTTAAAGTGTGCAATTCAGTGATTTTTAATATATTTACAGAGTATTGTAGTTGTCATAACTACCACATTTCAGAATATTTTTAACACCCCAAAAAGAAACCTGGTGCCCATTAGCAGTCACTCCTCATCCCCTCCAGGCCTTTGAACCAAAAATTTATTTTCTGTATCTATGGGCTTGCCTATTCTGAACATTTTATATAAAAAGAATCATTCAATATGTGACCCTCTGTGTCTGGCTTCTTTCACTTAGCATCATGTTTTAAAGGTTCATCCGTGTTGTAGCATGAATCATTCTGTTTTTTTTTCTTTTGGCTGAATTATTCTATTGAATGGATATGCTCCATTTTATTTATCCCTTCATCAGTTGATGGACATTTGGGTTGTTTCCACTTCTTGGCTTTTATGAATAGTGCTGCTCTGAACATTCAACTAGTTTGTGTGTGGACAGATGTTTTCAATTCTCTTGGATATATACATAGGAGTAGAATTTCTGGGTCATATGGTAACTTTATGTTAACTTTTTGAGGAACTGCCAAACTGTTTTCCAAATAGTGGCTGCAGTATTTTACTTTCTGACCAGCACTGTATGAGCTTTCATGTTTCAGCACATCATTGCCAATCTTGTTATTGTTTGTCCTCCTGATTATAAACATCCTACTATTTGTGAAGTGGTATCTCACTATGGTTTTGATTTGCATTGCCCTAATGACTAATGATGTTGAATATATTTATTATCTATTTGTACATGTTCTTTGAAAAAAATTCTATTCAAATATTTTGCCCATTTTTTAATAAGCTATTGGACTTTCTACTGTTGAGTACTAATATTTCTTTATATACTCCGGATACTAGACTCTTATCAGGTATGTGACTTGCAAATATTTCTCCCATTCTCTGAGTCATCTTTTCACTTTGTTAATATTGTATTCTGAAGCACAAACATTTTAAAATTTGATGAAGCCAATGTATCTGTTTTCTCTTTAGTTGCTTTTGCTTTTAGTGTCATATTTAAAACCCATTGGCTGATTCAAGGTTACAAAAATTTATGCTGATACTTTCTTCTAAGAGTTTTGTACTTTTAACTCTTACATTTAGATCTTTGATCCAATTTGAGTTAACTTTTGTATATACTGTGATGAAAGATTTCGACTTCCTTCTTTCGCCTGTGGATATCCAGTTGTCTTCAGAACTATGAGTTGAAAACACTTTTCTTTCCTCATTGTATTATTTCGGCATCCTTGTCAAAATTCAATTGACCATGAATGTATAGGCTAATTACTGTACTCATACTTCTATTCCACGGATCTATATATCTATCCTTGTGCCAGGACCGCACAATCTTGATTACTGTAGACTGATAGGAAGTTTTGAAATTGGGAAGCATAAGTCTTCAAACTTTGTTCTTCTTTTTCAAGATTGTTTTGCTTATTCTGAGTCCCTTGCAATTCCATATGAATTTTAGGATCAGTCTGTCAATTGCTGAAAAAAGAAAAAAATGTGTCTGGATTTTAACAGTTCTGTTGAATTTGTAGATGAATTTGGAGAGTACTGCAATCTTAACAGGTCTTCTAATTCATGAACATGGGATGTCTTTTCATTTATTTGTTGTTAGTGCCGTTGAGTTGATTCTGACTCCTAGCGACCCCATGTACAGCAGAGGGAAACCCTGCCTACTCGTTTTGCACCATCCTCTCATCTTCTGGAACTATATCAGACAATATTCCACTGCCATTCACAGGGTGTTCATGGCCAATTTTTTCAAGAGGGGGTGGCCAGTCCTTCTTCCTAGTTTTAGTCTGGAAGCTCCACTAAAACCTGTCCGCCACAGGTGACCCTGCTGGTATTTGAAGTACTGGTGTCATAGCTTTCAGCATCACAACATGACAGCCAACAGACAGATGATATGGTTTTCCCTGACCAGGAAACGAACATAAGCCACAGCTGTGAGTGGACCGAATCTTAACCACTAGACCACCAGAGCCGGCCTTCTTTTATGTAGATCTTCTTTAATATCTTTCAATGGTATTTTACAGTTTTCAGTGTACTAGTCCTGAACTTCTTTTGTTAAATTTATATTGAAGTATTTTATTCTTTTCAATAATAGTATAAATGGAATTGCTTTCTCATTATTAGTGTATAGAAATAAAATTAATTTTTCCATAACGGTCTTATAAGTTGTAACCTTGCTGAACTTCTTTGTTAGCTTTAATAGTTTTTTGTTGATTCCTTGGGATTTTCTATATATAAGATTATAGCATTTGTAAATAGCAATGGAATTACTTCTTTCTTTCCAATCTGGATAGCTTTATTTCTTTTCCTTGTCAACTTTCTCAGGCCAGAACCTCCAGTACAATGTTGAATAGAAGTGGTGAGAGCAGGCATTATTGTCTAGTTCCTGATTTTAGAATGAAAGCTTTTAATCTTTGACCATTTAGTATGATATTAGCTATGATTTTTGGTAGATATCCCTTATGAGGTTGAGGGAGTTTTCTTCTATTCCTAGTCTGGTGAGTATTTTTATCAAGAAGAGTGTTGGATTTTGTTAAATAGTCTTTCTGTATCTATTCAGATGATCATATGGAACATGTCCTTTATTCTATTAATATGGTGTATTATACTGATGGATTTTATATGTCGAACCAAACTTGCATTCCTGGGATAAACCGCACTTAGACATGGTATATAATTCTTTTTTATGTGTTGCTGACATACAGTTTGCTGGAATTTTGTTGATTTTTTGTATCTATATTTATTAGGCAGGGAGGATATTGGTCTATGGTTTTCTTGTACTGTCTTGGTGTGGCTCTACCAATCTGAGTAATATTGGTCTCACAGAATGAGTTGTAAAGTTATTACCCTATCTACTTTTTGCACACAAATGTTTATAACAGTTTTATTTATACTGGTGAAATGTAGGAAATAACTGACATGTCTTTCAATAGGTGAATTGATAAACATACTGTGGTACAATCACACAATGGAATATTATTCGCCTATAAAAATAAATGAGGTATCAAGCCATGAAAAGATATGGAGAAAACTTAAATGTATTTTGAGTTTAAGAAGTCAGACTAAAAAAGGCTACATACAGCTTGATTCTTATTATATGACATTCTGGAAAAGGAAAAACGATGAGTAAAAAGATCAGTGGTTACCATATGTTCAAGGGGAGGGAGGGAAGGAGGAATAGGCAGAGCACAGGAGAATGTTAGGGCATTGAGACTATTTTGTGTGATACTGTAAAGGTGAATGCATGTTATTGTGTATTTGTCAAAACCCAGAGAACTGTATGAAAATTAAACAAAACAAAAATTAAACCCTAAAATGATCTATAGACTGTGGTTAATAATAATATATCAATATTCATTCACCAGTTGAGGCAAATGAAGTGCACTAATGCACGATGTTAGTAATAGGGAAAACTGTATGTGGGAGGGGATAATAGAAACTCTCTTTACTTTCTGCTCAATTTTTCTGTAAATCAAACTGTAACAAAAATAAAGTCTATTAACTTAAATATATGATAGTCTAGTTCATATTAAAACCAACTTAATCACAATAGCTTAAAAAAATTGTTCCTATACATTTCCATTCCCTCTCCCATCCATTAGCTGTTTTTACATATGAATGAAGTTACATGTTCATAAATGGTAAACCCATCAGCACAGATTTGTAATTATTGCTTTACGCATTTTTAAAAAATCAGATGGGAGAAAAAATGTGTTACAAATAAATATAACTTTTATACTGTCTTTTATATTTACCTATGTAGTTACCTTTATCAGCGTTCTTTATTTTTCATGTGCATTTGAGTTACTAGGCAGTTATTGCCTAGTAACTTGAATTCATTTCAGCCTGCAGAAGTTATTGTGCCCATGGTTCAAGAAACCATCCTAGCAGTATAACAAAACCAGCTCCAGGTGTTTCTGACACAAACCATAGAAGAGTTGTCCCATGTCAATAAACACTTCCTTATCCTGCCTTATATTCCACCTTCCCCCTCAACGCACTCTTATATACATTCCACTCTTAGGACTTCTGGCCCATATTAGCCAGATATTCAATTACTTGGGTACAATGCTATTTCCTCTTAGGTAGCAACTGTATTTCTCTACTTAGATTATGCTGTGATATAAACCTAATTATCGTGAATCTAATTATGGTGATAAGAGAAGGCACAGGCAGATTATGAGGACAAGCATCATCTTCCCAGGAAACAGTTATGAGATGAGGTATTTAAAAAGTCTCCATGTGAGGAAAGACTTCTCTGCTTTATCAAGGAAATGAAAATTTCTTCTGGTGGCCTGGAAAATTTAGAGGAATCTGAGTACTCCGTGTCCTCAGGTAGATTTACCCAGATGTCGTAACTAGTCTCATGTTCTCTACTTTCCTATCAGGGCCCTGACTTGGACACAGGAATGTGTTAGGGTGAGCATTTAGTCTCCCGAGTAAGTCAGCCACACTCACATCCAGATTCGGGGCTTAATTCTTAACATGTTCCTCCCTTTCAAGTGTCTCTTTAAAGCCCTTTGCTTTTCAGATCCCGGATAAAAGTAACAATTTATAGCTGCCTTCTTTTTGTTTTTCCAAAGTCTCCAACACCCTCAAAAAGAGTCAAGCCCCTTCTGGTGTGGAGATAGTTTGGGCTTCCTAGAAAACTGGGAATGAAGTAAAATTTGTATTAATGCTTTACTGGGAGGTGTGACCCAAGGCAGTGACACTGAGGGAAAAGGATCCAGAAATGGGATAAGAAGGAAAACAAGGTGATGAGTGTTTGATGCAGGCACTACTTCACAAGCCATAAAGATATAAGCAGGTCACTAGCCTTAGAGGAAATCTTGGACAGATGGTACAGAAACATGTATCAAGACAAATCACAAGAGGGATAAATAAAAAATAAACATCTTCCATATTTCCCCTGCCTCTTGTTCCTCATTGGTCAACGTTGTTCCATGGAAATTCAACAACTTCATACTTCCAAGTTGTCTCCACTACCTTTTTAGCACAATGTTTATTAATATTTAGCTTTAAACAGCTGTTCAAATATCTCAAATGTGCAAATTTGAATTTGCTGTGTGAAAAGCAACTTGTAGGTTGTAATATACAACAAATAATACTTATGAAGGAATATCAAAACTAAATATATAAAAATATGGGCTTGATCATTACATGTGTTCAATGAGAGGACCCAAAAATGGCTCTTTTGAAAATAAAAATTATCTTTTATTAAAAGAAATGTAATTTATTTTAGTTCTGAAAACATTGTTTTCATATAGCAATTGACACTTCCAAATTTGTTATTTCTTCAATTACGTTGTATTTATAACATGATATACTTCAATATATATATATTTTACATATTATACTATATACTTTAATATATACACTTTTCATATATTTATATATATGAAGACATACATGTTAACCATAGCAACAGATATCACACCATATACACTTAGCTACCCATAAAGTAAAATTTTAAACTTCACTCAGGTGTTCAAGAACCTTCAGGACACAATATTATTTTACCTGATTTTAAAGAGATTGCTTTCATTTTAATAAGATATTTGCCGTGAATATTTCTACAGACACACTATAGCAGAATAAGGATGTTATCTATTTTCAAGTTTGCTAATTATTTTTAGTATGGATGTGGTTGAATTTTATCACACGCTTTTACTACATTGATGGAGATTATATTCGCTGGCATTTTGTTTAGAAGTTTTCTACTCAATTTCATGACTTAAATATGCTTAAATAAAAGTAAATAAAAGATTTAAAAAACAGATAAAAATATCTTTATTGCCTTGTACTATGCTTTTTAGGTTTGATATCAAGATTTTTTGAACCTCACAAAAGGAGTTGGATTATTCCTTTTATATATATATATTTTCAAAAATAGTTTGATATGCTTGGAAAAAATATATTCTTTACATATCTAGTAAAATGCAATGAAAAATTATCTGAGAACCATGGAATTAAAGATTTTTCTTCACCAAAATAAAATTTTCTATCTGTAAGCCATAGCTCTTATCAGAAAAGAATAAAGCCCTCCAGTTTTGATGGAGAAATCGAAGGATTATTAATTTATTTTGACTTAGATATTTGTGCTGAAGTTAAATGCCCATAAGTTGAACAATTTTTTGGATTTTTCAACTTTAGAAAATTTTTGATGGGCATTCTCTATAGACAGCTCTTTCTTTGTGCAATTAAAACATTTTAATAGTACAGCTTTGGAAACGGAGAGGAGGACATCTATGTGAACAAATACAGTATCTCTTGTATCTATTGACCGTTTTAATAAGAAATATCACCATGACTCTTTTTATTATCAATAGAGTGTATTGTTTTTAATAAATATTTCATATAACAGTGAATTTCATGCAGTTTTATATGTTCTCAAGTCTGCAGCAGCCTTGCGAATTACAGTATGCTGAATTATCAACATATAATAGTATGCTATTTTTGTTTTCTTCTAAATTCTATTCATAGTATGTCATAATGTATGATTAATCTGCTTAAACTAGTTCTACTTTTTGTTTCTTTACTAGCAAAATGTAAATTAATCCATGTTCTGATCCAGGAAACAATATTTCAATTAAAAGTTCTAAACCTACCCTAAAAACTCTAAAACTCTAGAAAACTTCGTGTGACACTAAAAGATTCAGAACTGTTTGGCAGATGCTGAAGACGGGTAAGAAAATGCAAAACAAATTAACCTACAAAACAAATTGACCTATAGATTGTCCTCCTATGAGTTAAACCAATGAGTATATTCAACTTTAAGGGTGCTTAGTATAATGACATCATTGAAATAAACTAGTCCCTCAGTTACCTGAACCTCTCAGCCAAATCGCATACATTTTGATGAACAATAAAGAGGACGACTGCACAAAGGATTCCCACAGTTGTACTACTGACTTCTCATCATCGCTGTAAGAAATTGAGGCAAGTAGGCTAGTTCTTACCACTGCCTCTCTAGAATTTAAAAAGCAGCAAATGCTGGTCTCTAGTAGTCATTCCCTTGTTGTGGGAATGGAATCTGAGATTAATTTGTCCCTGTAAGGGCCGGAAACCACCTGGACATTTAGAGCTACAGGAGATGAGAATAGGGGTGAACAGAACAAGGGTTGGAGGGCAGAGGTGTGTGTGTATGTGTGCAGGTGGACATGTGTGCATCTGTTCAGTGGGATTCGGACTGGTAACGTTTGAGCAGTTCAGAGTTTCCAAAAGTTCCTCCTTGCATCCTTTGGTCATATCTGGATGTACTTCAGGACCTGGACCCTTCCACCCATACCCAATATGTATGTATTTAATCTTAATGTACTGGATGCCAGCCAAGGGATAACTAGCTGATTAGGTTCTATGTTTTGTTTGCTTCTGTGAAGATAGCTTGAGATTGCCTAGCTTTGGCAGCTTTAGAGCTCTCTTGGCAAATTTGGGTTCTATGTCTTTAACTAAGACAACTTCTATCATGATAAACTCATCTGAAAACCTTAATTTCAGTATAGGGTGTTCTTTAAAATTCATAGTTCAATGATTTCTTCTTCAGGTAGTGAATCTTCCAACATTAAGATGATATTACAAATTGAAATTATAACCTTGATTTTGGGGGACGTGTTTGAGAAAAAGATTGGTTATAAACAGGACTTTCAATAAACGTTGAAAAAAATGACTGCGTTCTGAATATTGTTTTCTGATTTACAACAGCAGCTAATATTTAGAGAGACTTTTGCTGCTTATGATTCAGGCCATTTCAAACTGTGGAACTTTTAAAGTAATAATTTGAAAGCGATTTAAAAATAAGCTTTAAGCAAATTCAGCTGTGTCTACTGCTTACCAGGTCTGTGAACCTGGGCAAGTTATTCACCATTCTGAATCTCATTTCCTTCTGTAAAATGCAAATAACTTTATAGTGTGATTGTGAGAATTATAGGAGACAATGTCATATAGAAAGTGACAAATAAATTATTATTTTTATTTTTTCTATGTACGTAGAGAGGTATAGAGAGTCTTCTAGTAGTCAAACAATGTTGATAAAATTTGTAAGAATATTTTAATAAGTGGATTGAACTATTCTTAAGAATTGTGGTACATATCTGAATTCAGACATATCTCAACATCAGTCTCCAACTACAGGTTCCAACTACCACTGATTTCAGGATCATTTTTCAGCAGTTTAATGAAAGAGTATGTGGCCAAACATTGCCAGTATTTAGACAAACAACCAGATAATTCATATAATTCCTCACCCAAATACCATGTGTGGTTTTGGTAGGAAGAACATGATCTCTCGGTTCTTGAACTTAAGATCTACTGATTAAAGAGATGCTTGGTAATTCACATTTATTCCGAAATAATGTCCCGTGAATAAAGACACTGACATTTAATAATTCACACTCGTGATGCATCTGCTATAACTGTGACTTCACTTCTTTCCATTTTCTATATTATTTTACAAAATCTCGTGTTCCATTGAACTTGAGCTTGTTTATAAGTAGGGCATCTGCAGTTATTTCCTTCTTAGAGTAGAGCTTACTGAAATGTTGTGATACAATTTGTTAAAATTTAGTGCATTTATTACAATCTTTTCAATTTTAGCTCACCAAACTATAGGTGCAAAGTAGTGCTCCTGCTGGTTAGACTCGAGGTATCGAAGTAGATACCTCTATTTCCCCAATTAACTCACTCTTCCTTTACCCACCCCCTGCTACATCTTCAGATGTCTTGGTGTGATAATCTTTACTTGATGCCTTATTTCAACTTGGGCGTGGATATCTTTTTTGATGTTGTTGCTGTTGGTGGTGTTTTTAAATTTTCACTCAACATCACTAGGACTTATTTCAGATGCTTAATTTATTCCCATGACTTATCAATATGATCATTAAAATAAACAATAAATTTCTTCCTATTTATATTCTTCTTCCAAATAATATATATGTAGTTTACAAATAGTAGTAGCTCTTAGTAATGTTTTGATATAGTTGTTTTTCACAAACTAAGAATGCTTAAGTGTAGGAGTATGAAGGGAATTCAATCTTGGTTAGCTTATCCACTCTACCATGCTTATTAACCTTCAATGGTTTTTCTAGTGCCATATGACAAGAACAAATTCCCTACATGCCCACAAAATCCTGAACCATCTGGCCATTGCTAACTTCTCCAGCCTTAACTGCATGACAATCCTAGTGGCTTTCTGTATTTCTCTTATTTTCCTGTTCCCTCCCACTGCAAGGCATTTGCATGTTTTCTATGCCTAGAACTCTCCACGCCCCACACCCCAGCTCTTTAACTCTTAGCCATCTTTCAGATCTCAGCCAATTTTTTAATTTCTCAGGGAAATACTATCTCATCTCCTTCACAGGTCTAATTACTTGATATAGGCTCTCATCTCTTAGCACCATATTCCTAAATCACCTCCTTCATGACTATCACAGTTGTAATTTTATATTAGGTGGTTATTGATTAGTATTTATATTTACTATTCAACTATAAGCATATTCGTTAAAAATGGAAATATGACTACATGTGTGAACCTAGTTTACGTATTTCATAGATCAAACAAATAAAGTGCTGGTGGGAACAAATAATGTCTCTTTTACCCAAGTAAACTAGTGAGACCACTCCCATTTTATTAAAGGTGTTGTATACATGGCAAGGAAACTGAACTTTTCCATTTTGGCACCCAGTTCTAAAATTCTTTATTGATAAGTGAGCATTCATAAGTCAACCTATTCAATTTTAAAAAATTGCTAAAACTAAACTGTGGAATCATTTGGAAGTTATTTGGGCCATGGACAGTAAGTTTAACTCTCCTGACCTAAATAATAAAGATTTTCATAACAGCATATGAGTGTTTAACATCTCTCATGAGCTTCAGAATCATATTCCCCAAGATTACTGAACATCATCTATTGATATTCCACAAATATATTAAAGTCTATAATTCTCAAACCAAATAGTGTATTATTTTTGTCCCTCCCAATATTCATGCTTCTCTTCAGTTCCCTTCTTTCCATTCTCACTGCTATTGCTGCAGAGTCGTCGTTTTCGATTTTACCTGAACTATCCTAATAACCTTGTAACAAATTATTTCTAAGCCTTTTTTTCCCTATCCCATCACTACTGAGAGATATGACATGCTCCCATCAATAACAATGGGTCACTAAACCAATGATTTACAATAAGGGGATGCCTCACTGGGATGGGAAAGGAATATATCAGAATCACCCACACATGGAAGTTTCATGTACTTTGAAAAAGTTCCACTTTGATATTCACAAACATCTTCTATTACCTGCAAGGAACAAAGAACTCAACATGCAATAACTTAAATAGATAGGAGTTTTCATTTTGTTTTTAACATAGGAATCCTGGAGGAGGGCTTCTGTAGACAGCCCAAGGATATTAGCTCTCAGCAATTTTCTTGGAAATTATGAAGACAAAGTGATTATGCCACTTCAGAAATCACCTCCTTATTCAAGACAGGAAAAATGGGGTGAAAGGAAGCATCAACAGCATGTCCCTTTAATAAAGAAAGCCCTCCCAGAAGTCTTTGGCAGACTAATATTTACATGTTATTGACTTGAACTGTCACATGCCCACCGCTTACTGCAAGAGAGGCAAGTTAAGTGAGTATTATTTTTCTTATCTACTAGAATGGAGATAGGAAAAAGAGAAAGTGATTGTAAATAGAGGTCGAACTAGCCATTGCCTGGTCTGTCACGTCACTCCAGGGAAATGTGTCCTGTCTCTGCTGGGAATTGCTATATGATGGTCCTCACTCCACTCCTACTCACCAATTCACTTTCCTCACTGCCACCAGTGTCATTTCTTTAAAAAAATGTGATCATGTACAATCTTACCTAAAATATTTACCAGATCCTTGTCTTCAACATAGCAATGATTCTAGAACGCCATAGTGTTAATGGCACAATGATGTAATGTGTTAGGCTCAGAGGTGTATCATGAAAATTTTTATCAGTGATTTACTTCACTAAATCAATTTGGAGAGAATAAAAATTGTGATAATCCCATTTCCACTTGCTTATTTTTTTGTATGATTTCTTACATTACATGGTAAAGGACCAACATAGATGGAGCTCAATGAATCACACTAACCTTGGCTTTGCCCATGGCGTTGGTTGTGTATGTAAATATCATCTGTCATATGTGCTACAGAGACACATATTGAAAACTGCTGACTTATAAGATAAAGTCCAAAACCCCTCATGTGAACCAAAAGATTCTTTATGACTTGAGTCTTACCAATTTTTTCAACAACTCCACTCCTGAAGTCCTCAGGCTTTTTACTTACACTATGCACCCAGGTCTTTGTGGCCTTGTTTTCTGTTCTTATACATTTTTTTTCCCCTCATGGTATTTCCATAACCTTGTCTAGTCATTTTTAAAAATGACTCTGACTCATTCTTAACCGTCATTCTTAAAAATGACTCTGACTCATTCTTAAAAACTAAAGTTAAATGTAATTTCTTTCACAAAGTTCTTGACCTCTCCAGTCATAGGTAAATTCTCTCCCTGTGGCTCCCTTTGTGCCTTTTTCAGACTGCTGTAAAGGGTTGTGATTGCATTATTTTATGCCTCCTCTGTGAAACTTTATAAAAGTTACAAACTGTACTCCATTAATCCATATATTTTTAACCACTAACATCTTCTGGAGCATAATAAGCACTTAATCATTTATTCATCCAGGAAACATTTATTAAGTCAAAATAGGCAATCTTTGTTTTGAAAAACCATTTTATTGTGAAGCTAAACAGGGATTAACTCTTTGAAATTTTTAAATTAAATTTTAATTGTTGCAAAAATTTACATCAGCTAGTGGTATAGCCTGATTTAAAAGAGCAACACAAATAGTATATAGTTCCGAAAATTGCTCTTCTATTCAAGGTACTATAAAAATAAGTTCTGCTGAATCATTTGTTGATCTAAGTAATATTGTTGCTTGGGAGCTATACAGCATCCAAGCTGGTAATAGAAAAAAATCTTGGCCATGATTTTGTTACTAATGAACAATTAGTAAATGTCATCATAATTAAAACCATCAACTTTCTTGATTATATTCTTGAAATTAGAATTGGTTGTAGTATCTTCATTTATTCACTCTCACTAATTCAGTCAAGATATATTTATTTAATCATTTCAATGCACCAGATGCTTGCTTCTCAATTTGTGGTCCTTAGACCAGCAGACCAGCAAGCTTCCGCTTGGAGCTTATGAGTAATGCAGAATTTGGGGCCTCACCCTAGACCGACTAAATCAGAATGTGCATTATAACAAGAACCCCAGGTTCTTTCAGCTGTAGGATGAATAAGGTCTGAGGATCTAGTGTATAATATGGTAACTACAGTTGATAACACTGTATTGTAGAATTGAAATTTGCTAAGAGAATAGAACTTAGATGTCCTCACTAAAAATAAATAAACAAATAAATAAGGTGATGAATATATTAATAAACTAGATCATGTGAATCCTTTCACAAGGTATAGTATATCAAATTATCATGATGTACGCTTCTTACATCTTTGTCAATTATATCTCAATAAAGCTGAACAAAAAGAACCCCAGGAAATTCTTATGCACATTGAAGTTTAAGAAGCACTACTTTATTTCATACGTTGGGAATTTAGAAATAAAAAAAAGAAAAAACAACAAATAAAGAACCTGTATCTGACGTTCATGAAGCTTACAGCCTGGCTGAAGTAATAGAAACAATACATTAATAAACACATATATAACTACATATTGTGATAAGAAAAACAACAAAGTGAAATAAAAGGGAATAACAGGGATGACAATGCAGGGTGGATCATCTAAACAGTCTTTTCTTGTCTACCCCACTAAACCTGAGACCAAACCAGATGGAGGAACAGAAGCCAGGATTCGGGGTAAGAGCTTTCCAAGCAGAGGGGTTACATGCAAACTTCCCAAGGCCAGAAGTTGGCACTTTGATGAACCAAAAAAAGGCCAATGTGGGTGGTATTGAGTGAAAAGGAGTATGGAAACTGAATAATCATGGAAATTCTTTATTATTAGGCTTTCCATGTGTGCAGTTATTTAAATGGCTTCAAGAGTTAGCAGATAGCCCAGAAAATCTTGGAGATTTATTCTACCTAATGTTCCTCATGACTTTAACCTTCACTGTGAAAGAGTTATGAAGTGAGTGTGTAAAGCACCTTTTGCAATGGGATACTTCCCCTTTAAATGGTATCTAATATTCTTTGGTGTACCAGGAAGAAATGGAAACGTGTTTCCTCTTTTTTTATACCTGCGCTAAAAAACATGTAACATGAGATAAATCCTCTTAACAAATTTGTATATATATATATATATATATATGATCATGTCATTGGCAAATAGGGATAAGTTTACTTCTTTC
The DNA here is from genome assembly GCA_031878705.1 of Tapirus indicus. NCBI lineage: Eukaryota > Metazoa > Chordata > Mammalia > Perissodactyla > Tapiridae > Tapirus > Tapirus indicus. The sequence continues at coordinate 17,501,938 of CM062925.1, forward strand.
TTTCTGATGTTGATGCCTCTTTTTTATTTGTATTGCCTAATGGCTCTGGCTAGGACTTCCTGTACTATGTTCAATATAAGTTGTGAGAGTGGGCATCCTTGCCTTATTTCTGATCTTGAGGGAAAGCTTTCAGCTTTTCAGCATGGATTATATTAGCTGTGGGCTATTCATATATGACCTTTATTATGTTGAGCTACTTTCCTTTCATGCCTAGTTTGTTGAGAGTTTTTATTATGAAAGGGTGTTGGATTTTGTCCAATGCTTTTTCTTCATCTATTGAGATGATCATTTAATTTTTATCCCTTATTCTGTTAATATGGTGTATCACATAGATTGATTTTCTTATGTTGAACCATCCTTGCATCCCAGGAATAAATCCCACTTGATCATGTTGTATAATCCTTTGAAATAACTGTTAAATTTGGTCTGCTAGTATTTTGTGGAGGATTTTGGCATCTATATTTTTCAGAGATATTCACCTGTAGTTTTCCTTTCTTGCAGTGTCTTTTTCTGGCTATGGTATCAGGATAATGATGGCCTCATAAAATGAGTTTGAATTTGTTCCCTCCTCTACAATTTTTTGGAAGAATTTGTGAAGGATTTGCATTAATTCTTCTTTAAATGTTTCATAGACTTCACCAGTGAAGGCGTCTGGTCCTGGACTTTCTTCATTGGGAGTATTTTCATTACTTATTCAATCCTCTTACTCTTTATTGGTCTGTTCAAATTTTCTATTTCTTCATGATTCAGTCTTTGTAGATATTATGTTTTTAGAAATTTAATCCGTTTCTTCTAGGTTATCTAATTTTTTGGCATATAATTTTTCATAGCAGTCTTTTGTGATCCTTTTTATTTCTGTGGTATCAGTTGTAATTTCTCTTCTTTTGTTTCTGATTGTATTTATTTAAGTCTTCTTTTTTTTTCTTGATGTAGCTAGAGGTTTGTTAATTTTGTTGATCTTTTTTTAAAAAAACTCTTAGTTTTATTGATTTTTTCCCTATTGATTTTCTATTTTCTATTTTGTTTATTTCTGCTCTAATCTTTATCATTTCCTTCCTTCGGCTAACTTTGCACTTAATTTGTTCTTCTTTTTATAGTTTCTTGATGTGCAGAGTTAGCTTGTTTATTTGAGATCTTTCTTCTTTTTTAATGTGGGTTTTTATCACTATGAACTTCCCTCTTAGTACCTTTTTTACTGCATCACATATGTTTTGGTATGTTGTATTTTCATTTTTGTTTGTCTTTAGATATTTTCTAGTTTCTCTTTCAATTTATTCTTTGACTTATTCATTGTTCAAGTGTGTGTTTTTCTTCTATTGATTTCTAGTTTCATTCCATTATGGTTGGAAAAGATATTCGGTATTATTTCAATCTTCTTAAATATGTTAGGACTTGTTTTGTGACCCAAATTGATCTATTCTGGAGAATGATCCATGTGTACTCGAGAAGAATATGTATTCAACTGATGTTGAGTGGAATGCTCTGTGTTTGTCTGTTAGTTCCATTTGCTCTATAGTGTTGTTCAAGTAGTCTGTTTTCTTATTGATCTTCTGTGTGGACGTTCTAATCATTATTGAAAGTGGGGTATTGAAATATCCTATTGTGTCTCTCTCTGCAGTTCTTTAATTTTGCTTTATATATTTAGGTACTCAGATATTGTGTGCATTTACATTTATAATTGTTGTATCATCCTGGGAAACTGACCCTTTTATCATTATATAACATCCTTCTTAGTCTCTTGTGACAGTTTTTGACTTACAGCCTATTTTGCCTGATATAAGTATGGCCACCCTATATTCTTTTGGTTACCATTTACATGGAATACATTTTTCCACCCTTTCACTTTCAGCCTATGTGTGTCCTTAAATCTGAAAGTTTCTTATAGACAGCCTGTGGTTGGGTTGGGTTTTTCATCCACTTAGCTACACTATGTGTTCTGATTGGGGAGTTTATTTTCTTCCCCAGATTTGGAAAGTCTATTTTCTTCTGCAGGTTTGGAAAGTTTTCAGCCATTATTTCTTTAAATAAGCTTTCTGCCCTTTCTTTCTAGGACTATAATGTGTATATTGGTCTGCTTGATGATGTCCCAAAAGTCCCTTAGGCTTTTGTCACTCTTTTTCATTTTTTTTCTTTTGCTCCTCTGATCAGATAATTTCAAATGAATTGTATTCAAGTTTGCTGATTCTTTCTTCTGCTTGATCAAGTCTGTTGTTAAACCTCTCAAGTGAATTTTTCAATTAATTTGTTGTATTTTTCAGCTCCAAAATTTCTGTTTGGTCCTTTTTTTATATTTTCTATCTCTTTATTGAATTTCTGATTTTGTTCATGTATCATTTTCCTGAGCTTGTTGAGCTTCTTTATGATGAGTTTTTTAAAAAATTTTTTCAGGTAATTCACGTGCCTCTTTTTCTTTAGGGTCAGTTTCTGGAGATTTGTTTTGTTCCTTAGGGATATTTCCCCCTGTTTCTTCGTGTTACTTGTAACTTTTTATTGGTATCCACACATTTTAAAGAAAAACCCACTTCTTCATGTTTATTGACTAATTTCATGTGGGGAAAGACCTTCACCAATCACCCCAGTTAGAGATTCTGGGGGGTCTCTCAAAACTTTTATGTGAATGTGCCTTCTCTGGACTTGTGTGTATAGATTTCTAATTGGAGAGATTTTCTAGTTTCTTTTCTTTTGAGGAGCTCATAATCTCTTGCTTCTTCTGGTGTCTTCCTGCTGTATTTTAAAGCAGCAGCATGTTGCCCAGCTATTTGTTTTTCTCTGCAGCCACTAGGTATGTAGGGTATGCCAGGTCTTATCTATGGTCAGAGATGGGCTAGACAGAAACCCTTCCCTCAGACAGCACCCCCCCAAAAGCTGAAACATTGGACACTTGTGCCATTCTTCCCCCTGCACCAAGTTAAACCAGCTTTTTTGTGAGACTTTAGGCCCTCTGGAACAGCAGCGAGATATTCAACTTGGTTTTGTTCTCAGTGGCCCCCAAGCATCTAGAATATGCTGAATCCCGTCAGTGCTCCAAAATAGAAACCAATCCCTTAACCAGTTGCCCCAAAAGCTGGAACATTGGACATATTCTCCACTCTTCTCTTTTCATCCTGAGGGAGAGGCTGCTGAGCTGTATCGTTCTTTGTCTGCTGTACCAGGGGTCCCCTGAAGCAGCAGAATGCCACCCAGATCCTTTTGGTCTCTGTGGCCCCCATGCATCTAGATTATGCTGGTCCCTTTAGTGCTGTGAGACAGGTGAGGCCGAAACCAGTCTCACAGACGGCCCTCACCCCTGAAAAGTCAGAATATTGAACTTACGGGCCAGGTCTCTCTTTCTTTCACCAGGAGCTGGGAATCTCCTCCTGATTGTGTGATGCTGTGCTGAGGAGAGTGACTATGATGAGAAGGTGCAGTAAATTTTCCTACTGGTTTCAAAGCAGGTTGTTTCACATTTACCTGGGATGCAAGTTTCTTAACTAGTTTCTGGATTTATCACAAAAGAAATTGTTCCATATATTCTTGTTGAATCATTGTTTCTGTGGGAGGAAGAAGGGTCGGAGTCTTCCTATTTTGTCATCTTGCTGCCATCACCCTGGAATGGAGAGTTTGCACTAACATTCTAAAATATTTGTATTTTCATCTTGCATTATTTTTATATCTAACTATCTAAATATTCTATCACGTTTTCCTCACTTCCAAAAAAGGAGACATGACTTTAAAAATGCACACATCACCACAATATAAAATAACTTTGTGTTGCATCTGGTTTAAAAATACACTATACCAACTACAAGCAAATTAATTTTCTAGTTAAGAAAAAACAGAACTTCAGAAAATGTCCAGCTGTTTTGATATTTACAAGGAAAAAAACTCCAACAGAATGGTATCCTGTATGATGAAGTGAACCACGTCAACATTTCTAGAGTAAATGTAATATTGAGTTTCACAGGGGATTTCTTTAAATGTTTACCAATGGAGATCAGAATTGTGGCTTCTGAATACAATCTTACACTCTACTCTTTAAACTACCTTGCTCGTGTCCACAAAGGAATTTCAAAATAATGTATATTAACTTGCACATTTTTAGGTTGACATATAATTTAAATAGTTTAAATAGTTACAATGGATATAATTTCCAGAAGTTTCAAATATTGACTTTTTAAAAAAGCTGCTAAATCCTTCTTTTAAATATACCCCTGGAATATAAATATTATAGCAATTTGATACTCATCATCTATTTAAAAATATGAAGACAAATTCTTCATTAACAGTTAGAAATATTATATCATTCCTCGCTCTCCTAGAACTAGTATTTTCATTTCACTCTTCTCACTAAATTTTATCCTAAAATATATATATAGTATACTTGAAAACTTTAGTATCACTTTAGCATAATTCTCTGAAAAAAATATATAAGCACTCATATTACTCGCTCTTAATTTTCTCTCATCATAAGGCTGCAAGTGTTAATTTTCTTCTTCTAGATTGAATTTCATGACAATTATTGCTACTACATAATTGATCAAAGCAGTTTTATTAATAGTGTTTTTGATGATTATAAATAAAAAGAAACATTTTTAGTGTAAATTCGTTTCTTAAGAAATAGAAAGGGCCATTTTCTCATTTATTTCATCCATTTTTCCATGCTTGTTTCACACCTGAATGAGCAGGATTTACCAAGAATTTTATTCGTTTTCTAAATGTAAGCATTGAGAAAAATTGTTAACATAATAAGTACATGTCATTGGTTAGACTTTTTATAGCACTGTGAATGAATTTTTAAAATTCCAGGAAATTATATATTGAAATTCCCATAGTGATTATTGATCAAAATTAATTTTGATGATCTATAAGTGAAGAATTCCACTAGGTCCTCCTTCACTCTTGCTGAAAGTAAATAATTAGAAACCAATGGAGAAGCAAAAAGACATGATACTCAATTACTGAAGTAATTCTATTTTTCTGCCTAACACTCGCCCCTTTGAAAGTGTTCCATCATGTGCAGTTCTCCACAGTAAGATTACAATGAGGTAGAGGATCTCTCTCTTTTGTAAACAGATGCAAAGATCATTTAGAGAGGAGGAATGGGAAAGAAAAACTTGATTGACTGGCAATTCCCAGGTCAGGATACATGTCTACATGGAAAATCAGTCCACTTCCATATAGAAATAAGCCATGAGAAAACTAATAGTTCCTAAAATTGCCCCAGAAACTGACCCATTGCATGGACAGGTGGGAATCTATACCACAGAACCTTTCTATGCTGCTTTTAGCCTGGAAAATCTGTTATATTAAAATCTGTCATTAAAAATAACTTCTATAAAGTACACATAAAATATCTCCATTCAAATGTGTAATTTGGTGTGGAATTTTGCAAAAAGAAATAATTACAAAATGTTTGCTAAGTAAATGAATTTGTTCATTTCTTTGATAATCTTTTAAACTTGATGCCAGAGAACCTCTAAAAAAATGTTGGTTTGAATTTCAGGGTAATTGACCTTGAATCATTCTTTCCAATAGTACTTAGAGAGTAGAGCCATTCAACTTTTAAGGTTACTCCTACTTTATAACAATAAAACCATGACCACATACAGGACATCAAATGTCTTTTTTGTTCTCTACAGCTGTAGAAGCTTGATTCCAGCTCATATAAAATGTATCTATTTATTTGTTCAACAAATATATATTGAGAACCTACTATTCTATGGACACTATTCTTGGCACTAGGATGTAGCTGTGAATAAATCAAAGTCACTGTCTGAAGGTGACTTACATTTTAGTGGGGGAGACAGACAGATAACCAAAGATATACATGATTTAATGGTAGGGAAGAAAAATGAGCAGAGTAAGAAGATAGAATAGTGAATGAAGAGGGTCTATTTTACCTGAGGTGGTTGGAGATGGCCTCTCTGTGGAGGTGACATTTTGGTCAGTAGTGCTGAAGTTGAGAAACCATGTGCTGTAGTAAATTTAAAGAAGCTTATTTTGGGCTTTGAACTCCATACGCTAGACATACCTATTAATATCTGCACATTGGGAAATGCTGCTTTAGGCTAATTATCCACCCCTTTGAAATACTATTCCCTTAAGAGGTGGCACAATACAATTATTTAGATTTTCTCTTAATATATTACCATCATATTGCAGACTTATATGTGAGATCACATTTAGACATCCCTAACTGGACTTCTGGCTGTTTTCTATCTCATTTGTGACCTCATTTTACTAGTTGCCAAACTGTTGTGGAGGTGGGGCAAGAGGATTAACTCACCTTCATGCCAGAGTACTTTGTTATTTATGTGAACTAAGCACAAAAACATCTCACATAAATGAAGTTTTTGGCTTCTTTAATTTTCAAGTTATAAAGTAACAGTCTCATTTAATGAATGACCTGCCTGAGTTCATAAGATATGAAGTCATAAAATATGTTTGAAAAAGGAGAATGGAGGACACAAATCTATTTTATTTGGTTTGTCTAGAGAACTTTGCCACTGACCCTTCCTCCCAAGGTGGTATTAAGGTGCAGGTCCTGCGTGAACGTCAATGACCAGAGGCTGATACTGACCTCATACAGGTTAATCAATCACAGAACCCCGTCCACAGAGTCAAAAGACAAGGGAACATCAATAAAATGTTCAAAACAGTTTATTTTGTCTCTAATATATTTCTCTGCAAGTTGATAGAGGATACAATAGTGACCAATAGTCAAATAGTCATGCATACAATTCGTCTTGTCCTCAGGGAGAATTGTGACTTCACAAGAACAGATTTGCAATCTATCAAAAACGCAAAGGGCAGACATTAGAGAGCAAGCCCCTTATATGTCAATAACTTTATAAATTAACTGTGCTGTTTATTTAAGAATAAGGAGCCTGGTGATGTAAAATTTCCTTTTCTTCCCTCTGCCTGTTGTATACCGAGAACATAGCTTCACTTTATACCTCAGAGTGCTCGTGTTTTTCTGAGTCATTAAGTTACTCACCACTCAGTGAATATATTTCTATTGAGGGTCTACCAATCTCCAGTTGCTGTTGTAGGTACTGAGGATACATTGTCGGACAAGAGAGACTGAGACCCTGCCCTTAAGGTAGTATTAAAAAGAGGGAGGCAAACTCTAAATACTAATGTGATGGAAGGTGGCAGTTGGAGCGTGGGATTCTGCTTTAGTCAGCATATTCAAGAAAAGCCTCACAGAAGAGGTAAGACCAGGAGGTAGTCGTGTGACGGTGTGGGGAAGAGTTTTTCAAGCAGAAGGGACAGGAAATGAAAGGTTGTGAGATTGGAAAGAGCGTATATATTAATAAGACAGAAAGAAACCCTGTGTTGATGGGGGATGAGGAATGAGGAGACGAGAGAAAGATGGAGTCTAAGAGGCAGGACTGAGCCTGAATCATGTGCAGTCTTGAAGCCCAGGGTAAGAAGTTTAAATTTATTCTGGTGGAAGTAGGAAGCATTGATTGGTTTTAACAGGTGCATGATATGATCTGATTAATGATCTAGAAAATCACTGGAGCTAACTGCTAGCATGGATTATTGTAAACCAAGTGTGCTTTAGCGAGAAACCAGTGAGAAGGCCACTGCAGTACTCCAGGCAAGGCGTGGTAATAGCTTGCGCTAGGATTATAAAGGAGAATGTAACAATTGATGGGATTCAGATGAACATTACCAGTAGAGTAGATAGCACTTACTGTTGTGCAAAATTTCAGATGCAAAGGAAATAAAGAAATGAAAGGATAACTACCGCAATTGGGTGGATAGTAGCAACTAACTGGATGGATAATGGTGCCATTTTCTGAAAAAGGAAGGCTTGGAGAGTGGAGAGAGGATGGAATATACTGTCCTGCTTCGGTTATGTTAAGTCAGGAGGAGCGTTTGCACCGATTTTTTTCCAGTGCTGGTGCTTAAAATTTATTATTTTCATTAATAGCAAATGGGGAGATAGATTTATAAAGAACTGAATGTTTAATAAACGTGGTGCAAGCATGCATGTGTCTTGTTCATGATCTTAGAGGGAAGCCTTCGATCTTTTATATATGATATTAGCTATAGGTTTCGAGGTTCATTAGCCTAAGGATGCTCCTTTCTATTCTCAGTCTTCTCAGAGCAGAGTTTCTCACAGGAATGGATTTTGTATTTTGTTGATATTTTTTTTTAGTATATTAATAGGATCATATACTTTTCCTTCTTTAGCCTTTTAATAGAGTGTATTACATTGATTGATTTTTGAGTGTTAAACCAATTTCGCATTCCTGGGGTAAACCAGACTTGGTTGTGGGCTATTATTCTTTTTACACAATGTTGGATTCAATTTGCTAAAATTTCATTAAGAATTTTTGCATCTGTACTTATGAGGCATATTTGTCTGCAATTTTCTTGAAATGTGTTTGTTTGGTTTAGATATTAGGGTAGTGCTAGCCTCCTCTTTAACTTGTCAAAGAATTTGTGTGGAATTGATACATTTACCAGTACACCACAGCATAAAGTGTTCATAATCTACTTTTACCTTTAAATATTATTTAACAATTTCGTTATGCCACCTCTTTCCTTCCTAACATGGGTAATTTGTTGTCGCCATATTCCTCTCCTCCTCCTTCTCCTTCTTCTTCCTTTTGCCTTGATAAGTCTGGATAGAGGTTTATCAATTTGACTGATATTCTGAATGAACCAAATTTAGTAGTTTCATTGATTTTTTTTTCTAATTTCCATTATTATCTATATTATTTCTTTTCTTATGAGTACTCTAAATTTAATTTGCTCTTTCTTTCCTTTTTTCTTTTAGTTTAAGATGGAAGCTGAGGTAATTGATTTGAAACAATTCTTCTCTAATATAAGCATTTACTGCAAAAAATCTGCCTCTAATCATTGCTTTGGCAGCATCTCACAAATTTTGATATATTGTGATTTATTTTCATTTAATTCAAAATACTTTTGCATATCACTTTGTATTTCGTCTTTGACCATGGATTACTTAGTTTAAATATTACATATTTTCTAAATACTTATAAATAGTTATATATTATATAGTTTGTAAATATTTGGGCATTTCACAGTTATATTGAAAACAAAAATTTTTACTTCATGTATTTAGAGCTTTTGTTATTAAGTGAATGAATGTTTATAATTTTTTACTTCTTCTTGATAAATTGACCTCTTTATCATCATGATAATATTTCTTGCTCTGAAATCTGCCTTGGCTAATATATTGCCACTTCAGCTTCTTTTGGATTCGTGTTAGCATGGAATATCATTTTATATCCTTTGCATTTATCTGTCTGGTCATTATATTTAAAATGGGTTTCTTGTATGCAACATGTTGTTGAGTCTTCATTTTTTATCTAATATGACAATCTCTGCCTTTTAATTGAGGTCTTTAGGTAATTTACATTTAATTAGATTATAGATGTAGTTGAAATTAAATCTACAAATTTGATATTTGATTTTTAATTGTCCAATCTGTTCTTTGTTACCTTTTCTCTCTTTTTATGCCTTCTTTTTTATTATTTTTTATGTCTCCATTTTATATCACTTGTTGACTTATTAGCTGTAACTCATTGTTTTCTTTTAAAGTGATCTCTTTAGCATATATATTCTTAACTTGCCACTTTATAGCTTCAAGTAATATAATTCCATTTTGCAGATATTATAAGATCCTGACAATAGTGCCCTTCCATTGCCCACTCCCATCTTTTGTGGTGTCATTTTCAAACATTTATTTCTACATCTGTTGTGAATTTCAAAACAGATTGCTTTAATTTTTGCTTTGAACACTATTATTTTTAAAGAGACAAAAAATAAGAACAAATATTTATATTTACTCATTCATGCCATTTCCAGTGCTTTCCATTGCTTTGTGTGAATCTAGATTTCAATCTCGTATTTTCCATCTGCTAAAAGATTTCCTTTAAGATTTCACATAGTGCAAATCCCCCTTTGATAATTTCTTAATCTTTTGTATATCTGAGAAAGTCTTTATTTCACTTTTCTTTTTGAAAGATATTTTTGATGGATGTAGACTTTCAGGTTTACAGTGTTTTTTCCCCCTAGTACTTGAAAGACATTTCTCTACTATCTTCTGGCTTGTACTATTTCTGACAAAAAGTCTGCTCTTCCCTCTGTAAATAACATGGCTTTCTTCTCTACCTACTTTTAAGATTTTCTCTTCAATCACTGCTTTTAATCCGTTTGATTGTGATGTGCCTTAGTGCAGTTTTCCTTGTGTTTTTGTGAAGTTCATTGTGCTTCTTTTATCTGTGGGTTTATACTACTCCTCTAAATTGGAAAATTCTTCAAATATTTTTTTCCATTACCCCTCTCTCTTCTTTTCTCTGTAGATTCCAATTACATTCACGTTAGACAGATTTAAATTGTCCCACAGCTCACTGATGCTCTGATTTCTTTTTTCAGTCCTTTTATTACTTTCTATTTTATTTTGGAGAGTTTGTATTGCTATTTTTTCAAGTTCAGTAATCTTTTCTTTTGCAGTATCTAATTTGCTACTAATCCCATTCAGTGTATTTTTCAACTCTGAAACTGTAATAATTGTTTCTAGAAGCTTAGTTTGTAATTCTTTAATTTTTCATGTTTCCACTTAACATGCACAATTTTTCTTATACCTTCATAAACATATGAGCATCGTTATAATAGCTGTTTTAATGGCTTTGTCTACTAATTTTATTATCTATGTTATTTCTGGGTCTGTGTCTATTGACTGATTTTTCTCCTCATTATGGACAGCTATTTTCCTGCTTTTTTCATGCCTGGTGATTTTTTATTAGATATCAGGCATTATGAGTTCTATCTTCTGGCTTCTGGATGCTTTTTTATCCCCATAAATATCACTGAAGATTTTTTCTTTGTTGCAGTTAACTTTCTTGGAAATAGTTTGATCCTTTTGAAATTTGTTTTTAAGCTTTGTTAATTCACATCAGAGCTGACTTTAGTATAGAGCTAATTTTGCCCCATTCCTGAGGCAATAACCTGAGTCACCCCACCTGAGGCTTGTCAATAGTTTATTTCCCTTCTTTCAGAGATCATTGCCCTGGTTGCTTGTCAAGACTTTTCTACCATGATTGGTACAAATAAATTCTTCTCTAGGCCCTCTGTGTGTCCTGAAGATTGTTTCTTCTAATTATTATGTTGTTTATTCTCCAACTTCAAGTAGTTTCCTCACACATATATACCAACTAGTACTCAGATGAAGGCTTATGGAACTTTCTGTAGATTTCTGGATTTCTCTCTTGCTCTCTCTCACTCTTTCCAGCTATCTCATCTGCAGTACCTTGCTCTGTGAACTCGAACTACCTTGGTCTCTTTAGACTCCAAATTCATTCTGTGGCCTCAGCTCAGAGTCAGGTGGACCCCATGTAGGCTGTTCCTTCCTGTGCTGTGGCCTGAAAATTCTCCCTCTAGACTGTAAGCTGAGCAATCATAGGACTTACTTGGTTTCCCTTCTTTCAGAGATAATTATCCTTGTTATCTGATATCCAATTAAATTGGATGATTTAATAAATTGGATAATAATTAAAATTATTTCATATATTTAGCTCAGTATTTTAATTATTTCAGGCAGGAGGAAAATCTTTTTAAAAAATTCATAATATTTTAATGAATTTGTTTATATTTTCATGATTTTTTATTAATTTATTTTTATGAATTATTTTAAATAGTAAGAAAAGTAGCACTATGGATTAAATTTATAAAAGCTGTGTCTAAAAAATTTTTGAATTTGTAGTGGAGGTTGGGGAGACAAAGAGAAGTCTTTCTCGCTATTTTAAGATAACTTTATTCCAGTTAATTATTTCCACAAAAATAAATAAAAGAACAAATTATAAACACATATACCTCTAGGCTACCTAGCCTGTGAACAATGTATTAGAGCATAACATTTCAAGTAAGGAATTTCAGGAAGGCTGCTTTCTGATGCATTGCTGAATAACTGCCCAAAGGGTTAAATGCTCTTTTAGTGGGCCTGTTGATTGAACTGTGGATTTTGGTTGGTTGTCTGTTGTCATTAGTTGTTATACAGTTTAGCAAAATGGTTTACAGGCTGCCTCCAGAGAAAGTACAAGTAAACATATTACTGAGTACATTTCTGCTGCCATTTTGAAGGCTTTTATTAAAACCTTATGGTTGCAGGGGAATTCTCTGTAAACTTTCCTTAATATCTTTCATAAAAATCTAGTACCATTCACTAAAAAGGCTACAATTTTGTATCGCAAGATCAACTCTACTTTTTGACTGTGATGAAGCATTATTTGAATGGTTAAAATCACTATTTGTTCCAATGAAATTCCAAACATACATAATTTTCCTTCAACTTTCTACAAAAGCAGAGGATAGGAAGTTCAAAATATTTGTGCTGTTGCCATGTTAATGGCAATCTATTAAAAAGTTTTAGCAGCATGAAACAGTTAAATATTAGCAAATACTGACATATGACAAATTTTGCAGAAGCGATTAACCCCTGTATTTTCCAAATGTCATAGAACATTTTAGTTATACGAACGTTTCACCTTTAACATTACTGGTGTAATTCAAGGCAAACATTCTAGTTTGTCTTAAATCTAAAAATTTACCCCCCCAAAAATGCAATCATTGTCATCAGTTTTCTAAAAATTAGAGATCGTGTAAAGTATTCAAAAATAAATATAAATTTGGTATTGCTTTACTTTAATGGCACATGAATTAAAACTGCATTCTAACGAAATTGCCGCTGAACACTCCCATTAATATCAAATGAATTCATTATGACCAGCACGGTTACAATGAATACTAAATGAATTAATAATAATGAACCATTTAAAGTGTTGCCTAATTGTTTTATTTCATTTTTATGGATATTTTGGCCCTATTTTAACTGTTAGGTTAATAGAGAATGACATTAAATAATCCATTTTCTTGCTTAATATTGGGTAATGTGTTCACACTGTTTTCTGATACTCTGTGTATTAACCCTTTCGTTTTACCTCAACCATTCTACCTATTACCTCCCTATGTGATACTACTACAGAAAGTAAATTAGCAAAAATAAGCTTTAATTTTATATGAAAAAGAAAACAAAGTAAAAAACAACATTGTGTCCAAGACGTCTTCATGATATGCCTGGGTGAGGTATACAGGTGACTAAAAATTTGGTCTGTTAAGTTCTCTGTTTAGACGATGCAAATAACCAACCAACCAACCACAAAAGCTTTTACTCTCCTATTTTGTTAGCTTTTCTGTCTCTGCCTATAGGCAGAGACCATCATGCAGGAATAATTAAGTGAAACGATGACTTGCATAAAAGTTCTTCAGCTTTGAAAAAAGTTTAATCTACTTAATTATTATTTACTATCAAAAAGTTTTAAATCTTGATTAACAACTTGCTTTTATTTGGAAACTTCTTAAATTCACTAAATATTATCAACCGCATTGTCACTGACTAGCACCGTGCTGGCACAGACTTAGCCTATTTCCCATGACTTTGTGGCTTAGGTGCTCCTCCCTGTGTCTCGGGTGTCCAGTCTCCTCTCCTCCCAAGCAATATTCAGATCTTTAACTTTTCATCAGGGAAATGTCTTTCCTCTTAGCAGCTTCCTCTAAAAGAACATTGGCCATAGGTTGTATTCAGTCTTCAGAAATGTTTTGATCAATCTTCACATGATTAATTTCTAAATAAGTCAACACTAACAACTAGAAGATTCACTTAAGGATCTAGATTTCTGGCTTCTTTGGATAAATAGGAACCTCTGTTAATACGTCTTCTACAATTCCCTATGTTCATGATCAAATAGAATGGGATAAAATCTGCACTCTTTAAACGTAGGGTTAATTTTCTAGTTGACCACATGTCCCTCCACCCACACTACTGAACTGATTTATGGGACCTACATGGCCCACATATATATTTAGGTTGTGACCCAAAACGATGTAATTTGAGAATTTTCACAAATCTCCCCTATCATCCTTCACAGTGCTGAGATTCCCTTGGTAAGAAACATATTTGTAGGTAAAGTATCGCCAGTGCGCCTTTGAGAAAGACAAGGAGTGGTATCACATAAGCAGAGTGTGTACAGTCATGGATAAGTCATAGATATCATAGCACTCTAACAACGCCCTGAAGAAATGGGGACTAAGCAGGTGGTTTTAGGTGGGGATTTTAGGAGGCATCCCCATCTACAGGCTGGAAATAGACATCCTGAACCCTGGAGCCTGGGGATGATGATGAGAGCAATGGACATTGCTTTGGGGTGCTAGATTCAGAGGAAGTATGTCTGGCAGAGAACAGAAAGGTGCCACTATGCAGGAGATTTTTAAGAATCCAGTGTATTCACTGAGCCTCTGATTCACTTACAGTCAACATCATTTGTCCCAGAAGCCCTTTGATGTTTCCTTATCAGCTTTTTAAAACTGTTCCCTTAAAAAGAAAGCTCTCTCTTTGGAGTACTTATTGAGGAAAATCACAAATGCATTCCGACTCTCAGAAATGGTGGATTTCAAAGGGATCCTAAAATTGAGAATGCATACTTATTCTACATCAATTAAACATTATTTGCTGTTGTTTATTGTATTTTTGTAGGTGATATAGTAACTAAATTACTAGGAACTCAGCTTCAATTTTACCATAGTGCAATAATTTAGTAAAAGCTTATTAGAAGATTTGCACTGTGTCCTTGGGTACTTGCTATTATTTGGAATTTGAATGTCTTTTCAGAGTCATGACTAAAACCTTTCACTCTATACTATTGAAGGATGTTGACAGAGGCAAGGGAGCCTTTCATATAACTATCTGAGAATCATGGAGGATGATAATTTTGCTTCTATGGTTAGGAATCAACAATGACTATGATAATAATCTTCTCTGATCTTTATGCCTTTTAAGATTTTTATGGAAGGGTTATCTAATCAAGTTGCCTAATATAGTTGTCACTTTTATATTTGCTTTGGTGAAGGTCTACCTAAAAGAAGTAAAAATGGCCCTAGGCCAGGACTGTTTCCTCCCCACCCCCTTCACTTAGCATAATTATCCAGAGAATTTCAGATTGCCTACACTTTTTTCATGAAGTCCTTTCTCTTTTGGGTGACTAAATCTTTTTTTTTTTTTTTTTAGACTTTCCCAACCCGTCTCTCTAACCTAAACTGAGAAGAGATCTTTGAAAAACCTTTCATCAAAGGGATGGCTGCCCAAACCCTGAGTGCTCTATCTCAGAACTTTTCATCATGGAGGTTTTGAGACTGTTTGGTGCCATCTGTGCCTCGATTTTCCTTTCTTCTGATTTTTCTTTTTTTTTTTTTGAGCTGAGGTGCCAGCCGAGCCAGCCTGTGCCTCTGTTTTCTGCCAAAAGAAAAAAAGGAGAGAGAGAGAAATATCATGAACACTAAAATAAGACTTTTTTTTTTCAGTGTTTCTGGTACAAGCACTGTACATTTCTACTGAGTTTTCTATACGAATCTGTTTTTATCGTCTTTAACAATAGAAAACCCACAAGAAAACTTGCGGTCTATTAGCAGAAAACAGAGGCCCTGGCAAGCTGCGGAGAAGCACAATCCTACAGTTGGGAAGCTGGGCAGGAACCCAAGTTTGTCCACGCCTAAGAACAACACTGTCTGCTAAAATTACAGTTTTCCCTTTTCACAAACCTCAAAGTTGTGAAACTTTACTAACTTTAAGAAAAGAACAGTTGGCCATACAAAAGATACACTTCCAAATCCATCGAACAACTTACTTATACTTGCAAATGAACCACTTGGAGTGAGTCTTAAAATGTATTTGTTCCAATTTATTCTGCTAAGGTAGCAAGCAGAAAGGAATCATTTTCTATGTATACTGTGAATAAGAGACTCCAAATGTTGGTTCCAAAGAAAGCATTTGACCAATAGTTGGTAAGTGGGAGTGTAAGAAAGATGTGCTGTAGAAATGATAGCCACGTTTTCAAAAGCAAAGTGTGTTTTGCAGTTCCTATAGACTCAGGACGATATAAGGAAATCAAATTAGAAAAGAGTCTTTTTTTTTTTTAACTCTGATACTCCCTGTTTTCATAGAGACAAGTATTAGTAATGAAACATTATCATCTAACTCATCAGATCAGATATATCAGTGAAAGAAAGACACAGGTCAATAAAGCTGATACTCCATCAATAATTGAGTTATAGTGCAGAAAATTTTTAGCAAACCTGAGCCAGTTATTACATATTTAAATCAGTCAAGGTCTAATCGGGTGATTGAAATCACCCTGGTTATTTGAATAGGGAAAATTTAATATAAAGGATTGTTTACTGTGGTTAACTATGAGAAGGGAAAAAAGGACTCTGAGGGTTCCAGAAGTAGCAGATTCAAAAGGGCAATAACTGCCTCTAGGCTGAGGAGGAAAGGACAAGAAGGAAGCTAAGTGCTAGGGGAATCCTTTATCACATGGCTGAGCTTTAGAGCTCTTCAAAGCGAGCGTAGCTCTCACAGGAAGATGCAGCTTGCCCGTGGTAACACATTTTCGTAGGATGTGGGCTGGCTCTGGTCTAGAGAAGCAGAGCACTGTTGCTTGAGAGTGTGGGAGGCCAGAGTTGGAAGCAGCTACAGGTAGGAAGAGGGTAGCCCAGGGTCTAGCTGGAGTTGCTCTGTGCGGACAGCAGGTTTCCCAGGCTGAATCACAGTAATTGAGGGCCAGACCTGAAAGAGAAGTATCTTCTTGCTGCTATTGCCTTGCTGAGTCAACATACAGGACAGGCTGGATAGTTTAGCCTCCTGGCCTTAGGGAAGAGTGGCAAATGTTCATGAAATATAACATGAAAATTAAAACTCTATATGCTACTATGATGACAAAAAACCAAAAATCTTATTATGATAATTCGACGATGTTTTTGAGAATTCATTTTGCTAGCAATTTGTGCCTTATAATCAGAAATATATTTCTAATATACAGAATATACTAAGTTATTCATGTTATTTTTGGATTTTTTTTACAGTAGAATTTAAAAATTGCTTATCATTTGCTTTCTTTATATATTTTAAATTACTACTAAGGATGGTTTGAGGGTTTCGCTCTTCATTTAAATTACCCCAGTTTCCTTTTACCCTTCACCAATCTCTTATTACTTACAGTTAATTTTCAAACTTCTTACATAGATATATTCATGGAGAGAATTGCTCTAGTTGTAGTCTAAATAAATGAGGACCATTAAAATAATGTTTTTATGAGATTTATTTTACAAAATGCTACAGACTGTATTAAAATAGATAATTCTCTATAACAAAAGATTTTCAGTCTATGAGGTCACCCGTTTATTTCTAGCAAGATTAAAACAACCAAATTTCAGTATAACTGAATAATTTCTTTAATAAACTCATATTGAGTGATTATTATCAGTAAAATGCTCTGTGAGGCTCTATGAGACAGAAATACATAAGACCTTAGTCTTAAGAACTTTTAATTAATGGATAAAGAATTTAGATACTGGATATTAATCAGTATCAGACATATTTGATGCATTAACACAAATTCTATACTAAAGATTTTAATTCTGAATTTAATGTTTATTAGAAATGCTAGATCCTACCTGTCACATTTCCAGGCATTATCCATTTTGCAGTTCTAGAATTTGTGTTTGTTAAGGGTATTATTCTGAATTAGGCCTCAGTTAATATTCTTGCATTAATTACTTTTTCTTGCATATTTTAAGTTTGAAGATAAAAGGTGCAACTTACCTTGGCATTGAAACTGTTCATAAAATAATCGAAGTCTGCTGCTTTCAGGACAGACTGTCACTGTTCACATGTTAGTGGATCTTCAGAGTTGATATTATTACTGAAATTTGTATTCTGAGCAACTCTTCAAACATCAAACATCCAAATATTTTTATAAGCCTTGCTTGTACATTTTCTTTGTAAATCTACTGCAGACAGAATCCCCAGCTTCCTGAGCTAAAGATAAATCAATTTCTTCCCCTTACCTACAAGCTAGAGTAAGTCACATCATTCAGTTTTACCAAATACACTCCTCACGAATCCAAGTTAAACCAGGTTCTTATAAGAATTTAGAATTAATAAACTATTTATTGAACACTTTCCAACATTTCTGTCACTATTAAAATTAAGTTCATTTGTTTATTTTTCTTTTTACTGCATAATATTTTAGCACAGTAGCTTCTCTGTATTTTTAAAAATTTAAGAGCTAACTAATTTTTCAATTACAATTAAGAAAGAATAGTTAAAGGAAAGCCAAAGTAATTAAATAAACTAGCTGTTATTTCCTAGAAAGTTTCAAGGAACTGAAATATTTCTCTGCAATTTTGGAATAGCGTATAATATAAGGGCACTCTCTTCAATATTAGAAGGAAATTTTATGCTAGTTCACCCTCCACAATTGCTCTGTCTATATACTCGGATAAAGATAGAAAAACAAAATTAATTATCACCATAGAGCTTTATTGCTTATATGTGTACTGTGTGGTTCATCCCACTGTCTTTCTGGTTAATCAAAGAAAACATGGTAGATTCAACAGACATTTATTGGATGCTGACTGTGTGCGGAATCCTCTAATAGATGCCAGGGATATATGAAGGAGCAAACAAAGATCTTGGTCTTGAGGAACCCATTCTTGGGGAGATAATCATGCAAATTATCACAATGAAATGAGCTATGTGTCTGTCGCCAAGAACTGAGCCTGCCTATCCGATGCTATAATGCCTGGTGCTGTAAGGTTAGCAAGGAGAATAAGGAACCATGTGGGGAACTCAGGACGGGCTGAATGTTGCATGTGAATGCGATTTTAAAAGACGGTAGAAGGATGCTTGATATTGGCCCAGGAGAGAAGGGCTGGGGAAAGCAGAGAAAGCAGAATAGCTTAGAATCTGGTGGCAGGGGAGGTGTAAACATGATGTTGTAAGTGTAGCTTTAAGACACATTGGAATTGTCCTTAGTCCGTGGTGGACTAGGGAGAGCTTCTTTTACATAGCCTAATGGTTTTGAGATTCACCCATGTTGTACACATCAGTAGTTTGCTCCTTTTTATTTCTGAGTAGTATTTCGTTGTGTAGATATACATTATTTTTTTATCAGTTCATGGACATTTTGGTTGCTTCCAATTTTGTAAGAAAGCTAGTATGAATATTTTCTTACAGGTACTTATGTAGAAATATGTTTTCATTTTGGGGGGGGAAATATCTGAGAGTAGAATGGAGAGATCATGTAGTAACTATATGGTTAACTTTATAGGAAACTACCAAACTGTTTTTCAAGATGAATTTCTAAATTGGCATTCTCCGAGCAAGGTATGAGAAGTCTAATTTTTCTATATCTTTGCCAACACTTGATATTGTGCATCTTTTCAATTTTAGTAATTCAAGTATAGTGGTGTTTTACTATAGTTTTAGTTGCATATTCCTGATGATGTGTAATGCTGAATACCTTTACATGTGCTCATTGGCCATCTGCATATTTTCTTTGTAAAATGTATTTTCCTTGTGCTGTGAAATATATCTTCAAATATTTTGCCCATTTGTTAAATAGGGTTGTTCGTCTTATTTTTTTTGATTTGGAAAAGTTTATTATTCTGAATACAAGTCCTTTCATATATGTATTTCATAAATATATTCTAGATGTGGTGTGTCTTGTAATTTTCTGAACAGTGTAATGGGACTTTTTTGGAGAAATACATTAATATGCATTTTTTCTTTTTTGTGTTTCTTAGTGCTTAATGCCCATCCTATTCTGCAAGAGGCACACTTCATCTCAGGTAGGATTAGGATTTTTACAGCACACATGGAAAATAAAGATGGAATCAGTATTTAGCTTTTTATAAGTGAAAGAAAATTATAGGAATCTATAGAAAACAATAGTTTAGAAAACCTGGATTTATCAAGAGAAAAGGCTTTTCTAGATTCTTTTTAACTTCTATTAACTCACCAAAAACTCTATCCTGGACTACTGTATTATATAGACTCTTAAAATCATGGATAAAATTCTCCCTTCCTCCCATGATATATAAAGCCTAGTGTACTTGAAAATATGAATAATTTTACACAGGGTAAGTCCAAGCCAGGAAGAAACAGAGATCAGAGAGCCCACACCTACAGTCTTGGCAAACTGTGGGAAGAGTGTCTGGGAAAGCAGGGCAATAAACAAAAGCATCCTGATGTCCTATCCAGACTGAAGGCCTGAGGACACCAAGGTAGAGAGGACAGCAATAATCACCGAGGCTTTTGCCCTTTTTCCCAGATGGGATTCTGGCAGGCACCATCTCACTGAGAGCCCAGTCCCAACCTAACACAATTACAGTAGAAACTGCAACAGTACAATTGGTGTGATTGCTTGGAGAGGGTGAAAAAGAACCCAAATTAGCGTTCCAAGCACCCTTCTGTTCCTTTAGATTATGAAAACATCTTAGGAATTCTTATCTGTCTTTGGAGTTGGGATAGGAATCAGGAATGCAGCTGAGATTGGGCAAGGACTGTCAAAAGCTATAAGGTAGGCCACCCAGACATGGGAAGAATTGGATTCATGGATAGAGAGTGTTGGGATGGGGTCCAGTCCACTTAAGGAGATGGCCAAACTCTTCGGGAGAACCACTGGTGCAGAGAACACTCTTCCACCAGCTGCAACAGAAGGAGAGGATTGTAGATCTCCCATGAATGACACCAGCCCGACATCACTTCAGATGTCGTACATATAGCAACTAGCTCAGTCATTCACACTGCACTCTAGACCATCAAAGAACAGAAGATATCCATAAGCATCTGTAGTGTCCTTGCCTACAACCACCATGGCATCTATATCCTCAGATATCATCTTAGAGAGAAGTAAAGGGATATGGAGGAAACATGGCAGATGGAGCACTTGTCTGAAAGACTCTCAATTATCAAAATGTGACTAAACCAGAGGCAGGGATGTAGTTAGTACTCATACTACCCCAACATTACTTAGGAGATGTAGTAGGCACAGGAGGAGGATTAGATTCATAATAGGCTCTGATGGTTTACTGGATAATTTCTGAACTCTCCGTGTTTGCTTAGACTATATATGCATTTTATGACTGAATTTTTAGCTCTTGAATTTTAATGATTAGAAATAAACCCGACACGAAAATGTAATGAACAAATCTCTGAGCTTCCTCTCTCCCGATGGCTAGTCTTTATCTTGCAATGTATTGCCGTCTGCTTCACATGTCCAGCTTTCATGACAGAAATTTAAATTCTTAATTCAGTCTCCCCTTATCAGGGAGGGGGCTGAGGGGTGGGACCGACTCACTGCAGCTCTCACAGTGATCTTAAGCACCTCTGACTCCTTTGCTCACCTCCTCATCAGTGGTGATTTCAGCCCTTCCCACAGTCAAGTTTCCTCTACTGCTCCCTTGTGCACATCTGAATCCAGACTATGAACGTGGATCAAGAGCCACCCCCTTTCATATAAGATGATGCCTTGCCTTCTGTTTAAATATCCCTTAATGTTTTTATAACATTTTACATTTATGAAGTTTCCTCAAAGGGGATATTTGCTGAAAGCCCAGAGGGGACCATTAGGCTCCTACCAGAATCTGGGTCTGGCCCAGTCAAGCTAGTCTGTTACTGTTTTCTTTTGGTCTGTTCCCGTCTGTCTTTATCAACAAGAGGAAATTGGATTATTGTCCAAGCCTAGGGAACCCTAACCCTGAGAAATCTGGAGCGAGGTCAGTTGATAAAAACACATTTCAGGAATGAAATAGTACAGAACAGCAACTACTTCTCTTCCCTTCCAGCATGGGGAATCCCCTTTGATACACCTGTGATACTTAATACAGAACACTGTACTGACCAGACGTTTCTTCAGTAAAGTCTCCAAGCTAGAAACAAGCATTTCTAAACACCTAGATTGAGTTTCCTGGCAAGCGTTCATGCAAGTAAATATATCAAGCTTACTTTCATTGCTGTGGAAGACTATGGGGAGACCCACTAATGGTAGGGTATTACCTTCTGATAACCATGCTATTTACACTTATCATCCAGAAAGGCAGAGAACCAGACTGTTCCATTAAGCTGTCAGTCAGAACCTATGAAGAAACACAGATTGTATGTTACAAGTTTAAATGTTAGAAGCCATGAAAATTACAGGATTTGGAGAATGCTAGTCATTCTTTCGCTTGAAAAAGAAAGAACATTCGAGAACGTTTTTTTTCTGAAGTCTTGAATATAGCAGGCTCCCGCAGGCTCTTCATTTCTGTGCTTTTCCAGTCATATCTCTAGAAAAAGAGACATAGCTTGATCTCTTACGTTTCTATAGTACTTTACAGTTTAAAGGGAAGTCGTGTATACATTACCTGCTATATGAATGATATTCTCTGCAAAATATTTCTTCATCTCAGAACCACAAATTCTAAAAGTGTTTCTTAGAAGATTATTGGTTGTCTTTCAGAATAACAAATCAAATTGCAATTTTTATACCATTGCAAAAACATTTTGAATGTTTTTCATGCATGTTTGTATGTCTCTATTTTGAAAAAAGCTAGAGTATTATAAGTTTTACTATTAACTACTAACTTTTAGACAAAAACAAATTAATGTAGCAATAGGTTTTATTTGGTATAATCAGGCATTTCTATCCTTCATTATTTATAATTTTATTGGGAAAATATGTGCTAATGCAAACAATTTTCATATATGAATAAAACATAAGGCAGAGTAGTAATTAATATAAAAGGATTCAACAGCACATAAAGGTGGTTAATATATCTACCTCTTCATATATCAACGCCAGTTATATTTCCTTGGAAGACACTAAAATTCTAAAATCAAGCATGCTAATTAATTAGTTTCATTCTCAGTTAACTTGAAGGTTGCATATAAAAAGGAAATCAGGTTGACTGTGAGCAAGGAGAATGAATAGTTCAGATAAAAAAGATCAAGAGGAGAAAGTATACAGGAAGGAAGGAGAAAACATGTCAGCTTGCTTTGCAGCAAAAAAAAAAAAGGTCTCCTTTAATGACTCAAAGTGGAACAATTTCCTCTACCCTGTCACTGTACATGGTGAAAGTTTGAGAGCAGAATTGGTTATACATGAAGGAGGCTGTAGGATCTGCATATAAATTTTCATCGAAAAACAAGTGGATATCTGGTTTGATGGAGAGGAAAGGGAGAAGTAGAGGAGCATTCAAAGCTAACTTCTTGGTGGCACTGCTTTCTCTTCGAACAGATATTATAGTAAGAGTCTTTTGGATGTATGGAAATGGGCCTTACTGGCTTGTTCGAAAGAGGAGGATGCAGATATTGTCACAAAAAGGCCAGAGATCCCATGGAAAGGACAAGAAATATAGCAGGGCCAGGAATAACCATAACTGGGACTGGGTTCAAGGCCCTTGATGGACCTCAGCACAGGAGTTTGTGGATCATCACACTAATGCTTCTTCTTTAATGATAGTCTCTAGCCACGCTCTCAGTTTTCTTCTGTGTGTCTTCTCCTCCCCACACCAAGCGGTTTTTCCCTTTAATCCAAATGTTTTCTCTAACTCATGGCTTCAGTTTCCTCTTAGTTTTAGCCTATTCATAGACAATCCTGGCCTGTACTTTGTGTATTTGTGGGAAGCCATGCTTCAGCTCCCTTTTGCGAGCTGCCCAATTAGGCTGCCTGATCAACTCATACCTAAGCAGCTGTGACTCAAGAGAGTGAGGCCACCTGGCTAGCTTGGCCTGCCCCTCCAGCAAGGACTGAGGGTGGAGCAGTTTTCCTTAGAAAGGGCTACTGGGATAGCATGTGTCAAGATGAACAAATCTAGGAAAAGAGTCATACCTGAAAACACTGTTGGCTTTCTTATTTGCCTGTCATATCTGAAATTCTGCTCATCTCTCTTACGGTATTCTTCTAAGCTTTCTATTTCCACGTAACAGACTTGTCACCTCAAGGAATAAGACCATTATATTTTTGTTTGTATCAAGAACTTGGAAATATGAGAAAATATTCATATGGATGAATGAATAAATAGATGGGTGAATGAAGTTTTTCCACACTCTTGTCCAATAGGCCGATTAATAATATTGTTTAGCATACACCATTCCTCTTCAAATCTCTGACTTTATGTGGTTGCTCCCTCACAACACTCCAAATCGTATATCGTGTATTACTTTTCTGGGGTATTCTGTTGTCATTTCTGCCGTGTAACTTAAAATTGTTAATTAGCAAAACTTAACTAGCAAAAGTTTCTAGTTAGGTTGCCTATGTTCCAATTGTTTTAGTGATTGGTTTTGGTCATTTGAATGCTGTCAAAATGATATTGATTAAGAATACGGGTACAAACTATACCAGTATTTTTAACTGTATCATCTCCAATTCTTATAGACAGGTGGAGTTGAGGAACTTTGCTACCCAAGGAGGAGAAAATTGTTTTACTCTTTTTAGTGTTGCATATGTGCAACTTCTTGAATTACATGTGTGATTGAGGTTTTTCTTTTTCTTAGTGACTCACAGCATCAGTGATATAGCATATACTTTATACTCACTCTCAGTACCATATTTCTACCTCAAACTGTTCAACAATTTTTTTTGGCAGTTTACCTAATCATCATTTAATTGTGCCATACTAAACCGTCAAGTTGCTCATGGTCTCTTGCATGCTTTGCAAATGAGAAATGAGGTATTAGTATAGTGTACTTTTTGGAGTATATGCTAAGAATTTTTAATAATGTTGTAGAGTGAAAACAATTTCTGGGAGGATACAATTCATATGTTGGAATTTAGACAAATAAGTACAAATATTGGAGGGAGCTAAACTTGTATTTAAAGGCTGCTACTCAGAAATAGACCTTTGTGTTCAGTGGTTTAACTCTTTCTTTATAAGGTACTCTCAGTTCTGCCCTATAGTTAAAATTCCATCATGATAAAATCACTCCAAGTTTTAATAGTCAAGTAAATTTATTAACCAAGTGATTATTGACTGGGGATAAAACTTGGAGAAATTTTCAAAGGTTATGTCTTTTGGAAGATACTAGCATTTAAAAAATACTGTAAATCATCTGACTTGTGAAACTCTTAGCAACATGAATTAAATAAACTTGAATCATGGTTGTAAGGCATAAGCCATACTAAAACTAAAGAAAGCTATGACTTGACCGTTTAAAATTTTCGATTTATGTTTTATGCCATGTGAAACACACACTTTTGCATCTGGCCTCAAAGTTCTTGGAAATTGATAGGATAGTCAATATGTTTTTTATTCTCCCAAAGCATGTTGCCACATATCTTTCTGTTTCCTGTGATGAATCAAGGCAGGAGTTGGAGATAAACTCAAAATTATTTGTTCTCTATGCTACAGCATATGAAGCCAGAGATTCTTTGTGCAATAGGCACATTATATGTCATTTAAAAACTGGTGTACACCATGTTTTATTCCAGGAAATTATCAGCCACAGATACAGCCATGAAACTAATATTATGGATGGATAATAGCAAGAGCTTTGCCATCCTTTCCCTGGACTATTGCTCCAAACAAACACTAAATCAACAGCATGAACAATCTCAATAAAATGTCATAAGAGGTATGAACAACCTATTGGCTTATTTGAAATGAGATTAAGCCTGTCACACATTTAATTTATCTCTGTAATGTTTGAGCTGAATTTTTAAACTTAAAAATAGTCCAACATTAAATAGTGTAAAGGAATAATTGAATAATTCAGTTAAAGGAGGTATCTTCCTAAGTTTTAGCTTTTGGAAAACAGGCTTCATTGCATAGGGTTCCAACTGACAAATGTTTATTCAAAACCTACTCTATTCAAGGCACAAGAAAGGTGTTATACAGAAGATAAATAACTATAAAATAATGTAGCTGGAATCTAAATGCATTTACCAGACAGTAAATAAACAACCTTTCCAACCTGCCAGCTATAAAATTCAATGAGAAGGAAGACATGCTGAATTGTGAGCCTCTTAGTTGTCATATATAGATGGCCGTGTTGCACATATAGGATTAAAACTACTCAATGTAGATTTCTACCATTCATGTAGCAATGACATAAAAGAAAGCAATTTGAAATTATTCCAATTATAGAAGCTCGTGTTGCCAAAATTTGCGTGTATATACGTATATATATATATATATACAGATACACACATATACATATTTAAATACATATATATTTAAATCAAGTTAGTTGGAGATACTGTTCATCAAATATAAGAAAATAGTGACATAAGGAAATTATGTGATTTATCTTTTCTAATGTCTTTTCTCTGAACCTGTGTTTCCTCACTGGGTTGTTGTGAAACATGCATAGAGCCAAGAAAAGTGCCTGATGTGATATAGTCTCAAAAAAATTAGCTATTATTACGAGTGGTCTCTTCCTCTCATGTAGGTTTACCGATGTCCTTTTATATATTCAAATGGGTGAGTGCCTCAGTGTCCTATAAGTTATAGATAGTAAGTTATTCTTTATATTTTCTTCTAGTTTATTCTTAAGAATTGATTGGAATTATGAAACCAAAGAGTGCATATATAGGCAAAGCAAAAATGGAAAGTTCAGAAACTGTGAAAATTTATTAATATAATACAGATATCTTTTCCCTTTACTCTTGCTTTTGGAACAGGACACATGATCTCTATTAATTGCCTTAACTATTTTCTTTTCTTTGGTTTATCATGCCACAGAGTTCTGGTAATAACCAATCATTGAGCAAGAACATTTTATTACTATTTACCAATGTCTTTGGTACAAGTGAGTCAGGTATAATTTTAAACTAGGTATAATTTAATTCTAAAAGCAATTTATATTCTGTTTGTTGGACGTATGCTGTATACCAGATGTGATAAAACACTTTTTACTCTTGTTTAGGAAAGAAGGCCAAATTATAAAAACAAAGTTTATGTGATATTTATTTTACAAAGATGTCCTGACATTGAAGTATTTGGAAACTAAGATTTTACCACACTAATGATTTTATTTTTTTCATGTGCCAAGATAAACTGGGAAAAAAACTAAACAATATTCATCACTAACAAGAGATGAAATTATTACATCGAAGTAAACCAAAAGTTGGAGTAGATAACTGAAGTTAATAAAAGGACAATAATTACTTTAAAACACACTTTCTATGTATAAAAACTCTCAAATCTTCATTTTAGTAAATAAAATAAAAAGCATTAATGTTATTGACTTTTCATGTAATATATAATGTCTATTTATACGTAAGTTTTAGTTTTGCATGTTTTAGTTAAGGCTATAATTTTATAAGTGCAAAATACAATTATTACTTTGAACAACTTATTACATTTTAAACTATAGTATTAGAAGTTCAGAAATAACAGAAGTACAAGCAATGAATCACCAAAGTAGTAATTATTAAAAGTTTATTGGTCACACACCAAAAGACAATTTGCAAACCAGGAGCACTCAAATCAAAACAGGAGATGAAACTCAGGGATGTATTGTTATAAAGCAGCTTATATAGTGAGAAAGCTGTGACTTCTTCACAGTGATTGGTTATAATAGAATTTTCTTAGGGAATTTGTCAGTGGTTACCTCATATCAACCTTGGGAAACAGCTCGCTTTTCCTTATGATTTCCAGAGGCATAAGCAAGAAATGGCCCAGGTCAAGTTAGTCTTGCAAAATAAGCTGAATTAAGTTTTGCTTGTAATGACTAAACTGATTTTGTCTACGCAGGAAATTTTCAAAGTTGACCCCTATTTGTTTTTCATTTTAACAATAGGAAAGCATTTAAACTACTATTTCTTCAAAGAGAACTTCACATTGCATTTATTCATCCAAACCTAAATGTTTGATTTTAAGTCAATAATTTGTTGTGACAAAACAATTTAAATTTTCTTCTGTACAGTTGCATTTCAGAATATATTACAGTTATAAAGAATCTTTAATTTTAGAATCTTTAATTTTCTACAAAGAACTTATTTTTCTATTATAATTTAAAATTAACATTAATAAAAGTACTTGATGAAAGTAAATTCAATTATTCAGGTGGCTAGATTCTTGGAAAATGCATTTTTGAGGTATTTCTAAGTGAGTGAGTAATTTCCTAATGCATTCAAATTGTTAAAACAGCTATTTTACTGGTTGCTATAAATCTTCCAAATCAACATTTCTTTGTGTAGTTTAAATGTGTACTGGCATAATATAGAGATGTACACTAATTTATCATATTTATGATCACTTTCCATTTTTCTATTGCAAAAAATACAAAACAAAAAATACCCCAAAACTTGCAAATACATATTAGAAGTAAATTGAAACAAAATAAATGGAATAAATTTGATGGCCTTGCTGTATTTTCAAATAGGATTAAAATATGCTATTCTATACATGAAAAAATCTAATTCTATTTAGAGTTCTAATCTAGTGGATTAAACTCTTACAAAAAGATTCCTTTGATTTCAGGAAGGAAGTGTTACTATTTCTGAAAAAATAAATGTTATTTTTTCCTCTAGAAAATTCTAGGTATGTAGATGACCATCTAATCTAATTTAAAAGGGATAATTTGACCTCAGGTGACCTAATTTTTTGACTTCTCATGTAAATTCTTCAGACTTTTTTTCTTTCTGTCATCGAAGCCACAATAATATTATGAGAATTGGTAAAAAGTAATTAGTAATTTGAGATTGCATTTCAGAGGGCTGAGAGCATAGACTTTCCAGGATAATCCTTTCTGCAGTACTATATTTGGCAGGCATTGTTGCCCAATGAAAATCTTCTCACTTGTACTAAATATGTTTTTTCAATTGCGTTTTGCATTCTAGATCTGTGATTTTTTTTGTGCGTGAAATACTGTGCTGTTAGTAGCATAGCTGTCATTGTTTATAGCATTGATTCAGCATTGTAATTTAAATTCTTTTGATAAGCCTCCAATCTCATCTGGACTATTAGACTTCACAAACTCAGCCTGGAGATTTGGATGTGAATTCTGGATGTGAAAGGAGTTGTCCAGATTTTACCAGTTCCAGGGGGAATTCCTTTTTCTTAGAGGTAAGTGAAGGGATCCTATATACTAGATGTTAGCTGAGAAGAGATAAACATTTGAGTAACATATAGCAATGGGTTATCTGATTACAGCTATGATGGGCAAACTGGAATGTCTATTTCATTCCATTTCTAATTTTGTCTCTTCCTCCTTAGTGTATAAAAAGAAAAGAAAAACGTAAACTTGTATTCCTAGAGTAATCTTGTAATTATTTTGACTTATTTATCTTTTATGTTAATCAGTATATTTGCCAAGATAAGATTGCAGAAATATAAACCAAAACCACTTTGCAGAATATGTATTTTCTTAGGATATTCAGGATTTCAAAAGATATTGGATATCTTGTGCAGGGAGAAATGGAGAGGTGCCTTGAAGCTGAGGAAGGTCCCCTCCCAATTACCCCATCCCCCAGTGTACAGGCAAAGAAATGGAATAGCCCTTGACTATTTTCCCCTCTCCTTTTTAAGAAAGTCTCTCTTTAGTTACTCATTTCTTTTCCCCATGGTCAGGTTGGCTGCATCTCCAAACACTTGTAAGTGCTGTATGTTCTGACATATCCTGAAGTCATGCATTAGCACCTTTTCATTCAGCAAAGGGTGAGAACAGATATCTTTTGGCAGCTGACAGCAGGGAGCAGGCAGAAAGAAGAGGAAGGAAATTGGAGGATGGGGACACTGTGGTGGCCTAGCGGCTAGCAGGACTAATGCACCAGCTGTGAATAACCCCTTTTTTGCCTCCAGTCTACCCAACAGATGTCTCTCTGTCACTGTCATGTCCTCATGTTATCCCAGGAAATGATTTACGCATTGCAACTGAGTCACCAATGTGGCAATTGAACCTCTTCACAGCTCAAAATTGTTGATGTGTGCACGGATGGCCCCGTGCTTGTACTGTACACTCCTAGGAACTGGGATGGAGTGGGGAGGGGCTTCAGGGGAAGCACCAGAGAAAAACGTAGCAGGAGCCAGAGAGGATAATGAAATGTCAAGGTTACCTTGTTTTGCCTGGAGAATTAAAAGGAAGGGCACATTAATGTCTGCCTCTATTTGGTCTTTTGGCTCTCTTAGGCCGAAGCAGCCCCCTGCCGCTCTGGTAGATACACATATCACTTTGAAAGATTAAAAAATGAAGAATGCAGTGATCTGTATTGTATATAGGCTTTATTCTGTGGAAAGAATGCTAATAAATATACTGTGAGCCTGCAAAGTTTGCCAATATAAATAATGTGGCGTTTCAAAGTCTGTCAGTAAATGTAATTGAATTTTTCAATGTAAAAATACAGTTCAGTTATAAATTGGAGTCATGCTTGACATTAGTTGGGCATTAGAAGATATTAATTAGATACTGCTCACTTCTTCTCTCTGGTTTCTTTATATTAAATGAAATTATCAGGAAAGAGGAATTTGCAAGCATGCAATTTAGAGATTTTTATTCTCAAAAACAAGCTGCCTGGTAATTTTTAGTGGAAGAATAAATGCTCTTTTCAAAAACCTTGTCAGTGAGCTGTCTAAAACATGCCCTTCCCAATATGAACACAATATGGAAAAGCTAATCCATTTTAATACTTTGTAATGATAATAAGCTACAGTGAACAAGTAGCCTAGGGAAAAGATAGTAGTCACCTTTAAACAGAAAGAGAATAGCAAGTAATTATACATTTTTACACTAGGCTGATGACAACATTTCCTGTGACTTTGAACTTACTTTGGCTGTCACCATCCTGGCAAACATTCTGCATATCAATCAGACAGTTGTATTTCTTGCATGACATTTGCAGCATAATGTAGAAATTTACTTATGTGATCATTGTATGTAAGCAGACCGTTTATATGTAAATAATTGTGTTCCTTCATGCTACAGATGCTGCATGTAGAGCTGTTAAGACCTTTTAGATCTCAAGACCATATGCAATTTTCGTCTATTGTCATCCTTGCTTAAATCTGTCTTTAGCCTTTTTTGGCACGGTTCACCTCTGAGTGTGTGGTTTATGTAGTTGTGCAGTGGTATGTGTGTTTTCCAGCAGTTAATTACTAGAACTGAGATTCCAGAAATAGATTTAACAGTGTCTGAATCTTATTTTTCTTGGAGATTTGTCATGTTGATTTTTTGTTTTGTGTTTAACAAAATACTGTAATTGCCACAAAAAGAACTATATCCAGATATTGACTTTAATTTGCATAATTTAATGTTTCCTGGGCATCTTTGAGGTTTTTTATTCTAGTTCCTGTTACTTGAGTTTTGGGGAACATATTATATAAAACAGATTTTTAAATTTTTCAATTTAAAATTTCCAAATATCCAAGACCTCCACTTGTTAGCTTCTTTCCAAATGGCTTATTTTTGAAATACTTTTTTATCAGAAAAAGTTATCTAAAATGCCCCACACTGCATAATGTGTTACCCACAAGTATCTTTATGATACCATTTTCCAGCCGAATTCCCCTCCATTTTCTGCTCCAAGATGAGTATTTTGATTAGGTTCATCTTTGGGACCAGGTGATCTTTACCTGGTTTGATTAAACATTTTTAGATTCACTCTGCTTGCCATTAATAATCTCCCAGTAACGGTTACCACTTGTTATAGCTAATTAAAACATATCTATAAAGTTATTTTAGAATCAAACATTTAAGTCCTTTAGATTCTACTGAAATACATATATGTTCAATTGTAATACAGTAACACTACCTACATCTGATATTTGTGAATGGATTAATTGATAATTAGCTTCCAGGAATATCCAGAGAAAGGATGAAGTCTGGCTCTGTGGACTGGAAAGAAAGAAAGCTAGAAAATGAAAGGAAAATAATGTAGGAGAAATGGAGTAAATCATAAACGTTCCCTATTTTAACAAAACGGAGAATTTTATTTTTGTAACTGCCCAGTCCGACATTCTAATCCCATGGCTAAGAAAACTAAGACTCAGAAAAACAAAAAAGGAGGTGCTAAACTGTGACAGTGATGGCTAGCTGACTCTCACTGATGCATGCTTGGCCACTAAACCAGAGACATTTCTGACTCTGCATCTGGACTTAGTTTTGTGAATAGTTTTGACCAAAGTAATGTGAATTGAGTTGATGTATGTCTCATCTGGGCTGGGGTGGATAATCACACAGTGGACATACTCTGAGATCTCTCCTCATTTTTGCCAGATACATAAAACCTAAGTGACCTTGCAGCCACAAAAGTATGGCCACAATGTGGGAGTAGCTTGGATTTCTGAGCTACCTCTTTGGAGGAGAGCTCTAAAAACAGACTAAGATGAGAAATATATATATATATACACACACACACACACACACACACTGGTTTAATTACAGTCATACTTAACAATGGGGATATATTCTGAGAAATGTGTCATTATGCAATTTCGTCATTGGAAAACATCATAGAGTATACTTACACAAACCTAGATGGTATAGCCTACTATACACCTAGGCTATATGGTACTAATCTTATGAGATTACCATCATATTTGCAGTCTGTCATTGACTAAAACGTTATGTGGTGAATCATTGAAATTTAAAAAATGGGAATTGTTTGTTTCAGCCATTATCCTTCTCTATTGCAGCTGGAAGCTAATAATTATCATTTGCTGTGTATATTTAATTCTCACAATATCCTTATGAAAATAGATACTATGATCTCTCACAGTAGAAGCATCTGAGGCTTGCTATCTTTGATAGACTTGTCTAACACAACAGAATCAAAATTTGAGCTTCCTTTTTGAAGGAAAGCTTCACGCTCTTTCCAGCATACTAGAACAGTCTACTTTTTTAATCCCTATAATTCTTTCAATTTGACTTTGATATGCTTGCATTAGTGATAGAGAACCATGTTTTATGTTCTTCATAGTGTAACAGCAGATGGGGAAGTTAAGAACTGCAACATAATCTGAAAATATCCCCAAGTGAATGAGGTCAAAGGTAGGTACACCTTTTTCCATTAGAAGATGTGTGATTTAGTGTTGATTGATTTTATAGATGACAAACCCACTAAAAAATAACCCCCAGGGGATTAATTTAAGAACTGTCTTCAAGGAGAGAGGAGTGATGTCACCAAGATGGTGACATGGGTCGTTCCTCCCCCTCACAAGATGAACTAACAGCTGTTCATGGACAAGACACCACTGAGAGAATCTTAGAACACGAGAGGCTGCAGCACCCCCTGCACCACAGAGACCAAGACAGGCTGCATTAGAATGGTAAGAGGAACAGCTACCTGCTGCCCACATTGCTCCTTCCCCAGGATGGTGCAACACCATGCTGAGAGGTGTACCCTCAGCTTGCAGTTCCTCCAGTGGGAAAAGAGAACCCAAGGGTGACATCCAGCACCCCAGCACCATGGGTCTTTCTGTGGGAGTCCCCATTCTGGTTTTATCCTACAGGGATCACAGGGAAATCTGCGTGGCTCAATCACTGGAAATCTGATTGTTATAGAGGAGGGGCTCCCAACAACCAGCACTCAGATCTTGGCAGACCAAGTTCCTACTCACAGAGCCGAAATGGTAGTCCCAACCAGCAGCTTTACTCATCTGCAGAGTCAAGTTGGTGGGGGGGGGGGGGCGGGTAGTCTGATTAGAGAACTCAGTGGAGTGCAAGTCTCCTTATTTCGGGCCCCCAAAGAAGGAGTTTTGCTGGCTCTGCAGCCTGGTCTGCCCACCCCCAGACAGAAGAACTGAGTCATAGCCCTGCCCATTGTACATTATGGCTCCTAGCCCCTATCGATCAGAAAGCCTGTTCTAGAAAATGTGGGAGTTGCCTGAAACGGGCCCTCCCAGTCCTGCCCAGGCTGCAGCCAGAGTTATAGCCCCATGTACAGTGGAGTGTGGCCCCTAGCCCCATCTGACAGAAAAGGTTGGTGAGAACACCTGGAAGCTGCATAACCCAGCAATTCTAAAGATGAGAGCTGATCACCCCCAGAGTAGTCAGTGGCCCTATTCAGGCAGAGAACTAGGCACATGCGTTGGCCTGAGTTAAGACCACAAGCAAAGAACATTAGTGGCCTTGGAGCTGCTTCTCGCACTGTGCCAAGGCAGGGAAACTAATTTCTATCTCCACTTATTGCTGAATACAGCCTTCAGGTGCTAAACCAGGGAACCTTACCAGAGCACATGGGAAGCTGTGTAGCCTATTCAACAGCTCTGCTTACAGTGGCACTTGAACAGAGGGCACAGCCCACAGGTTTCCCTGTCTGCAGAGCAAAATCAGTGGCCTCAACTGACCAGGATATTCAGTGCAAACTCTCTCACCTGTTTTGGGTCCCCAAACAATGAGCTGTGCAAGTCCTAGGTCCTGTCCTGCTGCCCTGCCAGGGCAGGGGAGCTAAGTCATAGCCCCACCTACTGCTGAGTGTAGTACCCAGTCCAGACTGTCTAGTAGGCCTGAGTAGAGAATCCAGACAACTGCAAAGCTCATCCTACAGCCTCACTTTGGCAGGAAACCAAACCAGTGGCATACTCTCCCAATCCTGAATAGTTGCCTCACCCAAAAATAGACCCTAATAACAGGCCCTACCTGCCAAAGGACATTGCCAGCAGACATGTCCAGAAATCCAAATTGAGCTGACCAGTGAAGAACTGTCTTTGCCAAAGCAAATCTGCAAAGTCAGAAGAGGAGACCACTTACTCAAATGCACAGGTACCAAGGTAAGGAATCAAGGATCATGAAAAATCAGGTAAATATGGCACTACCAAAGGAAACTAATAAAACTCTAACAATTGATCCTAAAGAAATGGAGATCTATGAACTGTCAGACAAAAATTTCAGAATACTCCTCTTAAGGAAGTTTAGTAAACTACAAGAACACACAGACAAATAACTAAAAGAAATTACAAAAAAAAAAAAATACATGAACAAAATGAGAAGTTCACCAAACTAGAAACCAACAAAAAAATATAAACCAAACAAATCCTAGACCAGAAAAACACAATAACTGAACTGAAGATTTCAATAGAGAACTTCAAAAGCAGACTCATCCATGCAAAAGAAAGAATCAGCAATCTGGAAGAAAGAACATTTGAAATTATCCAGTCAGAGGAAAGAAAGAAAAAAAATGAAAAAGAGTGAAGAAAGCCTACGAGATCCATGGGCCACAGTAAAAAGAAATGATATTCACATTTTGGAAATTCCAGAAGGAGATGAGAAAGAGAAAGGGAGAAAAAGTATATTTAAAGCAAAAACGGCTGAAAATATCTCAAACCTGGGGAGAGAAATAGACCTCCAGATCTGAGAGGCATAAAAGATCCCAAATAGGTTGAATTCTTAGGGCTATCCTGAGACTCAATGTAATTAAGCATCAAAAGTCAAAGACAGAGAAAAAAAATTAAAAGCAAGAGTAAAGAGAGAAATCACATACAAGTGAACCCCATAAGACTATTGGAGGATTTCTCAACAGAAACTTTTCAGGCCAGATGAGAATGGGATGGCATATTAAAAATATTGAAAGAAAAATCTGTCAACCAAGAATACTATAACTGGTGAAGCTGTCCTTCAGAAATGAAGGTGGGATAAACGCTTTTCCAAATAAACAAAGCTGAGGGAATTCATTACCACTAGACCTGCCTTACAAGAAATGCTAGAGAGAATTTCTTGAGTGTAAATAAAAGGACACTAGTTAACATCATAAAAACATAAGAAGGCAGTGTAAAACTCACCAGTAATGGTAAATATTTAGTCAAAGTTGGATTCTCTAATATAGTAATGTTGTGCATAATTCACTTACAACTCTAGTTTAAAAGGTAAAAAACAAATGTAGTAAAGAAGAACCATAACTAAATAATCATTGTTACACAAGTAAAAAATATGTAAATTATGACATCAATAACCTAAAATGTGAGGGGGAAGAGAAGTAAAAGTGTAAAGCTTAGGAATTTTATTGAAGTTAGGTTGTTATTAGTTGAAAATAGGTTGTTATAATTTTAAGATATTTTATGTAAGCCTCATGATAACCACAGGGGAAAAACCTATACTAACTATGCAAAAGAACACAATTAAAAAATAATCAAAGCATACTGATACCACAAGACATCAAAACTCCAAAAAAGACAGCAGGATAAGAAACAAGGGATAATAGATCTATAAAACAACCAGGAAATAATTAACAAAATGGCAATTGTAAATCTTTACCTATCAATAATTACTTTAAAGCTTGATGGATTTGTTTCTCTAATCAAAAGACTGAATGGATGAAAAAACAAGATCCAATGCTGCCTACAGGAGACTCACTTTAACCATAAAGACACACATAGACTTGAGAGTGAAAGGATAGAAAAAGATATTTCAAGCAAATGGTAACAACAACAACAACAAAAAGCAGGGGTAGCCATATTTATATCAGACAAAACAGATTTTATACTAAAACTTGTAAAAAGAGACAAAGAAGGTCCTTACATAGTAAGAAAGGGATCAAAACATCAAGAAGATATAATAATTGTAAATATTTATATACCCATCATCATAGCACATAAATACATAAAGCAAAAACTAACAGAGCTAAAAGGAAAAATGAAGAGCAATACAATAGTAGTGGGAACTTTAATACCCTAAAAATGGATGGATCATCCAGACAGAACATCTGTAAAGAAGCAGCACATTTGAACAGCAGTATAGACCAAATAGACATGAGACATATACAGAACAGTCTATGTGACAACAGCAAAATACACATTCTTCTCAAGTGCACATGGAACTTTTTCTAGGATAAACCATATGTTAGGCCACAAAACAAGTCTCAGCAAATTCAAAAAGATTGAAATTATACAATTATCTTCTCTGACCACAATGATATGAAACTAGAAATCAAAAACAAGGAAAACTGGAAAATTCACAAATAAATGAAAATGAAGAAACCATCTCCTGAACAACCAATGGATCAATGGAGAAGTTAACTGGAAAATAAAAAAGTATCTGGAGACAAACGAAAATGGAAACATAACATACCAATACTTATGGGATGCAGCAAAAGCAGTTCTAACAGGGCAGTTCATAGTAATAAACACCTACATTAAGAAATAAGAAAGATCCCAAATAAACAACCTAACACTACACTTTCAGGAACTAGAAAAAGAACAAATTGAACCTAAAGCTAACAGAAGGAAAGAAATCATAAAGCTTAGAACAGAAATAAATGAAATAGAGAACAATAAAACAAGAGAAAAGATTAACCAAACTAAGAGTTGGTTGTTTGAAAAAATAAACAAAATTGACAAAACTTTAGCTAGAATAATCAAGGGGAAAAAGAGAGAGGACCCAAATCAACAAAACTATAAATGAAAAAGGAGACATTACTACTGATACCACAGAAACACAAAGAATCATAAGAGGGTATTATGAACAACTATATGCCAACAAACTGGACAACCTAGAAGAAGTGGACAAATTCCTAGAAAGATACAAACTACTGAGACTGAATCAGGAAGAAACAGATTGGTCTTAATAGACCAATTACTAGTAAGGAAATTGAATCAATAATCAAAAATCTCCCAATGAAGAAAAGTTAGGACCAGATGTCTTCACTGGTGAATTTTACCAAACATTTAAAGAATTGGCACCAATCCTTTTCAAACTCTTCCAAAAAATCAAAGAAGAGGGAACATCACCAAACTCATTTTATGAGGCTAGCATTACCCTGATATCAAAGACAGAAAAGGACACTACAGAAAAGAAAATTACAGACCAATATCCCTGATAAATATTGATGCAAAAATTCTCAATAAAATACTAGCAAACTGAATTCAGCAGCACATTAAAAGGATCATTCACCATGCTCAAGTGGGATTTATACCTGGGAGGCAAGGATGGCTCAACATACACAAATCAACAAATGTTGATACATCATATTAATAAAATGAAAGAAGAAAATCATATGGTCATCTCAATAGATGCAGAAAAAGAATCTGACAAAATTCAATATCTGTTCATGATAAAAACTCTTGACAAATTATGTATAGAAGGAATGTACCTCAACATAAAAAAGAGCATGTGTAATAAGCCACAGCTAATTTACTCAGTGGTGAAAGGTTGAAAGCTTTTCTTCCAAGATCCAGAACAAGACAAGGGTGCACACTCTCACCACTCCTATTCAACATAATACTTTAAGTCCTCACCGGAGCAATCAGGCAAGAAAAATATTAAAGTCATCAAAATTGGAAAGGAAGAAGTAAAATTGTCTCTATTTACAGATGTCATGATTTTATATGTAGAAAATCCTAAAGATGCCACCAAAAAACTGTTAGATCTAATCATCAAATTTAGTAAAGTTACAGGATACAAAATTAATATACAAAAATCAGTAGGGTTTCTGTAAACTAACAACGTATCTGAAAAAGAATTAAGAAAATGATCTCATTTACAATAACATCAAAAACAATAAAATACTTAGGAATAAACTTAACCAAGGAAGTGAATGATCTCTACTCTGAAAACTACATGACATTGATGAAAGAAATCAAGGAAGACACAAATAAATGGAAAAGTATCTTGTGTTCATAGACTGGAAGAATTAATATTGTTAAAATGTCCATACTACCAAATTCCATCTATACATTCAATGCAATCTCTCTCAAGATTCCAATGGCATTTTTTACAGAAGTAGAAAAAACAATCCTAAAATTTATATGGAACCACAAAAGACCCTGAATAGCCAAAGTAATTCTGAGAAAGAAGAAAAAAGCTGGAGGCATCAGCCTTCCTGATTTCAAGCTATACTATAAAGCTATAGTCATCAAAACAGTATGGTACTGGCAGAAAAACAGACAAATAGATCAACGGTACAGAATCGGGAGCCCGGAAATAAACCCAAGCATATAGAGTCAACTAACATTTGACAAGGGAGCCAAGAATACTCAATGTCAAGAGAAATGACAGTCTCTTCAAAAAATGGTGCTGGGAAAATTGAATATTCACCTGTAAAAGAATGAAACCAGGCCCCTATCTTACACCACTCGCAAAAATTAACTCAAAATGTATTAAAGACTTAAATGTAAGACTTGAAACCATGAAACTCCTAGAAGAAAACAGAGGAAAAAAGCTCCTTGATGTGGGTCTTGGCAATGATTTTTTGGAGATGTCACATAAAGCACAAGCAACATAATCAAAAATAGCGAGTGGAACTGCATCATACTAAAAAGCTTCAGCACATCAAAAGAAACAATCAACGAAGTGAAAAGGCAACCTACAGAATGAGGAAAAAATATTTGCACACCTGTATCTGGTAAGGGGTTAATATCCAAAATATATAAAGAACTCGACAGCAATAAAACAAATAATCCAATTTAAAAATGGGCAAAAGACCTAAATAGACATTTTTCCAAAGAAGATATACAAAAAGCCAAAAGGTACAGGGAAAGATGCTCAACATCACTAATCGTTAGGGAAATGCAAGTCAAAACCACTTCAGTTATATTAACTGAAGCCTGTTAGGATGGCCATTATCAAAAAGACAAGAGATAACAAACGCTGGTGAGGATGTGGGAAAAAAGGTAATCCCTGTCCACGGTTGGTGTGACTGTAAACTGTTACAGCTACTATGGAAAACAGTGTGGAGGAGCCTCAAAAAATTAAAAATAAAATTACCATATGACCCATCAATTCCACTCCTGGGAATATATCCACAAGAAATGAAAACACTAACTCCAAAAGAAATATGCACCTCCGTGTTCATTGCAGCATTATTGACAATAGCCAAGACGTGAAAACAACCTAAGTGTCCACTGGCAGATGAATAGATAAAGGTGTGGTACGTATATATGTGTGTGTATACACACACACACACACAAACATACATACATACACAATGGGATATTATTCAGCCATAAAAAACAAGAAAATCCTTCCATTTGCAGCAACATAGATGAAACTTGAGGGCATTATGCTAAGTGAAATAAGTCAGACAGAAAGACAAATACCATACGATCTCATTTTTATGTGGAATCTGAAAAAAACTCACGGAAAAAGAAATCAGATTTGCGGTCACCAGAGGTGGGGGGTGGGGAGAGGGGGAATTGGAGAAAGGTGGTCAAAAGGTAGAAACTTCCAGTTACCAGGTAAGTACTAGAGAGGTAATGCACAGCACCATCACTATAGTTAACACAGCTCTATGATATATACTAAAGTTGTTAAGAGAGTAAATCCTGAGAGTTCCATCACATGGAAATTTTTTTTTCTTTTTTTGCTCTCTCTTTTTATTGTATCTATATGAAATGATGGATGCTATCTAAATTCTTAAGGTAATCATTTTACAATGTATGTAAGCCAAACCATTATGCCACACACCTTAAACTTATACAGTGATGTATGTCAATTTTATCTCAATAAAACTAGAAAAAAACTTTCAGGAAGCCTTAAAGACATTGTTTACTTTGTAGAAGACATATTATTGGGCTTTATGATACCAAGCGAGTGACTACCAATGTTATTAATGCTACTAATAATTTAATTTTCCATTGTCTTTTTTTTCTGCTGTGTTTTTACGTACGAATATTATATTGAACTTCTTGAAATCTGTCACTTCATCCTCTCTTGCTGCCATGACTGACATTTAGAAAATATGCCTCCTATATTTCTCGAAATAAGAGTACCTATGAAGCACTAGAATATTCCCTAATTTAATGGACTTACCTGGAAATATATTTGGGTAATGTAATTCTTTTGGATAGTTGTAACTTTACCACAAACAAGCAGATGGTTTTCAACCTGGGCATGTCAAGTTCTTAAACATTATACTTCTGGGAAAGACAATAAGGAATTAATTTACCAGGAAGTTTGATCCAGATTCTTTTTAGGAAGAGTTCCATAGGTCTCAATTTTAGCAAAATTCATGTCTCAGCTTTACAGAATAGTTAGAGATATAGTAGTTGATTCAAGCTCATCCCAGTGGTTCTCAAGCTTTTGTCTGCATTGGAAACACCTGGTAATTACATTAAGATGGATTGCTGGGGCCGCCCGGTGGCGCAGCGGTTTAGTCCGCGCTTGGCAGCCCGGGGTTCACGAGTTCGGATCCCGGGCGCCTGCAGACGCACTGTCTGTTAGCCATGCCGTGGTGGCGTCCCATATAAAGTGGAGGAAGATGGGCACAGATGTTAGCCCAGGGCCAGTCTTCCTCAGCAAAAAGGGGAGGAGTGGCAACAGATGTTAGCTCAGGGCTGGTCTTCCCCACACACACAAAAAAAGATGGATTGCTGGGCTCTACCCCCAGAGTTTTGGTTCGGTAAGTCTGGAGTGAGGAATTTGCATTGTCAAAATTTCCCAGGTGACATTAATGATACTGGTCTAGGGATTACACTTTGAGGACCCTGTTCTAGATCAAAACACTTTCAGTTGAATTTGTTTAGCAATGGATCCAGATGAAATTACGCATCTCAAAGGTCTTTGGGGACCACCTCGGAAAATTTGTTCAGTTATGGGATGAAGGGTGCCTCAGATAGGCATGACCTTGGGCTCAGTATCTCTCTCGAGCCAAAGCAATCCGTGAAGGGGCTGGCAGCTGAAACCGTTGACCACACTTCCAGTGCCTGGGTCAAGTTCTTCATTAAAGGGGATTTGGGTTGGCTTGTACATGTCCACCACACCCAGCTTAAAATCTTCAAACCCCTGAATGATCTGGATCTGGCATGATTCTCAAACCTCAGATATATCACTCTCCTCTTTGTCAATTAAGATCCACTCAAATCCAGTCTCTTTTCATTGCCACAGACAAGTCAAGCTCTTTCCTTTTCTCAATTCAAGGTTTTCCCTGTACTGTTATTTTTGCTGAAATACTAATCTCTCACTCTCCTCACCAGTGACTTTCCTGACTTGTTTCTTATATTAGGCTTCTGATTAAATGCTTCTCCTCATGCATGTCATTCTGACTAATGTGCTTCCCCCTGAAAATCTCTATAACTGCACTCTGTCCATTTCAGTCACGGCACTTATCACCTTTTTCCAAAAAAAAACCTTGTGTGTTTTCTGTCTCCTTTACAAGATCTTAAGCTCTGTGGGAACAGATCCTACATTACACATCTATGAAAATGCAGAATCAAGGAGAACATAGACTGGTAGTCCTAATGTAGGCTCTCATTAAATATTTGCTGGATGAGTTGGTACAGATGATCATCAAAGGTTCATGACCCTTCCATAGTATAGAGTTAGCACAGAGTCACGAGTGACTGCCTGGCCATGAACCAATCTCCTGCCACCTACTGCATGTAGATTTGTCTATGTCAGTGATGCTTAAGCTTGGGTGATTTTAACCCACAGGGATATTTAGCAATCTCTGGAAACAATTTTAATTGTCACAGCTAGGCAGAGGGTGGGTTGCTACTGGCATCTAGTGGGTTTAGGCAAGGGATGATCTAAACAATCTGCAATGCACAGAATAGGTCCTGACAACAAAGAATTTTCTGGCCCAAACTATCCATAGTGCCAAGGATGAAAAAAGCTAGTATATTAGTTTTCTATTGCTGCTTTAACAAATTACTAAAAAGTTAGTGTCACAAAACAATATAATTTTTTTAATCTTACCGTTATCTTACAGTTTCACTGGGCTAATATCAAGAAGTCAGACTGGGCTCTGTTCCATTCTGGAAACTCTAGGGGAGAACATGTTTCCTTGCCTATTCTAGCTTCTAGAGGCTGCCCCCATTTCTGGGCATCTTCACTTTGAAGCCAGCAACATTACATCTTTCTGACCATTCTTCTGTAGTCACATCTCCCTCTGGCCATAGCCAGGAAGGTTCTCTGATTTTAAGGACCCATATGATTAGATTGGGTCTACCTAGATAATTCAGGATAATCTCCCCCTCTCAAAGTCCTTAACTTAATCACATCTACAAGTCCCTTTTGCCGTGTAAGGTAACATAATAACAGGATGTGGCCATCTCGGAGGGGAGGAGGGTAGAATTCTTTCTACAACATCTATACACTTAGTTCTTGCCAATGAAAAATGAACAGTAGCAATGTGTGCTGATTCTGAGCCAATGGGGTTAAGAAGTGAGTGTGCCTTCTCCTTTCCTCTTATCCCTTTCTATAACAAACTTGGATCTAGGTATTAGAAATAGTACCTCCAGAAGATGAAAAAAAGAAGAATCACTATGTGGAAGTCAGGCCATGAAGAATAAACATGGGACTGTTGTGTGAGTGAAAAATTGTATATTTTCTATTAATTTTCTATTATGATAAGCCATAGGCACTGGGGTTTATATATTACAGCCGTTAGTACTCTATTATTTTTATCATCATCATTATTATTATTGAAAACAGTATCTTAACTTGAAACAAAAAACCTAAAATAGGCTGCATTGGTTTAACAGTCAGGTAATAGATGACAAGGAAAATAATATCATAAGAAAGGCTTTCCTCTGAACCCTCGCATGAGAATTATTGAAGAAAAAATAACTTCTATTGTGCCAAGTTATAGGGATCTTAGGGTTTATCTATTATAGAAACACATCTTACCTTAACTAACTGAGTGACTGACTTAATGAATGAATTAATAAGCAAATAAAACAGTACATTTCTGAGTTTCATGCTGCTCACTTATAAAAATAAATAGAAATCACTCTATGAATGAGCAACAGTAAATGTGTATCCTTGGCACACATTCACCAGAAACACCAACTGGGTGAACTCTGAAAGTGTGAAGAAAGTATGGTCATACTAGTGTAGGGGAGGAAGGCTATCCTCTGCCCACTCTGGGTCCTTTCTGGCTGGCCTACAAATTTAATTGACATGAGATACAATAACAGGAGAAAATCAAAGCAACCTTCATAACATGTATACATGGGAGAGACCCAGGGAAACTGAGTAACTTGCTAAAATGGCAGAGACTCTCATCTTAAATACCATCTTCAGGTAAAGATAAAGGAGGATGTTGGGGAGGTACTGGTTTGGGACTTCACAGGGGAGGAAGGCAATTCACATAGAGATGGAAAAGAAAATGTTTGAGAATGTGACCTGAGAGACAGAATTTCGATGAGATGGACTTGTTGGTGCCTTTCCTATCACACCTATTTTACATAATACTATAGTTATCTTGTGGTATCAGCTCCTTCCTGGAACAGGCCTTCTATCTTAAATTCTTTTAGGCAGTTAGGGGGAAGGCCAAAGTTTCTTTCAGAGTCTTTTGTTCTTAAAAATAATCAAGGTAACGAGACATACTTTGAGGTGGCCAATTCTGACCCCCCACACTAGCAAACTTTGTCAAGAAATATTGAATGCAGGTAACTTTAACCAAAAATAGAGGCCACCCTGATCTTTCATAGAGTCCATTATGAGTTGCAAACACTAAAGTATTACAGAGCATCACCTCTGTACCATCTGAATATTATATAACCCTTAGGCAGTGGAAAAAAATGTATGAACAATCCAGATCCTGAGGCAGCAGAGAATATGGCACCCTCCTCCCTCCCATCAGGAATCGGGACTGTAAAGGCAGTCTGGTTTCAGTGTTCATTTGTGTTCTATGTTAGGAGATGGGAGGTGATGTGTTGGAGAACTGAAAATCTGGATATAGAAGAAACAAGCATTCCTTGGGAAGCAATCTTGACTCCATCATAAGAGAGAATCTGTTTTCACCTTTCTGCTTGAAAACATGATGATATTTTCTTCCAGTTCATTTAGCCTGCGTTCTTCGAAGATAAATGACATTAAGAGAGGGGATCTCATATAGAGTTGCCTCTTCTCTCTCAGAATCTAAAATTATGCCATATACATTTTAGTTATATAAAAAAAGCACTTGGGATTCTGGTTCAATATGGTGATGTAGGAGGATCCTGAACTCATTTCCTCCCATGGACATACTGAAGCTACAGTTACATACGGAATAATTTCCTGTGAAAGAAACTCAAAACTAGCCAAGCAACTCCTACACATCAGGCAAACGAGAAAAAACTTGCATTGAAACAGGTAGGAGATTCTGAGACACAATCTCTTCATAAATCCCACCCTTGGCATGGCAAACCACAATCAGGAGGGAACTTATAACTCCAAGCTTCTTGAG
Source organism: Tapirus indicus (assembly GCA_031878705.1). Classification (NCBI taxonomy): domain Eukaryota; kingdom Metazoa; phylum Chordata; class Mammalia; order Perissodactyla; family Tapiridae; genus Tapirus; species Tapirus indicus. Next base: position 17,546,811 of record CM062925.1, read on the forward strand.
GAATGAAGGGTTTGAACTCCACATATGGCACCCAAACTTTTAAGACTTGCACCTGAGATTTAGATCCCAAAACATCTAGCTTTTAAAGTCAACAGGGCTTGTGTCCACAAGACCCACAAGGCTATAGTGAACTGAGAAAAAGTTCTTAAAGGGCTCATGAAGATTCACTGTGGCTACACCCTAGGGCCTAGTGCAGAGGCAGCTGACTGAAATGCCTCTTTCCAAGAAAGAGGCCTGTTTTCTTATCTTAAAAGCTTCTGCCTGAGGGGCAGGCATCTAATTTAACACACTTCAAGGGGCCCCCTGAAATGCTCTCCAAAGACTGCAGTGGTTGGTGGGTGCCAACTTATGCTCTCCCTCTGCCTCATTTTGAGTCACTGTCATGTCCTGGAAAAGAGCTTAGGCTATCCTGGTTTTTGCGTATGCTGCCCAGAGGATGCCCCTTGATCACCTGGCACTAGTGGCCAAGTGGGACTTACGTTCACAGCTCCCATGGACAATAACTAATGGAGAAATAGTTCTTAACTGGCTATTCCTTAGGGCACAGTGCAGAGGCAACAGGCAGACACCCAGTATTCCCATGAAAAAGGTCTATTAGCTTATCTTCATAGCTGTGGCCTGAGGGGCAGGCTTCTAATTAAACACACATCTAGGGGCCAACTGCAATCCTTTCTAGAGACCAAGGAGGCCAGTAGGAACCACTTCCACACTCTTCGTCTGCCTTGTCCAGATCACTAGTGTCTCCAAGAAAGGAGTTTGTGCACAAGCTTTTGTGGCTGCTGCCTAGAGGAGACATCCGTCAATAGCCTGGCTCTGGTGGCCAGAAGGGCTTGTGTTTACAGGTTCAACAGGAAGGTATCAAAAAAAGAAACACTTATTAATTAGCTATCACTCCAGGGCTGAGTGCAGAGGGACTAACAGAAATATCCATCCCCAGTGTTCCCCTGAAAGAGGTCGACTTGCATACTTTAAAAGCTGCTACCTATGGGTCTGGCTTCCAGATAGCCTGAATTGAGGTGGTGACTGAGATCCTCCCTTTTGGGACACTGACAGGTCTGGACACACTCTAGCTCCTGGGAGCCACTAAGAACAAAGTAGCCTACTTGGACAATCACAGGGTTTGAGAGACAACCAAGAGCTTGGGGAGTTGAATGATAAGGTTCACCTCCTACACAAGGCCAGCCACAGAGGTGGCTGTTTTATCTAATTCATAGAAACCAATACGGAGAGTGAAGGAAAATAAAGAAACAAAGAAATATTTTCCAAGTGAAAGAACAAGATAAAAACCTCAGAAAAAACCTTAATGAAATGGAGATAAGTGATTTACCTGATAAAGAGTTCAAAATAATGATCATAAAGATGCTCACTGAGGTCAGGAGAACAATTCATGAATAAAATGAGAATTTTAACAAAAAGAAAATATAAGAAAGTATCAAACAGAAGTCATAGAGCTGAAGAATACAATAACTGAACTGAAGAATACAATTGTGGGGTTCAACAACAGACTAGATGAAGCAGAAGAAAAGATCAGCAAATTCAAAGACAGGGCAGTGGAACTCATCTAATCAGAGCAGGAAATAGAAAAAAGAAAGAAAAGACTGAAGATAGCTTAGGATACTTGTGGGATAACATCAAGCAGACTGATATTCACATTATAAGGATTCCAGAAGGAGAAGAGAAAAAGGGGCAGAAAATTTATTTGAAGAAATAATGCCTGGAAAGTTCCCTTACCTGGGGAAGAAAACAGACATCCCAATCCAGGAAGCTCATGGGTTCCAAATAAGAACTCAAAGTGAACCACACCAAGACACATTATAATTAAATTGTCAAAAGCTAAAGACAAGGAGAGAATCTTAAAAGGAGCAAGAGAAAACAACTTTTTATGTACAAGGGAACCCTCTTAAAACTACAAGCAGATTTTTCAGCAGAAACTTTACAGGCCAGAAGAGAGTGACACAGTATACTCAAAGTGCTGAAAGAAAAAAAACTTCCAACCAAAAATACTCTACCTGGCACAGTTGTTTTTCAGAATTGAAAGCGAGATAAAGAGTTTTCCAGACAAGCAAAAGCTAAAGGAATTCCTCACCACTAGATTGGCTTTACAAGAAATGTTAAAGGAATGTCTTTAAGCTGAAATGAAAGGTGCTAATAAATAACAGGAAAACACATGAAAGTAAAAATCTCACTGGTAAAAATATAGTGAAATTCAGACAAATCTAACATTGTAAAGCTGGTGAGTTAATCACTTATAAACTAGTATTAAGGTTAATAAAAATAGTAAAAATAACTATAACTACCATAATTTGTTAATGTATACACAAGATAAAAAGATATAAATTGTGACATCAAAAACAAAACTTGGTGGAAGAGTAAAAATGTAGAGTTCTAGAACCCGTTCAAACTTAAGTTTTTATAAACTTAAAATAGACTCATAAATATAACTTGTCTTATATAAGCTTCATGGTAACCACAAAGCAAAAACCTATAGTAGATACACAGAAAATAAAGAGAAAGGAATCTAAGCATACCACTACAGAAAGTCATCAAATCACAAGGGAGAGAACAAAAGAAGAAAGGAACAAAGTAATTACAAAACAGCCAGAAAACAGTGAACAAAATGTCAATAAGTTCATACCTACAATAACTACATTAAATGTAAGCAGTGTAAATTCTCTAATCAAAGGACATAGAATGGCTGAATGGATAAAAAAACAAGACCCATCCATGCTGCCTACAGGAGACCCAATCAGACATAAGGACACAAACAGACTAAAAGTCAAGGTATGGAAAAAGGTATTCCATGCAAATAGAAACCAAAAGAAAGTAGGGGTAGCTATACTTATATCATACAAAATAGACTTTAAGACAAAGACTGTAATAAGAGACATAGAAAGCTATTATAATGATGATAAAGGGGTCAATCCAACAAGAGAATATAACGATTGTAAATATTTATGCACCCAATATAAGAGCACCTAAATATATAAAGCAAATATTGACAGACCTAAAGTGAGAAGTATACAGCAATCCAATAATAATAGCATCCTCTAATACCCCCACTTTCATCAATGAATAGATCTTCTGGACAAAAAATCAATAAGGACACGTTGGTCTTAAACAACACATTAGACCAGATGAACTTAACAGACATATATAGAACATTCCATGCAATAGCAACAGAATACACACTCTTCTCAAGTTGTGCATAGAAGCTTCTCCAGGAGCAATCATTTGTTAGGCCACAAAAAAGTCTTAATTAATTTAAGAGGGTTAAAATCATATCAAGCACCTTTTCCCACCAAAACAATATGAACCTAGAAATCAATTACAAGAAGAAAATTGAAAAATTCACAAATATGTGGAGATTAAACAACACACTCCTGAACAACCAGTGGGTCAAAAGAGAAATCAAAAAATATCTTGAGACAAATGAAAATGGAAATACAACATACCAAAACTCATGGGATGCAGTAAGAGCAGATCTAAGAGGGAAGTTGATAGCAATAAATGCTTACTTCTCTGAGGATCTAATGCAGAGCATAGGGAATATAGTCAACAATACTGTATTACATACTTCCAAGTTGCTAAGAGACTAGATCACAAATGTTCTCACCACAAAAAGAAATGATAATTATGTGATGTGATAGTGGTGCCAGCTAATGCTACGGTGGTAATCATATTGCAGAATATAAATGTATCAAATACACATTTTTATACATTAAACTTACACAAAGTTATATGTCCATTATGTCTCAATAAAAAAATAATAGAATAAAGTCCAAGTCATCACAAAACAAAATAAATTGACAATTTGAGTAGAAAAACAAGTGAGTATATTAAGTATTCAAATAAGATAATTAACAAGGCAGAGTTAATAGATAATAAAGAGAACTTTACCCAAGTGTATGTTATATATACTTGTGTTTTAGGTGTGTGTGTATATATACATATATACACACATATTGTCATGCATATATACATATATATATATTTTCCTAATATGTTGAAATTTTATACTTTTTGACTTCTATAAACTACAAAGGAAATAATAGTTTCAGAAAAGTAGAGATCAACCAGTTATATTCAATGACCACATGTAACAAAGTTAGCTATTAGCAAAAATCTTAGATCTCTGTCTCCACAAATATTTTCACATTAAGGAAAAAATCTAAATGATTCATTAATTACATAGAAAATTAAAACAAACTATTGGCCAACAATGGACATTTGAGAACATTGTGAATCAAAACTTGTCATGTGTGACCAAAGCAGGGCATAAAGAAAGATATAACTTTAAAAATATTTAAAAGCTGTGAAATTCATTTTAAATGGTCTAAATTTTCTAACAAAGCTAGAAAAAGAGAAAAATTAAATTCAAATAAACTAGATATGCATAAAATAGAATCAGAATACAAATCAGAATTGATCAGTACAACTAAAATGTGGTTCTCTGAAAAGACCAGTAAACAAGACAAACCTTTGGAAAGTCTGACCAATTGGTTTAGGGAAGAGAGAGATCATAAAAATTAATATTAGGAACATTGGAGTACATAAGCATGGATTCAGAGATTTCAAAAATTGTGAGATTAATATGGACAACTTCATACAAATATGTTTGAATATATTGATGAAATAATTTTTTATAGGAAATCTTAAATCACTGAATTCAATAAATACAAATCCCTCAGAGACCAATAACTATGGAAGACATTAAATAGAAGACAAAGATACTTCCCTGTCAAGGGCATCAAGCCCAATACTTTAGTTCTAACCAAAATGCCAATGAACAAATAATTCTCTGTTTAGTAAACGTTCTAGTGCAAAGACAAAGAATGTGGGGGAAAGGGAGAGAGAGAGATGGGAAGTTAATTAGCAAATTTTATGAAACTATCATAATGCTAATTTAAAAGCTGAGCAAGGAAAATACTCAAGAAAAGCTAATTTTATACAAATATAGATGTGAAAATCCTTAATACAAGATTATCATACAAAATACAGTGTTATTAAAGTGATACTGTTATTAAAATATTATTAAAAGAATAACACATTATGACCATTATCATAGGATTATCTCTGTTTAATATAAGAAAATTTATTAATATAATTACCACATAAACAGATTAAAGAAGAACAATTATGATCACCTGAATAACTCTTGCAAAAGAAGTTGATAAAACTCAACACATTCTTTATTAAAAAAAAAAACTCTTAGCAAACTAGGAATAAAAAGAACATTTCCTTGATTTATAAGCTATTCAACAGAAATCTCCAGCATGTGTCATTTTAATTAAGATAAATTTTAAGTATTACCATTCAGTGCAGGAACAAGATGGGGCTGCTCACTTCAAAGCTACTCTTCAGAGATTATACTGAAAGGCCTAGCCCGTGCAGTAAGAGAAGTTAAAGAAATCAGAGGTAAAATACTCAGAATGATGTGACTGTCATCAATATAGATGATATGATTATCTAGTTGGAAAATCATCTTAAAAAAAGAACTATTCTAATTAATAGGAAGTTAAGGGAAAATATAATATCTACAAAAAATCTAATGTGAGCTACACCCAAAATAAAATTTTACCCCATTCACGATATCCTGGTTTTCTCTTTATCTAATTATTCACTTAACCTTTCTTTAAATTTGTTTGCAACTAATAATAAAATGTTTATTTCCCAGATTTTATGGGTGTTGTGGGTAATAGTAAGAAATTGCAGGTGCATGTTAATTGATTAGGAAATAATGGCCAATAATGAATGTGTTTTGCAAATCCTACTGAACAAAAAGAAGAAAATGTAGGGTTATTGTTATTTTTGAATGGAAAAATAAAAGTGATATGGATAAGGGTGTTTTAGAAATCTCAGATGATCACTTTTGATTTATCTGCTCTCAGACAAACTTGAAATAAATAAGAAAAAAATTCATTACTATAGCATCTCATTTCAATGCAGTAGCATTTCTCTTTATTCTAAATATTGCAATTTTCAGTAACCTCTGAAAAAAATCATTATTAAAATGATTAGTCCGCGCTTGGCAGCCCGGGGTTCGCGAGTTCGGATCCCGGGCGCCCGCCGACGCACTGCCTGTCAGCCATGCCGTGGCGGCGTCCCATATAAAGTGGAGGAAGATGGGCACGGATGTTAGCCCAGGGCCAGTCTTCCTCAGCAAAAAGGGGAGGATTGGCGACGGATGTTAGCTCAGGGCTGGTCTTCCCCACAAAAAAAATAAATAAATAAATAAATAAAAAAGACAGAGATCTCTAATCTGTATTTGTGCTTATGTTTACATTAAACAATGGGCATATATTAATTTTGTAACAGCGTATTCTAGTAATTTCCAGGGACATCTTATTCTGTATCACAAGCATAACTCTAAAGTTTTAAATGTAAAACAAAGCATTGTCCTAGAAAATGAGCACTGATTAAAGTCACAATGTGCTCTTTTGTGGTAGTGTTTTTAATAAAATATTATCAGTGGTAAAATGTAAATAAAAAAGTAAATTGCTTCATTCATCATGTATTTTAAGCAGTTAAAATGAATGAACTCTCCTTTGAGAAAACATCTGACTAAGCAAAATAATGGTTATGAGTTTGAGAAAATGTTTAATGAACTTACTGTTTAAAATGCAGTTGTTATTTTAGAGCCCATTATTGCACGTTTTAAATTAATTGAGGTTTCTTTACTCAGAGACTTTTTTTCTTTTTCCACTTAATATACCAATATAAGTGACCTTAGTGACTTATGTGGATGCCAAGCAGTCACTAGGTCGGGAATGCTGGTTGACACAACAGCATACAACTGGAACAGTGTATCCATGAATCTTCATATTTATTTGTCTGGTGTCAGTTCAAAGGCAAAGTTGCCAATGATCAAACACGATTGTTCTTCAAACAGCTCATATTGTAAGCATTCGGACTGATATTCATCTCCCATTTCTTCGTGTTCTGAAACACACCTATTTACTATATACGGAAGTTAAAATGATATTGCTGTCTACGTATTGAAATATTTCAGATAACATATATACTTATTTGCTTAAGGCAACAGGAGAAGGTATTTACTTTAAAAATACAAGCCTTATAGCAGCTTTATTCATAATTGCCAAAACTTGGAAGCAACCAAGGTGTCCATCAGGAGGAGGATGGATAAATTTTGGTACATCCAGACAACGGATTATTATTAAGTGCTAAAAAGAACTGAGCCATCAGCTGTGAAGAGACATGAAGGAAACTTAAATGCATATTACTAAGTGAAAGAAGCCAATCGGAAAAGGCTACATACTGTATGATTCCAACTATATGACATTCTGAAAAAGGCAAAACTATGGAGACAGTAAAAAGACCAGTGGCTGCCGAGGGTTAGGGGAGAGGGAAGAATGACTAGGTGGAGCACAGAGGACTTTAAGGGCAGTGAAACTGTCCTGTATGATACTGTAGTGTTGGATACATGACATTATACGTTTGTCTAAACCCTAATGTAAACTATAGACTTTGGGTGATAATGATGTGTCAATGTAGATTCATCGTTTGTAATAAATCTACCTCTCTGTTCGGAGATGTTGAGAGTGAGGGAGGCTATGCAGGTGCGGGGACACGAGGGAGATATGAGAAATCTCTGTTTGCTCTTCTTAATTTTTCTATGAACCTAAAACTGTTCTATGTAAGCGTGGCCATACTAATGGCTCTAAGATTCAAAGTACAGCCTAATACTGGAAAACACATGGTTCTAAACCATGGCAAACCAATCAAATGACTCATTATTAAATGAATTGATAATGTCAGGTCTATGCTTCATGAGGAATATTTTGTTCCTGCACATGGTAGGAATTTAGTAGACACGATGCAGTGTTTGATTAAGCTAAAGAGTAAGTAAACTGGGAACTTAGACAAAGGAAGGACGAGTCTTTTTAGAAGGGCTAAACTTAAAAACAACAACAGATCAGAACCAGAGACATGTTAAGTGAGCACATTCATTTTAGAATAGTTTGGGAGCACATAATGTGTTAACTGAACATGGGAGATAGCAAAAATGGATAATTTGCAGATAGAAGGATGAGTTTGAATCTAGAGTTGTCTCATTAATTTCGTGATCTTGGGCAAGTTAATTTATGTCTTAAGCAATCGATGCCTCTGTTTCCTCATTTATGGTGAGGCATGAACAAGATGGACATGAATATTATTTAAGTGACTATAACTGGAAGTAGTACATAGGCAAAAATTAACTCACAGAATCGAGATTTCTGAAGCATGAATCTGACATTACATTGCAGTCCAAACCCTATGGGACAAGTGCATTATCTGGTGCATGGTAGAAGCTAATAAATATGTGTTGAATGAGTAAAAAGGAAAATGTGGAGACAAGAAAATACATATGGGATGAGACTCACATTGTGAAAGATTGCGGTCAGCTCCTTAGAAATAAATAAATAAACGAAGACTGATATCTGTACCTACTGTGTATCTTTATAGTTTACAATGTGCAAATACAATAAACTGTGTACATTCTTCAAAAATGTGTTTAACATTTGACTAGTGAAATCGGGCATTTCATATATTCTGGCTCTTATTTTGTATCATATAATATTCAAGAATTCACTCATTCATTCATTCAACATTTCTTAAGTGCCTCTAATGTGCTAGGTATCAGGATAAAGCGTTAAACATGACAATGCCCCTGTCTTCTTGCAGCTTATAGTCCAAAGCAAAAAGCAAAATGACATTGATCATTTTGATTTCATATTTCCTTGATCTCTCAGATAGATAAAAACATTAAAATTATATGGTAATGTATTCAGAATCTTGAAATGCATACTTTTTAAAAAGTTACTTTTTAATTTATACACAATAAAATTCACTTTTAATTTATACACAATAAAATTCACTGTTCTATGAGTTTAGACAAATGCATACAGCTTTATAACTATTACCATAAACAACATATAGCTTCATCACTCCAAAAAAGTCCCTTCTAAAAGCAAATTTTGATGAAACTTTAGAATTTTTCAAAGAAAACAAAAATTTAGCATAAGAACAACCCAAGTGAGTTCCTAGGGGCCGTGCCATTGGTGTAGCGGTTAAATTCATGCACTCTGCTTCGGCGACCTGGGGTTTACAGGTTGGCTCCCGGGCACAGACTGACGCGCTGCCTATCAAGCCATGCTGTGGCAGGCGTCCCACATATAAGGTAGAGGAGGATGGGCACAGATGTTAGCCCAGGGCCAACCTTCCTCAGCAAAAAGAGGAGGATTGGCAGCAGATGTTAGCTCGGGGCTAGTTTTCCTCACCAAAAAAAAAAAAAAGGTGAGTTCATAGACAATCAAACTTATATTTATGACATTATGTTTTTGAGATTGCCTGCAGCAGTTGATGAAATAATCTGTTTCTGTTCCTATAATGGCACACACCTGTTATATTGGACTAGAATGTTAAGATCATCTCCAATTAAAGTTGTATATCCTATTTATTTTGCTCCTAAAGATCTTGATAAGGAAATGGTATAAATGCAATTACCAGTAATATTGTCAAGTGTTCAGGCAAAAAAATAAAACCTGAAATCTTGGAAACAAAATAGAAAGAGAAGAGGGCATGTTTTACTTATATTGTCTTTTTCATGAGATCCAAGATGATAAAGAGATATGCAAAACTCATCTCCTCGTACTCAAGGAAAAAAAAAAATCAATGATTCTGTTTTCTGTTTGAAAGCCAGAAAAAACTCAGAGTGGGAAACAATAAGAACTAGAATGTTTGCAAAGTACTTTTTCAGAAACTAAATTCTATCCCAAAATTATAAGTATTATTTGTTTTATGAAAATGATTCCTGACTCAATAAAATAGAAAGAACTCATTGCCAGTCATTTTTACATATCCATGTTTATATTCATTATGTAGGTTAAAAATTATAAACCATCTGCCAGGTTCTCCTCTTTTGACCTCAGTGATTCTTGGTGCCATAAAATAAAATCTATTCACATGCACACATGTGTGCACGCACACACACACATATACACACACCCATGCATATATAGCACCAAATTATAAGTTTACTACTTTCAAACACAAGCCTGATAAAATTGAAATCCATCAATGACCAATAAAGCTACAACTAAAATTGCTACATAATATCAATAGGGTCACAGAAAATATTCAACATTAGTACAATAAAAATCCTCCATTGATGAAAGGAGTTGGACTAAAACATCTATAATCTCAGTATAGAATAGGTAAATACCTATGTAGAGAATATATTCTACAATTTGCCATAGGATAACTTGCAAAAATATTTATATTTCTATCATCCAACAATCCATCTTTCATGGAAGAAATGGCTGTTTTCCATTCTCACTCCACATCGAGTACTCTGAGTAGATGCTTTCAGCTATAGTCAATGTAATGGACAAAGTCTTTAGAACCTCAGAAAATGGATTTTGAACTACATTTCTAGCAAGTTTTGATAGAAAATACATGCAGCAGATAGAGGTTTAATGTAGCTGAATTCCCCATTATTCAGTGACTAATTATTCATTTTGTGGTGATCCGGATCTGTGGCTTCTTTTTTTTCCTCTGGCTGCCTGCCTTTGGCCATTTCACAGTTCATTTGCACCTTCAACATCTGATCGGCAGGAGAAGAATATAGACATGACTCAAATCCATCAATTTTACAGTTTTGTATCACTGGGACTACGGGTGTGGTGAGATATGCAATTGAAACTAATACCTAAAATGGAATTGTGATGGTTTTTTGGAATTTCAAGTAATCACTTTTTGTGTCACCAGAAATACTCAGAAGTTGATTACACTGAGATGGTATAACTATTTTTTTAGGATTTTTTTGTTTCTGCCGAAATTCCGTCTCTTCTCTTTCTTACATAATTGCCTGGGGTTCAGTGGTTTACTGTATACTGTAGATATATAACAGATATAGAATGTACTGCATTAAAATCATGGAAAGAGCACACTGCATTAAATTTTAAATGTACCTTACACCACCAAAAATTCCCTATCTTCTTAATGGCTTTCTCTCAAAATAAATGAATAGTCTAATAAAACAAATATGGTGCTTTCAAGAGCAATATATACACACATAAATGTATATAACATTAGTTAAATACTATGTGGTATATCTGTATGTAATAGTGATCGTGTTTTGTCCAATGTAGTCCCTCATATATTTGTAGGTCATTTATACGCTATTTAAATATATATTGTTCTCATATTCTAAGATTCACATGTTTTCAGGTATATATTTTTAATTAAGGTAAGTGAGTACTTACATTTAATTTGGCATTGCTTCTTCAGAAAATCTATTAATAAGTAATTGCATATTAAAATCATGGATATGTATATACATATGAAGCACAAGTGACTGTATTCATTTTAGCTTTAGTTTCCAATAACGTTATTGTGAGATTTAAATGAGAAAATGTACATCATATATTGATTTAATGCCTGGGGCATAATAAACAATCAACAAATAGCATCTTGTAATATTAAGATTACATATATATGTATGTATGTGTGTTGCTTATGGATTCAGGGTGGGAAATTCTCACCTAGTGCTAATTTTGCAGATTGCACACATGTCACTCTAACAGTCTCCCAAGGGATGTATACTCCATTTGTACTGTGTACAGGGCTCACCCCTGACTTAAGCAGTGTTGGGAATCTTCTGTATTTAAAAGGGCTAGAGTCTGAATACCTCAGTTCTAGTTTTGACTATGCTTGAATGAACTATGTGATTGAATAAAGCATTTTACTTCTCAGACCTTCAAGAATTGGTCCTACCTACCCTGCAATATAACAAGATTATATGATATTATGTAACTAAAAGTGTTTTATAATCCACCAAGGTATATTAAAGTGGAAATATTAATATTATGAGGAAGAGCAGCCCATATAAAGCTGTTTAGATTCCATTCTATAAGCTTCTAGAGATTTGTAAACACTAGAGGGACAGGGGTAATAATAAATTTTAAGAAGATGAAGATGGCACTGGTTTGCTACTGCAAGAATCCAGGCAATTTGACAAGTCTGGGGCATGCGTGGAGAGGTGGGGAAGTTTAGCAAAACAAAGCTTTTAAGAATGCGTCTATCATTGTGATTTCAGTTAAGACTTATTCATGGACAAACCTCAAATCTGTCCCCCATTTATGTCATATGATAATCTGCAATTAATCATAGGATATGGCCACTTGCGTATTTAATATCTTGTCTGATTTTCCACATGCCAGTTTTCTGATCACCAGGGTCAAGGAAAGTGTCATGATCAAATGTGGTATCAAATCCAAACTCATTAAGTATAACATTAACTGGCCCTCTCCCAACTCACTAACTCCATTTCATGTGATTTCATTACTCCACTCTTTTCCTGAACCCCCTTATTTTATCTTAAAATTCTTTCTTCCTCTTCCACCACCCTCGCCCTCACACCCACACTACCTGTTTCTATGTCTACCTCTAGACATTGGGTCACTTCATCTCTTTTTGTCCATATTACCTCATCATACAGAAACTTGTTTTATATAACGGCCAAAGTTGGACCCTTATCACTTGGGAGATCTACTGCTCAAACATTTTGTTACCAAGTTATTTTGAACCTTACCAGACCATTCTTTTGCCATCAGAGACTCTTACTTTCCATAGACAGGTAACTTAAGTGTTTTCTTACTTCCCACTCCACTAACTTTATCCTTTCTGTTTTGGGATTGTTGGTGCCTTATTCCCTTGGTAAGCTGTTAGTCAGTAAAATTTGGTAAAATGGGATCTCTCCCAGGATATACTTTAAGGCACATTAAGATAGTCACTCTCTGTGATTTACTTATCCAATGCTATCCTCATTCTGCTCTGAAATTGTCTCTTCCTAATCCAGTTCATATTTCTTATTTGTTTGTCTTCAGAAATATATGTTGTGTCATGCCCTTATCTTTTCCCATTTTTTGTCTATATACATATTATATTTACAGTTAGGCAAGAATGATGTCTTATTTTGCATTTCTTGAGTGCAGTATTATTTTTTTGTTCTGTATTCAGGAACTCCTCACAAAGAGTCAAGGACAGAGTAGGCACTCAGTAAATATTAGTTGAATTGGTTGAATGAGAATGACTGAGTGCCCTCAGCTGGACCAGGTAAGAAAGTGTTTAGATGGGAAAGTACCTTGATGGATAACTGCATGACTGAAAAGGAAGGAGAGTGAAAGGCATTTGGGAAATTGAGAGAGAAGAAGCAAGCATCATCAGGAGGAGAAAAAGAGAATAATGGACACTAAGAAAGGTGAGGTTCTTTGAAAGTAGGGCAATCTTTCCCAGAGGATGCTATAACATTAGACAATCCATGTACCTCCTTTTTTTTTGTGTGTGTGAGGAAGACTGGCCCTGGGCTAACATCCGTGCCCATCTTCCTCCACTTTATATGGGACCCCGCCACGGCATGGCTGACAAGCAGTGCATCGGCGGGCGCACGGGATCCGAACCGGCGAATCCCGGGCTGCCAAGCGCGAACTAAACCGCTGCACCACCGGGCCGGCCCCCATGTACCTCCTTTTTAATTGCCTTTAAAATAAACTGTCTTTTTCTAGTCTATTATTTTGAACTTCTTTGATTAACACATGCTATGTTCAATAAATGATAATAAATGTTTGAATGAAAATTTTTTGAAAGGACAAGAAAGGCCAATTTGATCAATTTTTTGATGAAAGTTTATTATTGTCCCTTTTCAAGAAGGACAACTAAATTAAGTTAAAACAAGATTTTTTGTAAAAAATCACTTGCAATTTTTTTTTGTAAAAATGGAAGTAAATTGCTGAGCATAGGTAAATATGACTATGGAATGGAAATGTTCATTTTTTTAAAGTCTTCCTAATTATAAAGAGAGAGACAGACAGAATACATGCACACACCTACATGTGTATGTATGTGTATATGTTTTAAAATATATATTCATACTTTAAAACCCTCACATACATATACACTCCCCCACACCCCCCCCCCCACATATATACAGAGAAAGAAACAAGGACAAAGAGAGAAGACACCAAAGTAAAAGACTGGTAAATCTGAAACCCCAATCTCAGTTACATGTTATTATTATTACTGAAAAATAAGCCCATGAGTAAAAAGACTAGGCTAAAATGGTCCTCTAAATGAAATAGGAGTAGATTTGAAGCATTTTAACAGTAACTGAGTATGTTAAGAGGGAATAATGAAACATAAAATGGAGGTATTTTCTTACTGGACAATTCACATGTCAGTTTATTTAAAATAAAATGATTTTCTCTCTTACATTGGATATGAGTTAAGACTTTTGTCTTTAGTTACTACTATATTATGATTATTATGTTACATAATATCCCTGCTTCTAAGTTATCTAGATATTTTGAGGCCACATTTGGATATTTTCTTGAAATTTAACGTGGAATTAGTACGATCAGTATCTGAGTAATATGTCACACTAAATCCTTTGGTACTAAAATTTCGTTATATAAATCGTAGAAAAATACAAACAGAAACACCTCTCCACCAACAACAAATTAATTTGACCTAAGGGTTTGCTTGTTTTTTGTTATTGTTGGTGAGCTTCTTCAAACAATTTTATGTGAGTAAAATTGCATACTTTTCTGCCTATAGTCCTATTTCCAACATTATAAAGAAAGTCTTTGTATTATTTCAATTAAGCTAATATTTTGGAATTACCATATGATTCAGCAATTCCACTCTTATGTATATAAGCAAGAGAATTGAAGACATATGTTCATACAAAAAACTAATCTTCATAGCAGTACGATTCATAATAGCTCAAAAATAGAAAGAACACAAATTTCCATCAACTGGTGAATGGATAAATATGTTATATCCATGCAATAGAATATTATTCAATATAAAAATGAATGAAGTACTGATATATGCTGTAGCACAGATAAATATTAAAAATAGCATGCTTAAGAAGCCAAACACAAAAGGTCAAATACTATATGATTCTATTTATAGGAAATGTCCAGAATAGGCAAAGTCATAGAGACAGAAAGTAGATTAGCTGTTGTCAGAGAATGGAGGGAGGAAATGGACTGTGGCTACTAATGGCTATGGGGTTTTCTTTTAGGGTGAAAAAAAATGTTCGTGAATTAGGTAGTTGTGACAGTTGCACAACATTTTGAATATTCAAAAACCCATAGAATTATACACTTTATAATGCTGAATTTTGTGGTATGTGAATTATATTTCCAACTAAAAAAAGAATTTAAAACCAATATTGAGTTTGATTTTATTGTTTAATTTGGAGTAAAGTTTGCAATATTTTTTCTACTTTAGAGGTTTCTCAAATTTAGGAAATTAATTTTATCATTCATAACATTATGTATCCATTCTTTATAAACTTATAAAGGCTATTGCTTGCATAGCCTTTATTATGGTTTGCCAGCAAGTGCTGATAATTTCTCGCCTTGTGAAAAGTTGGCTTTCTAACAGTAGAAAAAGATCTTGAACATGAGAATTCCATATGCCGCCCCCAAAAAAGTGAAAATATTAAACATTTCTGAATTTGCAAGTAACAAGTATAATTTCTAGGAGGTACCAAGAAAAGAAAAAAAATTAAAGGATCATAAATATATGTATTTCAAGATAGAAAAATTAAAAGTTACAATTAAAAGTCTCCTTCCTAAATTTATGATCTTGATATTTCCTATATTTCTATTTTATAGACAAGAAAGCACATTTACTTGCAAAAGTGTAACATGAAGGCAATTTCAAAAATTGTACAAATTTATCGTTATAACTCATTACGAATAGGCTACTAATAAAAAGTAATGAAATGATAAGTCCACACTGCAAATTGGATAAATTACTGCACATTTATTTTCCACAAAATTTTACCTATTAATATCCATCCACAGGCATCCTGGAGTTCGATGAGCTGGTACACTATAAAATGACAAAACAGTCAAAAGAGGGAAATTGTAAAAGACCCATATTTTTAACTTGAAGATGGTGACCAAATAGTAGAATAATATAAAATAGTATAACCCAAGGTGGCATGTAGGTATCAGTTTGAAACTCCATTTTCCTGGCAATTATTTAAAAATTTCTAGGAATATCTAAATGCTTAAAGTATTTTCACAGGTTTCTAACTTCCATACAAATCTTGTGTTCTAGTCAGGTCTTTAGCAGGAGTCTAAAAACTCGAATTCGGGAGCCATAGAGTCAGAAGGCCTGGAGATTAGGGAATGGTGAGGACTGTGGCGAACTCTGAAGTACACAGTCACACAAAGTAACCAAGTGCTATTCAGAAGAAGCGGATTGTACTCAGGTGGATATCTAGACCTAGTATTATGAAATTATATTTTTAAGATGTCTCATCATTAAAACACTTTATCAAAACAATAAAATTGACCACAAAGCTGTATGCATAGAACAAAAGATATCTGCATATTTTGCATGAGTCAAAAAAAAAAAAAAAGTAAGAAGTTGGGAGCATAGAAAGCAATCAGAAAGAAGAAGGCAACATAATTTAAGTAAAAAGAAGAAAGTGGCAAAAATGAATGGTGTAAAATTGAAAAACCATCTCTGCAATATATGTGCCTACTGTTTTAAAATAAAACTTGAGTTGTATTAGTTATTTCTAGCAATTAAAATACATTTAATTAGTTATATTATTTCGAAGGATATTTTAAATGATTTGCTATTAAGTGCAATTATTTAAAAATTAAGAAAAAAGTTGATTTAATATTCTTTTGTGTGTTAGAAACCTGAAGGTGATTTTGATACTCCGCATTTTCAGGTTTGAGCCGGCAGCCTACAGTTGAAATTGACATGTGAGAGTTCTTCTAAGTCCCAGATGCTAGCTGCCAACTGCCTTTTTGTTCTTGTTTCCTTGGAAACGGAGGTTGATTTTATGAAAACAAGGTAAGTACAACTTTTACAGGAGAGAAATGGAACACTCCTTTGTCAGCTTGCTGGCTGAGACCTGCAAGCGCAGTTTTCCAGAAAACATTGAAGTTAGAAGCCAGTTGAGGCATAAAGGAATGTATGGCAAAAGATCAGTGCATATGTTCTTCCTGGTTGATGTAGGAAAATGACTCTATAAAATATTCAAAGTTACCAAAGTTAAAACAATCAAAACTTCATCAAGTCAATAACTTCTGGGCTTAGAGTGAAAAATATGAGATGTAGTATCTTCAAAAATGAGATGCTTTGCAATCTTCAATAATCTTAAATAGACAATTGTTGAGTGATACTCTGGATTAACAGTTCTTAGACATGACATACTTCCAATTGGCAAGAGTGACTTGCCCTGCAGTGATTTGGGGGGAGGTAAGGATGAGAGCAAGTGAAAGAAGACCCTTCTCTCCCAGCAATGTTTTGCAAAAGTTCTTCAGGTGATTCTCATTTGCCTCAGCTGCTCTCCCTTTAAAAATCACCGATCTGATCTAACCATCTAATTTCGGGGAAAAGGACGCCGAGTTATAGAAAGGTAAAATTGTTCACACAAAACCTGAAATCTAGCTAATGATGAGTCAGACAGAGAATCTAGCTCTGTCCCTTCTTCAAACACATTTGCATTTTATGCAGTGTTACAGATTGCCACCGTTGTAATGATTTCAAAATTCTCTTGATCATTTTATTTTTCCTTAAGTATCATCAACTAAATATAAAGAAATTTAATCATGGTATGTAAGGAGCTTCATAAAATATAAGGATTTAAACAGTTACCCATTGAATATCAACAGTCACTCTTTTTTGACATCATAGTTAATTTACTCATGCTATACAGAATAAGCTCGAAAATATAACAAAATTTAAGGGAGGATACAATTTCATTTTTTTAAATTTTAGCTTAATCAGAGATAATATTTTCATTTTAATTTAGTTTCAACAGCAGGATTTATTTAGAAAAAAATTCACCTTCTAAGAATTGAACCATCTTGAGTGGATATTCTTTGCAACACTAAAGTGGATTGCAGGCCAAAACAAAGGCTGTCAAAGCCCAGGGCTACATCTGCTACCTGTTTAGGTGTCTTAAAAATATATTTACATTTTAAAAATTGGAATTCCTTTGCCTCTGTCACAGTAATGACTTGGTAAATTGCCGGTGTTGTCTGATATTTTAAGAAAAACTGTCTCTTTAAAATCATGATAAAACCCAGAACTTAAAAAGCTAATTGCTATTTCAGTGAATCAAAGAACAGTGATTAAACACAAGGTTCCTTCAATGAGGTTCTATCACAGCCTTCATGTTCCCCATCACACTACATATGGTCCAATTGTTTACAGATTACAAAAAAAAAATCTCTGCTCAGATGTTAAAACAAGATGTTTTCTTCACTTTCAAGTGGCAGGCTGACTGCCAATTTTTACAATTAGTTATTCTGTACACAGAAAAAAAAAGTTTAATTATCACAATTTCTTATGTTTGGACATTCCTCTGTGATGGGCGATCAACCTGAGGACTGACAGAAAGGAACTCGGGTCCATGACATGGGGGGAAGGCTCTGGGGAAGACAGCTTTTTGTAAGGGAGAGGGAATTGCAAAATAAGGAGAGCAAAGCATCTTCACCAGAAATAGGTATCACGACACCAAGGCAAACCAGCCACCTGCCAGTGAAGATGTTTCCCTACGGCACCGTCTGGCAGGCAGCATTTCACAGTGTTAAACAATAGTGCTCCACACACTCTGAGTGCACCTATCAATGGGTCACTGATCCTTTAGAAAGACTTGCTGATGGAGGTAGAGGGATTAGGGCAGGGCAACAAACTGGTGGTAGAAAGACTCACATTCACATGTTAAATCCCTGGTTATAGCAGGAGCTCAAAGTTGGCGTTCTCCTTTCTTAGAGGAATTGTTTGGATCCACATTAAATTGTAATAGTATTTTTCATTGGAATTTGAAGAAAATAGATTAATTAACTTATATACTTAGAATTCTATGTATTATATATTTCAGTGTCTGTACCCCGCTCAAGCCCTCAAAATGCCTAGCTTTGCATATAATAGCTGATTTAAAAATTACTATTGGATAAATAATACGTCAGGAATAATAAGTGGCCCCAGGATGGAGGATCATAGCAGGCAGACTTAGGGAAAGGATCTGAAGTGAATTAAATTCTTTTACTCCATTTTGGTTGGCTTTTAGTAGAATTCTGTATGTATTAAGAACTAGAGTTTTAAAAATTACTTGAGACAATGATAATAAATCTGAATTTCAGGAAGAGCTGTGCTAATGTGGTGTCTGGTGGAGCTTCCTTTATGTTTTCTGCTGTCTCCATTTATAGGCAGAAAGGAGGAAGTAGCTGGATGCCAACTCTCAGAGGTTTGTCCAAACCTGGATGACTTTGCATATTACTCAAAGATTCTGGCAATAGATGAAAGGCTTTTGTTAATTAGTTAAGACCTATAATTCGAGATCCTTTGGCTGCCTCTAGGGGGATGCATCTCATTGACATTATATAAAAACTATTAATAGTGTCACAGTTGAAAATACTTGGGGGGGCATTCAAATGGCAATGGACAGAATAATGGAAATTAAAAATTCTCTCACCTAACTTCTAATCCCATTCCCAGAGTACTATTGTTAGTCCCACCACAATTCTAAATAATAGGCCTATTCTTCTATATCTTGATTTATTATAGTTAGACCAAATCAATTTTCTCCCCTCTAGCGAAAATTGAGGATTTACCTCAAACTTGCCACCTCCCATTTTCCACATCTGAATTTTGTTAGGGTTTTTTTTTTTTTGCTGAGAAAGATTTGCCTGAGCTAACATCTGCTGCCAATCTTCCTCTTTTTGTATGTGAGCCACTGCCACAGCATGGACACTGACAGACAAGTGGTGTAGGTTTGAGCTCAGGAGCCAAACCCAGGCCACTGAGGCAGAGTGCGCTGAACTTAACCACTAGGCCACTGGGGCTGGCTTGAATTTTGTTAGTTTTATTATAATTTTTCTTTCTGCTAGTGATTCTCATTTTAAATTACTTGGAATGAATTTTAATTACTTAAGGAATGCAGCAATATCTTCTCCTAATAAATTTCTAAAATATTATAGGTAAGGCTATTATCTTCTTTGACTCTTACTTTAATCTGCGCAAATAACTGAATACTCATAAGGCTTTGATACAACAGGCACAAGAAATTTCTCTTTGGTCAAAAGTCTCTCCAGTTCAGGTGCCAGCCCAGTGTCATAGTGGTTAAGTTCGCACATTCCACTTCTGGTGGCTCAGGGTTCGCAGATTTGGATCCTGGGAGTGGACCGATGCACCACTTGTCAGCCATGCTGTGGCGGCGCCCCATATAAGGTAGAGGAAGATGGGCACGGATGTTAGCCCAGGGCCAGTCTTCCTCAGCAAAAAGAGGAGGATTGCCAACGGATGTTAGCTTAGGGCTAATCTTCCTCACACACAAAAAAAGTCTCTCCCACATCACATATGCCCACATAATATGATGTTATGTGATGCATACAGTTTACATTTGAAACTGAGACAAGTCACAGCTAGCACTTACTTTTAACATGTTACTTAAAACTGCTCTTCAAGTTAAGTATATACAAAATGGAAACTGGCTCAAAATTAAACTGATCCTATAAAAACAAATATTCCATACAATTTTTATATTAGTGTCGATTCACTCTTCATTTATTCATTCATAAAATTATTTATTCATTTAGAGCCAGACAGAATGGATACTCAGAAGATTATGAACCATATATTACTCTGAAGACTTCACCGTGTAGTAGAAAGATCAGTGGTCAGTCCCCAGACATCAATTCTTAAGCCAATGCAAGGTCATTCAGACCAAGTATTGAATCTCTTTTCCAGCTCTGCTACCTCCACTGATGACAGGGCTTTCTACTTTGGGAGGGCTGTAAGCTTTTCTACCATTTTCTTTACATCTCTAAGCCCTCTGACACCACCTTTTTAATGTCTGGTTTATTAATTGTATCTACTTAAGTTAATCTTTATTCTAAGAAATATATTTCCTCAAAAGATCTAGAAAGAGATAAACTTCATTAATGGAAACATTATTCCCTTAAAAAGTTGCTAAAACCTACTTTCTCACACTTTTTAAAATTATTATTTTAAGGAGAAGCTGGTATTCCACTAACGGTCATAATTAACATAAACTTAACAAAATTTGACCTGACTCTTGGATTTACTTAATGTAAGCTTCTTTAGGAATCTCTTTTATTCTAAAATATTAAACCTAATTAACCCAAACAAAATTATTTGGCATGCTGAACAGGATACTGAATACAGTTCTCTACCATGGTAGCTTTCAGTTTGGAGGGTCAATCCAGATCATGAAGCCATGACTGGCAATTACTCACACCATAATCTTCATAATTTCATCTCTGAAAATAGTAAACAGAAAGTAGACATTCATAATCCTTTGCTGAATGAATGAATGGGAGCCGGGCCAGGACTCATGGAACCTAGTTTGCTTAAAACTCCAACTCAACTTTAAGTGACTTTGGGTTCTCTGGGCCCTAGGAACCTCATTTGTAGGGTGAGATGTTCAGATACTGTCCAACTGTAGCACAGTTTATGTATACTTCCTATGTGCTCATGGAGGAGAGGAATTCAATGATTCAAAAGTATAATAGGAATGATTCCTGCCCTCCAAATACTTTCGTTTCAGAAACATTGCCAACATTTTCACCTGTGACAGTATAATTTTGAGAAAACAAAGACAGTGTAAACTCTGATGAATATCATGTACATCTTTTATGTGTTCATTCACTCATTTACTCCCCAAATATACATAAATTATTTGCTGTGTGACAGTACCCTGCTAAGCCCTGAGAACATAATGTTAAAATACTGTGGTCAATGTCAGACTAGCTCACAAGAGAGGGAAATGCCTCTTAGATGCAGTGATCAGAAAGTCAGTCATCATAGAGGACACCAACTGTACCTTGAAAGATGGGGAGGGGGCCATTAAGTAGAAATGAATTTGGAATTGTAGCAGGTGAGAGCAAGTTTGAAACAGAGGAAATAACACAGAGGAACGTTATGGAGTTTGAACAGAGACAAACCCAGGGGATGGCTAAAAAACCTGTTTTCCTAGGCATTGGTATTAAATATTGTGTATTTTATTTTCTTTTTGAGCAACAGAACCCTTATTTCAAATGATACCTTGCACAGTAATTTATTATCTAAGATATATTAAATAAAATTTTGCTGATGAAATATCAATTTTAAGCAAAAATTCTTAAAACATGTTTATTTTTGCTTCATTAAATAGTAACAAGAAAGCTATTTTAACAAACTTAATAATCTGTAACCTAGATTTCCTGTCATATGTGACTCTTAATAGCCAATATATTTCTTTTAAACGATTAAGTTTTAATGAGATTAAAAATAAGAAAAGAAAGGTCTTTTATACTTACCCATTAATGTACCGTTTCTGATGCTCTTCATGCCATTTTATAGATCCTAATTTCCATTCTGCCTAAGGATTTCTGAAGTGCTGGTGACCTGGTGATAAATTCTCTCAGCTTTTGTGTCTGAAAACGTCCATATTTGCCTTCATTCATGAAAAATATTTTTCTGGGTTTAGAATTAGAGGTTGACAGATTTTATCTTTTAGTACTTCAAAGATGCCATTCATTTTTCCACTGCCCTGCACTGTTTCTGGTGAGAAGTTTCTATTTTGTTCCTTTTACGTAACATGTCTTTTTCCTCTGCTTACTTTTAGGATTTTCTCTCAATTACTAGTTTCAACAATTTGTTATGACATACCTTAATATGACTTCATTTATGTTTCTTATGACTAAGGTTTGTTGAGATTTTTGGATATATGGGTTCATAGTTTTCATCAAATTTGGAAAAATTTTGACCATGATTTCTTCAAATATTTTTTTCTGTCCCTTCTTCTTTTCTGGAACTCAATTAATTGTATGTTAGGCTTCTTGATATGGTCTCACAGCTTACTTATGCTTTGTTCATTTATTTTCCCACTTTTATTTCTCTTTGGGCTTTATTTTGAATACTCACTATTTTTAAATTCCCAAGTTAATTAATTTTTTATATTTTAATGTCTAAATTGATGTTAATTCCATCCAGTGTATTTTATCCTTCATATATTGTACTTTTTATCTTTACATATCATATCCGAGTTTTTTTTTTTATATTTCTCATCTATTTATTTTATTGTGTCCTATTTTCCTCTGGTTTCTTGACCATATGGAGTATATTTATAATAGCTGTTGTTATGGATTGAATGTTTATGTCCCCCCAAAATTCATATGTTGACATCTTAACCCCCATTGTATAGTATAAAAGATGGGGTCTTTGAGAGGTAATTAGGACATGGGGAGAGCAGTCATGAATGGGATCAATGCTCTTATAAAAAGAGACAAGAGAGCTTTCTTTATCTGCTCTTTCTCTCCACCATGTGAGAATACAAAGGGAAGATGGCCATCTGCAAACTAGGCTGAGTGTTCTCATCAGACACTGGATCTTCCGGTGCCTTAATCTTGGACTTCCCATCCTCCAGAACTGTGAGAACTAAATGTTTGTCGTTTAAGCCTCCCAGTCTATGGTATTCTGTTATAGCAGCCTAAATGGCTTAGACAACTGTTTTAATGTCCTTCTTCTTTTTTTTTTTTGGTGTGGAAGATTGTCCCTGAGCTAACATCTGTGCCAATCTTCCTCCATTTCATATGTGGGATGCCACCACAGCATGGCCTGATGAGCAGAGTGCAGGTCCGCGCCCAGGATCCGAACCCACAAACCCGGGGCAGCTGAAGTGGAGTGCGCAAACCGTGGCGCGAACCACCATGCCACCAGGCCAGCCCCTTAATGTCCTTATTCTTAATTCCATTATTTTTGTTATCTCTGAATATGTTTCTGTTGATTGATTTTTCTTCTGGATATAAGGCATATTTCCTGCTTAATTGTATGACTAGTAATTTTTTATTAGATATTGGACATGTGATTTTACATCGCTGGCTGCTGGATTTTGTCGTAATCCTTTCAACAACTATTGAGCTGTGTTCTGGTATGCAACTGTTATTTGGGATCAGTTTCATCCTTTGAGTCTTGCCTTTAAGTTTTGCCAGGATGGGTTCAGAATACCCTTTAATTAATAGCTAATGTGTCCCTACTACTGAAGTAATACTCTTGAGGACTCTACCCGATGCCCTGTGTATTAGGTGTTCCGCCATTTTGGCTGGTTGGAACACAAACTATTCCCAGCCCTACATGATCTTTGGGGTTTAATCTTCCAAATCTTCTCTGATGGTTATTTCCCTATCTTCACTATTTACTTCACGTGTAAGTGCAGATCAGTACTTTGCCAAAAACTCAAAGGAACCTTTCTGTAGACTTTCAGAGTTTGCTCACTGTCTCTCTGTCTCTCTCTCTAATATATTGTCCTGCAAATTCTAGCCCTATTGGCCTTCCTGAACACTGAACTCCATCTGCTCAACTCAGGGAGATTGTCAGTCTCTATACGGGTTCTCCTGTCTCATACTGTGCCCAGAAACTCTCTCTAGACAGTGAGCTGAGGCATATCTAGGGCTCCCCTCATCTGCTTTCCTTTTCTTGGGGATTATTGTACTCAACTGCCTATTGTCCAATGTGTAAAAAGCATTGTTTGATATATTTTGTTCGGATTTCTTGTTATTTAAGGTGAGAGGGTAGATCTTGTCCCTGTTATTCCATCATGGCTAGTAGCAGAAGTTTCTGATTTATTTCAGCATTTGTTTTATTTAAAAAAAAGAGTACAAGGACCGGCCCAGTGGCATAGTGGTTAAGTTTGCATGCTCTGCTTTCACGGCCTAGGGTTCACATGTTCAGATCCTGGGTGCAGACCTATGTACCGCTTGTCAAGTCATCCTGTGGCAGGCGTCCCACGTATAAAGTAGAGGAAGATGGGCATGGATGTCAGCCCAGGGCCAATCTTCCTCCACCAAAAGAGGAGGATTGGCAATGGATGTTAGCTCAGGGCTAAACTTCCACACACACACATACACACACACACACTCTCAAAAGTACAGGGGCCGGCCCGGTGGTGTAGCAGTTAAGTTTGCGTGCTCCACTTCAGTGGCCTGGGGTTCCCTGGTTCATATCCTGGGTGTGGACCCACACACTGCTCATCAAGCCGTGCTGAGGCAGCATCCCACATAGAGCAGCTAGAAGGATGTACAGCTATGACATACAACTATCTGCTGTGTCTTTGGGGAGAAAAAAAGAATAAAGAAGGAATATTGGCAACAGATGTTAGCCCAGGGCCAATCTTCCTCAAAAAAAAAGAAAGTACAGTCATGTGCCACATAAAAACATTTAAGTCAGTGACAGAGAACATACACAACAGTGATCCCATAAAATTAGTACCATACAGCCTAGGTGTGTAGTAGGCTGTACCATCTAGGTTTGTGTAAGTACACTCTATGATGTTCATACAATGATGAAATCACCTAATGATACATTTCTCAAAATGTATCCCCATCGTTAAGTGACACGACTGCCAATTATTCACAAAGAATTGTAGTTATAAAACTTATATTTTTAGTGACTCACCTGAAAATTGCAGGATTTTGTTAAATTAAAATGATCAAGAAGTTTAAAATTTTTTCTAGAAGATCATTTGTTTTAAAGTAAATCACTTTTCTTTTCCTAAACATTAAAATCACATAATAAGCAAATAAAATTTATAATACAGTGTTTATATCATAATATTCTCAGGATAAAGCATATCAATTTCACTTGCCATTGTACAAATTTTTATGATTCTATGATGTAAGAATATGCCAAGCCAATCTATCTAGCATATAATTGCCCCTGGCTTATGTGTGCACTAGTAGAATATTTATTTTTAAATTTTAAATGAGTGGATGTGCATACATCTGAACTAAGGAATGAAAGATGAAGAAAGAGGAGAGAAAAGAGGGTTAGTTAGAGAAGAAGGAAGAATATTGACAAAGAATTTTTTTTTAAAGTTGAGTGTGAAATTGTCAGTCAAGAGTATATTTAGAAGAACTTCAAATATATCCATAGAGGTAGCCAAGGAGGTTTTATACAGAATCTGAATTATATTTGCAACACAACTAACTTCAAGATATTCAATAATTTTTCTATTTAAATACCTTTTATTAAAGTTGTTTTAATAGTTGAAATGTTGGAAAAAAATCTACACACAAAAAAATTCAACTCAAAAAGAATTTGAAAATGGTTGGTGTGGTACAGAAGGATCATGGAGGAAAGTAATGGAAAATTACTAGGAAAGACTGGGAAGAACCACCCTCTGGTCCTGGGAAACCAGCTTTTAGGTTTGGATTTCATTCTCTAAGCCAGTGATCTCCAAAAAATGAGAAGTGTCCCATTTGCAAATGATGAACCAGTGAAGAAACAAATATAAGAACAAAATTTTAAATTTACTTTACCAAATGTAAAAATTATATAATAAGCAAAACTTACAATATTGTGTACATATCTATTAGCTACATGTATATAATTTAGAGATAAATATACGTATGGGTGTATGTTCAATCTTTTTTTTTCTAACCAGAATTTTATGATTAAAAATTCTGGAGATCATTGTTCTAAGCAAAAGGGGCAGAGACTATTGAAACTTCTTGAGCAAAGGAGTAACAGCATCAAAGCAGTGATTTATGAAGACTGTCCAGTGTCTATGAGTAGAGTCATCCCACGTATCTATACCCCAGGGAAAGAGAATGATTCAATCTTTAGAAGTTTTATTTTTCACCACACCCAGATTGTCACAGTCTCTCTTGCCTCTATTGATGCAAAAGGATGATTCTGTACTAAGTGGCCTTTTGGGATCATTTCAAAGGGTGAATAATTTGGAATATTATTTCATTAGTACAAAATATCAAAAACAGACATTTTCACCCTTTATGCAGACATTGGAATTCGGGCCTTGAGAACTCCACATAATTGGACATTTGCCTATGGAGTAAGATACCAAACTACATCATGTGCTTCATTCTGAGTAGGGGAGGCAGCTGGCAGTGTTCTTCAGCTCCTGAGAAGGCTGCCTAACAGGGTGGTATTGTAGGAATTTACCCAGCTTTATTTTGGGAGGGAGTTCCAGCCTGCTTCAGGTCACTATAAGGTATAAGTTACTCTCAGTGTAAAAGGAAGGGTAGTGTGTGCGTGTGCACGAGTGCACATGTGTGTGTGAATTAAAATTACTTTGGCAAAGAGGAGTGAGAAGAGCCCGGTATTTAATCTTAACAATTAGCAAGCTTGAGAAAGCTTTAAATATCAAGAAATGAAGATGCTAAACATGTAGTAAATTGGCATTTTAATGTTGCTAAAAGGGGATGAATGCAAGTACAAAGACCATAAATCAAAGTTATCCTTTATCTTTTAGATGCTGGCTCCAATTAACACATGGTATTTGAAGAACATATTATAAAATTAAAACTAGAAAATGTATACTGTCATTACTTAGGTTTGAAAACATATTTATTACCTGAAAAAACATGAAAAAAATGTCATTAGAAAAATAAGAATTTTTAAATTTTTATATAAAACAAATGCCATGAAAATGGCCATAATATATTTTATAAATATGGTTCTAAATCTCTGGACTGTGCTGTCCAATATAGTCACCACTAGCCATAGGTGGCTACTTAAAATTATATTTAAAATAA
This sequence comes from Tapirus indicus, assembly GCA_031878705.1. NCBI lineage: Eukaryota > Metazoa > Chordata > Mammalia > Perissodactyla > Tapiridae > Tapirus > Tapirus indicus. The sequence continues at coordinate 17,574,407 of CM062925.1, forward strand.
TTAAAATTATATAAAATTAGAAATTTTGTTCTTTCATCACACTGGCCATATTTCAAGTGTGGCCAGGTGCTACTGTTTTAGATAGCTCCATCACAGCATTGATATAGATTAACTTTTATGTTTAAAATAAATCTGAAAATAATTTGAGAAATAATAATAAAATGCTGAAGATATTATTGTCTATATTTCCATTTGTGTGTGGTATGCACAAACATGATAACTTTCAATATTCAAAAAAGACTACTAAATTTCTTTTTATTTTAAGGATGCTGAAATGAAACCACTTTGATAGGAGTTTTCCATATCAAAATGGAGTTGGAGATAGTAACGAGTTATTGTCATCCAAGTGATTAATTCACAATGCACACCACTTACAATAATGGAATTGCTACAATGGTCTGTTATCACTGCTTCAATTAAACATGGAAATCATACATTTCACAATATAAAAATTAATATTCATTTGGCAATCTATCAAATTAGCTCATAATCACTGCAAATTTCTCAATTAGGACTGTAAACTCTTGCCTTACTCAGAATAATATTAACAGAATTTTTGAAACAAAAGTGTAAAGTGGATCTTTTAAAACACATCTGTACTAAGTTTCATAAATAATCATTATAATTAGTGCTTTTGGTGAAGATTTTATTAGAGGAGTTCAGTTTGCTTCTGATTAAAAAGCCCATCTTAAATGGATAGGTTCATGTTGAGCAAAGTTTCACCAAAAAGATAACAGGATTTGATTTAGGAAGGAGATATCAAACAGCTTAGTCCTAGTGGACTTTAGGTATGATTCCACTATATATTTTAGCCCTAGTGAAGGTAGGTATAATTTTTTGTGTGTGAGGAAGACCAGCCCTCAGCTAACATCCGTTGCCAATCCTCCTCTTTTTGCTGAGGAAGACTGGTGCTGGGCTAACATCCGTGCCCATCTTCCTCTACTTTATATGGGATGCTGCCGCAGCATGGCTGACAAGCAGTGTGTCAGCGGGCGCCCGGGATCCGAACCCGCGAACCCCAGACTGCCAAGTGCGAACTAAACCGCTGCGCCCCTGGGCCAGCCCCTAATGTGGGTTTAGTTTAAACCAACCACCAAATTTTACAGATGAAGTGATTAAGATGCAAATACATATATAAATTAAGTGGCAGACCCAAAGTAGAGCCCAGTTTTTTTGGAATACCACGGCAAGGGAAAGGCTCTTTCCTTTTTGTGCTTTTGTGGAAGAAGCTGAAAAAGGTGACATTAGCTCAGCGAAAGCAAATAGCATCCAATGCCTTGTCTTAACCATTCAAATAAGGAACATGGTAACTTCCAAGGTTACACATAATTCATATCTGACATTCATGAGGATAAGAATAAATGTCCACTAAACTGCACATAAATCATTATAAAATAACTTTTAGGTATTAACAATTAGAGTGCCAGTCAAAATGAAAATGATAAATCCAAACTCTTGACTTAGCATACAAGACCCTGAACAATCTGGATCCAACCTAAATTCCATTGCTTACGTGGCAACACATAGCTTTGCTTGAGTCAGTAAAGTTTCAATCCAACCCACATTTGTTATAGTTGCCTACTATGCGTCTAGAATTGTTGCACACATTAACGATGGCTCCAGAAAGGAGGCATTGTTACTATCTTCAAGGAACAGAGCAAGATGGAGAAACAAATCCATCTTTCTTGTTTCCTGAAGATATTAATTTTGTAATAAGAGAAAATAAACAATTGAAAAAGTAAGAGCTGTGACAAACATCCCTGCTATGGGAATACTTAAGATGGGGTCCATTCAGGCATTAAAGAAGTAATCCATGACTGGAGTTTTAGATGATGAAGAAGCATTAGCTAGGCAAAGAAGCCCAAGATGGGTAATTCTAGACAGACAGGCCAGCACAAATCTCTCCTGAAGTTTATAGCCATTTATCTCATTGCCTCCTCCACATTTCTTAGATGTTCCACAGTTTTTTAACACTTAACATACTAGAACTGAACTGATAACCTCCAATCTTGCTGAAATCTGAGTCTCTCCTTCCTACTCTCCTGAACAAGCTAGACATCTGGAGTAATCCTTGACTCCTTCTCTCATAAACTGTACTTCCGTTCAGCTACCAAAGACTTCTAATTCAGCCTCCCAAGGATCTTTCAAATCCATTCTTTTAGTCCCCGTCCTCACTCTCACAAATTTGTTCAGATCCCTATCACGTTTCACTTGGATGACTCCAATTACTTGTTGTAGGTCTGTCTTCCTTTAGTGTTACCACTCCTCCATCTACTTTGTGAAGATACAGTGACATTTTAAAAGGCAAATATGAACATGTCACCCTCTTTTCAAAACCTTTTGAAAGTCCCTCACTGCCCTGAGTAATAGGAACCCTGATCGGGGCTGATCTCTCCACTTCATCTCGGGGACACCCTTTATTATATAGCGATAAGAAACTTCTTTCAGTTTCTCCAAACTACCAAGCTCTTTTTGCTTCTGGGCTCTCTGCATTTGCTAGTCTCTCAGCATGGAATCTCACCACTACCTTTTTTTCTTTGATGGAAAACTCTCAGGATTCAGCTTAAATGTCACCTCTACCAGTAAGCATTCCCAAACCCTCCAAATCTAGGCAAGTTTTCTGTCTTCTGTCCTCCACTTTTCTTTACTTGCTTTGTCGTAGCATTCATTCCATATTCAAAACTGCTAAAAGTAGTGAAGCAGGACCTACTCCACGTTGTTCTCTGTTGTATTCTCTGTGCCTGGCACATCTAATAGGCTCAATAATTATTAAATAGAAATTATAATCTATGGGACACATTTTCTTTGTCTGTTAGATGAGTAAGTTGACGTGATAGCTGATATTTAAGGACTCTTTCAGTTTTAAACTTCTCTGATTCTATGATAGAGTTTATAGATATCTTAGGTCCATAAAATTGAATAGACAGTGCTTCACCTCACAGCTTTCTACTGTACTGTTTCTTTTATACTTTAGATTGTGAACTCCCTGGGGTCAGTGTTCACTTCTTATTCATCTTTGTAATCTCAGCCACTAGATACTCCGTCTATTTTTTAAATTAATTTTTTATCGAGGTAACATTGGTTTATAACATTATGTAAATTTCAGATGTATATCATTGTATTTAGACATCTGTATAGACTACATCATGCTCACCACTAAAAGTCTAGTTGCCATCAGTCACTGTACAAATGTACTCTTTTACCCCTTTCACCCACCCCCTCCCCCCTTTCTCACTGGTAACCACCAATCTGTTCTCCGTATCTACATGTTTGTTTTATATCTTCCATGTGTCAGTGAAATCATATGGTATTTGTCTTTCTCTGTCTGACGTATTTTGCTTAGCATGCCTTCAAGGTCAATCCATATTGTCACAAAAGGCAAGATTTCATCTTTTTTTATGTCTGAGTAGTACTCCATTATATATATATATGGAGTATATATATATACACCACATCTTCTTTATCCATTCATCTATTGTTGGGCACCTATGTTGTTTCCAAGACTTGGCTACTGTGAGTAATTCTACAATGAACATAGGCGTGCATATATCTTTTTGAGTTAGTGTTCTTGTGTTCTTTGGATAAACACCTAGAAATGGAATAGCTGGATCACATTGTGGTTTTATTTTTTTAATTATTGAGGACTCTCCATACTGTTTTTCATGGTGGCTGCACCAGTTTGCATTCCCACCAGCAGTGTATGAGGGTTCCCTTTTCTCTACATCCTCACCAACACTTGTTTTTTCTTGTCTTTTTAGTAATAGCCATTTTGATGGGCATGAGGTGATATCTCATTGTGGTTTTGATTTGCATTTCCCTAGTAATTAGTGATGTTGAACATCCATTCCTGTGCCTGTTGGCTATCTGTATGTCTTCTTTGGAAATATGTCTGTTCAGATCCTTTGCATATTTTTCAATCGAGTGGTTTGTTTTGTTGTTGTTGAGTTGTATGAGTTCCTTATTTATTTTGGATATTAACCCCTTATAGGCTGTACAATTTGCAAATATCTTCTCCCATTTGGTAGGTTGTCTTTTCGTTTTGTTGATAGTTTACTTTGCTGTGCAGAAGCTTTTTGGTCTGATGTAGTCCTATTGGTTTATATTTTCTTTTATTTCCCTTGCCTGAGGAGACATGATATTCAAGAAGACACTGCTAAGACCAATGTCAAAGAGCATACTGCCTATGTTTTCTTCTAGGATTTTTGTGGTTTCAGGTTGTACTTTGAGTCTTTAATCCATTTTGAGTTAATTTTTGTGTGTCATGTAAAATAATGGTCTACTTTCATTCTGTTGCATGTGGTTCTCCCATTTTCCCAACACCATTTATTGAAGAGACTTTCCTTTCTCCAATGTATGTTCTTGGCTCCTTTGTTGAAAATTAGCTTCCCACGGATGTGTGGGTTTCTTTCTGGTCTCTCAGTTCTGTTACATTGATCTGTGTGTCTGTTTTTGTGCCAGTACCATGCTGTTTTGATTACTATAGCTTTATAGTATATCTTGAAATCAGGGAGTGTGATAACTCCAGCTTTGTTCTTTTTTCTCAGGATTGCTTTGGCTATTCAAGGTCTTTTGTTGTTCCATATAAATTTTAGGATGTTTTAATTCTATTTTCATGGAAAATGTCATTCAAACTTTGATGGGAATTTCATTGGATCTGTAGATTACTTTAGGAAGTATGGACATTTTAGCTATGTTAATTCTTTCAATCTTGGAGCACAGAATATCTTTCCATTTCTTTCTGTCTTCTTCAATTTCTTTCAACAATGTCTTATGGTTTTCAGTGTATGGGTCTTTCACCTCCGGGGTTAAATTTATTCCTAGATATTTTATTCTTTTTGTTGTGATTGTAAGTAGGATTGTATTCTTGGTTTCTCTTTCTGCTGTTTAGTTGTTAGTGTATAGAAATGCAACTGATTTTTATATTTTGATTTTGTACCCTGCAACTTTACTGTATTCATTTATTAATTGTAATAGTTTTTTGTGGATTCTTTAGGGTTTTCTGTATGTAAAGTCATGTCATCTGCAACTAGTGGCAGTTCTTCCTTTCCAATTTGAATCCCTTTTATTTTTGTATCTTACATAATTTCTCTGGCTAGGACTTCCAATACTATGTTGAATAAGAGTAGTGAAAGTGGGGATCCTTGTCTTGTTCCTATTCTTAGAGGGATGGCTTTCAGTTTTTCACCACTGAGTATGATGTTATCTGTGGGCTTGTCATATATGGTCTTTATTATGTTGAGTTGCTTTCCTTCTATACCCATTTTATTCAGGTTTTTATCATAAATGAATGCTGAATTTTGTCAAATGCTTTCTCTGCATCTAATGAGATGACAGTGTAATTTTTGTTTTTCATTTTGTTAGTCTGATGTATCACACTGGTTGATTTGCAGATGTTGAACCATCCTTGCATCTCTGGAATAAATCCCATGTGATCATGGTGTATGATCCTTTCCATGTATTGCTGTGTTTGGTTTGCTAATATTTTACTGAGAATTTTTGCATTGATCTTCATCAGTGATATTGGCCTGTAATTTTCTTTTTTTGTGTTGTCCTTATCTGGTTTTGGTATTGGGGAAATGTTGGTCTCAAAGAATGAGTTAGAAAGTATTCCCTCCTCTTCAATTTTTTGGAAGAGTTTGAGAAAGATAGGTACTAAATCTTTGAATGTTTGGTAGAATTTGCCAGAGATGCCATCTGGTCCTGGACTTTTTGGGGGGGAGAGGTTTTTGATTACTGTTTTGATCTGCTTACTAGTGATTGGTCCATTCAGATTCTCTATTTCTTCTTGATTCAGTTTTGGTATCACTTAGTATATCCTTCTTTTATCACTTAGTATATCACATTGTATCATTTAGTATAATTCTAAGAATTTATCCATTTCTTCTAGATGATTCAATTTGTTGGCAGGTCATGGTATTCTCTTATAATCCTTTGTATTTCTGTGCTATCCATTGTCATTTCTCCTTTTTCATTTTGAATTTTAATTATTTGAGCCTTCTCTCTTTTTTTCTTAGTGAGTCTAGCTAAAGGTTTGTCAATTTTGTCTATCTTTTCAAAGAACCAACTTTTAGTTTCACTATTCTTTTCTACTGTCGTTTTAGTCTTTATTTCTTCTTTTGTTCTTTTTCTAATTCCTTTAAGTTTAATGTTAGATTGTTTATTTGGGATTTTTCTTGTTTCTTGAGATAGGCCTGTATTGCTATAAAATTCCCTCTTAGCACCGCTTTTGTTGTATCCCATAGAATTTGGTATGTCATATTTTTTTTCGTTTGTCTCCAGGTATTTTTTGATTTCTCCTTTGATTTCTTCGACTCAATAGTTGTTCAGTAACATTTTTGGTTAATCTCCACATATTTGGGATTTTTCCAGTTTTCTTTTTGTAGTTGATTTCTACTTCCATATTGTTGTGTTTGGAAAGGATGCTTGATATTTTTTCTATCTTAAATTTATTGAGACTTGTTTTATGGCCTAATATGTGATCTATCCTGGTCAACGTTCCATGTGCATTTGAAAAGAATGTGTATTGTGTGGTTTTTGAATGGAATGTTCTGCATATATCTACTAAGTCCATCTGGTCTAATATGTCATTTAAAGTCAATGTTTTCTTATTTATCTTCTGTCTGGAGGATCTATCCATTGACGTAAGTGGAGTGTTAAAGGCCCCTACTATTATTGCATTACTGTCAATATCACCTTTTATGTCTGTTAATATATCCTTTATTTATTTGGGTGCTCCTATATTGGATGCATATATATTTACAAGTGTTATGTTCTCTTGTTAGACTGGTCCCTTTATCATTATGTGATGGTTTTCTTTGTCTCTTCTTACAGTTTTTGTTTTAAAGTCTATCTTGTCTGATATAAGTATTGCTACTCCAGTTTTCTTTCTGTTTCCATTTACATGGAGTATCTTTTTTCATCCCTTCACTTGCAGTTTGTGAGTATCTTTAGGTCTGAAATGTGTCTCTTGTATGCAGCAGATATATGGGTCTTGTTTTTTTAATCCATTCACTCACCCTATGTCTTTTGGCTGGAACATTTGGTCCATCTACATGTAAAGTAATTGTTGATAAGTATGTACTTATTGCCATTTTGTTATTTTTTTTTCTGGGTGTTTTTGTAGTTCTTCTCTGTTCCTTTCTTCTCTTGCTCCCTTTGCTTGTGATTTGATGACTTTCTTTAATGTTATGCCTTGGTTCCTTTCTCTTTATATCTTGTGTGTCTGTTATAGGTTCTAGATTTGTGGTTACCATTAGGTTCATATATAATAACCTATGTAAATAGCAATCTATATTAGAGTGATGGTCTCTTAAGTTTGACCTCTTACTAAAAGCCCTACACTTTTATGCCCCCACATTTTATGTTTTTGACATCATATTTTAGTGTATCCCTTAACCTCTTATCATAGATATAGATGATTAGTACTGTTTTGTTTTTTTTTTTTTTTACTTTCATACTAGCTTTATACTTGGTTAATCCACTACCTTTACTGTATATTTGCCTTTAGCAATGATATTCTTTCTTTGAATATTTCCTTATTTCTATTTATGGCCTTCTCTTTTCCACTTAAATGAGTCCCTTTAACGTTTCTTATAAAGCTGGTTTACTAGTGATGAACTCCTTTAGTTTTTGCTTGTCTGGAAAGGTCTTTATGTCTCCTTCCATTCTGAGTGATAACCTTGCTAGGTCGAGTGTTCTTGGTTGTAGATTTTTTCCTTAGAGCATTTTGAATATATCATGCCACTCCTTTCTAGCCTGTAAGATTTCTGCTTGAGAAATCAGCTGATAGCCTTATGGGGTTTCCTTTGTGTGTAACTTGTTGCTTTTCTCTTGCAGCTTTTAAGAATCTCTCTTTATCTTTCATTCTTGACATTCTAATTGTGATGTGTCTTGGTGTGGGCCTCTTTGGGTTCATCTTGTTTGGTAGTCTCTGTGCTTTCTGTACCTGAATGTCTATTTCCTTCCCCAGGTTAAAGAATTTTTCAGCTATTATTTATTCAAATAAGTTCTCTGCTCCTTTGTCTCTCTCTTCTCCTTCTGGGACACCTATAATGAAAATATTAGTACACTTGATGTTGTCCCAGAGGTCCCTTAGTCTGTCCTCATTCTTTTTAATTGTTTTTTTCTTTTTTTCTGTTCAGCTTGGGTGATTCCCTCTATTCTTTCATTCCAGATCACTGATTCATTCTTCTGTGTCGTCTACTCTGCTGTGGATTCCCTCTGGTAAATTTTTTATTTCAATTATTATATTCTTCAGTTCTGATTGGTTCTTTTTTATACAGTCCAATTCTTTGTTGAAGTTCTCACTGTTCATCTATTCCTCTCCCTAGTTCAGGGAGCATCCTTATGACCATGAGTTTGTACTCCTTATCAGGTAGATTGTTTATCTCTGTTTCATTTAGTTATTTTTCTGAGGATTTGTCCTGTGTTTTTAATTTGGAACATATTCCTTTGTCTACTTATTTTGCCTACTTCTCTGTGCTTATTTCTAGATATTAGGTATATCAACTACCTCTCTCAATCTTGGAAATGTGGATTTATGTAGGAGATGTCTTATGGGACCCAGCAGTGTGCTCCCCTCTTGATATGCCCCAGGGGTGTCTCTTGGTGGGCTATGTGTGCCCTTCTGTTTTGGCAGAATTGCTATTCCTGTGGGAGCATGAGTAATATGGCCTTAGGGAAGGCCAGACGGTTGTGAGGCCCAGCCATATGTGGCTGATATGGGCACATTCTTGGTCAGGGCAAGCCTCCGGCATGGTTGTTTGCAAGATCTGGTATTGCATAACTACTGCAGTTTTGTTGGTGAGTGAGTCAGGTCCCTAGCATGGCTGGTTGCTAGGCCCGGGGGCACACAACTGCTGCAGGCCCTGCAGTGTGCATGGCTGCATGGCCGTGCTGTGCTCAGCTGCCTCAGATGCATTGGTGGGCAAGGCAGGCTTCTGGTGAGACTAGCTGCACAGTGTGTAGCTATTGCCAGCTTGCTCTTGGGTGTTACAGGCCTCTGGTGCAAACTGGCTACATGGCCTGGCACAGCTGCCTCTGGAGCACTGATGGGCAGGGCAGGCCCCAGGCACAGCAGTATGCAACTATTTCAGGCATTGGTGGGCAGAGTAGATCCTCTATATTGGGTGTTTGTGAGGCCTGGCAGCATAAGTCAGCTGTAGGATTGCTGGTAGTCAGGGCCGGTCGCTGGGGAAGGCTGCTTGTGCTGCCTGGCTGCACTTGATCACCTCAGGTGCTGTAGAGGGTGGGGCAGACCCTTGTGCTAACAGGATAGGTGAAGGATTCCAATGACACCTGCCAGCATCTGTGACAGCATGGCTGAACGAGGTCACCATAATGGCTGCTGCCAATGCCTCAGTCCCGGATGGGTGGGCCCAGTTGCCTCCTGCCTCTCCAGGATGGACTCCAAGCTCAGTAAGTGAGTCTCTTCTACCAACAAACTAGGCACTTTTCTATCTGTTGTTTTTGTGCTGGTTTCCAGGTCAAGTGCGTAGGCCCTTTTAATCAGGATTTCCTTTCCCTGAAGTTCTATAGTTTTCCTGGGCATATTCCCTGTTAGTTTTCAAAGCCAGCAAAGCCAGGTACTATGGGATCTTATCTCTCTTGTGCTGGATCTAAGGACTGGGGTGCCTAATGTGGAATTCAAATCCCCCACTCCTCCAGGAAAAGCTCTGTACCTTTGAGATTACTCCCCACCATGTAATGCTGCAGCTAGGGTATAGGTTTTTCTTCAGCAAGGCTATATCTCTGCCTCTTCCACCCCTCTTTGTGATGTCCCTTGTTGTAGAAGTTCTTTTTATCCAGTTTCCAGATGTCTGTCCAAAGGTAGTTGTAGGTTTGTTCTGTCCATGGGATCAGGCAAGTTCAGGATCTTCCTACACCACCATCTTGCAAACTCTACTCAGTCTTTATCAGATGAATAAACATCAAACATACAAACTAGAATACAGTATTTTCCAAAATGATATCATTTTAAATCTCTCAAATTTACAATTACTTTTAAGATTATTTAATGCATTATGAAACACTAGATTCAGGAATATCCTAATTTTAGCAAATTTTTAATAAATAATAAATTTTTAAAAGTAAGTGATATGGGGTATGTGCAAATCTCACCAACCCCTTCTTTCCTCCACCATCTCAAATGGAGAATGTCTTCAAATCTAAGAACATAACCTTTTCTGAGTATAACAGAGCCCATCGTTTATACTTTCCTTTGAGTAGAAAGGAAATGAGACTATTCAGCAGACAATAATTGATAGATAAAATTGTGACTACTCCCAATTGCCCTCCATCCTCAACTGCTCTTCACTAAATGGGCTGAAAAATCCCTCTGCTGCAAAATTCAGGAAGGGAAGAGATGCTTCAGCATGACAAGGGCTCACATCTCCACATGTTCACAGCAACTTCTGTCCATGGAAGAAACAGAGAGAATCACTTTGGAAAATAAATTAAATGACCTATTAATTGGATATTCTAAGAGATTAGGACACTGAATAAAACTGGGGCTTGATTATTTCAGGAGACAAGAAAAAATTAATGTTAAGACAAATATCAATTCGACTAGAAGGGAGGAAGAAAGAATGTGAGAAGGAAAATTATGATTTCTTGTGCTATTTAACATGTATCCCTCATAAATGAAAGCATCTGATGTACATAGATGTTTATGTATAAATACTATCAAACATATTTATTCCTAGTATACAACTTTTTGTTCACCTCCACATTGTTTTTGTATGTGTTTGGCTATGCTACATACTTAAGTTATATTCTGCTAAAAGAAAGTATAACATAAATGATATAATATTATAGATTGAGAATAATCCAGAAACTACAAATCACTTCTCTTCCTAGACATCTCAAAATGTTCTTTCTCTGTGTATGTAAGAGGAATCCTAAATGCATCTCTTTTTGTTCTGCTATCAACTGGCACTAACACTTGAGAGAGTCACATAACTTCCTTAGATCTCATACAAAAAATGAGATTCTTCATTATTTCACTTATAAAGTTCTATATGCACACACATAATAAGTTTATTGTGCTCATAGGATATGATATGCTCATGATAGAGATGTGAAGTCAGTTTCATACATCCTGCCATGTTTATAGTGTCAGCCTTTAAGTATGTGTATGTAGATTTATTTTTTCTTGTAGCAACAGTACAGAACCCATGCTTCTAAAATAAAGAGGCACCTGCATTCCTTATGTACTTAAAGTCAACAAGTTGAGATAAAACTGGTAACTATGTTCAAGGTAAAATTAAAATAAATATGAAAATGTAAGGGGTTGTTCACATGTCTCCTTCCTGGTCAAACGTATCAACCTTTAGACAGCCCTGCTAAGAAGCTTGAATATTTTTTCCTTCTGCATTCTTTAGGACCACTGGTTCTGACTAGCACAATACCATACATTTAACCACTTACTGAATTTATCAATGGCAGAATAAATTACTTCTATCCTAACAAGTGCTAGTTCTATATTCTTTTTATTTCAACCTGTCCCAAACTGCATTTTCAAAGATGTGATGTCTAAAAAGAAATTTATAAAGGTTTTTATTGTTTTGTTTATTGATCAAATCCTAAGGATACATCCGCCTGACCACTGACTCTTATCAGAGTGTGTTTATATGTTAATTATTTGCTGTTGATTCTTGATATTTTTTCTGCACTAGGAATGGGTCAGTGTGCACTTGTATTGAATCTCTCTTTGAGTGGCTCACTTATTTGATATGTATTGGATTCTAAGATGCCAAATTGTTAACTATAACATTAAAGGCAAGTCTGGAGAATAGAGGCATTACTTTAGTAAAGCAAGTGTGTACACTGATTCTACGAAGCACTCAAATTTATAATAGGAAAATACAGGGAAAATAACTGTGACTTAGAAAAGAAGAAATATGATACATATGTATATTTATTAATATATACACATATAAAATATTTTCCTCTGCACATATATATATATATATATATATATATATATATAGTGTTTACATGCTCAAGCACAGTTTAGTACTTCGTGGTTCTAGAAACTGATGTCTAAAGTAAGTAACCTAGGGATGGAGTACAACAGAGTGAATTTAAGGAAACAAAAAAGTTGGGTTCTAGATTTTCATCTCAGACCTGTCATTTTTTTCCCTAATCTATGTGACTGTGGCCAGTTATTTAATTCATCTCATCTAGTTTCCTTACTTCTAAATTAACTATACTAATAGTACTCCATATAGGATTGGTATGTAATAATGCAAATAAAATACTTAGGATAAAGAATGGCTCACATAATTGCATATGTAAGTAACACAATTTTAAAAAATGAACCTTTTTCTTCCTGTTTCAGTCTAGACCTTTGAGGTGTTAAATGTCAGCTGTTCCAACATTGCTAAGTGAAAATCTGGATCACTTAAGTCCAACTTGCAAAGGAAGTAGCCTGGGTCCTTAGCTGAGCTGACCACTCACCTACAACCTATAAAGAAGTGACCTGGACATGATTATTCATTGGATATTAGTGGGAGAGTTTCATCAAGGAGATGTCAGTTTGAAATGACTTCCAACTTCACCCTCCAGGGCAGAGGTGAGGTGTCCTCTCCCTCACACAAGAAGAGTTTAACTTGTGGTCTCCTGGAGTCTGTGGGACTCAGAGCCTAGAGCTGGCCCCATGCTTTAGAAAAGTATATATATATATGAGAAGTGTGGTTACTTACCTACAGGGAGAGGAAAAAGAGAAAACTGGACAGCTTCAGAAGTTTTCTACATTTCCATTTGAGGTAAGGGTAAGGGTGCATGAGTGTTTCTCATTAACCAGAATGAACAAATGGAAGAGTGGACTGGGTGGCATTAGATAGTAGCTGTATTTCACCTGAGAGAGGAAAGAGAGTGCATGACTGTTTCTCATGGACCATAGTGACGACTGAGAAGTCCCAGAGCCAATTCAAATCTTCTACAAGAAAATTGGATAGATAAGCAAGGTGACCCCCCCCCCACCAGCTCCAAAAAACAGAGAAACTACTGGATTCCAAAGGGAGAGAGAAGGAACATAAGTGTCTGGCTGAAGGAAAATGTATTCTTATGTCACGGGGAGCACTACAGGAAGTTTCCAGTAGTCTCATGCCCTCCAAGAAAAGGAGGCAACATCAATCACCCATCCCAGAAAGAATCAGCTGTAAACATTGGTCAGAGCCAGAGGTAACCAGTGTTCTCTGGCTGCCTGTGCTTGCTCAGGTACTTGTTTCCCCACTGTCTTGGCCTTAATGCCTACTCTTCCACCACAGCAGACGAGCTCTTGGGAGGTGTGTGAGGGGGTGGAATCTGGCCAAATGACAAGATAAAGAGAGAAGCTGACCAAACTTTCCATCCTTGCCACCTGCTACCAAACTCAAAGGGTCCTGGACTGGGTAAGGGAGAGAGGCTTTTTAAAATAAAGTTTGGGGCCAGCCCCAGTGGCCTAGTGATTAAGTTTGGCCTGTTCCACTTTGGTGGCCCAGGTTTGGTTTCCGAGGCATGGACTGACACCTCTTGTTGGTGGCCATGCTGTGGCAGCAATCCACGGGCAAAATAGAGGAAGATTAGCAACAGATTTAGCTCAGGGCGAAACTTCCTCAAGCAAAAAGGAAGATTGGCAACAGATGTCAGCTCAGGGCTAATCTTCCTCAGCAAAAAAAAATAAATAAATGAAAATAAAATAAAGTTCTGAGGTTTTGACGATCACTCTGGTCTAAACACTTGCTAGCCAATATAGGAGCCACAAGCCATGCTTTACTATTTAAATTTAAACTTAAAATGATTAAAATTAAACAAGATTAAAAATTCAATCCATCAGTCACCCCAGCCATATGTCAAGTGCTCAATAACTACATGTAGCTACTTTATTGAATGGTGAAGATATAGAACATTTCTATTAGCACTGGCTCTAGATGTACTAGTTACTAAACTGAGAAGTTTGTTTGTTTGTTTGTTACTAAAAGTCATCAGGAGGCATTTATTATTATCTGAGTGTAAGCAGAAAGCATGATTTCACAGCGTAGCGTTAAATGGCCAGAAGTGGAGAGGAATAACTGATCTTCTGATTGCACTCTGTGAGTTATAGTTCTGCAGTGTACCGGTTATACATACAGGCAAAACTTTCTGCCCTATTTAAAAGTATGAATCATTATTTGGAATAATAATGAGCAAATGTAGTGCCTGTGCATCTATCTACCTCCATATTCAATTTTTGTCCCTTTGGAAAATTTCAGGTAAAGTGAGAGAAGAATATTAAACAGCCAGTAAAGACACTTAAACCAAAAAAAGATGACATTTGTGATGATCTAAATATTTGTTCTGTTCTAAAAATGATGCCAAAAATAAAAATGTTACTTAAATGTTGTAAATATTGTAAAAACATATCATTGTATGGGATTGAAAATTTGAAAATTATTTGTAAATCTATTTTGGCAAACTTTTGTGGAATTGATTTTCGTCTTAAGTGTTATAATAATCTAATCATTAACATGAATAATTCAGGTGCTTGAAAGACATCTTGGATCCTCCTGAGTTCTAACAATCATAGAGTTTTCCTTTTAGCCATGTGCATAACTTAGGCAGATGGGGATTAGATTTAGTCCACTTATGAACACACTTGTTCTCTTTTTATCCATTACTTTCCCAAGATTTAATATGACATATTAAAATCATAAAATCATATGAAATACTTCATCATAAACACCAACCTACAAAAAAATTCTTAGCACATTACTCCACGGGGGAATAAGTGTAATCTTTCTGCTGAAAACATATGGCAAACTCACAAATAGTGCTTTTGCAGGTGTGTTAAATGGGAATAATGTTGCTCATAAATCTCCAGGAAAATGATAGCATGTCCATGCTAGAGATGCTAGAGCACTTACAGTCCAATCCCCCCTTTGACAGATGTGGAAATTGAGGCCCATTTTCACTTTCCTCAGGTAGCAGTCTAATATGGAATTTAGGAATGTGTGATTTAGAAAGGGAAGAACTAAATTTATGCACTGACCCTGGCATGTATTTGCTGGCAAATTTGGGCAAGATACCTAACATCTCCAGGCTTCATATTCTTCCCATGTAAACTGAGCATAATAATAGAATACCAGCCTCATAAATTTCTTATAAGGTAGGAGATGATGTCTATAACATATACAATTTATGTTAGTCATTATTTTTCTTCTCATTTAGTGCTTTCAATTTTTCTATGATTACCTGCTTAAAGTCACATGGCAAAGTGAATGAAGTCATAAGCCTTCCACCATCCTCTGTGTCACCCCAGCTCAGGGATGCTAGCACCTCACATGTGGGCAGCCTAGGGTCAGCCCTGCTGAACTATTTTTTCCAAGGCAGGCCTTGAGTGCCGGAGTAGGTAGGATTAAACAGGTGTCCATTCTCAGTTGCATTTGCTTCCAGGCTCCTCTTTCACATTTGCAAGCTTGCCCTCAGAGCAAAGAAAGTTCTACCCTTCTCTCAGTCCCAATCCCTCCCCCATATCCTTTCCCCAGATAAGTGACAAATTTTTCAAGAGAAAACTGCATGTTCTCATACATGAGTTTTGTGTGCAGGACTTTGTGTGTAGACATAGGCTATGTCAGTCAAGAGGGAAACTGGAGCTAAATCATTATAAGCAGAACAAAATAAAGAATCAGAGACTGAACCAAGAACCACTCACCAGAGTGCACAGCCTGCGTTAGTGAAACAAAGTGGCTGTAGAAGAGAGGATACCGGAGCTGTTCTGGATTTAGCCTCCGAAGTACACAACAAATCCATGTATGCTTCAGGCAATCATCAGTAAACACTGCAGGGGGTACAAACCTGTCAAATAAATGAGGGCGTATCACCTGACCAAGCACAGAGAAGCCTGAAACAGAGTTTATGGGCAGGAAACTCCAGAGGTGTAGCAGCAGCCAGTATACAGGCCCCATTGCCCCACACACTCTAGACAGTGTACAGGATCTGGGCGGCCTGAGTATTAGACTGGAGGAGAGGGATCATAGTCCTGAGGCTCAAGAGTTTACATGCTGCATGACAAGGGCATCAGCTCTGCTCTGCTGTGATTAGGAGCTGGGGTCCAAGTTTCGTAGGTAAGCTTGGGCCCTGGGAGAACCTTGGACTCTGCTTCTGTTCTAAACCTCAGCATCGAGGTACAGCTGGTCTCCACGCCTTGAGAATTTCGGTTACAAAATGGTCCTGCTCTTTGAGAACGAGTGAACACATCTCAAAATCTCAGGCTACAAACCCAAGTGTAAAAGAAAGATACTTTTTATTATACTTTTTTAAATTACCAAATCTAATATCTACAGCAAGTTGCCATTCAGACCGTGGAAACGTAATCTCAACCAATCACTGGTTTTCCTCTACTCCGATTGTGTTCTGTTCTTGAGTGCAGTGTAGGAGCATCATGGCACCAGAAGAGGAGGGTGAGTTGGTCCTCAGAGTTACCAAATGTTTGGCCTCTGATGAGATCAACATTCTTCTCTCAGTCCTTGGTCATCAATCCACCCATATAGCTGTTGTATAATCTGTTGGCTGTAAAATTTTTCTAGCACAGCTTTCTCCCAGCCAATATTTTCCCCTCTGGATGTTACTGGTTGTAATCATTTAGGGGTAAGGAAGGGTCCAGGAAACATTGAGCATCTTTTCCATATTTCACAGGAGCTAAAGGAAACTCCAGGGTGCTCTGTATGTCCTGCCTGACTACATCCTCTATGCAGATATCTCTTCTTTTCTTACAGCCTACTGGGCTGTAGGCATATTGCATATAAAATCATGGCTTTGTCTAGGGCTTCTGTCTTCCCTGAATCCTCATTAGAGGATTTTTTAAAACTAATCTGGGAGTTTTGCCCTACATGGGACATTTGGCAACGTATGGAGACATTTTTGGGTGTCACCATCAGGGAGGTGCTACTGGCAGTGAGTGAGAAAAGCGCAGGGACACTGCTAAACATCTTCCAATGCACAGGACGGCCCCATAACAAAGGAATATCCAGCCCAAAATGTCAGTAGTGCCCTTCTTGAGAAATCTTCATCTAATCCCAGATGGTGGAAAAGCCTAGCCCTGACATCACATGTTATGCTGTGCCCTGACACACGTCAGTTCAATTTTAAAGCCCAGATTTTGGAACTCAAAAGTTTTTTCTGTGGTTCAACCAAAGTAACATTCATGAGGCAATGGATGCTGCAAGGACTAACTAACCAAGTGGTAGAAGGAGAATGGTTAGGGGAAATATTATGGGAAATGAATGTATCTGACTTGTATGTGAAAAATATATCCCACTATACCAGAAGCTCCAATCTGGCAGGTAAAGCACATCACCAGAAAGGAGGTGACAATATGTGGAAAATAACCTAGGTAGATAAGATTCATCCTAGAACATTAGGCTCCTTGCTAGAATTACTGCACTCGTATTTGTAAATAAAAAAGGATAATAGAACTTAAAGAATAAGCCAGGGCTTTAGAAGACATTATATTAGAGATAAATTGCTTCTGCATTCCATACTTATCAGTAAAACCTGATAATGTCCATGTAAAAAAGGCACTAAACTTACTGACGTCCAAGGTAAGTCTTTGTTACCAAGCTTCAGAAAGCTTGATATCAAAAAGACTTGAAGGATGCTTATGCTACGTGGTTGCATTATATTCCCTGGTGCTAACTTTCTATGTGGATGACTTGCCTTAAAAGTCTCGCCTCTTGGCTTCTTGACTCCCCCCCCTTAACAGTATTTTCCTGTATTCCTAACTCAGATGCTCTCTCCCAAGATCATCATTTAGACGTCATCAGCAGCAAATTTTCCCATTTCTATCATGTGTCATCACACTTCTTACCCTTTCATATCACATAACTTCACTGCAACAAGTCAAGGTCTCCCAATTGACCTTGGCCTCACAATTTTGTTACTATCACTCCCTTTCTGTCTTTAATTTACCAACCAGGATTCCACAATTAATCACTACGGTTACTCCATGTAAATACTTTCAACTATCTTGACCTTTTTCTCCCTTCATTATGCTCATGTCACAGGGCTGGTTGATCCCCAATGTCTGTCTTCTCCACTCCTGCAGCTGCCACTGACCATAGCTGCAAGAAAACCACAAACCAGGTTGACTGATTATGTTCATGACCTTAATGCTCAAATGAACGCTAAGACCTACCCAGAGATTCTACTTTATTTTCTTTAATAAATTCACTGTCCCACTCTCCATTTCATATCTTCTTCTATTTTTCATATTTCACACACTCCCATCTCACTCACTCCGTAGCTGATGACCTTGACTCAAACTTCATTGAAAATACCTGAAACCTATTTTGCCATAAACATCATCTCCTTCAATTGAAATAAAAGGAAACCAATCTTTCCTTCAACTTATACTTTGTATCCCATCCTCCATTTACTATTTTTCTCTTTCTCTTGACACCATTGTATCTCCCCTTTATTGAAAGATTTCTATCAACAGCCATATATGCTCTAATATCTCCTATGTTTAACAATCTCTCATTTCTTTGCTTCCCTTTGAATAAATGTTCCACTTCCTCACCTCCTGACTCCTCAGTCCTCACGTCTTGCTTCTGTTTTTCCTGTCCCTGTGGAACTACTTTGTCAAAATGACCAATGACCTCCATTTTACCAAATCCAATGTATACTTCTACATTCTCATTTTACTTGATATTTCAGGACTGTGGACCATGTTCTCCTTTGCTTCTCTGACATCTCACTCTTGATTTCCCTTTTATTATGCTGCTTTCTTCTTAGTTTCCTTTGCTTACTCTCTCTTTTCTACCCATCTCTACTAGGAACCTTTTTTGTTCTTCATCCAAACACTCTCCATGGATCATCTCAAGTACCTGTAAACTTTAAGTGCCACTTCTATGCTGATGACTTTCAAACTCCACACCCAATAACTCTCCTGAGTTCCAGTCTAATGGGTCCAACAGCTTGCTCAGCTTTAATGCTTGGATGTCTAAATATTAAACTCTCCTCAAAGCAGATCCTTCCCATATTCTTCTCCATATTAGAAAAAGGCATTAACTTCCAACTCATTTTTTAGGATAAAATCCCAAGAATATCCCAGATTCTTCCCTTTCCTTCATCGTCTAAATCCAGCCCACAGTCCATCAGCAAAACCTGTTAATTTTACCTTCAAATATATATAGAATTTTAAATTTCTCTTAACACCGTTGTAACCACGCTAATCTAAATAATCTTCTCTCATGTGGGCACTATTGTAGACTCCCAAATTTGTCTGTTTTCTTCTTGCCCATCCAATCCATTTTCCTTAGGAAGATGAGAATAATCTTTAAAAAGGTAAAGCATTATGTAATTTATCTATAATTTATTAATTACCACATCAATTAGAACATTTAAACTCCTATATCAGAACAACATCTAAACTCTTACCATGGTTAAAAATGCCCTGCAATATCTGCTCTGGCTTTCTTTTCCCTAACTTCATCTGGTATCACTCTTCTCCTTATTTCCTGAGTTCTATTCAGCCTCTTTTCTTTCTTTTAATATGCCAAGATGTCCTCTGTCTTAAGCCTTTGCATTTGCTCTAATTCTGCCTAGAATGTCTTCCCATTTCTGTTTCCAATGTCTGGCTACATTTTCCCAGGTTTCAGCTAAAAGGTAATTTGTTCTGAGAGGCTTTGTCTAACTTTCTATTTAATGCTTATTGAGCCCCACCATCAGCACCATAATCAACGACTTAAGCGTATATCCAGTTTCTCTTTCTTGCAAGGACTTATCATATTCAATAATTATCTTGTTTATTTGCCTATTTGCTCTCTTTCTCCAGGTACCAGAATATAAGTTTATAAAATAGGCACCCATTCACTGCTCAGCTTTTAGTACACTGTCTGATATAAATGGTCTGCCAGATGCAAAAATATCTGATGGTAAAACGTCATCTTTAACCTTATTTTTTTATCCACATACCATTTGTTTTATTAAAATTAAATTTGTCATCTTCAAACATGTCTTGCATCACTTCCTCTCACCTGGAAAATTACTATATAATTAATCGATTGCACATCTTTGAAAATTTTCCCCTTCTAATTTGTTCTCCATAGCAGCCAGAGTGAAAATCTTACATATATTGGTACAATATTTGATTATATTAGACTTCAATCCAGCAATATGCAATTCACACAAATATATGTTTTTTGTTTACTTTTTATTCCTAACACCATGCACAGTGCCTGATATCTAGTAATTCTCAATAAATAATTGAATAAATGAATGTCACTAATGCTTTTGCCTGTTTTCTTTTCCACACCCGGAATATTTTGTCCCAGGAAATCTCCCCCTATAAAAATTATATTCAACATCTAAAGGTTAACTCAAATGATGCATCCTTCATTATTCTTGTGCAATTTCTCAGCCAAAACTGATCTGTTTCTCCCTTGAACATGAACAATATCTTTGTTTTAAGAAAAAATATATTTTGGGATAATTGTAGATTTTCATACAGTTATAAGAAATAATATAGGTAAATATCATGCACCCTATATCCAATTCCCTCAATGGTGACATCTTGCCTAACTATAGCACAATGTCACAACCAGGAAATAGGCATTGATACAATCCATCGACCTTATTCAGATCTCACCAGTTTTACATACACTCTGTGTGTGCATTTAATGTTATGCAATTTCACCACATTTGTAGATTCCTGTCGCCACCAGCACAGTCAAGATACACACGAGTTCCATCATAAGGACTTCTTGGGCTACATTTTATAGCCAAAGATAAAGTTTTCTCTCCCTACTTCCTTAATCCCTGGCAATCACCAATCTGTTCTCCATCTATAATTTTGTCCTTTCAAGAATGTTATACAAATGGAATCATACCATAGGCAGCCATTTTGGATCAGCTTTCCTTGTTCATTGGAATTCCCTTGAGATCCATCCAAGTTGTTGTGTTTATCAATAGTGGTTCCTTTTTATTGCTGAGTAGTATTCAATGGTATGGACATGCCACAGTTTGTTTATTCATTCACATATTGAATGATATTCAGATTGTTTCCATTTTTGATTCTTACAAATAGAGGTGCTATGAACATTCATGTACAGATTTTTGCAGAAAGCTACGTTTTTATTTCTTTGGGATAAATGCCATAAGCAAACTCATTTAAAATTAAGGAACAAATAAAAGATTAAATGCTTTTAGAAATGGAAACTTTGGAGTCCTTAAGGAACTGAATAGCCATAAGATATATAGGTATTGTAGTGTTTTTTCTTAGATAAAAAAGCATGTTCCTCATTTATTCTGAAACTTTTCTGTTTCCTATTTTTTCTCAGTAATGCAAAAAATTTAACTTTACATTATAAAAGACTACCAAGCCAAGACTAACTGCACCAGTGACTATTTGGTAATAAAATATACTCAACATTTGGACATCAAGTGAATTATGTTGACACCTGAGTAGGACACCAAAGCCTTGCATAATTATCTCTCTCTCTCTCTCTCTCTCTCTCTCTCTATATATATATATGTTATAACATCAATCCTACACTTCTTCCTGGTAAAATTTGTAATTGTTTTTTCTGATGTTGATCACTAACTGAATTAATTTTATATGGCATAAAGTATAGAAGTTGTTCAGTAACTATTACATAATGAACATTTGAGTCAATCAACTCTGGTTCTATTTAGAAAGACGGTATTGTGATCATGGCTATTTGCTGCACACACACACAGTCAAAAACTGAGAAATGCAGTTAATTTACTAATTATTTTCTATGCATTGTAAAGAACACAATATTTTCTTTGACGTTTTTACTGAACAATTGAATTGTCTATTAGTTGCAAACAGCCAGAGAGTGACTGTTGATCTTGATGTTTTTTAAGATGCTTGTCAGTCAAGGATAGTTCTTTTATGCAACTTTTCTTTTCCTGAGAAATGTCTGTGGCAATTTTCTAAATGAGACACAAGTTTGGCTTTCTAATTCACTGGAAAGAATGAGCCCACTCAGTGTATGTCCCTTTACCTCATTACATTTCTATTTTTATTTTCAGTTTCTATTACTTCTTAACCAATATGAGAAAGTTATATCTATTTTTTTCCAAATTTGCAAGGCAATATGTGCCTTAGATTCCATACCTTCATAATTCTTTGCTGCCCTTCTTCATTCAGTTTCTCCTTTTCTGCCTTCAAATATACAAAAACTTCATTCTATAAAATTATTTTATTTAGTATTCCTAGTCCATATCTCCCTTTTAATTACCAAATTTCTCACATGTGTGGTCCACCAAGTTCCGCTTTCTTTCCATCTGATCTTTTTTTAACTCTCTGAAATGAATTTTCCATTCTCACCACTCAGGCTAAAATGATAATCCCAAATTTGACAACCATAGTCTCCTTATCCCAAAATCATCATCATCATCCTCCTCCTCCTCATCATCAGCAGCAGCAGCATCTCTCTATCTTCAAGCTCCCTGACACCACTGTGAACATTGGTTGCCAATTCCATCTGAAAACTTTTTGCCCTCGATGGTATCTAGAAAAGTTTGTTGTTTTACTTCTAAAACATAGTAAATTTGCACTGTTTCTTCTCCATCTCTATGAAGGTTTTTAAATTCCTCCTCTCTCTAAAACATAAATGAGTAGTCTAATTAAGATGCCATTCAAGAGAAAGGTTTAGATTTGTGTTCTGTGACCATGGAGTAGAGGCCTTACCAGAAACCAAGCACCAAAAGGGACAGTAAGACCACATTCATCAAAATACATCATACTTCGATGAAGTCTAAGAATACACCCTGAGTGAAAGAAAGCATCCATACCCAGCACCAAATAAGACTTTTCTGCTGGCATGGGGGACTCTGATTTCATTCCCATTCCTCCTACTGCCAAATAAATATCACTCAACCCTCAAAACTTTTTACAAAAGTAACAAAAATTTCATTAGAAAAAAAGAATTTAAGAACAGAAAGGCTAAGGTAGATGAGTCTATTATGCCTCACTCCCCCTAGAAGGAGAAAAGTTAGCCACATACAGAGCAGTCTTAAAAGCTTTCAAAATGCTTCTTTCAGACTATTTGAGGTAGATTTAATTTGACCTAGAATCTCCTATTTAAACACAGACTAGAAGGGAGTGTTTTGTTACTCTTCTGGGTCACAGTACCTTCCTTTGCAAAGACATCCTCGATACAGCTTAAGAATCTAAATTCAAATGTCAGGAATATACTCTCCACAAAAAATAAAAAGCATATTACTGGGAAATAAAAAAATAAATAAGCCTTTTTTCCTCCCATAGAATGATCCAGAGCCATTCCATTATTTTGAAAACTAAAGCCATCAAAATGAGATATCATCCTGTGTAAAAGGAGAAAAACACCACCTTGGATATATGATGTTCGCTTTTAGCTAATAGAGTTAATATAAATCTTCGCGGCTGTAATCCTGAAGAAATGAAATCAAATGATGAATATAAACTATCGAAGCTCCTCATTTGACAATGACCCCTTTTGGCCTTGCATTTCTCCCTCTACCCCCACCTTACTTTTACGTATCCCTGAACATAATAAGCCTGCCACCACTAATGTTATAAAGTAGTAATTGTTCCTAATTGGCAGGGAGGCGACAGACCATTCTAGTAATGTTGTGAAACTGTAAGAAAGGAGGAGTGAGAACATTCACAGGCCCAGCAGTAATTATCCACTAATTTGGCCTGTTTGTGTGGGGACAGCTCATTATAGCCCTTAAGAAACCTCAGAATAAGGAGGGAAAGTAGGTAGGAGGCAAGGTTAAATAATTAGTGTTCAGTAGATTTTTTTAAAGATTCAAAGAATAGGATTAAGGGCGGGAAATGTGACCAGAGTAACAATTAAGAAATGGCAGAACGTTCTGAACTAAGTGAGTTTTATGTTTTTGTGGGAGTAGGGGTTTATAAGAATCCTATATTAGGCATAAAAAATGACATGTCACTTTTATTACACTCTTTCAATTATGACCCTGATCATCTCCTTACATTTTATAGTGCCAATCTCATGCTTAACAAGAGATTTATTTTCATGAATCCTAAAAAGACTTTCACAGTTTTCATAAAATGGTGTGTAAAAAAGTTTTCGAATTATTTTATCTTTAACATTTGGAGATTTGTTTTGGGGGTCGTAAACATATCTGTGTGTGCACACCTGTGCTGGTAGCATAGACACACTTTGCAAAGAAGTAGTTATTCAACTATAATTTTGTTTTGTTAGTAAATCAAAATCCCCAGATTTCTCACCTACATATATTTAATACCTCTATTTCAGTAGTAAACGTGCTTACTCCTGCTTATAAGTGAATAAATATATATATGTGTGTATATATATTTTCAGACACACATATATATATTTAATAAATTATGATTTGTATATAAGTGTTTGAAAGATTTTCTAAGGGCATCATTTTTAAGTCTCCTTAAGAGAAAAAATATTTTTCCTATCAACTGTGATTGCAATTAAATTTTTTTGTCTACTTAATAGAAAACGAGATGCAATGTGTCAATGATTTTAAGCTAAATGAGCTCTATAATTTGAGTCATCCAGAAAATTTCTATATATGTCTTAACTATATAGTCTTGAGGACTTTGGGGAAAGTTCTAGAGTATTATATACTCCATCCCTTTGCTAAGAGGTGAGAATATACCTAACTGCAATATAAAAATAGAAACATGAGACTGATCCAACAAATTTAAGCTAGAATATGATATTAATGTAGCAAAGGTCATATATTTTATCCATATATGCATTAGATAATTTTGCTGTATTGTAATTTAAAATAAATTTCCCTAAAGCAACAGTTGGGTTGGAAAAGTATTCTGCTGTTCATAAGGGGAATTGTGGGGTGTCAGTGTGAGTAAATTAGTAGAAATTATCACCAACATTTGAAAAACAATTCAAAACATAAGCCACAAGCCCTATCTACTACTGATTAAGCATTGTTTTCATTTGTGAGTAAAGTAACTGCAGTGTATGAATTACTATATTCATTATTGTCATTTTCCTCCTCTTCGACACATTTATTGGTACCTTTCAATAAATGTTTTTAACTACTTAGCAACTCCTGAAGCTCATGTCATATGAAACTGGAAAAAAAAATTGAATTTACTTCCATGGTATCTTTTCCAACATTTTTTGTATCCATTAGACTAGTGGTTTTCCAAGTTATTCTTCTCAAGATCACTTTGAAGACTGTCAGTAACTCCACGCCATTTTCTCAATTTGCACTTCTACTCTCCTTCAATATCCCCTCTACAAAAACATCAAAAATGCCGAATTGTTTTTCTCCCTAGCTTATTAAAATTTGTGATGAGAAAGTAGAAGAGCCAGAAGTATTCCATTTACCACTTGTCTAAGAACTACCTACTGCTGTTAAACTCCAGTGTCTATGGATACCACAGATTGTAAATGCTGAACCTAAAGTCTGGGCAACACCTTAGAAAATGAAGGTTCGTATGTCTTCTTAAATTCTTAGGTTGACAATAATATTCCCTTTAAAACTAAATAAGCACACAGATTTATTTTGTTTTATCTGATCTGTTAGTTATCTTTTTATTGTTCATAAAGTCCCTATTCTTATTGTAATATTTCTTCTGAATACGATCAATCTAGTTAATGTATTTTGCAGTTCTAACTTAGTATATTATAGATGATTACTATAGAACAGACACTAGTGCTCACCAAGTATTCTGGTGCTCCTTTTACATTTTTTCAGCCTCCCTTGCAGTTACCATGGGATCAAGTGCCTAGTTCTGGCTACTGGGCTAAAAGTAGAAGTTTTAAGTGGTATTTCCAAAGAAGCTAAGAGAGGATATGAGTGATCCACTCTCTATCATCTCCTATTTGAGGGCGTTGGAAGATACATGGAAATATGGTAGCATGAAAATATAGAGCAACCTAAATTCCAGGGTCACCACTTGGAGAACAGTTATCCTGGAGGATCCACCAATATACAATGGACTTCACATGGTGGGAAATACACCTGTGTTGTTGAGTCACTAAGATTTGATGCTGCAAATGCATTTGTTACCACTGCAAAGCCTGGCTTAATGTGACTAATACATATCCTACAGTTTGTTGATGTAGCAAGAAATGAATATAATTCACAATTTACTTCATATCATCTCACACTGATATCTTAAGTTTCTAAACCTGGACATTGTATCAGGAAAATTAAAAAGAAAATTTTCAATTTTTAAAATCAATAATAATATTTTTAAATTAAAACTTTAGATATTGGGGATGTTGAAGAAATTAAATACTCCTGCCAGTACAACTAAAAATCCAGATAAAAGAATAAAAAGATATCTGAAAATCACTGAGGCAACAGTACTTCAGGGTCCATTAATCCAGAGAGAAAGAGTCATGAAATGATGAGCTGACCTTTTGAGAAGAGCTTTTCTTCATGGAATAATGGCTTTTTTTTTTTTTTCTGGTGATGGGCAAGAGACATGGAATCTATCCAGGTGACTAAAACAAAGAGGCAGGAAAAACTGGTGGATCTTTCTGCAATTTCAAGGGGCTAGAAAGACTAAATTGTAGTTCAGGGCTGTTTAGGCAATCAGATTTGAGGAGCCAAGATCCTTGAGAGAAAAAGACATGTTATTTCTAAAGGGGCAACAGTAAGATTAACAGCTAGCTGACTTCTCAATAGAAATGATGGTGGCCAGAAGACAAAGGAATGCCTTATTTAAAGTACTAAGAGAAAATAGCTGCCAACCTAGAAGTCTATACTTAGTGAAACTATCCTTTACACATGAAAGCAAAAGCATTAACAGACAACCAAAATTGAAAGAATTTGTCACCAGACAATCCACACAAAAAGAAATGCTAAGTGGAGATCTCCAAGCAGAAGGAAAATGATTCTGGACATAAACTTAGAAATGCAGGAAGGAAAAAAAATCAACATAGAGAGTAAATATATGGGTAAAGATATATACGGATATTGACTGTACAAAATCAAAATTTTAATATTATTTCAGGTCCAAATATATGCAGAATTAACATTCATGACAACGATAGCACATATTGAAATGGTAATAAGTAGAGTTAATTTGTTCTAATTTCATTATATTTTCTGATACATAGTTTGACAAACAGAAAATTAGTAAGATTATAGATATAAAATAAAATATACCAATGACTACATTGAATATAAACAGGGTAAATATTCCATTTAAAAGACAAAAATTTTCAGACTG
This sequence comes from Tapirus indicus, assembly GCA_031878705.1. NCBI lineage: Eukaryota > Metazoa > Chordata > Mammalia > Perissodactyla > Tapiridae > Tapirus > Tapirus indicus. The sequence continues at coordinate 17,601,591 of CM062925.1, forward strand.
AATTAAAATAGAAATTCTAGTTATATGCTGTTTAAAGAGATCTATCCTAAACATAAGGACAAAGAAATATTGAAATAAAAGTATAGGGGAAAAAAGAAACACAAACCAAAAGAAAACAATTGCTAATATACTAATGTCAGAAAAAGTAGATTTAAAACAAGGAGTATTGCCAGATTTAAAGAAGGTAATTTCATAATGATTAAAAGATCAATTCACTAGGCAGATATAATCATGTTAAATGTACCTGTTTTTAATAATATAGCTAAAAATTTTGTGAAGCAAAAAATGTCAGAACTAAAAAGAGTAATAGATGAATCCATAATCAAGGTGGAAGACTCTTATACTTCTCTAATAGCTGATAGAAGAAGATAAAAAATTGCAAGAAGCATAAAAAAGATCTGAACAACATAATTAACTAATCTAAATTGACATTTGCTGAACAATGCATCTAACAACAACAGACCATATATTTTACAACTGCCCAATTTTTTTAAAATTCACCATATGCAAGACTATAAAAAAGATCTCATCAAAATTCACAGGAAATTAGTTAGATATGCTTTCATACCTTAGGGAAATTAAGGGTAAAACAAATGAGAAAGGATTAGAAAATTCTCAAATATTTGGAAATACATTCAATGTCCATATGGTTAGAGAATAAATCATAAGAGAAATTAAAAATACTCTGGACTGAATTACAATAATATGAGGTAACAAATTTGTCGGATACAACAAAATCTGAGCCTAAATGGAAATCTGTAATCCTTCAAAGTATATAATAGAAAAACATTTTTTTAAAAAACCTTGAAAGTTGTGTGTGATATATATCTCACATGAAATTAAGAACAGCAAAATAAACAAAGAAAGTTAAGAAAAGGAAATAATTAAGAAAAGAAATGAATAATATAGATAGCAAATACACATTAGAAGGAATCGACAAAACTGAAAGTTGAATTTGAAAATAATAAAATGATAACCCTTGGCACAAATGTTCAAGGAGAGGTGAAAAGCACGATTTACCAAAACCAGGAATGAAAAAGGGGAAATAATTATAGATTCTAGAGTAGCTAAAAGGCCAACAAGATAATACTATGAATTTTTTTATGTCAATATACATGGAAAATAACAGAAAAGGATTAAATTCCTCAACCACCAATCTAAAAAAGGTGACACAAGAAGTGGAAAATCCAAAGAGAAGAAAATGAATTGAATTACAACACTCCCACAAGTGAAGCTGTGAAAGCCCGGGTGTTCCTCAACAGTAAGATGCATAAATAAATCACAGCACATGGCAATAATGGAAGAACTATTGCTATGCACAGTGTGAATGAATCTCATGGGATTACTGAAAGCAACAAAAGTGCATTCTGTGTAACTCCATTTATACACAGTTCAAAAGCAGAAAGCCAGTCTAGGGTCTTAGAAGTTGTAAAGGTATTTATTTTTTGTAGAGGTAGTGATAGGGAGAGAGCAAGGAGGGGCTTTGTGGGATGCTGATAATATTTTATTTCTTGATCTGTGTGTTCATTACACCGGTGTACTCCCATTATGAAAATTCATCAATTTATTAATTCATAATTTGTGCATTTTTTTGAATAAATCAGTGGTTCCCAACCAGTCCCCTCCCCACCACTCCCACTCCCAGGGGACCTTCTGCAATGTCTGGAGATATTTCGGTTGTCACAACTTGGCAAGGGTGCTGCTGGCATCTAGTGGGCAGAGGCCAGAGATGCTGCTAAACATCCTACAATGCAGAAGACGGTCTCCCTCGACAAAAATGTCTGGCTCAAAATGTCAATAGTGCCACGGTTGAGGAATCCTGATAAATATAATTCAATGAAGTCTATTAAGATTTTTAAAAAGATAACTACAAAGACATAGCTTTGCCTCTGTAAGATTAAATACATAAAAGACCAATTCCATCAAAGACACAGTGTATAGGGGGGCATGCAGAAAATTAATGAAATGCGAGCACAAATATTTAGATTTGAGGGAGATCAACCATAAACTAGAATTTTAATGACAGGTCTACCATTATGTATTCATTTGTAAGAATTTTAGGCAGATTGCAATTAAAATCCTATATGCTATAAAACCAAAATGTAAAGAAAATAAAAGGAAACAAATGTGCCCCAAAGCTTACACATGTAAGAATAGAAGTGAACATCCATTCTAAGTCCAGATTTCCTGTAAGCTAAGTCAAACAGGGAAATGATGGGATTTGTAATTTAATTTTCTGACAAAATGAAACATAATAATTCATCATGAGGAAAAAAAACACATTCCTAATGTGCATTTTGAAGGGAATTTGGAAGGTGAAGAATTTATAAAACGCTATTGATCAACGTAATGCACACTGACTTCAAGAGTTTTAAAGAAGCTACAGCAAATTTTAAAAATATGACCATATATTTTTTAAAATCAAATATCAATTAATGTCAAGGGCATAGCATAAAATGTACATGAGTTGAGCCTTTTCTGCATGGCAGATGGGAAATGATATGGCTGGGGTGGCCATGGGAATTCAGCACAGAGACACAGAATCCAAATCTCTACACCAGGAGCTTGCACACCAAGCAGTCTCCCTCTTCCAATGTGGGCCAGATCTGGTCTACCACCTATTTTTGTAAATAAACTTTTATTGGAACGCATTCACACCCATTTGTTTACTTACGGTCTACCCCTCTCTTTATGCTACAATGCATGAGTAAGTGACTGCAGCAGAGAATATATGTCCCAAAAGTCTAAACTATTTACCATGAGGCTCTTTCATTAAAAATTGCTGACTGTTGCAGAGGAAAGAACTCAATACTTTGTCCATCCTTCATGTATCAATAGTGTTGGATAACATTTTTGCCAGAAGGAGTATAGCAGTTTGAATTCTCTTTTAAGCCATGGAGTAGGGATATTTTGTGTTATTAGTTAGAGGGGAGCATAGTAACTTATTATAAAAATTGGACAGGCTTCCACGTATTCTTTCCTAAGCAGATGATCCAACAATCTTAATATAAGAAATGTACTCTCATCTATCTTTTAATATAGCGATAAAACTGAGGATAAGGGCTTGGATAAACCACTTTACCCTAAATTTTCCAATTTTTAAAATCAGAAGGTTGGACTAAATCAGTACTGTGTAGGCAGAATTCTAAAGAATTACACACACACACACACGCACACACACAAGACTTCCATCTCTTTGTTATTCAATCAAACACTAATCTAGGTACTGCTGTGAAGGGAATTTGCAGATGGAATTAAGGTTTCTAGTCATCTGATCTTAAAAGGCAGAGATGATCCTGGATTCGCGTGAGTTCAGTGTAATCACATGAGCCCTTGAAGGTAGAAAAGGAAGGCAGGAAAGTCCTTCCATGAGCTGTGGTGGAAGAGGAAAGCAGAGGAATGAGACAGGAGAGGAGGTCAGAGAGATTTGAAACATTAGAAGGATTTCAGGGGCTGGCTGGTGGTGTAGTGGTTAGATTTCCACGCTCCTCTTCGGTGGCCTGGGGTTTGCGGGTTCAGATCCCAGGCACAGACCTACATACTGCTCATCAAGCCATACTGTCACGGTGTCCCACACACAAAATAGAGGAAGATGGGCACAGATGTTAGCTCAGTGACAACTTCCTCAAGCAAGAAGAGGAAGATTGGCAACAGACGTTAGCTCAAGGCCAATCTTCCTTACCAAGAAAAAAGAAGGATTCCACCTACCATTCCTGGCTTTGAAGATGGGAGAAGACAGCCAGATAAATAACATAACTGTTTTTGTTAATTACCTTCCGGATCTATCTCTATAGTGCTTTTTAAAAATTGTTTGACTCAACCTCTTTGATTGCTTCTTCATATGAAAACAGTTTTATGATGTTTTCTATAGAGAGATAAAGAGATAATTTACTACTTTCCTTAGAATGTTTGATAGATTGCTTTTTATTATTATTTATAGGCTGGAAACGCTTATTTCAGCTCCAAAACTTATTATTGGTAACGTTAAATGAATTTTTAGAATTGCTGTCACATTGTGGACAAACTTTATCAGCCTTTTTTGGTATATGAGTCGTATAATTTGGAAAATTTTTCTAGAGACTAGATTCTCCCTCTATGCATGTAAGACTTTTTTTGTCTTCTACCCACATATTTATGGTTCTGGGTGCCTAGAAAATGTTCATATTATTATATGACCTCTGTCCCTTATGCCTTTGGGTCATGATATTGGAACAATTAGCAACAGTTTAACTATACACAGTAGTGATTGCAAACTACTTAAATATGCCCATTAAACGAAAAATAAATGTATCTACAACTCCCCTTTTCCCTAGTAAAATGCCCCAAATGCCCATCCTCAAATGCCAACTATTAAGGAGGGAAAGAGAGTGAAAAGAGACAGGAGTCTTAAGTGATCGCAGTTAAATTGTCCTACTCTTCCAAATTTTACAAAATTACATAAGCAAATGAGCATGTTACAGGGTTCCTCCCAGGGCCTTGGAAGGGTCAGTGCAAATGAGGGTCCCTGAAGCTGAAATAAGCATCATGGGCTTCATGGTAAAACCACTTCTCACTACGTCAGATTACAATGCAGTCATTTTTCTTTAAAGAATTTGTGGTCAATTGATATTTATGATGAGTTGTCATCCTAGTGTGGTGATAAAATTAAGCTAAACCATCCTTTTGACCAGTATTGGTGAAATGGCTAATTGAGATTATTAGCCCAGTTTGTGAACATATTACCTGAATTTAGTGCTCTTACTAAATGAGTTAATTGGTTAAGGGTAGCATATTTTCATAGTGGGAGGATTGCCTGGATATTTCTTAAAATTATAAATTTTGTGAAAGGCATAAGACTTATGATAGAAAAATACCCAATTGTTTTTTTTATATACCATAGTTAATCTACTGTATCATTTTCTCTTCCCAACGTCTAAAGTTATAACGAATCCAACTCTTGGTAAACTTCTATGTAAATATTTTCCTTACTCCTAAACTGAAAGATATGTCCCTTTGTTTAAGTGGAAAATAACACACACACACACACACACACACAGCAGTCCATATTAACCATATGAAGTTAGAATCTTAGAACAATTTTTCTTAGGCATTCTAGAAACTGTGTTAGATTTGACAGTAATGTGGTCAAGTAGAACAGAGCAGATTGTGTAACTTCAACAATGTAGCTTCATTTTTCATTTAAAAAAATGCTCCCTCTAATGTCAGCTTGAGGACAGAACAAATAACAAAAGGCACTCATGGGGTTGAGAATATGGTGCCTGAAGCCGTGTGAATCTACCAAATTTTCCCTTGGGATGATTCACATCTAAAAGTGAGAGCTTCTATGTTCCTGTGAAAAGTGGGTTTCAGTTTGGTTTTTTTGTTAAATTGAGGTAAATATAAAATAACTTTTACATTTTTTTCTCAAGTTTTCTTGTTAAAAATATATTTCACGCCACAGGAATGTAATGCTTCTTTTCATTATACCGTGTATGTGTTTTAAAAGATGTGGATGTACTCCATCAAAAAAAAAAAAAAAGAAGAAGAAGAAGAAAGAAAGAAAAAAATATCCCTCTCACTTTTAACTAGTTGAATAAACCAAGGTAGTCTTGAACGGATGCTATAGGAGGAATTGCATATATACTATGTCCCAAATTTAGAGAATTTTCTCAAAAGAATGATCAAGCAAACATAAAGAATAGCGTGAGACAGTATTTTGAAAACAGAAGCACTTGAGAAATATTTTCCATTTTTAAAATAGGATAACTATTTGCCAAATGTTTAAGTTGGGTAACTGCTACAATATTTAAATTTTTGTATGAAATTAGCAGTCTTTTGGCAAAAAAAATTACACAAGACGACTGCCAGATTAAAATACATACACTCAATCTGTCCTTCACTCACCACTCATCCTCTCCTCCTGTTTTTTTCCCTTTTTCTTTCTTATTCCTTTAATCAGAGAAAAGAAGTGCCTTTTTTGTAATCAAAAATGGAAATAAACCCTGGATGTGTGGAGACTGAACAAAATGATTAATCACAGACCATTCTGAGTTTATTAAAAGCATTCTGCTGCAATTTTTTTTAATCCACAAGAATATATTTCTTGTTTATAGCGAATCCAGAATAGCTGAGTGGGAGCATATGTTCATGTATCATCTTTTAAATGTCCACATTATAACTGTTTATTTGCTGATATGCCAATTAGTTATAACATTTTATAAGACCACTGGAAGAAACAATAGTTATAAATCTGGTCTTTTCTAAAAGTAAACGTAGGAGGCTTTGAACAATTTGACATTTTCCATTTCAGTATCTTCCTGAAAAGCAGGATACCCATTCTTTTATGTACACACACAGAGCCACACACATATGAACACACACACACAGATTCACATACGCACGTATATGTATTTAAAATAAATTATACATTATGTATTGTTACCTGCTTTTTAACAATATATCCTAGTCATTTTATCATATCACTGGATATTCTTTCATGGATTGTTTTTAATAATCACTTTTTTCCATCATGTTGATATGCCATAATTAATTCAATCAATCAGTTCCCCCATGCTGAACATTGGTTGTTTGTGATGATTCCCCATTGCATAACCACAATGAATATATATAAATATAGAAGTACTTATTATATTTACATGTTTTAGATTTGTTCCTTATATGGTTATTTATAAAGATTTTATAAACCAAATAACATCCTAAAGTTTGTAATCCAGGAGAGTGCAAAGTTCCCAACACACTCACAAATACTGGATATAAAAATTATATTTCTAATCTTCTGGATAGTTGAAAAGGTGTTCTGAATATATTTTAATTGCTTTTCATTGAATACTGGTGAGATTGACAGTGGTGGAATATTGATTAAAGAAACTTATTCTTTCTCTTGTTGACTCAAGTCCTTCGCTTATTTTCAATTGGTGTTCTTACCCTCATTAACTTGACTTGTAAGAACAATTTTGATGTAGATTTTGTTTTTCCATTTATTCTGCTTTTTCAATATGGGCTACATATCTTTCTCTAATTCTGGGGAAAAAATCAGGCTTCATCACTTTCAATATTTCCATTAACCTCATCTCACTACTCTCTTTTCCTTTAACTATATCGATATAATTGTACTGTCATCTATCTTCCATGTCCTAACATGCTTTTTATGTTCCATGGATGTATTATTGTCCATCCAATTAAAGCTAAAAGATCAAGTTATTGAGTGTCTATTACTTTTTTTTCTTAGTTTCAAATCTAAATAAATTTGAAGAAGCGATAATATGATGATGCAAGGTGAGTGTAAGGATCCATGGTACATGAAGGCAGTCTCAAACGGAAGGGTCAGAAATTTCATGGCAAAATTTATGAACTATGTAAAGAAATTTTAATCAGTCACTGGTTGGTCTAACGTAGAAATTCTCAGACTTTTTGGTGTGAACAGCTCTTTACACTCTAAATAAAGTGACAGAGTTCATTTTTGAAAAAATGTCTACCAAATACCCAAAATGTTTGAATGGTAAGTTCCTCTGTCAGCCATTCTTTTAAGAGAAAATGGTGTTCCATGAAAATAGTATCTACTGTTACAGCTCATACCTCAATCACACAAGGGCTTTTCTTCAAGACTCTCATACTTTGCACCAAAGTGCTTTAAAAACTTCCCATTTTTGTCAAATACAATATAAAAAGATCTGTACTCAAGGATTGAGATGTAACAAAATTATTTTTTACTGCTTAATCAGAAAGATTCTTAGGGCTCTTCTTTTTCTGCAAGTGTGCAGTGATGAAGTAAACAATATTAGTACAGTTGTTGCTACTATATAGTAGCAATACATACATAGTTGCAACTATATATATTTGTTGATATACAGTGAAAAACCAGTAGTTTTACCTACCATCACATTTGCAAGGTAAGTGCAAATGTCAACACAGTTGACAGGATAAACTATAAGATTCAAAAGGTTACTTTGACTATTTAGTTCCTTTTATGTTTGTCATCAAATGTTTACATAAAAAATCATAAGCAATGAGTAGCTGGTGTTGATAACAGGGTCCAGCCACATCTGGAGATGTATTCATTTGTAGGTACAGTTCTGTAAGTGGGATATTAAAGAGTCTTCATGTTTGCAGATGAATCTTTTGTGTGTGTGTGTGTGTGTGTGTGTGAGGAAGATCAGCCCTGAGCTAACATCTATGCCCATCTTCCTCTACTTTACATGGGACGCAGACAGGCATGGCTGACAAGCAGTGTGTCGGTGGGCACCCAGGATCCCAGGATCTGGCCCCGAAACCTGGGCTGCCAAAGCGTGAACTAAACTGCTGCACCACCGGGTGGCCCCCAGATGAATCTTTAATTCAATGAGTTACTGATTCATTGGAAAGTGGCACTGCTGTGATTTCTTATACTGACTGTTCATCCAGCAAGTGTTCAGTAATGTCAACTATACAACGCTTTTTTAATCTTTTAGCTATTGTGTACACTTTACCAGCCAACACAATACAATAACTTACTAAGATAACTTAGTCGTTCATTTCTAATTTGAAAAGCTGTAACAAGAGCTTATCAAGTCTGTGTTTAAAATATTAAATTTATTTTTCTTTAAAATATGAATGGTTGATCTCAATATTACATTATAACTGGTGTTATAACACTATTCGAAATGTTCTGTTGCATAAGACACAACAAAGTGAAGCATTGGTCTCTATAATCCCGTCATCATATTTTTATTTATTTATTTATTTCTGGAGAAAGATCAGCCCTGAGCTAACATCTGTTACAAATCTTTCTCCTTTATTCCTTTTTTTCTCTCCAAAGCCACAGTAGGTAGTTGTATGTCAAAGCTGTACATCCTTCTGGTTGGTCTTCTATGTGGGATGCTGCTTCAGCATGGCTTGATGAGTGGTGTGTAGGTCCGCACCCAGGATCCAAACTGGCGAACCCTGGGCCACTGAAGTGGAGCATGGGAACTTAACTGCTATGCCACTGGGCCAGCCCCATATTTTTATTTCTGATTTATATTTTCCCCAGTTTCTTTCGAATTATTTCCTCCCTCTCATGTGTTGGATAATTCTCTGATATTTGTTTCATCTTTTTCAGCATCTTTAGAGATAGTCAGTGCAGCTATGTGTTGATCAAGTGAGTCTTCTAACTCCCTAGTGTTAAGTAAATGATCCATTCTTAGATATAAGTCAAATGTGTTGCAATCTTTTATTTTAAATAAAATACTTCAAAATTCAAAAATAATATCAGTTTTAGATAAATTGAAAAGCTTGGGAAAGTTTAAAAGAGTACTGCAAAACTAAACAACAAAGTGCTGTTATTTATTGTGTTTCCACAGGGGTGTAAGGAAAACTTCAAGATTTCAAAATTATGATTTTTTTTGGATGATGTGAAGATACAGAGGTTAGAGGGGGTATAACCAAAGACAACTAGTAAGGTCAAAATACAAGTACCAAGAAAAACTGAGTTAATCTCTGAAAAAGCACGTATTTCTACCTCAAACTTAACACTTAGAAAATTTTAGAAAACACAAGAGTGTACAAGCACACATTCTACGCTGCTAGAGCAATGATATCATCACCCATCACATAGTCTCTGGAACACTCCATGATAGACTCATGAGAGAAGGAGAGCGATAAAGGCAAGTAACATTTAGTCTTGTCGTGAAAATAACTTTGACCTTGTGGATCCATCGCCTGAAAGGGCCTCAGGTACCCCCCATTTGGAAACACTAGCCTAAGGGGATGGTTGAACAGAAAATTAGTATTTTGTTTCTTCTAATCATCTCTTCTATCGCATCTATTCTCCACTCTACTCAACACCAATTCAGTGCATTGTTTAGAAAAATTAAAAAACTGCTACCACAAGAATCCTAAATATATCTCTACATTTAGCCCAACATAGGAACTAACTCAGAGATGCAAAATGAACTTTTAGGCACACAAACAAGAAGGGCTGGAAAGAGCCTATTTGGCTTTTTCAGTAATTTTTTTTTTTTTTTGTGGGGAAGACCAGCCCTGAGCTAACATCTGTTGCCAATCTTCCCCTTTTTGCTGAGGAAGACTGGCCCTGAGCTAACATCCGTGCCCATCTTCCTCCACTTTATATGGAACGCCGCCACGGCATGGCTAACAGGCAGTGCGCATCTGCGGGCGCCTGGGATCCGAACTCGCGAACCCCGGGCTGCGAAGCGCGGACTAAACCGCTGCGCCACCGGGCGGCCCCAGTAATTTTTTAAATGTATGAATTAAAATATTTGTTACATCCTTAAATGTGATTTAGTGTTAACTCTGGGTGACATTTTTTGCTCCAGATGAGCATATATTTAATCATGTAGTAAACAATATAGCAGGGATAGAAAGTAGCATTCATTTTCTAGAAGTACATTTTACAATGATTGCTAGAAAATATCTATTTCAAAAAGAAAGAACAACCTGGAGTTAGTTTGATAAAATTTGAAAGAGAAGAAAGAAAGAGTGGGCAAGAGACACAAGAATGAGAACAAAAATTATGAAAGAATAGGAACAAAAGAAAAGTGAAAGAGTCTTTAATAACCCATATGGTATTTTTGTATGAAGATCATGTAGATAAATATTTTTCACAAGAAGTAGGTAACTATAAGTTACCTACTAACGTTTGAACTTATGCTTGTATATTATAATCTATTACTAACCATAAATTTAATAATGTAGACAAAATATATGGGAAATTTGATTTAAAAAAATCTGAACCTCCTCAGCAGAAGTCCATTAAACAAAGGGGGAATCAATCACAAAACTGAAAAAAAATCAGTGTGCCAATCTTTCCCGAGAGAATCTTATCCCGTAAGCTGTGACTTCAGGCCTTCAGTGTTTGTTTCTGCCACAGTTTTAGAAGGAGGCCTAATTGCAGAGGGATCACACTCTAACACACCACAAATCATGATTGCGGATGGCTTCATAATTCAGAAAACAAACAAGGCCATATCTTTTATTAGTATAGACATTTTCTACTAGACTTCTGAGGTTGGCAGCATTTTATGGCCATAGCCATTCTGCCTACCATGTGGAGAAAATGAGCCTGAAATAGGAAGTCCAGCAGAAGCAGAAAGAGATAAGCAGAGCAGTGACACGGAGAAACTGACAGAACTCTGGTCCTGTCAACTCTATCTGGTACCAGCCTCCATCTTCAACTTCCCTGTTGTGGGGGTTACTCAATTTTTGCTTCAACTAAATTGGGTTCCATTTCTGTCGCTTGCAATAAAATAATCCAAGCCTATACAATAATTCATTTTATTTATCTCTCATAGCAAACACAACAGTAGAGTGATAAGGCAAATTTAGTAGAAGATAATTTCCTTTTGAGGATTATGTCTAATTAATGCACATTTTTCTCCTTCCAATGCCATTTTTGAAATCCTTGAACATAAAGTCTTATGCTAAATTTCAGGCTATTATAGTGTGTGGGGGTAACTATACAGATATATGGCTACTTTAAAGTTGTTTCATCAAATCCTGTAGGGAAAATGTGTTAAATATAAGGTATATATAATTGTCCAAGAATAAATTCTTTTTTCCTTCTTAGAGATAAATATTCCAAATACTAGGGTTCTAAATCCTATATGTTAGTCATAGAAGACAAATTTTTATGATTTTTTGACATATTTGTTCTGCGAGACTTCACTAAAGCATATGAAGCACACATGTTACCCTGACAGCAAAGAAATGAAAATTATGCGCTATATATATTTTTCAGTGGCATCTTTGTAGACCTTGCCAGTATCTGAACTGTTAGAACATGGTTGAATGTCAATTTTGTGCAGGAATTTTAAAGCAGGTTTATTATGGTGCTGAATATATTTGGTCATAAATTTTACTATGCAGAAAAAGCAAACTTTCTTCAAAAATGAAATTTTATAAACATCCATTAATTGTTCAATACAGCAAATCTTTTGCATTCTAGACATTTTATTAATACTGCTACAGCTTTTTAGTGGCTTTCCTCCTTATGGAAAAAATATAATATATCCCTTATTTTAACATTATGAGTTTCAGTATATAGTTTTAATAGTGACCTCTTCTGTCTGTCAAACTACTTTAAGAAAACACAGTGTTAAAATAGCACTATAGGGTTTTAGATGAGTTAGAATCTTTTAAAAGTAATGAGTTCATCAGTAAATAAGTGAGAATTTTAACACATTTTTAATAAGTATTGAAAATATCGTCACAGTTCTATTTTCTCATTCAATCCTGCTATTGACACTCCCCTCAGTTCTTTGTCAAGAATGACACTGAAATCACAGCTAATAGACCATTCTCAGGTTTGAAATAAATTGGACAGGCCAATTTTTTGAGAGTGTTTGCAAAATTTTTAAATTTAATATTGACATTCAACTCTTAATTTTTAATAAATGAACTAATATTCATTATTAAAACAAAATATGAATACTCAAAAGGAAAACCCACCTTTTTGGGTTTGGGTAAATATATTTTACTTACCTACCTACAAATGCATACATATATTCACACACAATTGTAAAAATGAGATACGTCTGTGACAGAAAGTCTAAAATAAGTATGGCACAAATAGGATAGAATTTTATTTTTATTTTTGTGAATGAAGTCTAGTAGGACACGTTTCCACAAGGAATTTGGCACAAAGGGCCTTCCAGCTCATTGTTTAACCAGTCTTAGGATGTGGCTTTTGTCCTCTTGGTCCAAAATGGCTGAGCTATCACAGCAACATTCCCGGAAATAGGATAGAGTAACTACCCACAAAAATATAACAGGAGCCATATATATATGGCTATATGTGTGTGTGTGTGTGTGTATGCTGTCATGCATATAGTGTTAAATTTTCAATAGCCTGCATTTAAAAAGTAATGAGAAAAATTCATTTCCATCATACACCATTTCAACATGTAATCAGTATAAAAAGTGATTAAGGAGAAATTTTACTTTCTTTTTTTCCTACAAAGTCTTGGAAATTTGGTAGGTATTTTATACTTACAGCATTTTTCAATTTAAACTAGGCCCATATCAAGGGTTCAACCTGCAGCTAATGGTTACCATATCAGATATTTCCACCGTAGATTGAGAACAATGCCAGCACGCTCTCTCTCATCACTTCTAAGCAAAACTAAACTGGAAGTCCTAGCTAGTTCAATTGATAAGAAAAGGAAATAAAACCTTTAAAGACTGGGAAGAAAGAAATGACACTGCCTTTAATCACAGATGACATGATTGTCTATGTAAAAACTTCCCCCAAATTCACACACACACAAGACTCTTGTAATTAGTAAGTGAGTACAGGAAGGTTGCAGGATACAAGGTTAATATACAAAAATAAATTGCCTTTGTGTATACCAGGAGTGAACAAGTAGAATTTAAAATAAGTGATTTTTTTCTTTGTCTTGGAGGATGAGATCAATTTTTTCTTCATTTCTACAGCTTAATAAGGTAATATCTCAGAGTAGAGAATTCTGGTTCAATATCCCCAGTAAATGGCAGGCACTTTTTTATATTTTATTTTATTTTTTATATTTTATTTCATAAGTTATTTAATTTTAGTTTTAAATACTAATTTGGTTCTATTGGTTTGTTTTTCTGCTTCAGATACGACAATATTATGCTGGATCTTCTTTACTCATTGCTCTCTTCCGTATCTATTACTTTCTCAACAATCTTTTTTTTTAATTATTATTGTTTATATTTTGTCTTTTTTCGTTTCTTCCCTGCATACCTCTTACTGGACTTTCATTCGTATCATTTGTAATTATTTCATTAGTGTATTTTCTTTAGATACTTATTAATTTTATCTTCATTTCTGAGATGTATTCTGAGATATTTCTTTCTTTAGATCAGTCAGTTCCATTTCACATTTTTTTCTGTTCATTTTTTTCAGTTTTTGAATTTCTGATTCATATTGTTATTTCTCATTTGCAATTTCTTGTTTAATTATCTTTAATTTCAACCTGAATTTTGTGTTATGTTTTTCTTGTGTGTCGTGGCTTGATTTAATTGATGTGCTTTAACTTAAGAATTTTTATTATTATTATTATTTTTTAGAGTATCTTTATATGGATGCTGGGTTTTACTTTTGTTTGTCATATTTGTTTGTTTTGGATTCTCCTGTACCAACAGTTGCAGGATACTTCTGAAAGAGTGGAGTGGTTTTCCTGATTCTCAAGGCTTTCCCCCTCTGCTACAAAATAAAAGCTGCTATAAAGGGCAACTTTTTGTTTGTTTTAAATCTATGACACTTCTTTCTTTTGCTTTATATCTTTTAATTCTTTGCTGCCTTCTTGTCTCAGTAGGGTTATCATCTTCTTCAGTTGCTCCTTTCTTTCTTTTCACTACCCAGGACAACCAAGAACACTTCCGTCTTCAAAAGTATCTCTCTTCTGCAGAAGCTCTGACTTCTCAAGATGGCCATCTCTGCTCCCATGCATTTTCCAAGCCCTTTGCCTATGACTTACCAGTAGCCAGTGGCCTAACATGCTATGATTCCCACTAGAACGAGATCTTTTCTGTCTGAAAGTGAACTCTAGTTGGTATTATCTATGTTCTGTCACCATACGACTCTGTTACATTCCTCCCTCTCTTCCATTCAGCCTCCACCAAATTTCTTCCATCTGAATGGCATCTGGAGCCAGTTTTTCTGGTCCCAGTTTTATTTCCCCTATTAACAAATAAATTAAGAGTTTTATCATCTTGTTAAGTGGGAGACTTAGTTGTTTCATTTGCTTTTTTTCTTGTTGTCTTCTAATTTAGGAGAAAATTTCAGAACATTAGAATCTAGAAGGCAACTATATTGTTCTGCATGAAACTCTGTACATTTCTTTATCACCTAAGAGTACAATACAGACATCCCTCCAAAGGAAACATTTTTTGGCTTCATAGATGTATTGTCATTTATTTTGGCTTTGGTAAAAGTTCTTAGTCACATACAATGAATTCACTCTGGTGTTTTTAAGCAAAAAGCTGGATTTACTAAAGATTAACAGGTAAAGTAACTATACAACTTAGGTCAGGCTTGTTTTTAAGGCTGTTGACCTGGAGATAATGTATAACTGTTTTCACTCATTTTCACAATCATGTGTCCTGGTTGATGACAAATTATATGGTCACCTATTTAATGGCTCACACAATCCTTAGGGAGCTGGAGAAAGACATTTGAGACTAAGCTTCTAGGAAGAACATCCAAAACCATGCTGCAGAACTGTCCTGATGATAACGCTGCCGACACTCGAACTGTCACCACCAAGCTTGAAAGATCAGGCTCTCCCCTTTACTGCACTAGCTGTTGCCATCCATGCCACTTCTGGCTCAGGAACACTACTGTTCATCTACTAACACCTGTGAAAAGTGGACACTTCCAGGAGTGAAGAAAGCTCCTCAAAAGGACTATTTCTTCATGTTTCTCAATTCCGAATCAGTCTCCGATGAGTGGATCTGCCTCCCCAGCATACAAGCCAGAGCCTCCGTTGTGGTTAGGATGCAGACAATTGTTCTGAGCTCCACCAGTCATGCACATCCACACACACAGTCTATCATTCCTCTTATGGATTCTTAGTTTCCTGGCCAGATAAGAAATGCCTCCCCTTGGTTGAATATATAGCTTCCTAAGTTTTTTCCTCTTCCAAGTTATTTGTTTATTTACTGAAGAGCTTTACTTTTTAAATGTGATTCTCTTAATTCCTTGGGGAGCCACACATCAGTATCATTCCACTGATTATACACTTGAAATTCATCAAATATATGGTACATCAAAGAGCAAAATTCAATATTCTTAAATCTAGTATTATATTTCAAGAGTAGTTTATAAGTTAAGTGTGCCCAGAGAGTAACCCCAAGGAGTAAGTTAATCTTGAAGGCATTGCATTCGTATCAGAAGTGGGGCAAATGTAATATAACTGGAAAATGGGAAGACTTAAAGAAAATGCGATAACTCTTTGCTAAGTTATAAAATCCTATCATATGAAAGAGAGGAGACATTGTGTCTCTATTAAAAGACAGAACTAGCATGACTAGGTATGTAGTACAAATATTAATCTTTCTATTTACTATATTTAAGTATTTTTATTTATTTTTGCTATGTTGTTAACAGAATTCTTATATTGTGTTAGAGGTTGTTCTTCATCCACAAAACCCACTTCCAAATCTAAGACTAGTGTATGCTTCCATCCAAAAGACTTTAATTTTAAAAATAATAAGAAGAAAGCTGTTTAAAAAATAGTATCTCATCCTTTAACTGATCCTATTGTATTATCCCAAAGGACATTTTATCAATTTATGGGTAGGCCAAAGAGCCCTAGAAGTAGCACAATTTTATTTTTGGTATGGCATTACATCAGGTTACTTATGTTTAAAACTAAATAAGCATAGCTCTGAATTTACATCAAACCTAACAGAGAATAAAGAAAATGTTCATCATGCAACAAGAATGGTATATGATCAAATCATTAGTGACATAAATATACTTTCATCAAATCCAACTATGTAAGTAGTACAATTATTACATTGACAAGGATGCTTGTAGGATGGAACCATAAAGAGAACTTTAGTTCTGTTTCCCACCATATTTTTAAATTTTCTCAGTGAGGTTGGTCCTTTCCCTGCCACTGAATGGCATCTTAGGCAGGCCCGGTAATTTCTCTTGTCATGCTTACAAAATTAAAGCCCTACAGTCAAACTTTAGTAATTAAATCAAAACACAGCTCAGTATTTAAAATTTCAAGTGTTCTGTAAAAATCAAACCTCCACACCTACTTATAAGCTGTGGCTTTCCCCTCCCCAAACTCAGGGTGCTGTGCGCTCCAATCAGGGAAGGGGATGGTGTTGGTTTAGTGCCTTCTCTTTCCTCACCTAGTGCCTAATCCTCCTCCCTCACTTAGCTAACTCCTTCAGGGTTGGAGGAGTGGTGGAGGGAGAATAATAAAAATAAAAGAGAGTATGAAAGTTCTTACTCAACTGGTACTCTGGTGGTGATCTAGTATCAGCCCTCTCTGGACTTGGAAGACTTGTAAGGCGGACTCTTTCTTTCACAGGCAGTCTGTGTGTACACTGGAGGCTCTCTCCCACCACTTTAATCAGTAGTTCCTTTGATGAATAAATGCAACTCTATTCTAGCTGGTCACCACCTGAAGCCCCATGGCATCAGGAAGTCTCCCTCCAGCTTTCTTCCCCTGAAGTGCCCTTACCTCTCCTGGAAGTTCTCTTAGGCAGCTTTCAAGAATGGCCTTCTCCTCAGAGGGAAAAGCCACTCTTCCTTGCGTCCAGAAGTTCAGGTGATCCAGTTATTTCTCAAAACACAGATTTTTACTCTGCTGCCACAGTTCTTGTTAGCCAGCTTCTAACTGGTTAGATTCCTCATGCACGACTCAGAAACCATTGAGATGGGTTGAGACTCACAACACAGCTCTCTCTAAAGAAACCCTCTTTTTGATATTCTCCTGTGATCTCCATTGCCCATGTTTTTACACTCGAGATGGGGGAGAGTTTCCTGTGTTCTCTACCAATTCTGGAATTCTTGCTTTGAAATCATTTGCATTTTGAACTATCACCTCACTTTGGAGTATACTTCAGCTGAAAACTTTCATTTTAACCTCAGGTTCCGTTAAGGTCCCTCCATGAGTCATAAGTGCTTCTATCTGAGAATTCTTTCCCTCCCTCCATCACCTGTGACTTGTGTGAGAAATGATAAACTCATTAAAAAGAGTATGGAAAAAAATCTGTACTCTCACTGCTGGTATATTCATTTTTGAATATTCCTTTCATGTTCTTTCCCAGAAGCACACATAATTTATATTATTTGAATTCATAGTATACATATTTTGATTATTTTTAATTACTATTGTAAGAAATATTCAATACAGTCATAATTTTAATAACAAATGAGTATTCTATGAGTCTTCCCAGAATTTGAGAGTTAAATAAATGTTCTTTTTCCAACTAAAGTTTTGGAAAAAACAGTTTTAGAACCTTTGTGCATATAGCTTTGTTTGTATTTTATATTGCTAGCACCCTAGGAGGTGATACATATATATATTTAGAGCCAATGCAATATTTTAAAGCAGATGACTTTTTCACAGGACTAGTGTTCAGGGTGCAGATGAATATCCAGAACAACCCAGAATTCTGCAGAACAATGACAGTGCTTTGCCTGTTTGATCCTCATCACACTCAGGCCTGCAAAAAAAATGTCTGTAAGTGTGAGAAGGCAAAGTAAGTCAAAACATTGACATCTTTATTCTATTATTCATCCGTTCATCCATTCATGCAACATGCATTTATCAAGTGCCTTTTTATACAGGTATTGAGCTAGGAGTTATAAGAAATGCAAAAAAAAAAAAAAATGTGGGCTTGTCTTCAGAGTTCATTCCCGTAGAAGAGACAGCAAAAGTCATGGCAATAAGTGTACAAAAATGAATATTTCAGTGGCTATTATGAGTTATTCATACACAATAATAATTTACAATACATCATTTAATCTTATCAACAATCCTTAAAAGTAGGCATACGTAAGTAATTTCAGATGAGGACACAGAATCTCAAAGAGGTTAAGTAATTTGTACAAAACAGACAGCTAACAAATGGCAGAGGTAGTATTCAGCCCCCAACATGACTGTAGAACTATCCATTATGGCACGCCTTGCGTACAGAGCAGTCTGACTTTAAGAGGGATTATTAAGAGGATTATTACTCTTCAGAAAAGAAGAACAGTATGATCTATAGGGACAATCAAAATATTTTGTAAAGACAAAGGCAGTTGCGTCACCAGATAGTTCACAGGTAAATTATTTCTATTACAGAAAAGGGCAATTGAGTTTGAATTGTCCAATAGATTTTCTAGACTGATCCAATTTTCTTTGATTAGGTGTATGTGTCTAAAGCCTGAGAGAAAAAATTCATCTGTTCCATAACCCCGGCCAGTTTATATAGCTTCCCCCAATTTTAGAGAAGCCAAAAGGATTATTGCTCTCATCATGGTACAGCGGTTCTCACGAACCGTGTTGAGAGGAACCCAGTGAACGCTTCAGCTCGTGAACTTTTACTCCCACCAACTATATACAACTCAGTGAGATGTAAATTTCCTTTGGGCAGTGAGTAGGTTTTTCGGATGGTTTTAAGTTGTCCCTATATTAAAATTAATAATTGTCTCAGTGTTAATATAGACCAAACATGGGAAAAATATTTCTAAAATCATTTTTAACAAATAAGGGTTCCATTTTTGTGATAGACAGAACCCTGGTAACTATGCCTCCATTTCAGTTATAGTAATATGAGAACCATCACCATTCTGTCAGCACCAGGACGTTCCATCTCTATATCTATGTAGTCTACTTTCATTGCTTTCTCTACTATTTGTTTTATATATTATTTACCTGAACTATCTGAGAGCATACTGTCTTTCTTACATAAACCTAGCCTTAGGAAAAAAAAGAATATGAATTTTAATTCATTCTGGTTAAACTAACTACATAGACAACACTAGTAATACTTTTTCAGTGCTTCACATGGCAACCAGGTTTTCTGAGGTTAAAGGAAAGATTCATTCCCATCACCTTCATCAAAATCATCAACAAAAAGACTTTTATTGAGCTACAGAGGATTCTAGCACTCTACCTGGAGGTACTTAAATAGTATATTGCATTGAGGTTTCTACGTAATATCATATACTTTCAATTATCTTCTGCTATTTTATGTTCATTCCGTCTTTTTTTTTTTTTTTTTTAGAATAGTCAATGGTAAATATATTTAGACTGGTGAAATCTAGCTACATATACTCTTCTAAGAATTACTAAATTTTAAAAAAAATCTACACAAAACTTTTAATTTTAATGGCATAATTAAGTGAAAAAAGTGTTGAAATTTTAAGGTTGGATAATTATTTTTAAAATTGGCTGACATAGCCACCATAGAGTATATATAAACTTATGCATCATACAGTAAAAATACTCTCAGATAAAAATGTCCCCATGGTGCTCATATTTGAAAGTACATGAATTAAATATGCCTCCCTCATCTCTGGCGGTACATGGAATTTTTATGTCTTAACTAGGCTTTTGTGTTTATTTTATGTAAAAATACTAGTAGGCCACTAAAATTTTTATTTTTCTGTAAATGTCATAGCATAAGACATAAAAAACATAGCATTGCTTCACTTAAAATGTTTCAGTGTAATTTATCCCACAATTGCCTCTAAATCCTACTGAATATAACATCCCTAGCTTCCTCTTCCTATGGACTGCAAGAATATTTACTTCATCTGTATGTCATCCTTCTCTTCTGAATTTCAACTTCTTTATTCCTCTTGCTTAAACTCATAACCCCTCATTTTTCTTACATACTGAACTCTGATACTATATTTTTATAATTCACAATTTTCTAAGATGGAAGCTGATGCATCAAAAACTGTTGTCTAGTGAGACACTATTAAATTAATTAGATTTCGGTGAATATGACAGTCATGCATTGCTTACCAACAGGGATATGTTCTGAGAGATGTGTCATTAGGCAATTTCATCATTGTGTGAACGTTATAGAGTGGACTGAAGGGGGACTACATTTGCCATCCCAAAATGTGTCTCCTTAGCATGAGGATTATTTTAGGCTGATTATTTTTAAGAAACAAATGACTCAGTAAGTTCTTCTTGTTACTTCCCCCTTAACTGTCTAAAAGAATTCAGATTTAAAAAAACTATCTCAGGGAGCTACCTATCACCTTAGCACAACAGGAACTTAGTGGTAGACAGGGAAGAACCTAGAAAAGCCTCTTTGTTGGGCTGCCCTCTGTGTTCTTCTATTTCTGTATGGCCAAACAAACATTTCCCAAAACAAACCTTGTTTTCCCAACGTTTTGTCCTTTTCACCTACCGGTGAATTGCCTTCTTTCTCTTTTAAGTCTCTGACTCTCCCACCCCCAACATCTCCTCTTGTCTTTAGCTGAGGATGGTATTTAAAGTGAGGGCTTCAGCCATTTTGATGAGTTACTCAATTTTCCTGGGTTTCTCTCATGTACACATGTTATTAAACTTTTGTTTGTTTTTCTCCTGTTAATCTGTCTCATGTCAATTTAATTCTTAGACCAGCGAGAAGAATCTAGAAGAGTAAAGAAAAATTTCTTCCTCCCCTACAGTACTTACACAAACCTAGCTGGTTGAGCATACTACACACCTAGGCTATATGGTACAAATTCTATGGGACCACCATCGTATACGCAGTCTGTCCTGGACTGAAATGTTGTTATGTGGCACATGACTATATTTAAACTACAGATATACCTCATTTTATTCTGCTTCACTTTATTGCATTTTGCAGATATTGTGTTTTTTACAAATTGAAGGTTTGTGTCAACCTTGCGTCAAGCAAATCTGTCAGTGCCATTTTTCCAATAGCATTTGCTCATTTTGTGTCTCTGTGTCACATTTTGTGAATTCTCACAACATTTCAAACTTTTTCATTATTATTGTATTTGTTATGATGATCTGTGATCAATGATCTTTGACATTACTCTTGTAATTTTGGGGGGCTACAACAAACTGTGCCCATATAAGACAGTGAACTAATTGATAAATGTTGTGTATGTTCTGATTGCTCCACCAACTAGCTGTTCCCCCATCTCTCTCCCTCTCCTTGAGTCTCCCTATTCGTCGAGATACAATAATATTGAAATCAGGCCAATTAATAACCCTACAATGGCCTCTAAGTGTTCAAGTGAAAGAGTCACACGTCTTTCACTTTAAATCCAAAGCTAGAAACGATTAAGCTTAGGGAGGAAGGCACGTCAGTTGAAAGCTGAGACAAGCCTAAACCTAGGCCTTTTGCACCAGCTAACTAAGTTGTGACTGCAAAAGAAATTCTTGAAGGAAATTAAACGTGCAACTCCAATGAACACACAAATGATAAGAAAGTGAAACAACCTCATTGCTGATATGGAGAAAGTTTTAGTGATCCGGATGGAAGATCAAACCAGCCATAGCATTCTCTTAAACCAAAGCCTAACCCAGAGCAATGTCCTAAGTCTTCAATTCTGTGAAGTCAGAGAGGTGAGGAAGCTGTAGAAGAAATGTTTGAAGCTAGCAGAGGTTGGTCCATGAGGTTTAAGGAAGGAAGCCATCTCCCTAACATAAAAGTGCAGGGTGAAGCAGCAAGTGCTTATGCAGAAGCTGCCACAAGTTATCCAGAAGATCTAGCTAAGATAATTAATGAAAAGTGGCTACACTATACAATAGATTTTCGATGTAGATGAAACAACCTTCTATTGGAAAAAGATGGCATGTAGGACTTCCATAGCTAGAAAGGAGAAGTTAATGTCTGGCTTCAAAGGATAGGCTGACTCTCTTGTGAGGGGCTAATGCAGCTGGTGATGTTAAGTTGAAGCCAATCTCATTTACCATTTCAAAAATCCCAGGGCCCTTAAGAATGATGCTAGATCTACTCTGCCTGTGCTCTATAAAGGGAACAAAAAGCCTGGATGACAGCATGTCTGTTTACAACATGGTCTGCTGAATACTTTAAGCCCACTCTTGAGACGTAGTTCTCAGAAAAAAGATTCCTTTCAGATATTACTGTTCATTGACAATTCACCTGGTCACCCAAGAGCTCTGATGGAGATGTACAATGAGAATAATGTTGTTTTCATGCCTCTTAACACAATGTCCATTCTGCAGCCCCTGGATCAGACTTTCAAGCCTTATGAGTTAACAAATACATTTCATAAGGCTACAGCTGCCATAGAAGTGATTCCCCTGATAGATTTAGGCAAAGTAAATTGAAAAACTTCTGGAAAAAATTCAACATTCTAGATGCCAGTAAGAACATTTACAATTCACGGGAAGAGGTCAAAATATCAACATTAATGGAAGTTTGGAGTAAGTTGATTCCAACACCCATAAATGACTTTGAGGAGTTCAAGACTTCAGTGGAGGTAGTAACCGCAGATGTGATGGAGATAGCAAGAGAACTAGAATTAGAAGTGAAGCCTGAAAACATGAGTGAATTGCTGCAATCTCATAATAGAACTTGAACAGGTGAGGAGTTGCTTCTTACTGATGAGGAAAGAAAGTGGTTTCCTGAGATGCAATATACTCCTGGAGAAGATACTATGAAGATTGTTGAAATGACAATAAAGGATTTTGAATATTATATACACTTAATTGATAAAGCAGTGGCAGGGTTTGAGAAGGTTGACTCCAATTTTGAAAGAAGTTCTACTGTGAGTAAAGTGTTATCAAACAGCAGTGCGTGCTATAGAGAAATCTTTCATGAAAGGAAGAGTCCACTGATGTGGCAAACTTCATTGTTGTCTTATTTTAAGAAATTGCCACGGCCACGCCAACTTCCGTAACCACCACCTGATCAGTCAGCAGCTATCAATATCAAGGCAAGAGCCTCTACCAGCAAAAAGATTACTACACGCTGAAGGCTCAGATGATGGTTAGCATGTTTTTCAGCAATAAAGTATTTTTTAATTGAGGTATGTACATTTTTTTAGACGTAATGCTATTGCACACTTAATAGACTACCATGTAGTGTAAACACAACTTTTTAAATTTATTATTTTTTTAATTTGTGTGTGTGTGTGAGGAAGACCAGCCCTGAGCTAACATCCGTTGCGAATCCTCCTCTTTTTGCTGAGGAAGACCGGTCCTGGGCTAACATCCGTGCCCATCTTCCTCTACTTTATATAGGACGCTGCCACACTATGGCTTGATAAGCAGTGCATATGTCTGCACCCCGGACCCGAACCTGCGAACCCTAGGATGCTGAAGCAGAGCACGCGAACCTAACCACTATGCCACTGGGCCAGCCTCTAAATATAACTTTTATATGTACTAGAAAACCAAAAAATTCACAGAATTTGTTTTATTGCAATATTCACTTTATTGCAGTGGTCTGGAACCAAACCCATGATATCTTTGAGGTAAGCCTGTATAGCGTAAATAATTAAAAGCCCGGGCTCAGGGGTTAGATTTCATGGCTTTACTACTTCCTAGCTGTGTGCTAGTGGGAAAGTTACTTAAGGTCTTAATGCCTCAGTTCTCTAATCTATACACTGGGGATAATAACAGTGTCTACATCATTGGGTTGGTGGGAAGACCTATGGGATAATCCACATAAGCACTTAGAACAATATCTGGCACAAAGCAAGCATGCATTAAAGTTAGATATTTTGTAGATTTTGTTACTATAATCATTATTACTGTATAATGATTACTATTATAATTATCATATGTTTTGATTTAATTTAAAAGACAACTCTAAAAAACCCTACCAAGCACAATATAAGGCCAGACACTGAGGATATAAAGATGAATAATATATGGTCACTTTTGAGGAAAAGTAGGAAACCATAGAGAATAACATATGATAGGCAAATAAAAGATGGGAAAAATGCACAAAATGATTTGAAGCTAACCCAGCTCAGTTTTATGATCCAGGCTAAGCATACCAGATTTATAAGATTCCAGCAATAAACAAAATTTGAATTCTAGCTCAAATTGAATTGAATTTCACATTCTTTTATTTACTCTTTTGTTTATTTACCCTTTATTTAAATTTTATTTAAAATTTTAACTCCTCCATTTTTTTGTGTTTGTGTGTGAGAAAATTTGGCCCTAACATCTCTTGCCGATCCTCCTCTTTATGCTCGAGGAAGATTGTCAATGAGCTAACATCTGTGCATCTATTTTACTCCTCTATTGCTCTATTTTATATGTGGGATGCTGCCACAGCATGGCTTGATGAGTGGTACATAGGTTCACACCTAGGATCCAAACCTGCAAACCATGGGCCACCAAAGCAGAGCGTTTGAACTTAACTGCTATGCACCCAGGCCAGCCCATTAATGCCCCCATTTTTTACATTTTCACTTTGTGTATTTTCCTATTGTCATTTTGTGCTATTATAGTTTATTCATATTAACATGGCTCCTGTTAATTTCCTAAATTAGTTAAATTAATATCTGTTTTATGTATTTCCACATTGAGGTGAGAAAAAAGTACTATAATTAAAATCTTAAAAATGTCTCAGTTAAGTTTGAAGGGGTCATAATTTCCTCAATAGAAAATAATTTTTTATTAAAGTCATATTTCCCAAATTGTTTTTAATAAAATATTTAATACATAGTCCATCAAAACAAAACTGTTTTATTAATCTTCATAACACTGGTCACTACTTAACATTATGTTATACAGCTATTTGTTTATTTGTGCAGTTATTGTTTTTCCCAACAAACTGTAAGTTTCATGAAGGCAGAGATTTCCTCTGTATTTTTCACTGTTCTGTCAAACAGTGCCTCGCACACAGTATGTGAATGTGTGGAGTTACTTCATGTGACATTTCCCAAACTTATTTGATCTTGGACCTTTTTCACTGTGGCTCATTTCATGGAATTAGTATTCCTTGGAACATACTTTGGGAGACACTATGTGCTGAATATTTTCAGTTGGTTCTCCAGGTCTACTTCCCATGCTTTTCCTCTTGCAATTTGCCCCCAGTTTGACCTCTATAGATCGCATTGACAGGCTCCCTTTCCCTCTGCTTCTGGTTGAATTCAGTCAACTAGAGACAACACCAGAAGATGCAGAGGAAGGGAGGAGAATGGATGAATGGAGACATTTACTCCCCAGGTCCCTCCTCTCAGGTCATTCAGGATTGGCTGCATCTCTACTAAAGGCCCAGCTGCCGTGAAGTGACCCTCTCTATAAAGCTACCCCTTCTGTGCACAGGTAAGCCCCCCCCATCTCTTTGTCACATCAGTCCAGCTTTGGTGAAGGCCTCCCAGGTCCCCAACCCCTCCTTTTGCAAGCCCCAAATTACAGCACTATCACTTGTTGGTTTTCCAAAATCCTGCCCAGGATGTCTTAAATAGTCCCTTTTGCAAACTCTCTTCAATTGCTCAGTTTGAGTATATCATCTGTCTCTTGCCAAGGTTCTGACTGTTTCAT